>JAZGUH010000162.1:1062500-2262500 GCA_037893225.1 Hippasteria phrygiana
CCGGTGTGTTCAACGTGGTATGGCCGTAGGCGAGCGAATATGTAGTTTTCAGATTCTTATACGTTATGTACACACTATCAGCTTTAGATTAGATGGAGGAATTACCCCCCAAAAAGAAAGACCTACGGCACCTGGTATTCCCAGGCAGTCTCCCATCCAAGTACTAACCAAGCCCGACATTGCTTAACTTCGGTGATCGGACGAGAACCGGTGTGTTCAACGTGGTATGGCCGTAGGCGAATGGATATGTAGCTTTCAGATTCTTATACGTTATGTACACACAATCAGCTTTAGATTAGATGGCGGAATTACCAAAAGAAAAGAATGACCTTCGGCACCTTGTATTCCCAGGCAGTCTCCCATCCAAGTACTAACCAAGACCGACGTTGCTTAACTTCGGTGATCGGACGAGAACCGGTGTGTTCAACGTGGTGTGGCCGTAGGCGAGTGAATATGTAGTTTTCAGATTCTTATACGTGATGTACACACTATCAGCTTTAGATTAGATTGAGGAATTACCCCCAAAAAAGATAGATCTACGGCACCTGGTATTCCCAGGCAGTCTCCCATCCAAGTACTAACCAAACCCGACGTTGCTTAACTTCGGTGATCGGACGAGAACCGGTGTGTTCAACGTGGTATGGCCGTAGGCGAGTGGATATGTAGTTTTCAGATTCTTATACGTTATGTACACACTATCAGCTTTAGATTAGATGGAGGAATTACCAAAAGAAAAGAATGACCCACGGCACCTGGTATTCCCAAGCAGTCTCCCATCCAAGTACTAACCAAGCCCGACGTTGCTTAACTTCGGTGATCGGACGAGAACCGGTGTGTTCAACGTGGTATGGCCGTTGGCGAGTGGATATGTAGTTTTCAGATTAGTATACGTTATGTACACACTATCAGCTTTAGATTAGATGGAGGAATTACCAAAACAAAAGAATGACCTACGGCACCTGGTATTCCCAGGCAGTCTCCCATCCAAGTACTAACCAAGCCCGACGTTGCTTAACTTCGGTGATCGGACGAGAACCGGTGTGTTCAACGTGGTATGGCCGTAGGCGAGCGAATATGTAGTTTTCAGATTCGTATACGTTATGTACACACTATCAGCTTTAGATTAGATGGAGGAATTACCCCCCAAAAAGAAAGACCTACGGCACCTGGTATTCCCAGGCAGTCTCCCATCCAAGTACTAACCAAGCCCGACATTGCTTAACTTCGGTGATCGGACGAGAACCGGTGTGTTCAACGTGGTATGGCCGTAGGCGAATGGATATGTAGTTTTCAGATTCTTATACGTTATGTACACACTATCAGCTTTAGATTAGATGGCGGAATTACCAAAAGAAAAGAATGACCTTCGGCACCTGGTATTCCCAGGCAGTCTCCCATCCAAGTACTAACCAAGACCGACGTTGCTTAACTTCGGTGATCGGACGAGAACCGGTGTGTTCAACGTGGTATGGCCGTAGGCGAGTGGATAAGTAGTTTTCAGATTCTTATACGTTATGTACACACTATCAGCTTTAGATTAGATGGAGGAATTACCAAAAGAAAAGAATGACCTACGGCACCTGGTATTCCCAGGCAGTCTCCCATCCAAGTACTAACCAAGCCCGACGTTGCTTAACTTCGGTGATCGGACGAGAACCGGTGTGTTCAACGTGGTATGGCCGTAGGCGAGTGGATATGTAGTTTTCAGATTCTTATACGTTATGTACACACTATCAGCTTTAGATTAGATGGAGGAATTACCAAAAGAAAAGAAAGACCTACGGCACCTGGTATTCCCAGGCAGTCTCCCATCCAAGTACTAACCAAGCCCGACGTTGCTTAACTTCGGTGATCGGAGGAGAACCGGTGTGTTCAACGTGGTATGGCCGTAGGCGAGTGAATATGTAGTTTTCAGATTCTTATACGTTATGTACACACTATCAGCTTTAGATTAGATGGAGGAATTCCCCCCCCCCCCAAAAAAAAAAACCTACGGCACCTGGTATTCCCAGGCAGTCTCCCATCCAAGTACTAACCAAGCCCGACGTTGCTTAACTTCGGTGATCGTACGAGAACCGGTGTGTTCAACGTGGTGTGGCCGTAGGCGAGTGGATATGTAGTTTTCAGATTATTATACGTTATGTACACACTATCAGCTTTAGATTAGATGGAGGAATTACCAAAAGAAGAGAATGACCTACGGCACCTGGTATTCCCAGGCAGTCTCCCATCCAAGTACTAACCAAACCCGACGTTGCTTAACTTCGGTGATCGGACGAGAACCGGTGTGTTTAAAGTGGCATGGCCGCAGGCGAGTTGATATGTAGTTTTCAGATTCTTATACGTTATGTACACACTATCAGCTTTAGATTAGATGGAGGAATTACCAAAAGAAGAGATTGACCTACGGCACCTGGTATTCCCAGGCAGTCTCCCATCCAAGTACTAACCAAGCCCGACGTTGCTTAACTTCGGTGATCGGACGAGAACCGGTGTGTTCAACGTGGTATGGCCGTAGGCGAGTGGATATGTAGTTTTTAGATTCTTATACGTTATGTACACACTATCAGCTTTAGATTAGATGGAGGTATTACCAAAAGAAAAGAATGACCTACGGCACCTGGTATTCCCAGGCAGTCTCCCATCCAAGTACTAACCAAGCCCGACGTTGCTTAACTTCGGTGATCGGACGAGAACCGGTGTGTTCAACGTGGTATGGCCGTAGGCGAGTGGATATGTAGTTTTCAGATTCTTATACGTTATGTAAACACTATCAGCTTTAGATTAGATGGAGGAATTACCAAAAGAAAAGAAAGACCTACGGCACCTGGTATTCCCAGGCAGTCTCCCATCCAAGTACTAACCAAGCCCGACGTTGCTTAACTTCGGTGATCGGACGAGAACCGGTGTGTTCAACGTGGTATGGCCGTAGGCGAATGGATATGTAGTTTTCAGATTCTTATACGTTATGTACACACTATCAGCTTTAGATTAGATGGCGGAATTACCAAAAGAAAAGTATGACCTTCGGCACCTGGTATTCCCAGGCAGTCTCCCATCCAAGTACTAACCAAGACCGACGTTGCTTAACTTCGGTGATCGGACGAGAACCGGTGTGTTCAACGTGGTATGGCCGTAGGCGAGTGGATACGTAGTTTTCAGATTCTTATACGTTATGTACACACTATCAGCTTTAGATTAGATGGAGGAATTACCAAAAGAAAAGAATGACCTACGGCACCTGGTATTCCCAGACAGTCTCCCATCCAAGTACTAACCAAGCCCGACGTTGCTTTGTTGCGCTGAAACCGTTGGTTATTCCCAAGCGGCATTGGAGAGAAAACAATGGAAAAACCTTTTCGGTGACTTTGCCCAAATTCGGAGTTTGGGGACTCAGAACGCCCTATTCGTCGCGCTGAACCCGTTGGTTATTCCAAAGCGGCATTGGAGAGAAAAAAATTGCAAAAACCTTTTGGGCGACTTTGCCTAAATTCGGAGTTTGGGGACTCAGAACGCCCCATTCGTCGCGCTGAACCCGTTCGTTATTCCAAAGCGGCATTGGAGAGAAAAACATTGCAAAAACCTTTCGGGCGACTTTGCCCAAATTCGGAGTTTGGGGACTCAGAACGCCACATTTGTCGCGCTGAAACCGTTGGTTATTCCCAAGCGGCATTGGAGAGAAAACAATGGAAAAACCTTTTCGGCGACTTTGCCCAAATTCGGAGTTTGGGGACTCAGAACGCCCCATTCGTCGCGCTGAACCCGTTGGTTATTCCAAAGCGGCATTGGAGAGAAAAACATTGCAAAAACCTTTTGGGCGACTTTGCCCAAATTCGGAGTTTGGGGACTCAGAACGCCCCATTCGTCGCGCTGAACCCGTTGGGTATTCCAAAGCGGCATTGGAGAGAAAAAAATGGAAAAACCATTTCCGCGACTTTGCCCAAATTCGGAGTTTGGGGACTCAGAACGCCACATTTGTTGCACTGAAACCGTTGGTTATTCCAAAGCGGCATTGGAGAGAAAAAAATGGCAAAAACCTTTTCGGTGACTTTGCCCAAATTCGGAGTTTGGGGACTCAGAATGCCCTATTTGTCGCGCTGAACCCGTTGGTTATTCCAAAGCGGCATTGGATAGAAAAAAATTGCAAAAACCTTTTGGGCGACTTTGCCTAAATTCGGAGTTTGGGGACTCAGAACGCCCCATTCGTCGCGCTGAACCCGTTGGTTATTCCAAAGCGGCATTGGAGAGAAAAACATTGCAAAAACCTTTTGGGCGACTTTGCCCAAATTCGGAGTTTGGGGACTCAGAACGCCACATTTGTCGCGCTGAAACCGTTGGTTATTCCCAAGCGGCATTGGAGAGAAAACAATTTGAAAAACCTTTTCCGCGACTTAGCCCAAATTCGGAGTTTGGGGACTCAGAACGCCCCATTCGTCGCGCTGAACCCGTTGGTTCTTCCAAAGCGGCATTGGAGAGAAAAACATTGCAAAAACCTTTTGGGCGACTTTGCCAAAATTCGGAGTTTGGGGACTCAGAACGCCACATTTGTTACGCTGAAACCGTTGGTTATTCCCAAGCGGCATTGGAGAGAAAAACAATGGAAAAACCTTTTCCGCGACTTTGCCCAAATTCGGAGTTTGGGGACTCAGAACGCCCCATTTGTTGCACTGAAACCGTTGGTTATTCCAAAGCGGCATTGGAGAGAAAAAAATGGCAAAAACCTTTTCGGTGACTTTGCCCAAATTCGGAGTTTGGGGACTCAGAATGCCCTATTTGTCGCGCTGAACCCGTTGGTTATTCCAAAGCGGCATTGGATAGAAAAAAATTGCAAAAACCTTTTGGGCGACTTTGCCTAAATTCGGAGTTTGGGGACTCAGAACGCCCCATTCGTCGCGCTGAACCCGTTGGTTATTCCAAAGCGGCATTGGAGAGAAAAACATTGCAAAAACCTTTTGGGCGACTTTGCCCAAATTCGGAGTTTGGGGACTCAGAACGCCACATTTGTCGCGCTGAAACCGTTGGTTATTCCCAAGCGGCATTGGAGAGAAAACAATTGGAAAAACCTTTTCCGCGACTTAGCCCAAATTCGGAGTTTGGGGACTCAGAACGCCCCATTCGTCGCGCTGAACCCGTTGGTTCTTCCAAAGCGGCATTGGAGAGAAAAACATTGCAAAAACCTTTTGGGCGACTTTGCCAAAATTCGGAGTTTGGGGACTCAGAACGCCACATTTGTTACGCTGAAACCGTTGGTTATTCCCAAGCGGCATTGGAGAGAAAAACAATGGAAAAACCTTTTCCGCGACTTTGCCCAAATTCGGAGTTTGGGGACTCAGAACGCCCCATTTGTCGCGCTGAACCCGTTGGTTATTCCAGAGCGGCATTGGAGAGAAAAATATTGCAAAAACCTTTTTGGCGACTTTGCCCAAATTCGGAGTTTGGGGACTCAGAACGCCCCATTCGTCGCGCTGAACCCGTTGGGTATTCCAAAGCGGCATTGGAGAGAAAAAAATGGAAAAACCATTTCCGCGACTTTGCCCAAATTCGGAGTTTGGGGACTCAGAACGCCCCATTTGTCGCGCTGAACCCGTTGGTTATTCCGGAGCGGCATTGAAGAGAAAAATATTGCAAAAACCTTTTCCGCGACTTTGCCCAAATTCGGAGTTTGGGGACTCAGAACGACACATTTGTCGCGCTGAAACCGTTGGTTATTCCCAAGCGGCATTGGAGAGAAAAAAATGGAAAAACCTTTTGGGCGACTTTGCCCAAATTCGGAGTTTGGGGACTCAGAACGCCCCATTTGTCGCGCTGAACCCGTTGGTTATTCCAAAGCGGCATTGGAGAGAAAAACATTGCAAAAACCTTTTGGGCGACTTTGCCCAAATTCGGAGATTGGGGACTCAGAACGCCCCATTTGTCACGCTGAACCCGTTGGTTATTCCAAAGCGGCATTGGAGAGAAAAAAATGGCAAAAACATTTTCGGTGACTTTGCCCAAATTCGGAGTTTGGGGATTCAGAACGCCCTATTTGTCGCGCTGAACCCGTTGGTTATTCCAAAGCGGCATTGGAGAGAAAAACATTGCAAAAACCTTTGGGCGACTTTGCCCAAATTCGGAGTTTGGGGACTCAGAACGCCCCATTCGTCGCGCTGAACCCGTTGGTTATTCCAAAGCGGCATTGGAGAGAAAAACATTGCAAAAACCTTTTGGGCGACTTTGCCCAAATTCGGAGTTTGGGGACTCAGAACGCCACATTTGTTACGCTGAAACCGTTGGTTATTCCCAAGCGGCATTGGAGAGAAAAACAATGGAAAAACCTTTTTTGCGACTTTGCCCAAATTCGGAGTTTGGAGACTCAGAACGCCCCATTTGTCGCGCTGAACCCGTTGGTTATTCCAAAGCGGCATTGGAGAGAAAAACATTGCAAAAACCTTTTGGGCGACTTTGCCCAAATTCGGAGTTTGGGGACTCAGAACGCCACATTTGTCGCGCTGAAACCGTTGGTTATTCCCAAGCGGCATTGGAGAGAAAACAATTGGAAAAACCTTTTCCGCGACTTAGCCCAAATTCGGAGTTTGGGGACTCAGAACGCCCCATTCGTCGCGCTGAACCCGTTGGTTCTTCCAAAGCGGCATTGGAGAGAAAAACATTGCAAAAACCTTTTGGGCGACTTTGCCAAAATTCGGAGTTTGGGGACTCAGAACGCCACATTTGTTACGCTGAAACCGTTGGTTATTCCCAAGCGGCATTGGAGAGAAAAACAATGGAAAAACCTTTTCCGCGACTTTGCCCAAATTCGGAGTTTGGGGACTCAGAACGCCCCATTTGTCGCGCTGAACCCGTTGGTTATTCCAGAGCGGCATTGGAGAGAAAAATATTGCAAAAACCTTTTTGGCGACTTTGCCCAAATTCGGAGTTTGGGGACTCAGAACGCCCCATTCGTCGCGCTGAACCCGTTGGGTATTCCAAAGCGGCATTGGAGAGAAAAAAATGGAAAAACCATTTCCGCGACTTTGCCCAAATTCGGAGTTTGGGGACTCAGAACGCCCCATTTGTCGCGCTGAACCCGTTGGTTATTCCGGAGCGGCATTGAAGAGAAAAATATTGCAAAAACCTTTTCCGCGACTTTGCCCAAATTCGGAGTTTGGGGACTCAGAACGACACATTTGTCGCGCTGAAACCGTTGGTTATTCCCAAGCGGCATTGGAGAGAAAAAAATGGAAAAACCTTTTGGGCGACTTTGCCCAAATTCGGAGTTTGGGGACTCAGAACGCCCCATTTGTCGCGCTGAACCCGTTGGTTATTCCAAAGCGGCATTGGAGAGAAAAACATTGCAAAAACCTTTTGGGCGACTTTGCCCAAATTCGGAGATTGGGGACTCAGAACGCCCCATTTGTCACGCTGAACCCGTTGGTTATTCCAAAGCGGCATTGGAGAGAAAAAAATGGCAAAAACATTTTCGGTGACTTTGCCCAAATTCGGAGTTTGGGGATTCAGAACGCCCTATTTGTCGCGCTGAACCCGTTGGTTATTCCAAAGCGGCATTGGAGAGAAAAACATTGCAAAAACCTTTGGGCGACTTTGCCCAAATTCGGAGTTTGGGGACTCAGAACGCCCCATTCGTCGCGCTGAACCCGTTGGTTATTCCAAAGCGGCATTGGAGAGAAAAACATTGCAAAAACCTTTTGGGCGACTTTGCCCAAATTCGGAGTTTGGGGACTCAGAACGCCACATTTGTTACGCTGAAACCGTTGGTTATTCCCAAGCGGCATTGGAGAGAAAAACAATGGAAAAACCTTTTTTGCGACTTTGCCCAAATTCGGAGTTTGGAGACTCAGAACGCCCCATTTGTCGCGCTGAACCCGTTGGTTATTCCAGAGCGGCATTGGAGAGAAAAATATTGCAAAAACCTTTTGGGCGACTTTGCCCAAATTCGGAGTTTGGGGACTCAGAACGCCCCATTCGTCGCGCTGAACCCGTTGGGTATTCCAAAGCGGCATTGGAGAGAAAAAAATGGAAAAACCATTTCCGCGACTTTGCCCAAATTCGGAGTTTGGGGACTCAGAACGCCACATTTGTCGCGCTGAAACCGTTGGTTATTCCCAAGCGGCATTGGAGAGAAAAAAACGGAAAAACCCTTTTTGGGCGACTTTGCCCAAATTCGGAGTTTGGGGACTCAGAACGCCCTATTTGTCGCGCTGAACCCGTTGGTTATTCCGGAGCGGCATTGAAGAGAAAAATATTGCAAAAACCTTTTCCGCGACTTTGCCCAAATTCGGAGTTTGGGGACTCAGAACGCCCTATTTGTCGCGCTGAACCCGTTGGTTATTCCAAAGCGGCATTGGAGAGAAAACAATTGCAAAAACCTTTTGGGCGACTTTGCCTAAATTCGGAGTTTGGGGAATCAGAACGCCCCATTCGTCGCGCTGAACCCGTTGGTTATTCCAAAGCGGCATTGGAGAGAAAAACATTGCAAAAACCTTTTGGGCGACTTTGCCCAAATTCGGAGTTTGGGGACTCAGAACGCCACATTTGTCGCGCTGAACCCGTTGGTTATTCCAGAGCGGCATTGGAGAGAAAAATATTGCAAAAACCTTTTGGGCGACTTTGCCCAAATTCGGAGTTTGGGGACTCAGAACGCCCCATTCGTCGCGCTGAACCCGTTGGGTATTCCAAAGCGACATTGGAGAGAAAAAAATGGAAAAACCATTTCCGCGACTTTGCCCAAATTCGGAGTTTGGGGACTCAGAACGCCCCATTTGTCGCGCTGAACCCGTTGGTTATTCCAGAGCGGCATTGGAGAAAAAAATATTGCAAAAACCTTTTGGGCGACTTTGCCCAAATTCGGAGTTTGGGGACTCAGAACGCCCCATTTGTCGCGCTGAACCCGTTGGTTATTCCAGAGCGGCATTGGAGAGAAAAATATTGCAAAAACCTTTTGGGCGACTTTGCCCAAATTCGGAGTTTGGGGACTCAGAACGCCCCATTTGTCGCGCTGAACCCGTTGGTTATTCCCAAGCGGCATTGGAGAGAAAAATATTGCAAAAACATTTTGGGCGACTTTGCCCAAATTCGGAGTTTGGGGACTCAGAACGCCACATTTGTCGCGCTGAAACCGTTGGTTATTCCAAAGCGGCATTGGAGAGAAAAAAATGGCAAAAACCTTTTCGGTGACTTTGCCCAAATTCGGAGTTTGGGGACTCAGAACGCCCTATTTGTCGCGCTGAACCCGTTGGTTATTCCAAAGCGGCATTGGAGAGAAAAAAATTGCAAAAACCTTTTGGGCGACTTTGCCTAAATTCGGAGTTTGGGGACTCAGAACGCCCCATTCGTCGCGCTGAACCCGTTGGGTATTCCAAAGCGGCATTGGAGAGAAAAAAATGGAAAAACCATTTCCGCGACTTTGCCCAAATTCGGAGTTTGGGGACTCAGAACGCCACATTTGTCGCACTGAAACCGTTGGTTATTCCAAAGCGGCATTGGAGAGAAAAAAATGGCAAAAACCTTTTCGGTGACTTTGCCCAAATTCGGAGTTTGGGGACTCAGAACGCCCTATTTGTCGCGCTGAACCCGTTGGTTATTCCAAAGCGGCATTGGATAGAAAAAAATTGCAAAAACCTTTTGGGCGACTTTGCCTAAATTCGGAGTTTGGGGACTCAGAACGCCCCATTCGTCGCGCTGAACCCGTTGGTTATTCCAAAGCGGCATTGGAGAGAAAAACATTGCAAAAACCTTTTGGGCGACTTTGCCCAAATTCGGAGTTTGGGGACTCAGAACGCCACATTTGTCGCGCTGAAACCGTTGGTTATTCCCAAGCGGCATTGGAGAGAAAACAATTGGAAAAACCTTTTCCGCGACTTAGCCCAAATTCGGAGTTTGGGGACTCAGAACGCCCCATTCGTCGCGCTGAACCCGTTGGTTCTTCCCAAGCGGCATTGGAGAGAAAAACAATGGAAAAACCTTTTCCGCGACTTTGCCCAAATTCGGAGTTTGGGGACTCAGAACGCCCCATTTGTCGCGCTGAACCCGTTGGTTATTCCGGAGCGGCATTGAAGAGAAAAATATTGCAAAAACCTTTTCCGCGACTTTGCCCAAATTCGGAGTTTGGGGACTCAGAACGACACATTTGTCGCGCTGAACCCGTTGGTTATTCCAAAGCGGCATTGGAGAGAAAACAATTGCAAAAACCTTTTGGGCGACTTTGCCTAAATTCGGAGTTTGGGGACTCAGAACGCCCCATTCGTCGCGCTGAACCCGTTGGATATTCCAAAGCGGCATTGGAGAGAAAAACATTGCAAAAACCTTTTGGGCGACTTTGCCCAAATTCGGAGTTTGGGGACTCAGAACGCCACATTTGTCGCGCTGAACCCGTTGGTTATTCCAGAGCGGCATTGGAGAGAAAAATATTGCAAAAACCTTTTGGGCGACTTTGCCCAAATTCGGAGTTTGGGGACTCAGAACGCCCCATTTGTCGCGCTGAACCCGTTGGTTATTCCAAAGCGGCATTGGAGAGAAAAAAATTGCAAAAACCTTTTGGGCGACTTTGCCTAAATTCGGAGTTTGGGGACTCAGAACGCCCCATTCGTCGCGCTGAACCCGTTGGGTATTCCAAAGCGGCATTGGAGAGAAAAAAATGGAAAAACCATTTCCGCGACTTTGCCCAAATTCGGAGTTTGGGGACTCAGAACGCCACATTTGTCGCACTGAAACCGTTGGTTATTCCAAAGCGGCATTGGAGAGAAAAAAATGGCAAAAACCTTTTCGGTGACTTTGCCCAAATTCGGAGTTTGGGGACTCAGAACGCCCTATTTGTCGCGCTGAACCCGTTGGTTATTCCAAAGCGGCATTGGATAGAAAAAAATTGCAAAAACCTTTTGGGCGACTTTGCCTAAATTCGGAGTTTGGGGACTCAGAACGCCCCATTCGTCGCGCTGAACCCGTTGGTTATTCCAAAGCGGCATTGGAGAGAAAAACATTGCAAAAACCTTTTGGGCGACTTTGCCCAAATTCGGAGTTTGGGGACTCAGAACGCCACATTTGTCGCGCTGAAACCGTTGGTTATTCCCAAGCGGCATTGGAGAGAAAACAATTGGAAAAACCTTTTCCGCGACTTAGCCCAAATTCGGAGTTTGGGGACTCAGAACGCCCCATTCGTCGCGCTGAACCCGTTGGTTCTTCCCAAGCGGCATTGGAGAGAAAAACAATGGAAAAACCTTTTCCGCGACTTTGCCCAAATTCGGAGTTTGGGGACTCAGAACGCCCCATTTGTCGCGCTGAACCCGTTGGTTATTCCGGAGCGGCATTGAAGAGAAAAATATTGCAAAAACCTTTTCCGCGACTTTGCCCAAATTCGGAGTTTGGGGACTCAGAACGACACATTTGTCGCGCTGAACCCGTTGGTTATTCCAAAGCGGCATTGGAGAGAAAACAATTGCAAAAACCTTTTGGGCGACTTTGCCTAAATTCGGAGTTTGGGGACTCAGAACGCCCCATTCGTCGCGCTGAACCCGTTGGATATTCCAAAGCGGCATTGGAGAGAAAAACATTGCAAAAACCTTTTGGGCGACTTTGCCCAAATTCGGAGTTTGGGGACTCAGAACGCCACATTTGTCGCGCTGAACCCGTTGGTTATTCCAGAGCGGCATTGGAGAGAAAAATATTGCAAAAACCTTTTGGGCGACTTTGCCCAAATTCGGAGTTTGGGGACTCAGAACGCCCCATTCGACGCGCTGAACCCGTTGGGTATTCCAAAGCGACATTGGAGAGAAAAAAATGGAAAAACCATTTCCGCGACTTTGCCCAAATTCGGAGTTTGGGGACTCAGAACGCCCCATTTGTCGCGCTGAACCCGTTGGTTATTCCAGAGCGGCATTGGAGAAAAAAATATTGCAAAAACCTTTTGGGCGACTTTGCCCAAATTCGGAGTTTGGGGACTCAGAACGCCACATTTGTCGCGCTGAAACCGTTGGTTATTCCAAAGCGGCATTGGAGAGAAACAAATTGCAAAAACCTTTTGGGCGACTTTGCCCAAATTCGGAGTTTGGGGACTCAGAACGCCCCATTTGTCGCGCTGAACCCGTTGGTTATTCCAGAGCGGCATTGGAGAGAAAAATATTGCAAAAACCTTTTGGGCGACTTTGCCCAAATTCGGAATTTGGGGACTCAGAACGCCCCATTTGTCGCGCTGAACCCGTTGGTTATTCCAAAGCGGCATTGGAGAGAAAAAAATGGCAAAAACCTTTTCGGTGACTTTGCCCAAATTCGGAGTTTGGGGACTCAGAACGCCCTATTTGTCGCGCTGAACCCGTTGGTTATTCCAAATACTAACCAAGCCCGACGTTGCTTAACTTCGGTGATCGGACGAGAACCGGTGTGTTTAAAGTGGCAAGGCCGTAGGCGAGTTGATATGTAGTTTTCAGATTCTTATACGTTATGTACACACTATCAGCTTTAGATTAGATGGAGGAATTACCAAAAGAAGAGAATGACCTACGGCACCTGGTATTCCCAGGCAGTCTCCCATCCAAGTACTAACCAAACCCGACGTTGCTTAACTTCGGTGATCGGACGAGAACCGGTGTGTTCAACGTGGTATGGCCGTAGGCGAGTGGATATGTAGTTTTCAGATTCTTATACGTTATGTACACACTATCAGCTTTAGATTAGATGGAGGAATTACCAAAAGAAAAGAATGACCCACGGCACCTGGTATTCCCAAGCAGTCTCCCATCCAAGTACTAACCAAGCCCGACGTTGCTTAACTTCGGTGATCGGACGAGAACCGGTTTGTTCAACGTGGTATGGCCGTAGGCGAGTGGATATGTAGTTTTCAGATTCTTATACGTTATGTACACACTATCAGCTTTAGATTAGATGGAGGAATTACCAAAACAAAAGAATGACCTACGGCACCTGGTATTCCCAGGCAGTCTCCCATCCAAGTACTAACCAAGCCCGACGTTGCTTAACTTCGGTGATCGGACGAGAACCGGTGTGTTCAACGTGGTATGGCCGTAGGCGAGCGAATATGTAGTTTTCAGATTCTTATACGTTATGTACACACTATCAGCTTTAGATTAGATGGAGGAATTACCCCCCAAAAAGAAAGACCTACGGCACCTGGTATTCCCAGGCAGTCTCCCATCCAAGTACTAACCAAGCCCGACATTGCTTAACTTCGGTGATCGGACGAGAACCGGTGTGTTCAACGTGGTATGGCCGTAGGCGAATGGATATGTAGTTTTCAGATTCTTATACGTTATGTACACACAATCAGCTTTAGATTAGATGGCGGAATTACCAAAAGAAAAGAATGACCTTCGGCACCTTGTATTCCCAGGCAGTCTCCCATCCAAGTACTAACCAAGACCGACGTTGCTTAACTTCGGTGATCGGACGAGAACCGGTGTGTTCAACGTGGTGTGGCCGTAGGCGAGTGAATATGTAGTTTTCAGATTCTTATACGTGATGTACACACTATCAGCTTTAGATTAGATTGAGGAATTACCCCCAAAAAAGATAGATCTACGGCACCTGGTATTCCCAGGCAGTCTCCCATCCAAGTACTAACCAAACCCGACGTTGCTTAACTTTGGTGATCGGACGAGAACCGGTGTGTTCAACGTGGTATGGCCGTAGGCGAGTGGATATGTAGTTTTCAGATTCTTATACGTTATGTACACACTATCAGCTTTAGATTAGATGGAGGAATTACCAAAAGAAAAGAATGACCCACGGCACCTGGTATTCCCAAGCAGTCTCCATCCAAGTACTAACCAAGCCCGACGTTGCTTAACTTCGGTGATCGGACGAGAACCGGTGTGTTCAACGTGGTATGGCCGTAGGCGAGTGGATATGTAGTTTTCAGATTATTATACGTTATGTACACACTATCAGCTTTAGATTAGATGGAGGAATTACCAAAACAAAAGAATGACCTACGGCACCTGGTATTCCCAGGCAGTCTCCCATCCAAGTACTAACCAAGCCCGACGTTGCTTAACTTCGGTGATCGGACGAGAACCGGTGTGTTCAACGTGGTATGGCCGTAGGCGAGCGAATATGTAGTTTTCAGATTCGTATACGTTATGTACACACTATCAGCTTTAGATTAGATGGAGGAATTACCCCCCAAAAAGAAAGACCTACGGCACCTGGTATTCCCAGGCAGTCTCCCATCCAAGTACTAACCAAGCCCGACATTGCTTAACTTCGGTGATCGGACGAGAACCGGTGTGTTCAACGTGGTATGGCCGTAGGCGAATGGATATGTAGTTTTCAGATTCTTATACGTTATGTACACACTATCAGCTTTAGATTAGATGGCGGAATTACCAAAAGAAAAGAATGACCTTCGGCACCTGGTATTCCCAGGCAGTCTCCCATCCAAGTACTAACCAAGACCGACGTTGCTTAACTTCGGTGATCGGACGAGAACCGGTGTGTTCAACGTGGTATGGCCGTAGGCGAGTGGATAAGTAGTTTTCAGATTCTTATACGTTATGTACACACTATCAGCTTTAGATTAGATGGAGGAATTACCAAAAGAAAAGAATGACCTACGGCACCTGGTATTCCCAGGCAGTCTCCCATCCAAGTACTAACCAAGCCCGACGTTGCTTAACTTCGGTGATCGGACGAGAACCGGTGTGTTCAACGTGGTATGGCCGTAGGCGAGTGGATATGTAGTTTTCAGATTCTTATACGTTATGTACACACTATCAGCTTTAGATTAGATGGAGGAATTACCAAAAGAAAAGAAAGACCTACGGCACCTGGTATTCCCAGGCAGTCTCCCATCCAAGTACTAACCAAGCCCGACGTTGCTTAACTTCGGTGATCGGAGGAGAACCGGTGTGTTCAACGTGGTATGGCCGTAGGCGAGTGAATATGTAGTTTTCAGATTCTTATACGTTATGTACACACTATCAGCTTTAGATTAGATGGCGGAATTACCAAAAGAAGAGAATGACCTACGGCACCTGGTATTCCCAGGCAGTCTCCCATCCAAGTACTAACCAAACCCGACGTTGCTTAACTTCGGTGATCGGACGAGAACCGGTGTGTTTAAAGTGGCATGGCCGCAGGCGAGTTGATATGTAGTTTTCAGATTCTTATACGTTATGTACACACTATCAGCTTTAGATTAGATGGAGGAATTACCAAAAGAAGAGATTGACCTACGGCACCTGGTATTCCCAGGCAGTCTCCCATCCAAGTACTAACCAAGCCCGACGTTGCTTAACTTCGGTGATCGGACGAGAACCTGTGTGTTCAACGTGGTATGGCCGTAGGCGAGTGGATATGTAGTTTTTAGATTCTTATACGTTATGTACACACTATCAGCTTTAGATTAGATGGAGGTATTACCAAAAGAAAATAATGACCTACGGCACCTGGTATTCCCAGGCAGTCTCCCATCCAAGTACTAACCAAGCCCGACGTTGCTTAACTTCGGTGATTGGAGAGAAAAAAATGGCAAAAACCTTTTCGGTGACTTTGCCCAAATTCGGAGTTTGGGGACTCAGAATGCCCTATTTGTCGCGCTGAACCCGTTGGTTATTCCAAAGCGGCATTGGATAGAAACAAATTGCAAAAACCTTTTGGGCGACTTTGCCTAAATTCGGAGTTTGGGGACTCAGAACGCCCCATTCGTCGCGCTGAACCCGTTGGTTATTCCAAAGCGGCATTGGAGAGAAAAACATTGCAAAAACCTTTTGGGCGACTTTGCCCAAATTCGGAGTTTGGGGACTCAGAACGCCACATTTGTCGCGCTGAAACCGTTGGTTATTCCCAAGCGGCATTGGAGAGAAAACAATTGGAAAAACCTTTTCCGCGACTTAGCCCAAATTCGGAGTTTGGGGACTCAGAACGCCCCATTCGTCGCGCTGAACCCGTTGGTTCTTCCAAAGCGGCATTGGAGAGAAAAACATTGCAAAAACCTTTTGGGCGACTTTGCCAAAATTCGGAGTTTGGGGACTCAGAACGCCACATTTGTTACGCTGAAACCGTTGGTTATTCCCAAGCGGCATTGGAGAGAAAAACAATGGAAAAACCTTTTCCGCGACTTTGCCCAAATTCGGAGTTTGGGGACTCAGAACGCCCCATTTGTCGCGCTGAACCCGTTGGTTATTCCAGAGCGGCATTGGAGAGAAAAATATTGCAAAAACCTTTTGCGCGACTTTGCCCAAATTCGGAGTTTGGGGACTCAGAACGCCCCATTCGTCGCGCTGAACCCGTTGGGTATTCCAAAGCGGCATTGGAGAGAAAAAAATGGAAAAACCATTTCCGCGACTTTGCCCAAATTCGGAGTTTGGGGACTCAGAACGCCCCATTTGTCGCGCTGAACCCGTTGGTTATTCCGGAGCGGCATTGAAGAGAAAAATATTGCAAAAACCTTTTCCGCGACTTTGCCCAAATTCGGAGTTTGGGGACTCAGAACGCCCCATTTGTCGCGCTGAACCCGTTGGTTATTCCAGAGCGGCATTGGAGAGAAAAATATTGCAAAAACCTTTTGCGCGACTTTGCCCAAATTCGGAGTTTGGGGACTCAGAACGCCCCATTCGTCGCGCTGAACCCGTTGGGTATTCCAAAGCGGCATTGGAGAGAAAAAAATGGAAAAACCATTTCCGCGACTTTGCCCAAATTCGGAGTTTGGGGACTCAGAACGCCCCATTTGTCGCGCTGAACCCGTTGGTTATTCCGGAGCGGCATTGAAGAGAAAAATATTGCAAAAACCTTTTCCGCGACTTTGCCCAAATTCGGAGTTTGGGGACTCAGAACGACACATTTGTCGCGCTGAAACCTTTGGTTATTCCCAAGCGGCATTGGAGAGAAAAAAATGGAAAAACCTTTTGGGCGACTTTGCCCAAATTCGGAGTTTGGGGACTCAGAACGCCCCATTTGTCGCGCTGAACCCGTTGGTTATTCCAAAGCGGCATTGGAGAGAAAAACATTGCAAAAACCTTTTGGGCGACTTTGCCCAAATTCGGAGATTGGGGACTCAGAACGCCCCATTTGTCACGCTGAACCCGTTGGTTATTCCAAAGCGGCATTGGAGAGAAAAAAATGGCAAAAACCTTTTCGGTGACTTTGCCCAAATTCGGAGTTTGGGGATTCAGAACGCCCTATTTGTCGCGCTGAACCCGTTGGTTATTCCAAAGCGGCATTGGAGAGAAAACAATTGCAAAAACCTTTTGGGCGACTTTGCCTAAATTCGGAGTTTGGGGACTCAGAACGCCCCATTCGTCGCGCTGAACCCGTTGGTTATTCCAAAGCGGCATTGGAGAGAAAAACATTGCAAAAACCTTTTGGGCGACTTTGCCCAAATTCGGAGTTTGGGGACTCAGAACGCCACATTTGTCGCGCTGAAACCGTTGGTTATTCCCAAGCGGCATTGGAGAGAAAACAATTGGAAAAACCTTTTCCGCGACTTAGCCCAAATTCGGAGTTTGGGGACTCAGAACGCCCCATTCGTCGCGCTGAACCCGTTGGTTCTTCCAAAGCGGCATTGGAGAGAAAAACATTGCAAAAACCTTTTGGGCGACTTTGCCAAAATTCGGAGTTTGGGGACTCAGAACGCCACATTTGTTACGCTGAAACCGTTGGTTATTCCCAAGCGGCATTGGAGAGAAAAACAATGGAAAAACCTTTTCCGCGACTTTGCCCAAATTCGGAGTTTGGGGACTCAGAACGCCCCATTTGTCGCGCTGAACCCGTTGGTTATTCCAGAGCGGCATTGGAGAGAAAAATATTGCAAAAACCTTTTGCGCGACTTTGCCCAAATTCGGAGTTTGGGGACTCAGAACGCCCCATTCGTCGCGCTGAACCCGTTGGGTATTCCAAAGCGGCATTGGAGAGAAAAAAATGGAAAAACCATTTCCGCGACTTTGCCCAAATTCGGAGTTTGGGGACTCAGAACGCCCCATTTGTCGCGCTGAACCCGTTGGTTATTCCGGAGCGGCATTGAAGAGAAAAATATTGCAAAAACCTTTTCCGCGACTTTGCCCAAATTCGGAGTTTGGGGACTCAGAACGCCACATTTGTTACGCTGAAACCGTTGGTTATTCCCAAGCGGCATTGGAGAGAAAAACAATGGAAAAACCTTTTCCGCGACTTTGCCCAAATTCGGAGTTTGGGGACTCAGAACGCCCCATTTGTCGCGCTGAACCCGTTGGTTATTCCAGAGCGGCATTGGAGAGAAAAATATTGCAAAAACCTTTTGCGCGACTTTGCCCAAATTCGGAGTTTGGGGACTCAGAACGCCCCATTCGTCGCGCTGAACCCGTTGGGTATTCCAAAGCGGCATTGGAGAGAAAAAAATGGAAAAACCATTTCCGCGACTTTGCCCAAATTCGGAGTTTGGGGACTCAGAACGCCCCATTTGTCGCGCTGAACCCGTTGGTTATTCCGGAGCGGCATTGAAGAGAAAAATATTGCAAAAACCTTTTCCGCGACTTTGCCCAAATTCGGAGTTTGGGGACTCAGAACGACACATTTGTCGCGCTGAAACCGTTGGTTATTCCCAAGCGGCATTGGAGAGAAAAAAATGGAAAAACCTTTTGGGCGACTTTGCCCAAATTCGGAGTTTGGGGACTCAGAACGCCCCATTTGTCGCGCTGAACCCGTTGGTTATTCCAAAGCGGCATTGGAGAGAAAAACATTGCAAAAACCTTTTGGGCGACTTTGCCCAAATTCGGAGATTGGGGACTCAGAACGCCCCATTTGTCACGCTGAACCCGTTGGTTATTCCAAAGCGGCATTGGAGAGAAAAAAATGGCAAAAACCTTTTCGGTGACTTTGCCCAAATTCGGAGTTTGGGGACTCAGAACGCCACATTTGTTACGCTGAAACCGTTGGTTATTCCCAAGCGGCATTGGAGAGAAAAACAATGGAAAAACCTTTTTTGCGACTTTGCCCAAATTCGGAGTTTGGAGACTCAGAACGCCCCATTTGTCGCGCTGAACCCGTTGGTTATTCCAGAGCGGCATTGGAGAGAAAAATATTGCAAAAACCTTTTGGGCGACTTTGCCCAAATTCGGAGTTTGGGGACTCAGAACGCCCCATTCGTCGCGCTGAACCCGTTGGGTATTCCAAAGCGGCATTGGAGAGAAAAAAATGGAAAAACCATTTCCGCGACTTTGCCCAAATTCGGAGTTTGGGGACTCAGAACGCCCCATTTGTCGCGCTGAACCCGTTGGTTATTCCGGAGCGGCATTGAAGAGAAAAATATTGCAAAAACCTTTTCCGCGACTTTGCCCAAATTCGGAGTTTCGGGACTCAGAACGCCACATTTGTCGCGATGAAACCGTTGGTTATTCCCAAGCGGCATTGGAGAGAAAAAAATGGAAAAACCCTTTTTGGGCGACTTTGCCCAAATTCGGAGTTTGGGGACTCAGAACGCCCTATTTGTCGCGCTGAACCCGTTGGTTATTCCGGAGCGGCATTGAAGAGAAAAATATTGCAAAAACCTTTTCCGCGACTTTGCCCAAATTCGGAGTTTGGGGACTCAGAACGCCCTATTTGTCGCGCTGAACCCGTTGGTTATTCCAAAGCGGCATTGGAGAGAAAACAATTGCAAAAACCTTTTGGGCGACTTTGCCTAAATTCGGAGTTTGGGGAATCAGAACGCCCCATTCGTCGCGCTGAACCCGTTGGTTATTCCAAAGCGGCATTGGAGAGAAAAACATTGCAAAAACCTTTTGGGGGACTTTGCCCAAATTCGGAGTTTGGGGACTCAGAACGCCACATTTGTCGCGCTGAACCCGTTGGTTATTCCAGAGCGGCATTGGAGAGAAAAATATTGCAAAAACCTTTTGGGCGACTTTGCCCAAATTCGGAGTTTGGGGACTCAGAACGCCCCATTCGTCGCGCTGAACCCGTTGGGTATTCCAAAGCGACATTGGAGAGAAAAAAATGGAAAAACCATTTCCGCGACTTTGCCCAAATTCGGAGTTTGGGGACTCAGAACGCCCCATTTGTCGCGCTGAACCCGTTGGTTATTCCAGAGCGGCATTGGAGAAAAAAATATTGCAAAAACCTTTTGGGCGACTTTGCCCAAATTCGGAGTTTGGGGACTCAGAACGCCACATTTGTCGCGCTGAAACCGTTGGTTATTCCAAAGCGGCATTGGAGAGAAACAAATTGCAAAAACCTTTTGGGCGACTTTGCCCAAATTCGTAGTTTGGGGACTCAGAACGCCCCATTTGTCGCGCTGAACCCGTTGGTTATTCCAGAGCGGCATTGGAGAGAAAAATATTGCAAAAACCTTTTGGGCGACTTTGCCCAAATTCGGAGTTTGGGGACTCAGAACGCCCCATTTGTCGCGCTGAACCCGTTGGTTATTCCCAAGCGGCATTGGAGAGAAAAATATTGCAAAAACATTTTGGGCGACTTTGCCCAAATTCGGAGTTTGGGGACTCAGAACGCCACATTTGTCGCGCTGAAACCGTTGGTTATTCCAAAGCGGCATTGGAGAGAAAAAAATGGCAAAAACCTTTTCGGTGACTTTGCCCAAATTCGGAGTTTGGGGACTCAGAACGCCCTATTTGTCGCGCTGAACCCGTTGGTTATTCCAAAGCGGCATTGGAGAGAAAAAAATTGCAAAAACCTTTTGGGCGACTTTGCCTAAATTCGGAGTTTGGGGACTCAGAACGCCCCATTCGTCGTGCTGAACCCGTTGGGTATTCCAAAGCGGCATTGGAGAGAAAAAAATGGAAAAACCATTTCCGCGACTTTGCCCAAATTCGGAGTTTGGGGACTCAGAACGCCACATTTGTCGCACTGAAACCGTTGGTTATTCCAAAGCGGCATTGGAGAGAAAAAAATGGCAAAAACCTTTTCGGTGACTTTGCCCAAATTCGGAGTTTGGGGACTCAGAACGCCCTATTTGTCGCGCTGAACCCGTTGGTTATTCCAAAGCGGCATTGGATAGAAAAAAATTGCAAAAACCTTTTCGGCGACTTTGCCTAAATTCGGAGTTTGGGGACTCAGAACGCCCCATTCGTCGCGCTGAACCCGTTGGATATTCCAAAGCGGCATTGGAGAGAAAAACATTGCAAAAACCTTTTGGGCGACTTTGCCCAAATTCGGAGTTTGGGGACTCAGAACGCCACATTTGTCGCGCTGAACCCGTTGGTTATTCCAGAGCGGCATTGGAGAGAAAAATATTGCAAAAACCTTTTGGGCGACTTTGCCCAAATTCGGAGTTTGGGGACTCAGAACGCCCCATTCGACGCGCTGAACCCGTTGGGTATTCCAAAGCGACATTGGAGAGAAAAAAATGGAAAAACCATTTCCGCGACTTTGCCCAAATTCGGAGTTTGGGGACTCAGAACGCCCCATTTGTCGCGCTGAACCCGTTGGTTATTCCAGAGCGGCATTGGAGAAAAAAATATTGCAAAAACCTTTTGGGCGACTTTGCCCAAATTCGGAGTTTGGGGACTCAGAACGCCACATTTGTCGCGCTGAAACCGTTGGTTATTCCAAAGCGGCATTGGAGAGAAACAAATTGCAAAAACCTTTTGGGCGACTTTGCCCAAATTCGGAGTTTGGGGACTCAGAACGCCCCATTTGTCGCGCTGAACCCGTTGGTTATTCCAGAGCGGCATTGGAGAGAAAAATATTGCAAAAACCTTTTGGGCGACTTTGCCCAAATTCGGAGTTTGGGGACTCAGAACGCCCCATTTGTCGCGCTGAACCCGTTGGTTATTCCAAAGCGGCATTGGAGAGAAAAAAATGGGAAAAACCTTTTCGGTGACTTTGCCCAAATTCGGAGTTTGGGGACTCAGAACGCCACATTTGTCGCGCTGAACCCGTTGGTTATTCCAAAGCGGCATTGGAGAGAAAAAAATTGCAAAAACCTTTTGGGCGACTTTGCCTAAATTCGGAGTTTGGGGACTCAGAACGCCCCATTCGTCGCGCTGAACCCGTTGGTTATTCCAAAGCGGCATTGGAGAGAAAAACATTGCAAAAACCTTTTGGGCGACTTTGCCCAAATTCGGAGTTTGGGGACTCAGAACGCCACATTTGTTACGCTGAAACCGTTGGTTATTCCCAAGCGGCATTGGAGAGAAAAACAATGGAAAAACCTTTTCCGCGACTTTGCCCAAATTCGGAGTTTGGGGACTCAGAACGCCCTATTTGTCGCGCTGAACCCGTTGGTTATTCCAAAGCGGCATTGAAGAGAAAAATATTGCAAACACCTTTTCCGCGACTTTGCCCAAATTCGGAGTTTGGGGACTCAGAACGCCACATTTGTCGCGCTGAAACCGTTGGTTATTCCCAAGCGGCATTGGAGAGAAAACAATTGAAAAACCTTTTCCACGACTTTGCCCAAATTCGGAGTTTGGGGACTCAGAACGCCACATTTGTCGCGCTGAAACCGTTGGTTATTGCAAAGCGGCATTGGAGAGAAAAAAATGGCAAAAACCTTTTCGGTGACTTTGCCCAAATTCGGAGTTTGGGGACTCAGAACGCCCTATTTGTCGCGCTGAACCCGTTGGTTATTCCAAAGCGGCATTGGAGAGAAAAAAATTGCAAAAACCTTTTGGGCGACTTTGCCTAAATTCGGAGTTTGGGGACTCAGAACGCCCCATTCGTCGCGCTGAACCCGTTGGTTATTCCAAAGCGGCATTGGAGAGAAAAACATTGCAAAAACCTTTTGGGCGACTTTGCCCAAATTCGGAGTTTGGGGACTCAGAACGCCACATTTGTTACGCTGAAACCGTTGGTTATTCCCAAGCGGCATTGGAGAGAAAAACAATGGAAAAACCTTTTTTGCGACTTTGCCCAAATTCGGAGTTTGGAGACTCAGAACGCCCCATTTGTCGCGCTGAACCCGTTGGTTATTCCAGAGCGGCATTGGAGAGAAAAATATTGCAAAAACCTTTTGGGCGACTTTGCCCAAATTCGGAGTTTGGGGACTCAGAACGCCCCATTCGTCGCGCTGAACCCGTTGGGTATTCCAAAGCGGCATTGGAGAGAAAAAAATGGAAAAACCATTTCCGCGACTTTGCCCAAATTCGGAGTTTGGGGACTCAGAACGCCCCATTTGTCGCGCTGAACCCGTTGGTTATTCCAGAGCGGCATTGGAGAAAAAAATATTGCAAAAACCTTTTGGGCGACTTTGCCCAAATTCGGAGTTTGGGGACTCAGAACGCCACATTTGTCGCGCTGAAACCGTTGGTTATTCCAAAGCGGCATTGGAGAGAAACAAATTGCAAAAACCTTTTGGGCGACTTTGCCCAAATTCGGAGTTTGGGGACTCAGAACGCCCCATTTGTCGCGCTGAACCCGTTGGTTATTCCAGAGCGGCATTGGAGAGAAAAATATTGCAAAAACCTTTTGGGCGACTTTGCCCAAATTCGGAGTTTGGGGACTCAGAACGCCCCATTTGTCGCGCTGAACCCGTTGGTTATTCCCAAGCGGCATTGGAGAGAAAAATATTGCAAAAACATTTTGGGCGACTTTGCCCAAATTCGGAGTTTGGGGACTCAGAACGCCACATTTGTCGCGCTGAAACCGTTGGTTATTCCAAAGCGGCATTGGAGAGAAAAAAATGGCAAAAACCTTTTCGGTGACTTTGCCCAAATTCGGAGTTTGGGGACTCAGAACGCCCTATTTGTCGCGCTGAACCCGTTGGTTATTCCAAAGCGGCATTGGAGAGAAAAAAATTGCAAAAACCTTTTGGGCGACTTTGCCTAAATTCGGAGTTTGGGGACTCAGAACGCCCCATTCGTCGTGCTGAACCCGTTGGGTATTCCAAAGCGGCATTGGAGAGAAAAAAATGGAAAAACCATTTCCGCGACTTTGCCCAAATTCGGAGTTTGGGGACTCAGAACGCCACATTTGTCGCACTGAAACCGTTGGTTATTCCAAAGCGGCATTGGAGAGAAAAAAATGGCAAAAACCTTTTCGGTGACTTTGCCCAAATTCGGAGTTTGGGGACTCAGAACGCCCTATTTGTCGCGCTGAACCCGTTGGTTATTCCAAAGCGGCATTGGATAGAAAAAAATTGCAAAAACCTTTTCGGCGACTTTGCCTAAATTCGGAGTTTGGGGACTCAGAACGCCCCATTCGTCGCGCTGAACCCGTTGGATATTCCAAAGCGGCATTGGAGAGAAAAACATTGCAAAAACCTTTTGGGCGACTTTGCCCAAATTCGGAGTTTGGGGACTCAGAACGCCACATTTGTCGCGCTGAACCCGTTGGTTATTCCAGAGCGGCATTGGAGAGAAAAATATTGCAAAAACCTTTTGGGCGACTTTGCCCAAATTCGGAGTTTGGGGACTCAGAACGCCCCATTCGACGCGCTGAACCCGTTGGGTATTCCAAAGCGACATTGGAGAGAAAAAAATGGAAAAACCATTTCCGCGACTTTGCCCAAATTCGGAGTTTGGGGACTCAGAACGCCCCATTTGTCGCGCTGAACCCGTTGGTTATTCCAGAGCGGCATTGGAGAAAAAAATATTGCAAAAACCTTTTGGGCGACTTTGCCCAAATTCGGAGTTTGGGGACTCAGAACGCCACATTTGTCGCGCTGAAACCGTTGGTTATTCCAAAGCGGCATTGGAGAGAAACAAATTGCAAAAACCTTTTGGGCGACTTTGCCCAAATTCGGAGTTTGGGGACTCAGAACGCCCCATTTGTCGCGCTGAACCCGTTGGTTATTCCAGAGCGGCATTGGAGAGAAAAATATTGCAAAAACCTTTTGGGCGACTTTGCCCAAATTCGGAGTTTGGGGACTCAGAACGCCCCATTTGTCGCGCTGAACCCGTTGGTTATTCCAAAGCGGCATTGGAGAGAAAAAAATGGCAAAAACCTTTTCGGTGACTTTGCCCAAATTCGGAGTTTGGGGACTCAGAACGCCCTATTTGTCGCGCTGAACCCGTTGGTTATTCCAAAGCGGCATTGGAGAGAAAAAAATTGCAAAAACCTTTTGGGCGACTTTGCCTAAATTCGGAGTTTGGGGACTCAGAACGCCCCATTCGTCGCGCTGAACCCGTTGGTTATTCCAAAGCGGCATTGGAGAGAAAAACATTGCAAAAACCTTTTGGGCGACTTTGCCCAAATTCGGAGTTTGGGGACTCAGAACGCCACATTTGTTACGCTGAAACCGTTGGTTATTCCCAAGCGGCATTGGAGAGAAAAACAATGGAAAAACCTTTTCCGCGACTTTGCCCAAATTCGGAGTTTGGGGACTCAGAACGCCCTATTTGTCGCGCTGAACCCGTTGGTTATTCCAAAGCGGCATTGAAGAGAAAAATATTGCAAACACCTTTTCCGCGACTTTGCCCAAATTCGGAGTTTGGGGACTCAGAACGCCACATTTGTCGCGCTGAAACCGTTGGTTATTCCCAAGCGGCATTGGAGAGAAAACAATTGAAAAACCTTTTCCACGACTTTGCCCAAATTCGGAGTTTGGGGACTCAGAACGCCACATTTGTCGCGCTGAAACCGTTGGTTATTGCAAAGCGGCATTGGAGAGAAAAAAATGGCAAAAACCTTTTCGGTGACTTTGCCCAAATTCGGAGTTTGGGGACTCAGAACGCCCTATTTGTCGCGCTGAACCCGTTGGTTATTCCAAAGCGGCATTGGAGAGAAAAAAATTGCAAAAACCTTTTGGGCGACTTTGCCTAAATTCGGAGTTTGGGGACTCAGAACGCCCCATTCGTCGCGCTGAACCCGTTGGTTATTCCAAAGCGGCATTGGAGAGAAAAACATTGCAAAAACCTTTTGGGCGACTTTGCCCAAATTCGGAGTTTGGGGACTCAGAACGCCACATTTGTTACGCTGAAACCGTTGGTTATTCCCAAGCGGCATTGGAGAGAAAAACAATGGAAAAACCTTTTTTGCGACTTTGCCCAAATTCGGAGTTTGGAGACTCAGAACGCCCCATTTGTCGCGCTGAACCCGTTGGTTATTCCAGAGCGGCATTGGAGAGAAAAATATTGCAAAAACCTTTTGGGCGACTTTGCCCAAATTCGGAGTTTGGGGACTCAGAACGCCCCATTCGTCGCGCTGAACCCGTTGGGTATTCCAAAGCGGCATTGGAGAGAAAAAAATGGAAAAACCATTTCCGCGACTTTGCCCAAATTCGGAGTTTGGGGACTCAGAACGCCCCATTTGTCGCGCTGAACCCGTTGGTTATTCCGGAGCGGCATTGAAGAGAAAAATATTGCAAAAACCTTTTCCGCGACTTTGCCCAAATTCGGAGTTTGGGGACTCAGAACGCCACATTTGTCGCGATGAAACCGTTGGTTATTCCCAAGCGGCATTGGAGAGAAAAAAATGGAAAAACCCTTTTTGGGCGACTTTGCCCAAATTCGGAGTTTGGGGACTCAGAACGCCCTATTTGTCGCGCTGAACCCGTTGGTTATTCCGGAGCGGCATTGAAGAGAAAAATATTGCAAAAACCTTTTCCGCGACTTTGCCCAAATTCGGAGTTTGGGGACTGAGAACGCCCTATTTGTCGCGCTGAACCCGTTGGTTATTCCAAAGCGGCATTGGAGAGAAAACAATTGCAAAAACCTTTTGGGCGACTTTGCCTAAATTCGGAGTTTGGGGAATCAGAACGCCCCATTCGTCGCGCTGAACCCGTTGGTTATTCCAAAGCGGCATTGGAGAGAAAAACATTGCAAAAACCTTTTCCGCGACTTTGCCCAAATTCGGAGTTTGGGGACTCAGAACGCCCTATTTGTCGCGCTGAACCCGTTGGTTATTCCAAAGCGGCATTGAAGAGAAAAATATTGCAAACACCTTTTCCGCGACTTTGCCCAAATTCGGAGTTTGGGGACTCAGAACGCCACATTTGTCGCACTGAAACCGTTGGTTATTCCCAAGCGGCATTGGAGAGAAAACAATTGAAAAACCTTTTCCGCGACTTTGCCCAAATTCGGAGTTTGGGGACTCAGAACGCCCCATTTGTCGCGCTGAACCCGTTGGTTATTCCAGAGCGGCATTGGAGAGAAAAATATTGCAAAAACCTTTTGGGCGACTTTGCCCAAATTCGGAGTTTGGGGACTCAGAACGCCCCATTCGTCGCGCTGAACCCGTTGGGTATTCCAAAGCGGCATTGGAGAGAAAAAAATGGAAAAACCATTTCCGCGACTTTGCCCAAATTCGGAGTTTGGGGACTCAGAACGCCCCATTTGTCGCGCTGAACCGGTTGGTTATTCCAGAGCGGCATTGGAGAGAAAAATATTGCAAAAACCTTTTGGGCGACTTTGCCCAAATTCGGAGTTTGGGGACTCAGAACGCCCCATTTGTCGCGCTGAACCCGTTGGTTATTCCGGAGCGGCATTGAAGAGAAAAATATTGCAAAAACCTTTTCCGCGACTTTGCCCAAATTCGGAGTTTGGGGACTCAGAACGCCACATTTGTCGCGCTGAAACCGTTGGTTATTCCCAAGCGGCATTGGAGAGAAAAAAATGGAAAAACCTTTTCCGCGACTTTGCCCAAATTCGGAGTTTGGGGACTCAGAACGCCCCATTTGTCGCGCTGAACCCGTTGGTTATTCCAGAGCGGCATTGGAGAGAAACAAATTGCAAAAACCTTTTGGGCGACTTTGCCCAAATTCGGAGTTTGGGGACTCAGAACGCCCCATTCGTCGAGCTGAACCCGTTGGTTATTCCAAAGCGGCATTGGAGAGAAAAAAATTGCAAAAACCTTTTGGGCGACTTTGCCCAAATTCGGAGTTTGGGGACTCAGAACGCCCCATTCGTCGAGCTGAACCCGTTGGTTATTCCAAAGCGGCATTGGAGAAAAGAAAATTGCAAAAACCTTTTGGGCGACTTTGCCCAAATTCGGAGTTTGGGGACTCAGAAAGCCACATTTGTCGCGCTGAAACCGTTGGTTATTCCCAAGCGGCATTGGAGAGAAAAAAATGGAAAAACCTTTTCCGCGACTTTGCCCAAATTCGGAGTTTGGGGACTCAGAACGCACCATTTGTCGCGCTGAACCCGTTGGTTATTCCCAAGCGGCATTGGAGAGAAAAATATTGCAAAAACCTTTTAGGCGACTTTGCCCAAATGCGGAGTTTGGGGACTCAGAACGCCACATTCGTCGCGCTGAACCAGTTGGTTATTCAAAAGCGGCATTGGAGATAAAAAACATTTCAAAAACCTTTTGGGCGACTTTGCCCAAATTCGGAGTTTGGGGACTCAGAACGCCACATTTGTCGCGCTGAACCCGTTGGTTATTCCAAAGCGGCATTGGAGAGAAAAAGAAAATTGCAAAAACCTTTTTGGGCGACTTTGCCCAAATTCGGAGTTTGGGGACTCAGAACGCCACATTTGTCGCGCTGAAACCGTTGGTTATTCCCAAGCGGCATTGGAGAGAGAAAAAAAATTGCAAAAACCTTTTCGGTGACTTTGCTCAAATTCGGAGTTTGGGGACTCAGAACGCCCCATTTGTCGCGCTGAACCCGTTGGTTATTCCAAAGCGGCATTGGAGAGAAAAAGAGTGGCACAAACCTTTTGGGCGACTTTGCAAAAATTCGGAGTTTGGAGACTCAGAACGCCCCATTTGTCGCGCTGAACCCGTTGGTTATTCCAAAGCAGCATTGGAGAGAAACAAATTGCAAAAACATTTTAGGCGACTTTGCCCAAATTCGGAGTTTGGGGACTCAGAACGCCCCATTCGTCGCGCTGAACCCGTTGGTTATTCCAAAGCGGCATTGGACAGAAAAAAATGGCAAAAACCTTTTGGGCGACTTTGCCCATTATTACGGAGTTTGTGGACTCAGAACGCCATTCGTCGCGCTGAACACGTTGGCTATTTCCAAAGAGGCATTGGAGAGAAACAAATTGCAAAAACCTTTTCGACGAGTTCTCCCAAATTCGCAGTTTGGGGGCTCAGAACGCCCCATTCGTCGCGTTGAACCCGTTGGTTATTCCAAAGCAGCATTGGAGAGAATCAAATTCCTAAAACCTTTTGGGCGACTTTGCCCAAATTCGGAGTTTGGGGACTCAGAACGCCCCATTTGTCGCGCTGAACCCGTTGGTTATTCCAAAGCGGCATTGGAGAGAAAAAAGTGGCAAAAACCTTTTGGGCGACTTTGCCAAAATTCGGAGTTTGGGGACTCAGAACGCCCCATTTGTCTTGCTGAACCCGTTGGTTATTCCAAAGCGGCATTGGAGAGAAACAAATTGCAAAAACATTTTAGGCGACTTTGCCCAAATTCGGAGTTTGGGGACTCAGAACGCCCCATTCGTCGCGCTGAACCCGTTGGTTATTGCAAAGCGGCATTGGAGAGAAAAACATTGCAAAAACCTTTTGGGCGACTATGCCCAAATTCGGAGTTTGGGGACTCAGAACGCCCCATTTGTCGCGCTGAACCCGTTGGTTATTCCAAAGCGGCATTGGACAGAAACAAATTCCTAAAACCTTTTGGCCGACTTTGCCCAAATTCGGAGTTTGGGGACTCAGAACGCCCCATTTGTCGCACTGAACCCGTTGGATATTCCAAAGCGGCATTGGAGAGAAAACAATTGCAAAAACCTTTTAGGCGACTTTGCCCAAATGCGGAGTTTGGGGACTCAGAACGCCACATTCGTCGCGCTGAACCAGTTGGTTATTCAAAAGCGGCATTGGAGATAAAAAACATTTCAAAAACCTTTTGGGCGACTTTGCCCAAATTCGGAGTTTGGGGACTCAGAACGCCACATTTGTCGCGCTGAACCCGTTGGTTATTCCAAAGCGGCATTGGAGAGAAAAAGAAAATTGCAAAAACCTTTTTGGGCGACTTTGCCCAAATTCGGAGTTTGGGGACTCAGAACGCCACATTTGTCGCGCTGAAACCGTTGGTTATTCCCAAGCGGCATTGGAGAGAGAAAAAAAATTGCAAAAACCTTTTCGGTGACTTTGCTCAAATTCGGAGTTTGGGGACTCAGAACGCCCCATTTGTCGCGCTGAACCCGTTGGTTATTCCAAAGCGGCATTGGAGAGAAAAAAAGTGGCAACAACCTTTTGGGCGACTTTGCCAAAATTCAGAGTTTGGGGACTCAGAACGCCCCATTTGTCGCGCTGAACCCGTTGGTTATTCCAAAGCAGCATTGGAGAGAAACAAATTGCAAAAACATTTTAGGCGACTTTGCCCAAATTCGGAGTTTCGGGACTCAGAACGCCACATTCGTCCCGCTGAACCCGTTGGTTATTGCAAAGCAGCATTGGAGAGAAAAACATTGCAAAAACCTGTTGGGCGACTTTTGCCCAAATTCGGAGTTTGGGGACTCAGAACGCCCCATTTGTCGCGCTGAACCCGTTGGTTATTCCAAAGCGGCATTGGAGAGAAAACAAATGTCAAAAACCTTTTGGGCGACTTTGCCCAAATTCGGAGTTTGGGGACTCAGAACGCCACATTCGTCGCGCTGAACCAGTTGGTTATTCAAAAGCGGCATTGGAGATAAAAAACATTTCAAAAACCTTTTGGGCGACTTTGCCCAAATTCGGAGTTTGTGGACTCAGAACGCCACATTTGTCGCGCTGAACCCGTTGGTTATTCCAAAGCGGCATTGGAGAGAAAAAGAAAATTGCAAAAACCTTTTTGGGCGACTTTGCCCAAATTCGGAGTTTGGGGACTCAGAACGCCACATTTGTCGCGCTGAAACCGTTGGTTATTCCCAAGCGGCATTGGAGAGAGAAAAAAAATTGCAAAAACCTTTTCGGTGACTTTGCTCAAATTCGGAGTTTGTGGACTCAGAACGCCCCATTTGTCGCGCTGAACCCGTTGGTTATTCCAAAGCGGCATTGGAGAGAAAAAAAGTGGCAACAACCTTTTGGGCGACTTTGCCAAAATTCAGAGTTTGGGGACTCAGAACGCCCCATTTGTCGCGCTGAACCCGTTGGTTATTCCAAAGCAGCATTGGAGAGAAACAAATTGCAAAAACATTTTAGGCGACTTTGCCCAAATTCGGAGTTTGGGGACTCAGAACGCCACATTCGTCCCGCTGAACCCGTTGGTTATTGCAAAGCGGCATTGGAGAGAAAAACATTGCAAAAACCTGTTGGGCGACTTTGCCCAAATTCGGAGTTTGGGGACTCAGAACGCCCCATTTGTCGCGCTGAACCCGTTGGTTATTCCAAAGCGGCATTGGAGAGAAAACAAATGTCAAAAACCTTTTGGGCGACTTTGCCCAAATTCGGAGTTTGGGGACTCAGAACGCCCCATTTGTCGCGCTGAACCCGTTTGTTATTCCAAAGCGGCATTGGAGAGAAACAAATTGAAAAAACCTTTTGGGCGACTTTGCCCAAATTCGGAGTTTGGGGACTCAGAACGCCACATTTGTCGCGCTGAAACCGTTGGTTATTCCCAAGCGGCATTGGAGAGAAAAAAAGGCAAAAACCTTTTGGGCGACTTTGCCCAAATTCGGAGTTTGGGGACTCAGAACGCCCCATTTGTCGCGCTGAACCCGTTGGTTATTCCAAAGCGGCATTGGAGAGAAACAAATTCCAAAAACCTTTTGGGCGACTTTGCCCAAATTGGGAGTTTGGGGACTCAGAACGCCCCATTTGTCGCGCTGAACCCGTTGGTTATTCCAAAGCGGCATTGGAGAGAAAAACATTGCAAAAACCTTTTGGGCGACTTTGCCCAAATTCGGAGATTGGGGACTCAGAACGCCCCATTCGTCGCGCTGAACCCGTTGGTTATTCCAAAGCAGCATTGGAGAGAAACAAATTGCAAAAACATTGTAGGCGACTTTGCCCAAATTCGGAGTTTGGGGACTCAGAACGCCACATTCGTCCCGCTGAACCCGTTGGTTATTGCAAAGCGGCATTGGAGAGAAAAACATTGCAAAAACCTGTTGGGCGACTTTGCCCAAATTCGGAGTTTGGGGACTCAGAACGCCCCATTTGTCGCGCTGAACCCGTTGGTTATTCCAAAGCGGCATTGGAGAGAAAACAAATGTCAAAAACCTTTTGGGCGACTTTGCCCAAATTCGGAGTTTGGGGACTCAGAACGCCCCATTTGTCGCGCTGAACCCGTTTGTTATTCCAAAGCGGCATTGGAGAGAAAAAATTGAAAAAACCTTTTGGGCGACTTTGCCCAAATTCGGAGTTTGGGGACTCAGAACGCCACATTTGTCGCGCTGAAACCGTTGGTTATTCCCAAGCGGCAATGGAGAGAAAAAAAGGCAAAAACCTTTTGGGCGACTTTGCCCAAATTCGGAGTTTGGGGACTCAGAACGCCCCATTTGTCGCGCTGAACCCGTTGATTATTCCAAAGCGGCATTGGAGAGAAACAAATTCCAAAAACCTTTTGGGCGACTTTGCCCAAATTGGGAGTTTGGGGACTCAGAACGCCCCATTTGTCGCGCTGAACCCGTTGGTTATTCCAAAGCGGCATTGGAGAGAAAAACATTGCAAAAACCTTTTGGGCGACTTTGCCCAAATTCGGAGTTTGGGGACTCAGAACGCCACATTTGTTACGCTGAAACCGTTGGTTATTCCCAAGCGGCATTGGAGAGAAAAACAATGGAAAAACCTTTTCCGCGACTTTGCCCAAATTCGGAGTTTGGGGACTCAGAACGCCCCATTTGTCGCGCTGAACCCGTTGGTTATTCCAGAGCGGCATTGGAGAGAAAAATATTGCAAAAACCTTTTGGGCGACTTTGCCCAAATTCGGAGTTTTGGGGACTCAGAACGCCCCATTCGTCGCGCTGAACCCGTTGGGTATTCCAAAGCGGCATTGGAGAGAAAAAAATGGAAAAAGCATTTCCGCGACTTTGCCCAAATTCGGAGTTTGGGGACTCAGAACGCCCCATTTGTCGCGCTGAACCCGTTGGTTATTCCGGAGCGGCATTGAAGAGAAAAATATTGCAAAAACCTTTTCCGCGACTTTGCCCAAATTCGGAGTTTGGGGACTCAGAACGCCCCATTTGTCGCGCTGAACCCGTTGGTTATTCCAGAGCGGCATTGGAGAGAAAAATATTGCAAAAACCTTTTGGGCGACTTTGCCCAAATTCGGAGTTTGGGGACTCAGAACGCCACATTTATCGCGCTGAAACAGTTGGTTATTCCAAAGCGGCATTGGAGAGAAACAAATTGCAAAAACCTTTTGGGCGACTTTGCCCAAATTCGGAGTTTGGGGACTCAGAAAGCCACATTTGTCGCGCTGAAACCGTTGGTTATTCCCAAGCGGCATTGGAGAGAAAAAAATGGAAAAACCTTTTCCGCGACTTTGCCCAAATTCGGAGTTTGGGGACTCAGAACGCCCCATTTGTCGCGCTGATGAACCCGTTGGTTATTCCAGAGCGGCATTGGAGAGAAAAATATTGCAAAAACCTTTTGGGCGACTTCGCCCAAATTCGGAGTTTGGGGACTCAGAACGCCCCATTTGTCGCGCTGAACCCGTTGGTTATTCCCAAGCGGCATTGGAGAGAAAAATATTGCAAAAACATTTTGGGCGACTTTGCCCAAATTCGGAGTTTGGGGACTCAGAACGCCACATTTGTCGCGCTGAAACCGTTGGTTATTCCCAAGCGGCATTGGAGAGAGAAAAAAAATTGCAAAAACCTTTTCGGTGACTTTGCTCAAATTCGGAGTTTGGGGACTCAGAACGCCCCATTTGTCGCGCTGAACCCGTTGGTTATTCCAAAGCGGCATTGGAGAGAAAAAAAGTGGCAACAACCTTTTGGGCGACTTTGCCAAAATTCAGAGTTTGGGGACTCAGAACGCCCCATTTGTCGCGCTGAACCCGTTGGTTATTCCAAAGCAGCATTGGAGAGAAACAAATTGCAAAAACATTTTAGGCGACTTTGCCCAAATTCGGAGTTTGGGGACTCAGAACGCCACATTCGTCCCGCTGAACCCGTTGGTTATTGCAAAGCAGCATTGGAGAGAAAAACATTGCAAAAACCTGTTGGGCGACTTTGCCCAAATTCGGAGTTTGGGGACTCAGAACGCCCCATTTGTCGCGCTGAACCCGTTGGTTATTCCAAAGCGGCATTGGAGAGAAAACAAATGTCAAAAACCTTTTGGGCGACTTTGCCCAAATTCGGAGTTTGGGGACTCAGAACGCCCCATTTGTCGCGCTGAACCCGTTTGTTATTCCAAAGCGGCATTGGAGAGAAACAAATTGAAAAAACTTTTTGGGCGACTTTGCCCAAATTCGGAGTTTGGGGACTCAGAACGCCACATTTGTCGCGCTGAAACCGTTGGTTATTCCCAAGCGGCATTGGAGAGAAAAAAAGGCAAAAACCTTTTGGGCGACTTTGCCCAAATTCGGAGTTTGGGGACTCAGAACGCCCCATTTGTCGCGCTGAACCCGTTGGTTATTCCAAAGCAGCATTGGAGAGAAACAAATTGCAAAAACATTTTAGGCGACTTTGCCCAAATTCGGAGTTTGGGGACTCAGAACGCCACATTCTTCCCGCTGAACCCGTTGGTTATTGCAAAGCAGCATTGGAGAGAAAAACATTGCAAAAACCTGTTGGGCGACTTTGCCCAAATTCGGAGTTTGGGGACTCAGAACGCCCCATTTGTCGCGCTGAACCCGTTGGTTATTCCAAAGCGGCATTGGAGAGAAAACAAATGTCAAAAACCTTTTGGGCGACTTTGCCCAAATTCGGAGTTTGGGGACTCAGAACGCCCCATTTGTCGCGCTGAACCCGTTTGTTATTCCAAAGCGGCATTGGAGAGAAACAAATTGAAAAAACTTTTTGGGCGACTTTGCCCAAATTCGGAGTTTGGGGACTCAGAACGCCACATTTGTCGCGCTGAAACCGTTGGTTATTCCCAAGCGGCATTGGAGAGAAAAAAAGGCAAAAACCTTTTGGGCGACTTTGCCCAAATTCGGAGTTTGGGGACTCAGAACGCCCCATTTGTCGCGCTGAACCCGTTGGTTATTCCAAAGCGGCATTGGAGAGAAACAAATTCCAAAAACCTTTTTGGCGACTTTGCCCAAATTGGGAGTTTGGGGACTCAGAACGCCCCATTTGTCGCGCTGAACCCGTTGGTTATTCCAAAGCGGCATTGGAGAGAAAAACATTGCAAAAACCTTTTGGGCGACTTTGCCCAAATTCGGAGATTGGGGACTCAGAACGCCCCATTCGTCGCGCTGAACCCGTTGGTTATTCCAAAGCGGCATTGGAGAGAAAAACATTGCAAAAACCTTTTGGGCGACTTTGCCCAAATTCGGAGTTTGGGGACTCAGAACGCCACATTTGTTACGCTGAAACCGTTGGTTATTCCCAAGCGGCATTGGAGAGAAAAACAATGGAAAAACCTTTTCCGCGACTTTGCCCAAATTCGGAGTTTGGGGACTCAGAACGCCCCATTTGTCGCGCTGAACCCGTTGGTTATTCCAGAGCGGCATTGGAGAGAAAAATATTGCAAAAACCTTTTGGGCGACTTTGCCCAAATTCGGAGTTTGGGGACTCAGAACGCCCCATTCGTCGCGCTGAACCCGTTGGGTATTCCAAAGCGGCATTGGAGAGAAAAAAATGGAAAAACCATTTCCGCGACTTTGCCCAAATTCGGAGTTTGGGGACTCAGAACGCCCCATTTGTCGCGCTGAACCCGTTGGTTATTCCGGAGCGGCATTGAAGAGAACAATATTGCAAAAACCTTTTCCGCGACTTTGCCCAAATTCGGAGTTTGGGGACTCAGAACGCCCCATTTGTCGCGCTGAACCCGTTGGTTATTCCAAAGCGGCATTGGAGAGAAAAAAAGTGGCAACAACCTTTTGGGCGACTTTGCCAAAATTCAGAGTTTGGGGACTCAGAACGCCCCATTTGTCGCGCTGAACCCGTTGGTTATTCCAAAGCAGCATTGGAGAGAAACAAATTGCAAAAACATTTTAGGCGACTTTGCCCAAATTCGGAGTTTGGGGACTCAGAACGCCACATTCGTCCCGCTGAACCCGTTGGTTATTGCAAAGCAGCATTGGAGAGAAAAACATTGCAAAAACCTGTTGGGCGACTTTGCCCAAATTCGTAGTTTGGGGACTCAGAACGCCCCATTTGTCGCGCTGAACCCGTTGGTTATTCCAAAGCGGCATTGGAGAGAAAACAAATGTCAAAAACCTTTTGGGCGACTTTGCCCAAATTCGGAGTTTGGGGACTCAGAACGCCACATTCGTCGCGCTGAACCAGTTGGTTATTCAAAAGCGGCATTGGAGATAAAAAACATTTCAAAAACCTTTTGGGCGACTTTGCCCAAATTCGGAGTTTGGGGACTCAGAACGCCACATTTGTCGCGCTGAACCCGTTGGTTATTCCAAAGCGGCATTGGAGAGAAAAAGAAAATTGCAAAAACCTTTTTGGGCGACTTTGCCCAAATTCGGAGTTTGGGGACTCAGAACGCCACATTTGTCGCGCTGAAACCGTTGGTTATTCCCAAGCGGCATTGGAGAGAGAAAAAAAATTGCAAAAACCTTTTCGGTGACTTTGCTCAAATTCGGAGTTTGTGGACTCAGAACGCCCCATTTGTCGCGCTGAACCCGTTGGTTATTCCAAAGCGGCATTGGAGAGAAAAAAAGTGGCAACAACCTTTTGGGCGACTTTGCCAAAATTCAGAGTTTGGGGACTCAGAACGCCCCATTTGTCGCGCTGAACCCGTTGGTTATTCCAAAGCAGCATTGGAGAGAAACAAATTGCAAAAACATTTTAGGCGACTTTTCCCAAATTCGGAGTTTGGGGACTCAGAACGCCACATTCGTCCCGCTGAACCCGTTGGTTATTGCAAAGCGGCATTGGAGAGAAAAACATTGCAAAAACCTGTTGGGCGACTTTGCCCAAATTCGGAGTTTGGGGACTCAGAACGCCCCATTTGTCGCGCTGAACCCGTTGGTTATTCCAAAGCGGCATTGGAGAGAAAACAAATGTCAAAAACCTTTTGGGCGACTTTGCCCAAATTCGGAGTTTGGGGACTCAGAACGCCACATTCGTCGCGCTGAACCAGTTGGTTATTCAAAAGCGGCATTGGAGATAAAAAACATTTCAAAAACCTTTTGGGCGACTTTGCCCAAATTCGGAGTTTGGGGACTCAGAACGCCACATTTGTCGCGCTGAACCCGTTGGTTATTCCAAAGCGGCATTGGAGAGAAAAAGAAAATTGCAAAAACCTTTTTGGGCGACTTTGCCCAAATTCGGAGTTTGGGGACTCAGAACGCCACAATGCCTCTTTGGAATAGCAAACGTGTTCAGCGCGACGAATGGGGCGTTCTGAGTCCCCAAACTCCGTAATTGAGCAAAGTCGCCCAAAAGGTTTTTGCAATTTTTTCTGTCCAATGCCGCTTTGGAATAACCAGCGGGTTCAGCGCGACAAATGGGGCTTTCTGAGTCCCCAAACTCCGAATTTGGGCAAAGTCGCCCAAAAGGTTTTTGCAATTTTTTTCTCTCTAATGCCGCTTTCGAATAACCAACGGGTTCAGCGCGACAAATGGGGCGTTCTGAGTCCCCAAACTCCGAATTTGGGCAAAGTCACCGAAAAGGTTTTTGCAATTTTTTTCTCTCCAATGCCGCTTGGGAATAACCAACGGTTTCAGCGCGACAAATGTGGCGTTCTGAGTCCCCAAACTCCGAATTTGGGCAAAGTCGCGGAAAAGGTTTTTCCATTTTTTTCTCTCCAATGCCGCTTGGGAATAACCAACGGTTTCAGCGCGACAAATGTGGCGTTCTGAGTCCCCAAACTCCGAATTTGGGCAAAGTCGCCCAAAAGGTTTTTGGATCTTTTTTCTCTCCAATGCCGCTTTGGAATAACCTACGGGTTCAGCGCGACGAATGGGGCGTTCTGAGTCCCCAAACTCCGAATTTGGGCAAAGTCGCCCAAAAGGTTTTTGCAATTTTTTTCTCTCCAATGCCGCTTGGGAATAACCAACGGTTTCAGTGTGACAAATGTGCCGTTCTGAGTCCCCAAACTCCGAATTTGGGCAAAGTCGCCCAAAAGGTTTTCCATTTTTTTCTCTCCAATGCCGCTTGGGAATAACCAACGGTTTCAGCGCGACAAATGTGGCGTTCTGAGTCCCCAAACTCCGAATTTGGGCAAAGTCGCCCAAAAGGTTTTTGGAATTTTTTTCTCTCCAATGCCGCTTTGGAATAACCTACGGGTTCAGCGCGACGAATGGGGCGTTCTGAGTCCCCAAACTCCGAATTTGGGCAAAGTCGCCCAAAAGGTTTTTGGAATTTTTTTCTCTCCAATGCCGCTTTGGAATAACCTACGGGTTCAGCGAGACGAATGGGGCGTTCTGAGTCCCCAAACTCCGAATTTGGGCAAAGTCACCGAAAAGGTTTTTGCAATTTGTTTCTCTCCAATGCCGCTTGGGAATAACCAACGGTTTCAGCGCGACAAATGTGGCGTTCTGAGTCCCCAAACTCCGAAATTGGGCAAAGTCGCCCAAAAGGTTTTTGCCATGTTTTTCTCTCCAATGCCGCTTTGGAATAACCAACGGGTTCAGAGCGACAAATGGGGCGTTCTGAGTCCCCAAACTCCGAATTTGGGCAAAGTCGCCCTAAAGGTTTTTGGAATTTGTTTCTCTCCAATGCCGCTTGGGAATAACCAACGGGTTCAGCGCGACAAATGGGGCGTTCTGAGTCCCCAAACTCCGAATTTTGGCAAAGTCGCCCAAAAGGTTTTTGCCATTTTTTTCTCTCCAATGCCGCTTTGGAATAGCCAACGGGTTCACCGCGACGAATGGGGCGTTCTGAGCCCCCAAACTGCGAATTTGGGAGAACTCGTCGAAAAGGTTTTTGCAATTTGTTTCTCTCCAATGCCTCTTTGGAATAGCCAACGTGTTCAGCGCGACGAATGGGGCGTTCTGAGTCCCCAAACTCCGTAATTGAGCAAAGTCGCCCAAAAGGTTTTTGCCATTTTTTTCTGTCCAATGCCGCTTTGGAATAACCAGCGGGTTCAGCGCGACAAATGGGGCTTTCTGAGTCCTCAAACTCCGAATTTGGGCAAAGTCGCCCAAAAGGTTTTTGCAATTTTTTTCTCTCCAATGCCGCTTTGGAATAACCAACGGGTTCAGCGCGACAAATGGGGCGTTCTGAGTCCCCAAACTCCGAATTTGGGCAAAGTCACCGAAAAGGTTTTTGCAATTTTTTTCTCTCCAATGCCGCTTGGGAATAACCAAAGGTTTCAGCGCGACAAATGTGGCGTTCTGAGTCCCCAAACTCCGAATTTGGGCAAAGTCGCGGAAAAGGTTTTTCCATTTTTTTCTCTCCAATGCCGCTTGGGAATAACCAACGGTTTCAGCGCGACAAATGTGGCGTTCTGAGTCCCCAAACTCCGAATTTGGGCAAAGTCGCCCAAAAGGTTTTTGGATCTTTTTTCTCTCCAATGCCGCTTTGGAATAACCTACGGGTTCAGCGCGACGAATGGGGCGTTCTGAGTCCCCAAACTCCGAATTTGGGCAAAGTCGCCCAAAAGGTTTTCCATTTTTTTCTCTCCAATGCCGCTTGGGAATAACCAACGGGTTCAGCGCGACGAATGGGGCGTTCTGAGTCCCCAAACTCCGAATTTGGGCAAAGTCGCCCAAAAGGTTTTTTCAATTTTTTTCTCTCCAATGCCGCTTGGGAATAACCAACGGTTTCAGCGCGACGAATGGGGCGTTCTGAGTCCCCAAACTCCGAATTTGGGCAAAGTCGCCCAAAAGGTTTTTGCAATTTTTTTCTCTCCAATGCCGCTTGGGAATAACCAACGGTTTCAGCGCGACAAATGTGCCGTTCTGAGTCCCCAAACTCCGAATTTGGGCAAAGTCGCCCAAAAGGTTTTCCATTTTTTTCTCTCCAATGCCGCTTGGGAATAACCAACGGTTTCAGCGCGACAAATGTGGCGTTCTGAGTCCCCAAACTCCGAATTTGGGCAAAGTCGCCCAAAAGGTTTTTGCAATTTTTTTCTCTCCAATGCCGCTTGGGAATAACCAACGGTTTCAGCGCGACAAATGTGCCGTTCTGAGTCCCCAAACTCCGAATTTGGGCAAAGTCGCCCAAAAGGTTTTCCATTTTTTTCTCTCCAATGCCGCTTGGGAATAACCAACGGTTTCAGCGCGACAAATGTGGCGTTCTGAGTCCCCAAACTCCGAATTTGGGCAAAGTCGCCCAAAAGGTTTTTGGAATTTTTTTCTCTCCAATGCCGCTTTGGAATAACCTACGGGTTCAGCGCGACGAATGGGGCGTTCTGAGTCCCCAAACTCCGAATTTGGGCAAAGTCGCCCAAAAGGTTTTTGCAATTTTTTTCTCTCCAATGCCGCTTGGGAATAACCAACGGTTTCAGCGCGACGAATGGGGCGTTCTGAGTCCCCAAACTCCGAATTTGGGCAAAGTCGCCCAAAAGGTTTTTGCAATTTTTTTCTCTCCAATGCCGCTTGGGAATAACCAACGGTTTCAGCGCGACAAATGTGCCGTTCTGAGTCCCCAAACTCCGAATTTGGGCAAAGTCGCCCCAAAGTTTTTCCATTTTTTTCTCTCCAATGCCGCTTGGGAATAACCAACGGTTTCAGCGCGACAAATGTGGCGTTCTGAGTCCCCAAACTCCGAATTTGGGCAAAGTCGCCCAAAAGGTTTTTGCCATTTTTTTCTCTCCAATGCCGCTTTGGAATAACCTACGGGTTCAGCGAGACGAATGGGGCGTTCTGAGTCCCCAAACTCCGAATTTGGGCAAAGTCACCCAAAAGGTTTTTGCAATTTGTTTCTCTCCAATGCCGCTTGGGAATAACCAACGGTTTCAGCGCGACAAATGTGGCGTTCTGAGTCCCCAAACTCCGAAATTGGGCAAAGTCGCCCAAAAGGTTTTTGCCATGTTTTTCTCTCCAATGCCGCTTTGGAATAACCAACGGGTTCAGAGCGACAAATGGGGCGTTCTGAGTCCCCAAACTCCGAATTTGGGCAAAGTCGCCCTAAAGGTTTTTGGAATTTGTTTCTCTCCAATGCCGCTTGGGAATAACCAACGGGTTCAGCGCGACAAATGGGGCGTTCTGAGTCCCCAAACTCCGAATTTTGGCAAAGTCGCCCAAAAGGTTTTTGCCATTTTTTTCTCTCCAATGCCGCTTTGGAATAGCCAACGGGTTCACCGCGACGAATGGGGCGTTCTGAGCCCCCAAACTGCGAATTTGGGAGAACTCGTCGAAAAGGTTTTTGCAATTTTTTTCTCTCCAATGCCTCTTTGGAATAGCCAACGTGTTCAGCGCGACGAATGGGGCGTTCTGAGTCCCCAAACTCCGTAATTGGGCAAAGTCGCCCAAAAGGTTTTTGCAATTTTTTTCTCTCCAATGCCGCTTGGGAATAACCAACGGTTTCAGAGCGACAAATGTGGCGTTCTGAGTCCCCAAACTCCGAAATTGGGCAAAGTCGCCCAAAAGGTTTTTGCCATGTTTTTCTCTCCAATGCCGCTTTGGAATAACCAACGGGTTCATCAGCGCGACAAATGGGGCGTTCTGAGTCCCCAAACTCCGAATTTTGGCAAAGTCGCCCAAAAGGTTTTTGCCATTATTTTTCTCTCCAATGCCGCTTTGGAATAACCAACGGGTTCAGCGCGACGAATGGGGCGTTCTGAGCCCCCAAACTGCGAATTTGGGAGAACTCGTCGAAAAGGTTTTTGCAATTTGTTTCTCTCCAATGCCTCTTTGGAATAGCCAACGTGTTCAGCGCGACGAATGGGGCGTTCTGAGTCCCCAAACTCCGTAATTGAGCAAAGTCGCCCAAAAGGTTTTTGCCATTTTTTTCTGTCCAATGCCGCTTTGGAATAACCAGCGGGTTCAGCGCGACAAATGGGGCTTTCTGAGTCCCCAAACTCCGAATTTGGGCAAAGTCACCGAAAAGGTTTTTGCAATTTTTTTCTCTCCAATGCCGCTTGGGAATAACCAACGGTTTCAGCGCGACAAATGTGGCGTTCTGAGTCCCCAAACTCCGAATTTGGGCAAAGTCGCCCAAAAGGTTTTTGGATCTTTTTTCTCTCCAATGCCGCTTGGGAATAACCTACGGGTTCAGCGCGACGAATGGGGCGTTCTGAGTCCCCAAACTCCGAATTTGGGCAAAGTCGCCCAAAAGGTTTTTTCAATTTTTTTCTCTCCAATGCCGCTTGGGAATAACCAACGGTTTCAGCGCGACAAATGTGGCGTTCTGAGTCCCCAAACTCCGAAATTGGGCAAAGTCGCCCAAAAGGTTTTTGCCATGTTTTTCTCTCCAATGCCGCTTTGGAATAACCAACGGGTTCAGAGCGACAAATGGGGCGTTCTGAGTCCCGAAACTCCGAATTTGGGCAAAGTCGCCGAAAAGGTTTTTGCAATTTGTTTCTCTCCAATGCCGCTTGGGAATAACCAACGGGTTCAGCGCGACAAATGGGGCGTTCTGAGTCCCCAAACTCCGAATTTTGGCAAAGTCGCCCAAAAGGTTTTTGCCATTTTTTTCTCTCCAATGCCGCTTTGGAATAGCCAACGGGTTCACCGCGGCGAATGGGGCGTTCTGAGCCCCCAAACTGCGAATTTGGGAGAACTCGTCGAAAAGGTTTTTGCAATTTGTTTCTCTCCAATGCCGCTTGGGAATAACCAACGGTTTCAGCGCGACAAATGTGGCGTTCTGAGTCCCCAAACTCCGAAATTGGGCAAAGTCGCCCAAAAGGTTTTTGCCATGTTTTTCTCTCCAATGCCGCTTTGGAATAACCAACGGGTTCAGAGCGACAAATGGGGCGTTCTGAGTCCCCAAACTCCGAATTTGGGCAAAGTCGCCCTAAAGGTTTTTGGAATTTGTTTCTCTCCAATGCCGCTTGGGAATAACCAACGGGTTCAGCGCGACAAATGGGGCGTTCTGAGTCCCCAAACTCCGAATTTTGGCAAAGTCGCCCAAAAGGTTTTTGCCATTTTTTTCTCTCCAATGCCGCTTTGGAATAGCCAACGGGTTCACCGCGACGAATGGGGCGTTCTGAGCCCCCAAACTGCGAATTTGGGAGAACTCGTCGAAAAGGTTTTTGCAATTTTTTTCTCTCCAATGCCTCTTTGGAATAGCCAACGTGTTCAGCGCGACGAATGGGGCGTTCTGAGTCCCCAAACTCCGTAATTGGGCAAAGTCGCCCAAAAGGTTTTTGCAATTTTTTTCTCTCCAATGCCGCTTGGGAATAACCAACGGTTTCAGAGCGACAAATGTGGCGTTCTGAGTCCCCAAACTCCGAAATTGGGCAAAGTCGCCCAAAAGGTTTTTGCCATGTTTTTCTCTCCAATGCCGCTTTGGAATAACCAACGGGTTCATCAGCGCGACAAATGGGGCGTTCTGAGTCCCCAAACTCCGAATTTTGGCAAAGTCGCCCAAAAGGTTTTTGCCATTATTTTTCTCTCCAATGCCGCTTTGGAATAACCAACGGGTTCAGCGCGACGAATGGGGCGTTCTGAGCCCCCAAACTGCGAATTTGGGAGAACTCGTCGAAAAGGTTTTTGCAATTTGTTTCTCTCCAATGCCTCTTTGGAATAGCCAACGTGTTCAGCGCGACGAATGGGGCGTTCTGAGTCCCCAAACTCCGTAATTGAGCAAAGTCGCCCAAAAGGTTTTTGCCATTTTTTTCTGTCCAATGCCGCTTTGGAATAACCAGCGGGTTCAGCGCGACAAATGGGGCTTTCTGAGTCCCCAAACTCCGAATTTGGGCAAAGTCACCGAAAAGGTTTTTGCAATTTTTTTCTCTCCAATGCCGCTTGGGAATAACCAACGGTTTCAGCGCGACAAATGTGGCGTTCTGAGTCCCCAAACTCCGAATTTGGGCAAAGTCGCCCAAAAGGTTTTTGGATCTTTTTTCTCTCCAATGCCGCTTTGGAATAACCTACGGGTTCAGCGCGACGAATGGGGCGTTCTGAGTCCCCAAACTCCGAATTTGGGCAAAGTCGCCCAAAAGGTTTTTTCAATTTTTTTCTCTCCAATGCCGCTTGGGAATAACCAACGGTTTCAGCGCGACAAATGTGGCGTTCTGAGTCCCCAAACTCCGAAATTGGGCAAAGTCGCCCAAAAGGTTTTTGCCATGTTTTTCTCTCCAATGCCGCTTTGGAATAACCAACGGGTTCAGAGCGACAAATGGGGCGTTCTGAGTCCCCAAACTCCGAATTTGGGCAAAGTCGCCCAAAAGGTTTTTGCAATTTGTTTCTCTCCAATGCCGCTTGGGAATAACCAACGGGTTCAGCGCGACAAATGGGGCGTTCTGAGTCCCCAAACTCCGAATTTTGGCAAAGTCGCCCAAAAGGTTTTTGCCATTTTTTTCTCTCCAATGCCGCTTTGGAATAGCCAACGGGTTCACCGCGGCGAATGGGGCGTTCTGAGCCCCCAAACTGCGAATTTGGGAGAACTCGTCGAAAAGGTTTTTGCAATTTGTTTCTCTCCAATGCCTCTTTGGAATAGCCAACGTGTTCAGCGCGACGAATGGGGCGTTCTGAGTCCCCAAACTCCGTAATTGGGCAAAGTCGCCCAAAAAGGTTTTTGCAATTTTTTTCTCTCCAATGCCGCTTGGGACTAACCAACGGTTTCAGAGCGACAAATGTGGCGTTCTGAGTCCCCAAACTCCGAAATTGGGCAAAGTCGCCCAAAAGGTTTTTGCCATGTTTTTCTCTCCAATGCCGCTTTGGAATAACCAACGGGTTCAGCGCGACAAATGGGGCGTTCTGAGTCCCCAAACTCCGAATTTTGGCAAAGTCGCCCAAAAGGTTTTTGCCATTATTTTTCTCTCCAATGCCGCTTTGGAATAACCAACGGGTTCAGCGCGACGAATGGGGCGTTCTGAGCCCCCAAACTGCGAATTTGGGAGAACTCGTCGAAAAGGTTTTTGCAATTTGTTTCTCTCCAATGCCTCTTTGGAATAGCCAACGTGTTCAGCGCGACGAATGGGGCGTTCTGAGTCCCCAAACTCCGTAATTGAGCAAAGTCGCCCAAAAGGTTTTTGCCATTTTTTTCTGTCCAATGCCGCTTTGGAATAACCAGCGGGTTCAGCGCGACAAATGGGGCGTTCTGAGTCCCCAAACTCCGAATTTTGGCAAAGTCGCCCAAAAGGTTTTTGCCATTTTTTTCTCTCCAATGCCGCTTTGGAATAGCCAACGGGTTCACCGCGGCGAATGGGGCGTTCTGAGCCCCCAAACTGCGAATTTGGGAGAACTCGTCGAAAAGGTTTTTGCAATTTGTTTCTCTCCAATGCCTCTTTGGAATAGCCAACGTGTTCAGCGCGACGAATGGGGCGTTCTGAGTCCCCAAACTCCGTAATTGGGCAAAGTCGCCCAAAAAGGTTTTTGCAATTTTTTTCTCTCCAATGCCGCTTGGGACTAACCAACGGTTTCAGAGCGACAAATGTGGCGTTCTGAGTCCCCAAACTCCGAAATTGGGCAAAGTCGCCCAAAAGGTTTTTGCCATGTTTTTCTCTCCAATGCCGCTTTGGAATAACCAACGGGTTCAGCGCGACAAATGGGGCGTTCTGAGTCCCCAAACTCCGAATTTTGGCAAAGTCGCCCAAAAGGTTTTTGCCATTATTTTTCTCTCCAATGCCGCTTTGGAATAACCAACGGGTTCAGCGCGACGAATGGGGCGTTCTGAGCCCCCAAACTGCGAATTTGGGAGAACTCGTCGAAAAGGTTTTTGCAATTTGTTTCTCTCCAATGCCTCTTTGGAATAGCCAACGTGTTCAGCGCGACGAATGGGGCGTTCTGAGTCCCCAAACTCCGTAATTGAGCAAAGTCGCCCAAAAGGTTTTTGCCATTTTTTTCTGTCCAATGCCGCTTTGGAATAACCAGCGGGTTCAGCGCGACAAATGGGGCTTTCTGAGTCCTCAAACTCCGAATTTGGGCAAAGTCGCCCAAAAGGTTTTTGCAATTTTTTTCTCTCCAATGCCGCTTTGGAATAACCAACGGGTTCAGCGCGACAAATGGGGCGTTCTGAGTCCCCAAACTCCGAATTTGGGCAAAGTCACCGAAAAGGTTTTTGCAATTTTTTTCTCTCCAATGCCGCTTGGGAATAACCAACGGTTTCAGCGCGACAAATGTGGCGTTCTGAGTCCCCAAACTCCGAATTTGGGCAAAGTCGCGGAAAAGGTTTTTCCATTTTTTTCTCTCCAATGCCGCTTGGGAATAACCAACGGTTTCAGCGCGACAAATGTGGCGTTCTGAGTCCCCAAACTCCGAATTTGGGCAAAGTCGCCCAAAAGGTTTTTGGATCTTTTTTCTCTCCAATGCCGCTTTGGAATAACCTACGGGTTCAGCGCGACGAATGGGGCGTTCTGAGTCCCCAAACTCCGAATTTGGGCAAAGTCGCCCAAAAGGTTTTTGCAATTTTTTTCTCTCCAATGCCGCTTGGGAATAACCAACGGTTTCAGCGCGACAAATGTGCCGTTCTGAGTCCCCAAACTCCGAATTTGGGCAAAGTCGCCCAAAAGGTTTTTGGAATTTTTTTCTCTCCAATGCCGCTTTGGAATAACCTACGGGTTCAGCGCGACGAATGGGGCGTTCTGAGTCCCCAAACTCCGAATTTGGGCAAAGTCGCCCAAAAGGTTTTTGCAATTTTTTTCTCTCCAATGCCGCTTGGGAATAACCAACGGTTTCAGCGCGACAAATGTGCCGTTCTGAGTCCCCAAACTCCGAATTTGGGCAAAGTCGCCCAAAAGGTTTTCCATTTTTTTCTCTCCAATGCCGCTTGGGAATAACCAACGGTTTCAGCGCGACAAATGTGGCGTTCTGAGTCCCCAAACTCCGAATTTGGGCAAAGTCGCCCAAAAGGTTTTTGGAATTTTTTTCTCTCCAATGCCGCTTTGGAATAACCTACGGGTTCAGCGAGACGAATCGGGCGTTCTGAGTCCCCAAACTCCGAATTTGGGCAAAGTCGCCCAAAAGGTTTTTGCAATTTTTTTCTCTCCAATGCCGCTTGGGAATAACCAACGGTTTCAGCGCGACAAATGTGCCGTTCTGAGTCCCCAAACTCCGAATTTGGGCAAAGTCGCCCAAAAGGTTTTCCATTTTTTTCTCTCCAATGCCGCTTGGGAATAACCAACGGTTTCAGCCCGACAAATGTGGCGTTCTGAGTCCCCAAACTCCGAATTTGGGCAAAGTCGCCCAAAAGGTTTTTGCCATTTTTTTCTCTCCAATGCCGCTTGGGAATAACCAACGGTTTCAGCGCGACAAATGTGCCGTTCTGAGTCCCCAAACTCCGAATTTGGGCAAAGTCGCCCAAAAGGTTTTTGGAATTTTTTTCTCTCCAATGCCGCTTTGGAATAACCTACGGGTTCAGCGCGACGAATGGGGCGTTCTGAGTCCCCAAACTCCGAATTTGGGCAAAGTCGCCCAAAAGGTTTTTTCAATTTTTTTCTCTCCAATGCCGCTTGGGAATAACCAACGGTTTCAGCGCGACGAATGGGGCGTTCTGAGTCCCCAAACTCCGAATTTGGGCAAAGTCGCCCAAAAGGTTTTTGCAATTTTTTTCTCTCCAATGCCGCTTGGGAATAACCAACGGTTTCAGCGCGACAAATGTGCCGTTCTGAGTCCCCAAACTCCGAATTTGGGCAAAGTCGCCCAAAAGGTTTTCCATTTTTTTCTCTCCAATGCCGCTTGGGAATAACCAACGGTTTCAGCGCGACAAATGTGGCGTTCTGAGTCCCCAAACTCCGAATTTGGGCAAAGTCGCCCAAAAGGTTTTTGCCATTTTTTTCTCTCCAATGCCGCTTTGGAATAACCTACGGGTTCAGCGAGACGAATGGGGCGTTCTGAGTCCCCAAACTCCGAATTTGGGCAAATTCACCGAAAAGGTTTTTGCAATTTGTTTCTCTCCAATGCCGCTTGGGAATAACCAACGGGTTCAGCGCGACAAATGGGGCGTTCTGAGTCCCCAAACTCCGAATTTTGGCAAAGTCGCCCAAAAGGTTTTTGCCATTATTTTTCTCTCCAATGCCGCTTTGGAATAACCAACGGGTTCAGCGCGACGAATGGGGCGTTCTGAGCCCCCAAACTGCGAATTTGGGAGAACTCGTCGAAAAGGTTTTTGCAATTTGTTTCTCTCCAATGCCTCTTTGGAATAGCCAACGTGTTCAGCGCGACGAATGGGGCGTTCTGAGTCCCCAAACTCCGTAATTGAGCAAAGTCGCCCAAAAGGTTTTTGCCATTTTTTTCTCTCCAATGCCGCTTTGGAATAACCAGCGGGTTCAGCGCGACAAATGGGGCTTTCTGAGTCCTCAAACTCCGAATTTGGGCAAAGTCGCCCAAAAGGTTTTTGCAATTTTTTTCTCTCCAATGCCGCTTTGGAATAACCAACGGGTTCAGCGCGACAAATGGGGCGTTCTGAGTCCCCAAACTCCGAATTTGGGCAAAGTCACCCAAAAGGTTTTTGCAATTTTTTTCTCTCCAATGCCGCTTGGGAATAACCAACGGTTTCAGCGCGACAAATGTGGCGTTCTGAGTCCCCAAACTCCGAATTTGGGCAAAGTCGCGGAAAAGGTTTTTCCATTTTTTTCTCTCCAATGCCGCTTGGGAATAACCAACGGTTTCAGCGCGACAAATGTGGCGTTCTGAGTCCCCAAACTCCGAATTTGGGCAAAGTCGCCCAAAAGGTTTTTGGATCTTTTTTCTCTCCAATGCCGCTTTGGAATAACCTACGGGTTCAGCGCGACGAATGGGGCGTTCTGAGTCCCCAAACTCCGAATTTGGGCAAAGTCGCCCAAAAGGTTTTTGCAATTTTTTTCTCTCCAATGCCGCTTGGGAATAACCAACGGTTTCAGCGCGACAAATGTGCCGTTCTGAGTCCCCAAACTCCGAATTTGGGCAAAGTCGCCCAAAAGGTTTTCCATTTTTTTCTCTCCAATGCCGCTTGGGAATAACCAACGGTTTCAGCGCGACAAATGTGGCGTTCTGAGTCCCCAAACTCCGAATTTGGGCAAAGTCGCCCAAAAGGTTTTTGCCATTTTTTTCTCTCCAATGCCGCTTGGGAATAACCAACGGTTTCAGCGCGACAAATGTGCCGTTCTGAGTCCCCAAACTCCGAATTTGGGCAAAGTCGCCCAAAAGGTTTTTGGAATTTTTTTCTCTCCAATGCCGCTTTGGAATAACCTACGGGTTCAGCGCGACGAATGGGGCGTTCTGAGTCCCCAAACTCCGAATTTGGGCAAAGTCGCCCAAAAGGTTTTTTCAATTTTTTTCTCTCCAATGCCGCTTGGGAATAACCAACGGTTTCAGCGCGACGAATGGGGCGTTCTGAGTCCCCAAACTCCGAATTTGGGCAAAGTCGCCCAAAAGGTTTTTGCAATTTTTTTCTCTCCAATGCCGCTTGGGAATAACCAACGGTTTCAGCGCGACAAATGTGCCGTTCTGAGTCCCCAAACTCCGAATTTGGGCAAAGTCGCCCAAAAGGTTTTCCATTTTTTTCTCTCCAATGCCGCTTGGGAATAACCAACGGTTTCAGCGCGACAAATGTGGCGTTCTGAGTCCCCAAACTCCGAATTTGGGCAAAGTCGCCCAAAAGGTTTTTGCCATTTTTTTCTCTCCAATGCCGCTTTGGAATAACCTACGGGTTCAGCGAGACGAATGGGGCGTTCTGAGTCCCCAAACTCCGAATTTGGGCAAATTCACCGAAAAGGTTTTTGCAATTTGTTTCTCTCCAATGCCGCTTGGGAATAACCAACGGGTTCAGCGCGACAAATGGGGCGTTCTGAGTCCCCAAACTCCGAATTTTGGCAAAGTCGCCCAAAAGGTTTTTGCCATTATTTTTCTCTCCAATGCCGCTTTGGAATAACCAACGGGTTCAGCGCGACGAATGGGGCGTTCTGAGCCCCCAAACTGCGAATTTGGGAGAACTCGTCGAAAAGGTTTTTGCAATTTGTTTCTCTCCAATGCCTCTTTGGAATAGCCAACGTGTTCAGCGCGACGAATGGGGCGTTCTGAGTCCCCAAACTCCGTAATTGAGCAAAGTCGCCCAAAAGGTTTTTGCCATTTTTTTCTGTCCAATGCCGCTTTGGAATAACCAGCGGGTTCAGCGCGACAAATGGGGCTTTCTGAGTCCTCAAACTCCGAATTTGGGCAAAGTCGCCCAAAAGGTTTTTGCAATTTTTTTCTCTCCAATGCCGCTTTGGAATAACCAACGGGTTCAGCGCGACAAATGGGGCGTTCTGAGTCCCCAAACTCCGAATTTGGGCAAAGTCACCCAAAAGGTTTTTGCAATTTTTTTCTCTCCAATGCCGCTTGGGAATAACCAACGGTTTCAGCGCGACAAATGTGGCGTTCTGAGTCCCCAAACTCCGAATTTGGGCAAAGTCGCGGAAAAGGTTTTTCCATTTTTTTCTCTCCAATGCCGCTTGGGAATAACCAACGGTTTCAGCGCGACAAATGTGGCGTTCTGAGTCCCCAAACTCCGAATTTGGGCAAAGTCGCCCAAAAGGTTTTTGGATCTTTTTTCTCTCCAATGCCGCTTTGGAATAACCTACGGGTTCAGCGCGACGAATGGGGCGTTCTGAGTCCCCAAACTCCGAATTTGGGCAAAGTCGCCCAAAAGGTTTTTGCAATTTTTTTCTCTCCAATGCCGCTTGGGAATAACCAACGGTTTCAGCGCGACAAATGTGCCGTTCTGAGTCCCCAAACTCCGAATTTGGGCAAAGTCGCCCAAAAGGTTTTCCATTTTTTTCTCTCCAATGCCGCTTGGGAATAACCAACGGTTTCAGCGTGACAAATGTGGCGTTCTGAGTCCCCAAACTCCGAATTTGGGCAAAGTCGCCCAAAAGGTTTTTGGAATTTTTTTCTCTCCAATGCCGCTTTGGAATAACCTACGGGTTCAGCGCGACGAATGGGGCGTTCTGAGTCCCCAAACTCCGAATTTGGGCAAAGTCGCCCAAAAGGTTTTTGCAATTTTTTTCTCTCCAATGCCGCTTGGGAATAACCAACGGTTTCAGCGCGACAAATGTGCCGTTCTGAGTCCCCAAACTCCGAATTTGGGCAAAGTCGCCCAAAAGGTTTTCCATTTTTTTCTCTCCAATGCCGCTTGGGAATAACCAACGGTTTCAGCGCGACAAATGTGGCGTTCTGAGTCCCCAAACTCCGAATTTGGGCAAAGTCGCCCAAAAGGTTTTTGGAATTTTTTTCTCTCCAATGCCGCTTTGGAATAACCTACGGGTTCAGCGAGACGAATCGGGCGTTCTGAGTCCCCAAACTCCGAATTTGGGCAAAGTCGCCCAAAAGGTTTTTGCAATTTTTTTCTCTCCAATGCCGCTTGGGAATAACCAACGGTTTCAGCGCGACAAATGTGCCGTTCTGAGTCCCCAAACTCCGAATTTGGGCAAAGTCGCCCAAAAGGTTTTCCATTTTTTTCTCTCCAATGCCGCTTGGGAATAACCAACGGTTTCAGCGCGACAAATGTGGCGTTCTGAGTCCCCAAACTCCGAATTTGGGCAAAGTCGCCCAAAAGGTTTTTGCCATTTTTTTCTCTCCAATGCCGCTTGGGAATAACCAACGGTTTCAGCGCGACAAATGTGCCGTTCTGAGTCCCCAAACTCCGAATTTGGGCAAAGTCGCCCAAAAGGTTTTTGGAATTTTTTTCTCTCCAATGCCGCTTTGGAATAACCTACGGGTTCAGCGCGACGAATGGGGCGTTCTGAGTCCCCAAACTCCGAATTTGGGCAAAGTCGCCCAAAAGGTTTTTTCAATTTTTTTCTCTCCAATGCCGCTTGGGAATAACCAACGGTTTCAGCGCGACGAATGGGGCGTTCTGAGTCCCCAAACTCCGAATTTGGGCAAAGTCGCCCAAAAGGTTTTTGCAATTTTTTTCTCTCCAATGCCGCTTGGGAATAACCAACGGTTTCAGCGCGACAAATGTGCCGTTCTGAGTCCCCAAACTCCGAATTTGGGCAAAGTCGCCCAAAAGGTTTTCCATTTTTTTCTCTCCAATGCCGCTTGGGAATAACCAACGGTTTCAGCGCGACAAATGTGGCGTTCTGAGTCCCCAAACTCCGAATTTGGGCAAAGTCGCCCAAAAGGTTTTTGCCATTTTTTTCTCTCCAATGCCGCTTTGGAATAACCTACGGGTTCAGCGAGACGAATGGGGCGTTCTGAGTCCCCAAACTCCGAATTTGGGCAAATTCACCGAAAAGGTTTTTGCAATTTGTTTCTCTCCAATGCCGCTTGGGAATAACCAACGGTTTCAGCGCGACAAATGTGGCGTTCTGAGTCCCCAAACTCCGAAATTGGGCAAAGTCGCCCAAAAGGTTTTTGCCATGTTTTTCTCTCCAATGCCGCTTTGGAATAACCAACGGGTTCAGAGCGACAAATGGGGCGTTCTGAGTCCCCAAACTCCGAATTTGGGCAAAGTCGCCCTAAAGGTTTTTGGAATTTGTTTCTCTCCAATGCCGCTTGGGAATAACCAACGGGTTCAGCGCGACAAATGGGGCGTTCTGAGTCCCCAAACTCCGAATTTTGGCAAAGTCGCCCTAAAGGTTTTTGCCATTTTTTTCTCTCCAATGCCGCTTTGGAATAGCCAACGGGTTCACCGCGACGAATGGGGCGTTCTGAGTCCCCAAACTCCGTAATTGGGCAAAGTCGCCCAAAAGGTTTTTGCAATTTTTTTCTCTCCAATGCCGCTTGGGAATAACCAACGGTTTCAGCGCGACAAATGTGGCGTTCTGAGTCCCCAAACTCCGAATTTGGGCAAAGTCGCCCAAAAGGTTTTTGGATCTTTTTTCTCTCCAATGCCGCTTTGGAATAACCTACGGGTTCAGCGCGACGAATGGGGCGTTCTGAGTCCCCAAACTCCGAATTTGGGCAAAGTCGCCCAAAAGGTTTTTGCAATTTTTTTCTCTCCAATGCCGCTTGGGAATAACCAACGGTTTCAGCGCGACAAATGTGGCGTTCTGAGTCCCCAAACTCCGAATTTGGGCAAAGTCGCCCAAAAGGTTTTTGGATCTTTTTTCTCTCCAATGCCGCTTTGGAATAACCTACGGGTTCAGCGCGACGAATGGGGCGTTCTGAGTCCCCAAACTCCGAATTTGGGCAAAGTCGCCCAAAAGGTTTTTGCAATTTTTTTCTCTCCAATGCCGCTTGGGAATAACCAACGGTTTCAGCGCGACAAATGTGGCGTTCTGAGTCCCCAAACTCCGAAATTGGGCAAAGTCGCCCAAAAGGTTTTTGCCATGTTTTTCTCTCCAATGCCGCTTTGGAATAACCAACAGGTTCAGAGCGACAAATGGGGCGTTCTGAGTCCCCAAACTCCGAATTTGGGCAAAGTCGCCGAAAAGGTTTTTGCAATTTGTTTCTCTCCAATGCCGCTTGGGAATAACCAACGGGTTCAGCGCGACAAATGGGGCGTTCTGAGTCCCCAAACTCCGAATTTTGGCAAAGTCGCCCAAAAGGTTTTTGCCATTTTTTTCTCTCCAATGCCGCTTTGGAATAGCCAACGGGTTCACCGCGGCGAATGGGGCGTTCTGAGCCCCCAAACTGCGAATTTGGGAGAACTCGTCGAAAAGGTTTTTGCAATTTGTTTCTCTCCAATGCCTCTTTGGAATAGCCAACGTGTTCAGCGCGACGAATGGGGCGTTCTGAGTCCCCAAACTCCGTAATTGGGCAAAGTCGCCCAAAAAGGTTTTTGCAATTTTTTTCTCTCCAATGCCGCTTGGGACTAACCAACGGTTTCAGAGCGACAAATGTGGCGTTCTGAGTCCCCAAACTCCGAAATTGGGCAAAGTCGCCCAAAAGGTTTTTGCCATGTTTTTCTCTCCAATGCCGCTTTGGAATAACCAACGGGTTCAGCGCGACAAATGGGGCGTTCTGAGTCCCCAAACTCCGAATTTTGGCAAAGTCGCCCAAAAGGTTTTTGCCATTATTTTTCTCTCCAATGCCGCTTTGGAATAACCAACGGGTTCAGCGCGACGAATGGGGCGTTCTGAGCCCCCAAACTGCGAATTTGGGAGAACTCGTCGAAAAGGTTTTTGCAATTTGTTTCTCTCCAATGCCTCTTTGGAATAGCCAACGTGTTCAGCGCGACGAATGGGGCGTTCTGAGTCCCCAAACTCCGTAATTGAGCAAAGTCGCCCAAAAGGTTTTTGCCATTTTGTTCTGTCCAATGCCGCTTTGGAATAACCAGCGGGTTCAGCGCGACAAATGGGGCTTTCTGAGTCCTCAAACTCCGAATTTGGGCAAAGTCGCCCAAAAGGTTTTTGCAATTTTTTTCTCTCCAATGCCGCTTTGGAATAACCAACGGGTTCAGCGCGACAAATGGGGCGTTCTGAGTCCCCAAACTCCGAATTTGGGCAAAGTCACCGAAAAGGTTTTTGCAATTTTTTTCTCTCCAATGCCGCTTTGGAATAACCAACGGGTTCAGCGCGACAAATGGGGCGTTCTGAGTCCCCAAACTCCGAATTTGGGCAAAGTCACCGAAAAGGTTTTTGCAATTTTTTTCTCTCCAATGCCGCTTGGGAATAACCAACGGTTTCAGCGCGACAAATGTGGCGTTCTGAGTCCCCAAACTCCGAATTTGGGCAAAGTCGCGGAAAAGGTTTTTCCATTTTTTTCTCTCCAATGCCGCTTGGGAATAACCAACGGTTTCAGCGCGACAAATGTGGCGTTCTGAGTCCCCAAACTCCGAATTTGGGCAAAGTCGCCCAAAAGGTTTTTGGATCTTTTTTCTCTCCAATGCCGCTTTGGAATAACCTACGGGTTCAGCGCGACGAATGGGGCGTTCTGAGTCCCCAAACTCCGAATTTGGGCAAAGTCGCCCAAAAGGTTTTTGCAATTTTTTTCTCTCCAATGCCGCTTGGGAATAACCAACGGTTTCAGCGCGACAAATGTGCCGTTCTGAGTCCCCAAACTCCGAATTTGGGCAAAGTCGCCCAAAAGGTTTTCCATTTTTTTCTCTCCAATGCCGCTTGGGAATAACCAACGGTTTCAGCGTGACAAATGTGGCGTTCTGAGTCCCCAAACTCCGAATTTGGGCAAAGTCGCCCAAAAGGTTTTTGGAATTTTTTTCTCTCCAATGCCGCTTTGGAATAACCTACGGGTTCAGCGCGACGAATGGGGCGTTCTGAGTCCCCAAACTCCGAATTTGGGCAAAGTCGCCCAAAAGGTTTTTGCAATTTTTTTCTCTCCAATGCCGCTTGGGAATAACCAACGGTTTCAGCGCGACAAATGTGCCGTTCTGAGTCCCCAAACTCCGAATTTGGGCAAAGTCGCCCAAAAGGTTTTCCATTTTTTTCTCTCCAATGCCGCTTGGGAATAACCAACGGTTTCAGCGCGACAAATGTGGCGTTCTGAGTCCCCAAACTCCGAATTTGGGCAAAGTCGCCCAAAAGGTTTTTGGAATTTTTTTCTCTCCAATGCCGCTTTGGAATAACCTACGGGTTCAGCGAGACGAATCGGGCGTTCTGAGTCCCCAAACTCCGAATTTGGGCAAAGTCGCCCAAAAGGTTTTTGCAATTTTTTTCTCTCCAATGCCGCTTGGGAATAACCAACGGTTTCAGCGCGACAAATGTGCCGTTCTGAGTCCCCAAACTCCGAATTTGGGCAAAGTCGCCCAAAAGGTTTTCCATTTTTTTCTCTCCAATGCCGCTTGGGAATAACCAACGGTTTCAGCGCGACAAATGTGGCGTTCTGAGTCCCCAAACTCCGAATTTGGGCAAAGTCGCCCAAAAGGTTTTTGGAATTTTTTTCTCTCCAATGCCGCTTTGGAATAACCTACGGGTTCAGCGAGACGAATCGGGCGTTCTGAGTCCCCAAACTCCGAATTTGGGCAAAGTCGCCCAAAAGGTTTTTGCAATTTTTTTCTCTCCAATGCCGCTTGGGAATAACCAACGGTTTCAGCGCGACAAATGTGCCGTTCTGAGTCCCCAAACTCCGAATTTGGGCAAAGTCGCCCAAAAGGTTTTCCATTTTTTTCTCTCCAATGCCGCTTGGGAATAACCAACGGTTTCAGCGCGACAAATGTGGCGTTCTGAGTCCCCAAACTCCGAATTTGGGCAAAGTCGCCCAAAAGGTTTTTGCCATTTTTTTCTCTCCAATGCCGCTTGGGAATAACCAACGGTTTCAGCGCGACAAATGTGCCGTTCTGAGTCCCCAAACTCCGAATTTGGGCAAAGTCGCCCAAAAGGTTTTTGGAATTTTTTTCTCTCCAATGCCGCTTTGGAATAACCTACGGGTTCAGCGCGACGAATGGGGCGTTCTGAGTCCCCAAACTCCGAATTTGGGCAAAGTCGCCCAAAAGGTTTTTTCAATTTTTTTCTCTCCAATGCCGCTTGGGAATAACCAACGGTTTCAGCGCGACGAATGGGGCGTTCTGAGTCCCCAAACTCCGAATTTGGGCAAAGTCGCCCAAAAGGTTTTTGCAATTTTTTTCTCTCCAATGCCGCTTGGGAATAACCAACGGTTTCAGCGCGACAAATGTGCCGTTCTGAGTCCCCAAACTCCGAATTTGGGCAAAGTCGCCCAAAAGGTTTTCCATTTTTTTCTCTCCAATGCCGCTTGGGAATAACCAACGGTTTCAGCGCGACAAATGTGGCGTTCTGAGTCCCCAAACTCCGAATTTGGGCAAAGTCGCCCAAAAGGTTTTTGCCATTTTTTTCTCTCCAATGCCGCTTTGGAATAACCTACGGGTTCAGCGAGACGAATGGGGCGTTCTGAGTCCCCAAACTCCGAATTTGGGCAAAGTCACCGAAAAGGTTTTTGCAATTTGTTTCTCTCCAATGCCGCTTGGGAATAACCAACGGTTTCAGCGCGACAAATGTGGCGTTCTGAGTCCCCAAACTCCGAAATTGGGCAAAGTCGCCCAAAAGGTTTTTGCCATGTTTTTCTCTCCAATGCCGCTTTGGAATAACCAACGGGTTCAGAGCGACAAATGGGGCGTTCTGAGTCCCCAAACTCCGAATTTGGGCAAAGTCGCCCTAAAGGTTTTTGGAATTTGTTTCTCTCCAATGCCGCTTGGGAATAACCAACGGGTTCAGCGCGACAAATGGGGCGTTCTGAGTCCCCAAACTCCGAATTTTGGCAAAGTCGCCCAAAAGGTTTTTGCCATTTTTTTCTCTCCAATGCCGCTTTGGAATAGCCAACGGGTTCACCGCGACGAATGGGGCGTTCTGAGCCCCCAAACTGCGAATTTGGGAGAACTCGTCGAAAAGGTTTTTGCAATTTTTTTCTCTCCAATGCCTCTTTGGAATAGCCAACGTGTTCAGCGCGACGAATGGGGCGTTCTGAGTCCCCAAACTCCGTAATTGGGCAAAGTCGCCCAAAAGGTTTTTGCAATTTTTTTCTCTCCAATGCCGCTTGGGAATAACCAACGGTTTCAGCGCGACAAATGTGGCGTTCTGAGTCCCCAAACTCCGAATTTGGGCAAAGTCGCCCAAAAGGTTTTTGGATCTTTTTTCTCTCCAATGCCGCTTTGGAATAACCTACGGGTTCAGCGCGACGAATGGGGCGTTCTGAGTCCCCAAACTCCGAATTTGGGCAAAGTCGCCCAAAAGGTTTTTGCAATTTTTTTCTCTCCAATGCCGCTTGGGAATAACCAACGGTTTCAGCGCGACAAATGTGCCGTTCTGAGTCCCCAAACTCCGAATTTGGGCAAAGTCGCCCAAAAGGTTTTCCATTTTTTTCTCTCCAATGCCGCTTGGGAATAACCAACGGTTTCAGCGTGACAAATGTGGCGTTCTGAGTCCCCAAACTCCGAATTTGGGCAAAGTCGCCCAAAAGGTTTTTGGAATTTTTTTCTCTCCAATGCCGCTTTGGAATAACCTACGGGTTCAGCGCGACGAATGGGGCGTTCTGAGTCCCCAAACTCCGAATTTGGGCAAAGTCGCCTAAAAGGTTTTTGCAATTTTTTTCTCTCCAATGCCGCTTGGGAATAACCAACGGTTTCAGCGCGACAAATGTGCCGTTCTGAGTCCCCAAACTCCGAATTTGGGCAAAGTCGCCCAAAAGGTTTTCCATTTTTTTCTCTCCAATGCCGCTTGGGAATAACCAACGGTTTCAGCGCGACAAATGTGGCGTTCTGAGTCCCCAAACTCCGAATTTGGGCAAAGTCGCCCAAAAGGTTTTTGGAATTTTTTTCTCTCCAATGCCGCTTTGGAATAACCTACGGGTTCAGCGAGACGAATCGGGCGTTCTGAGTCCCCAAACTCCGAATTTGGGCAAAGTCGCCCAAAAGGTTTTTGCAATTTTTTTCTCTCCAATGCCGCTTGGGAATAACCAACGGTTTCAGCGCGACAAATGTGCCGTTCTGAGTCCCCAAACTCCGAATTTGGGCAAAGTCGCCCAAAAGGTTTTCCATTTTTTTCTCTCCAATGCCGCTTGGGAATAACCAACGGTTTCAGCGCGACAAATGTGGCGTTCTGAGTCCCCAAACTCCGAATTTGGGCAAAGTCGCCCAAAAGGTTTTTGCCATTTTTTTCTCTCCAATGCCGCTTGGGAATAACCAACGGTTTCAGCGCGACAAATGTGCCGTTCTGAGTCCCCAAACTCCGAATTTGGGCAAAGTCGCCCAAAAGGTTTTTGGAATTTTTTTCTCTCCAATGCCGCTTTGGAATAACCTACGGGTTCAGCGCGACGAATGGGGCGTTCTGAGTCCCCAAACTCCGAATTTGGGCAAAGTCGCCCAAAAGGTTTTTTCAATTTTTTTCTCTCCAATGCCGCTTGGGAATAACCAACGGTTTCAGCGCGACGAATGGGGCGTTCTGAGTCCCCAAACTCCGAATTTGGGCAAAGTCGCCCAAAAGGTTTTTGCAATTTGTTTCTCTCCAATGCCGCTTGGGAATAACCAACGGTTTCAGCGCGACAAATGTGCCGTTCTGAGTCCCCAAACTCCGAATTTGGGCAAAGTCGCCCAAAAGGTTTTCCATTTTTTTCTCTCCAATGCCGCTTGGGAATAACCAACGGTTTCAGCGCGACAAATGTGGCGTTCTGAGTCCCCAAACTCCGAATTTGGGCAAAGTCGCCCAAAAGGTTTTTGCCATTTTTTTCTCTCCAATGCCGCTTTGGAATAACCTACGGGTTCAGCGAGACGAATGGGGCGTTCTGAGTCCCCAAACTCCGAATTTGGGCAAAGTCACCGAAAAGGTTTTTGCAATTTGTTTCTCTCCAATGCCGCTTGGGAATAACCAACGGTTTCAGCGCGACAAATGTGGCGTTCTGAGTCCCCAAACTCCGAAATTGGGCAAAGTCGCCCAAAAGGTTTTTGCCATGTTTTTCTCTCCAATGCCGCTTTGGAATAACCAACGGGTTCAGAGCGACAAATGGGGCGTTCTGAGTCCCCAAACTCCGAATTTGGGCAAAGTCGCCCTAAAGGTTTTTGGAATTTGTTTCTCTCCAATGCCGCTTGGGAATAACCAACGGGTTCAGCGCGACAAATGGGGCGTTCTGAGTCCCCAAACTCCGAATTTTGGCAAAGTCGCCCAAAAGGTTTTTGCCATTTTTTTCTCTCCAATGCCGCTTTGGAATAGCCAACGGGTTCACCGCGACGAATGGGGCGTTCTGAGCCCCCAAACTGCGAATTTGGGAGAACTCGTCGAAAAGGTTTTTGCAATTTTTTTCTCTCCAATGCCTCTTTGGAATAGCCAACGTGTTCAGCGCGACGAATGGGGCGTTCTGAGTCCCCAAACTCCGTAATTGGGCAAAGTCGCCCAAAAGGTTTTTGCAATTTTTTTCTCTCCAATGCCGCTTGGGAATAACCAACGGTTTCAGCGCGACAAATGTGGCGTTCTGAGTCCCCAAACTCCGAATTTGGGCAAAGTCGCCCAAAAGGTTTTTGGATCTTTTTTCTCTCCAATGCCGCTTTGGAATAACCTACGGGTTCAGCGCGACGAATGGGGCGTTCTGAGTCCCCAAACTCCGAATTTGGGCAAAGTCGCCCAAAAGGTTTTTGCAATTTTTTTCTCTCCAATGCCGCTTGGGAATAACCAACGGTTTCAGCGCGACAAATGTGGCGTTCTGAGTCCCCAAACTCCGAAATTGGGCAAAGTCGCCCAAAAGGTTTTTGCCATGTTTTTCTCTCCAATGCCGCTTTGGAATAACCAACAGGTTCAGAGCGACAAATGGGGCGTTCTGAGTCCCCAAACTCCGAATTTGGGCAAAGTCGCCGAAAAGGTTTTTGCAATTTTTTTCTCTCCAATGCCGCTTGGGAATAACCAACGGTTTCAGCGCGACAAATGTGGCGTTCTGAGTCCCCAAACTCCGAAATTGGGCAAAGTCGCCCAAAAGGTTTTTGCCATGTTTTTCTCTCCAATGCCGCTTTGGAATAACCAACAGGTTCAGAGCGACAAATGGGGCGTTCTGAGTCCCCAAACTCCGAATTTGGGCAAAGTCGCCGAAAAGGTTTTTGCAATTTGTTTCTCTCCAATGCCGCTTTGGAATAGCCAACGGGTTCACCGCGACGAATGGGGCGTTCTGAGCCCCCAAACTGCGAATTTGGGAGAACTCGTCGAAAAGGTTTTTGCAATTTTTTTCTCTCCAATGCCTCTTTGGAATAGCCAACGTGTTCAGCGCGACGAATGGGGCGTTCTGAGTCCCCAAACTCCGTAATTGGGCAAAGTCGCCCAAAAGGTTTTTGCAATTTTTTTCTCTCCAATGCCGCTTGGGAATAACCAACGGTTTCAGCGCGACAAATGTGGCGTTCTGAGTCCCCAAACTCCGAATTTGGGCAAAGTCGCCCAAAAGGTTTTTGGATCTTTTTTCTCTCCAATGCCGCTTTGGAATAACCTACGGGTTCAGCGCGACGAATGGGGCGTTCTGAGTCCCCAAACTCCGAATTTGGGCAAAGTCGCCCAAAAGGTTTTTGCAATTTTTTTCTCTCCAATGCCGCTTGGGAATAACCAACGGTTTCAGCGCGACAAATGTGCCGTTCTGAGTCCCCAAACTCCGAATTTGGGCAAAGTCGCCCAAAAGGTTTTCCATTTTTTTCTCTCCAATGCCGCTTGGGAATAACCAACGGTTTCAGCGTGACAAATGTGGCGTTCTGAGTCCCCAAACTCCGAATTTGGGCAAAGTCGCCCAAAAGGTTTTTGGAATTTTTTTCTCTCCAATGCCGCTTTGGAATAACCTACGGGTTCAGCGCGACGAATGGGGCGTTCTGAGTCCCCAAACTCCGAATTTGGGCAAAGTCGCCTAAAAGGTTTTTGCAATTTTTTTCTCTCCAATGCCGCTTGGGAATAACCAACGGTTTCAGCGCGACAAATGTGCCGTTCTGAGTCCCCAAACTCCGAATTTGGGCAAAGTCGCCCAAAAGGTTTTCCATTTTTTTCTCTCCAATGCCGCTTGGGAATAACCAACGGTTTCAGCGCGACAAATGTGGCGTTCTGAGTCCCCAAACTCCGAATTTGGGCAAAGTCGCCCAAAAGGTTTTTGGAATTTTTTTCTCTCCAATGCCGCTTTGGAATAACCTACGGGTTCAGCGAGACGAATCGGGCGTTCTGAGTCCCCAAACTCCGAATTTGGGCAAAGTCGCCCAAAAGGTTTTTGCCATTTTTTTCTCTCCAATGCCGCTTTGGAATAACCTACGGGTTCAGCGCGACAAATGTGGCGTTCTGAGTCCCCAAACTCCGAATTTGGGCAAAGTCACCCAAAAGGTTTTTGCCATTTTTTTCTCTCCAATGCCGCTTTGGAATAACCAACGGGTTCAGCGAGACAAATGTGGCGTTCTGAGTCCCCAAACTCCGAATTTGGGCAAAGTCACCGAAAAGGTTTTTGCAATTTGTTTCTCTCCAATGCCGCTTGGGAATAACCAACGGTTTCAGCGCGACAAATGTGGCGTTCTGAGTCCCCAAACTCCGAAATTGGGCAAAGTCGCCCAAAAGGTTTTTGCCATGTTTTTCTCTCCAATGCCGCTTTGGAATAACCAACGGGTTCAGAGCGACAAATGGGGCGTTCTGAGTCCCCAAACTCCGAATTTGGGCAAAGTCGCCCTAAAGGTTTTTGGAATTTGTTTCTCTCCAATGCCGCTTGGGAATAACCAACGGGTTCAGCGCGACAAATGGGGCGTTCTGAGTCCCCAAACTCCGAATTTTGGCAAAGTCGCCCAAAAGGTTTTTGCCATTTTTTTCTCTCCAATGCCGCTTTGGAATAGCCAACGGGTTCACCGCGACGAATGGGGCGTTCTGAGCCCCCAAACTGCGAATTTGGGAGAACTCGTCGAAAAGGTTTTTGCAATTTTTTTCTCTCCAATGCCTCTTTGGAATAGCCAACGTGTTCAGCGCGACGAATGGGGCGTTCTGAGTCCCCAAACTCCGTAATTGGGCAAAGTCGCCCAAAAGGTTTTTGCAATTTTTTTCTCTCCAATGCCGCTTGGGAATAACCAACGGTTTCAGCGCGACAAATGTGGCGTTCTGAGTCCCCAAACTCCGAATTTGGGCAAAGTCGCCCAAAAGGTTTTTGGATCTTTTTTCTCTCCAATGCCGCTTTGGAATAACCTACGGGTTCAGCGCGACGAATGGGGCGTTCTGAGTCCCCAAACTCCGAATTTGGGCAAAGTCGCCCAAAAGGTTTTTGCCATTTTTTTCTCTCCAATGCCGCTTGGGAATAACCAACGGTTTCAGCGCGACAAATGTGCCGTTCTGAGTCCCCAAACTCCGAATTTGGGCAAAGTCGCCCAAAAGGTTTTCCATTTTTTTCTCTCCAATGCCGCTTGGGAATAACCAACGGTTTCAGCGCGACAAATGTGGCGTTCTGAGTCCCCAAACTCCGAATTTGGGCAAAGTCGCCCAAAAGGTTTTTGGAATTTTTTTCTCTCCAATGCCGCTTTGGAATAACCTACGGGTTCAGCGCGACGAATGGGGCGTTCTGAGTCCCCAAACTCCGAATTTGGGCAAAGTCGCCTAAAAGGTTTTTGCCATTTTTTTCTCTCCAATGCCGCTTGGGAATAACCAACGGTTTCAGCGCGACAAATGTGGCGTTCTGAGTCCCCAAACTCCGAATTTGGGCAAAGTCGCCCAAAAGGTTTTCCATTTTTTTCTCTCCAATGCCGCTTGGGAATAACCAACGGTTTCAGCGCGACAAATGTGGCGTTCTGAGTCCCCAAACTCCGAATTTGGGCAAAGTCGCCCAAAAGGTTTTTGGAATTTTTTTCTCTCCAATGCCGCTTTGGAATAACCTACGGGTTCAGCGAGACGAATCGGGCGTTCTGAGTCCCCAAACTCCGAATTTGGGCAAAGTCGCCCAAAAGGTTTTTGCCATTTTTTTCTCTCCAATGCCGCTTTGGAATAGCCAACGGGTTCACCGCGACGAATGGGGCGTTCTGAGCCCCCAAACTGCGAATTTGGGAGAACTCGTCGAAAAGGTTTTTGCAATTTTTTTCTCTCCAATGCCTCTTTGGAATAGCCAACGTGTTCAGCGCGACGAATGGGGCGTTCTGAGTCCCCAAACTCCGTAATTGGGCAAAGTCGCCCAAAAGGTTTTTGCAATTTTTTTCTCTCCAATGCCGCTTGGGAATAACCAACGGTTTCAGCGCGACAAATGTGGCGTTCTGAGTCCCCAAACTCCGAATTTGGGCAAAGTCGCCCAAAAGGTTTTTGGATCTTTTTTCTCTCCAATGCCGCTTTGGAATAACCTACGGGTTCAGCGCGACGAATGGGGCGTTCTGAGTCCCCAAACTCCGAATTTGGGCAAAGTCGCCCAAAAGGTTTTTGCAATTTTTTTCTCTCCAATGCCGCTTGGGAATAACCAACGGTTTCAGCGCGACAAATGTGCCGTTCTGAGTCCCCAAACTCCGAATTTGGGCAAAGTCGCCCAAAAGGTTTTCCATTTTTTTCTCTCCAATGCCGCTTGGGAATAACCAACGGTTTCAGCGTGACAAATGTGGCGTTCTGAGTCCCCAAACTCCGAATTTGGGCAAAGTCGCCCAAAAGGTTTTTGGAATTTTTTTCTCTCCAATGCCGCTTTGGAATAACCTACGGGTTCAGCGCGACGAATGGGGCGTTCTGAGTCCCCAAACTCCGAATTTGGGCAAAGTCGCCTAAAAGGTTTTTGCAATTTTTTTCTCTCCAATGCCGCTTGGGAATAACCAACGGTTTCAGCGCGACAAATGTGCCGTTCTGAGTCCCCAAACTCCGAATTTGGGCAAAGTCGCCCAAAAGGTTTTCCATTTTTTTCTCTCCAATGCCGCTTGGGAATAACCAACGGTTTCAGCGCGACAAATGTGGCGTTCTGAGTCCCCAAACTCCGAATTTGGGCAAAGTCGCCCAAAAGGTTTTTGGAATTTTTTTCTCTCCAATGCCGCTTTGGAATAACCTACGGGTTCAGCGAGACGAATGGGGCGTTCTGAGTCCCCAAACTCCGAATTTGGGCAAAGTCGCCCAAAAGGTTTTTGCAATTTTTTTCTCTCCAATGCCGCTTGGGAATAACCAACGGTTTCAGCGCGACAAATGTGCCGTTCTGAGTCCCCAAACTCCGAATTTGGGCAAAGTCGCCCAAAAGGTTTTCCATTTTTTTCTCTCCAATGCCGCTTGGGAATAACCAACGGTTTCAGCGCGACAAATGTGGCGTTCTGAGTCCCCAAACTCCGAATTTGGGCAAAGTCGCCCAAAAGGTTTTTGCCATTTTTTTCTCTCCAATGCCGCTTGGGAATAACCAACGGTTTCAGCGCGACAAATGTGCCGTTCTGAGTCCCCAAACTCCGAATTTGGGCAAAGTCGCCCAAAAGGTTTTTGCAATTTTTTTCTCTCCAATGCCGCTTTGGAATAACCTACGGGTTCAGCGCGACGAATGGGGCGTTCTGAGTCCCCAAACTCCGAATTTGGGCAAAGTCGCCCAAAAGGTTTTTTCAATTTTTTTCTCTCCAATGCCGCTTGGGAATAACCAACGGTTTCAGCGCGACGAATGGGGCGTTCTGAGTCCCCAAACTCCGAATTTGGGCAAAGTCGCCCAAAAGGTTTTTGCAATTTGTTTCTCTCCAATGCCGCTTGGGAATAACCAACGGTTTCAGCGCGACAAATGTGCCGTTCTGAGTCCCCAAACTCCGAATTTGGGCAAAGTCGCCCAAAAGGTTTTCCATTTTTTTCTCTCCAATGCCGCTTGGGAATAACCAACGGTTTCAGCGCGACAAATGTGGCGTTCTGAGTCCCCAAACTCCGAATTTGGGCAAAGTCGCCCAAAAGGTTTTTGCCATTTTTTTCTCTCCAATGCCGCTTTGGAATAACCTACGGGTTCAGCGAGACGAATGGGGCGTTCTGAGTCCCCAAACTCCGAATTTGGGCAAAGTCACCGAAAAGGTTTTTGCAATTTGTTTCTCTCCAATGCCGCTTGGGAATAACCAACGGTTTCAGCGCGACAAATGTGGCGTTCTGAGTCCCCAAACTCCGAAATTGGGCAAAGTCGCCCAAAAGGTTTTTGCCATGTTTTTCTCTCCAATGCCGCTTTGGAATAACCAACGGGTTCAGAGCGACAAATGGGGCGTTCTGAGTCCCCAAACTCCGAATTTGGGCAAAGTCGCCCTAAAGGTTTTTGGAATTTGTTTCTCTCCAATGCCGCTTGGGAATAACCAACGGGTTCAGCGCGACAAATGGGGCGTTCTGAGTCCCCAAACTCCGAATTTTGGCAAAGTCGCCCAAAAGGTTTTTGCCATTTTTTTCTCTCCAATGCCGCTTTGGAATAGCCAACGGGTTCACCGCGACGAATGGGGCGTTCTGAGCCCCCAAACTGCGAATTTGGGAGAACTCGTCGAAAAGGTTTTTGCAATTTTTTTCTCTCCAATGCCTCTTTGGAATAGCCAACGTGTTCAGCGCGACGAATGGGGCGTTCTGAGTCCCCAAACTCCGTAATTGGGCAAAGTCGCCCAAAAGGTTTTTGCAATTTTTTTCTCTCCAATGCCGCTTGGGAATAACCAACGGTTTCAGCGCGACAAATGTGGCGTTCTGAGTCCCCAAACTCCGAATTTGGGCAAAGTCGCCCAAAAGGTTTTTGGAATTTTTTTCTCTCCAATGCCGCTTTGGAATAACCTACGGGTTCAGCGCGACGAATGGGGCGTTCTGAGTCCCCAAACTCCGAATTTGGGCAAAGTCGCCTAAAAGGTTTTTGCAATTTTTTTCTCTCCAATGCCGCTTGGGAATAACCAACGGTTTCAGCGCGACAAATGTGCCGTTCTGAGTCCCCAAACTCCGAATTTGGGCAAAGTCGCCCAAAAGGTTTTCCATTTTTTTCTCTCCAATGCCGCTTGGGAATAACCAACGGTTTCAGCGCGACAAATGTGGCGTTCTGAGTCCCCAAACTCCGAATTTGGGCAAAGTCGCCCAAAAGGTTTTTGGAATTTTTTTCTCTCCAATGCCGCTTTGGAATAACCTACGGGTTCAGCGAGACGAATGGGGCGTTCTGAGTCCCCAAACTCCGAATTTGGGCAAAGTCGCCCAAAAGGTTTTTGCAATTTTTTTCTCTCCAATGCCGCTTGGGAATAACCAACGGTTTCAGCGCGACAAATGTGCCGTTCTGAGTCCCCAAACTCCGAATTTGGGCAAAGTCGCCCAAAAGGTTTTCCATTTTTTTCTCTCCAATGCCGCTTGGGAATAACCAACGGTTTCAGCGCGACAAATGTGGCGTTCTGAGTCCCCAAACTCCGAATTTGGGCAAAGTCGCCCAAAAGGTTTTTGCCATTTTTTTCTCTCCAATGCCGCTTGGGAATAACCAACGGTTTCAGCGCGACAAATGTGCCGTTCTGAGTCCCCAAACTCCGAATTTGGGCAAAGTCGCCCAAAAGGTTTTTGCAATTTTTTTCTCTCCAATGCCGCTTTGGAATAACCTACGGGTTCAGCGCGACGAATGGGGCGTTCTGAGTCCCCAAACTCCGAATTTGGGCAAAGTCGCCCAAAAGGTTTTTTCAATTTTTTTCTCTCCAATGCCGCTTGGGAATAACCAACGGTTTCAGCGCGACGAATGGGGCGTTCTGAGTCCCCAAACTCCGAATTTGGGCAAAGTCGCCCAAAAGGTTTTTGCAATTTGTTTCTCTCCAATGCCGCTTGGGAATAACCAACGGTTTCAGCGCGACAAATGTGCCGTTCTGAGTCCCCAAACTCCGAATTTGGGCAAAGTCGCCCAAAAGGTTTTCCATTTTTTTCTCTCCAATGCCGCTTGGGAATAACCAACGGTTTCAGCGCGACAAATGTGGCGTTCTGAGTCCCCAAACTCCGAATTTGGGCAAAGTCGCCCAAAAGGTTTTTGCCATTTTTTTCTCTCCAATGCCGCTTTGGAATAACCTACGGGTTCAGCGAGACGAATGGGGCGTTCTGAGTCCCCAAACTCCGAATTTGGGCAAAGTCACCGAAAAGGTTTTTGCAATTTGTTTCTCTCCAATGCCGCTTGGGAATAACCAACGGTTTCAGCGCGACAAATGTGGCGTTCTGAGTCCCCAAACTCCGAAATTGGGCAAAGTCGCCCAAAAGGTTTTTGCCATGTTTTTCTCTCCAATGCCGCTTTGGAATAACCAACGGGTTCAGAGCGACAAATGGGGCGTTCTGAGTCCCCAAACTCCGAATTTGGGCAAAGTCGCCCTAAAGGTTTTTGGAATTTGTTTCTCTCCAATGCCGCTTGGGAATAACCAACGGGTTCAGCGCGACAAATGGGGCGTTCTGAGTCCCCAAACTCCGAATTTTGGCAAAGTCGCCCAAAAGGTTTTTGCCATTTTTTTCTCTCCAATGCCGCTTTGGAATAGCCAACGGGTTCACCGCGACGAATGGGGCGTTCTGAGCCCCCAAACTGCGAATTTGGGAGAACTCGTCGAAAAGGTTTTTGCAATTTTTTTCTCTCCAATGCCTCTTTGGAATAGCCAACGTGTTCAGCGCGACGAATGGGGCGTTCTGAGTCCCCAAACTCCGTAATTGGGCAAAGTCGCCCAAAAGGTTTTTGCAATTTTTTTCTCTCCAATGCCGCTTGGGAATAACCAACGGTTTCAGCGCGACAAATGTGGCGTTCTGAGTCCCCAAACTCCGAATTTGGGCAAAGTCGCCCAAAAGGTTTTTGGATCTTTTTTCTCTCCAATGCCGCTTTGGAATAACCTACGGGTTCAGCGCGACGAATGGGGCGTTCTGAGTCCCCAAACTCCGAATTTGGGCAAAGTCGCCCAAAAGGTTTTTGCAATTTTTTTCTCTCCAATGCCGCTTGGGAATAACCAACGGTTTCAGCGCGACAAATGTGGCGTTCTGAGTCCCCAAACTCCGAAATTGGGCAAAGTCGCCCAAAAGGTTTTTGCCATGTTTTTCTCTCCAATGCCGCTTTGGAATAACCAACAGGTTCAGAGCGACAAATGGGGCGTTCTGAGTCCCCAAACTCCGAATTTGGGCAAAGTCGCCGAAAAGGTTTTTGCAATTTGTTTCTCTCCAATGCCGCTTGGGAATAACCAACGGGTTCAGCGCGACAAATGGGGCGTTCTGAGTCCCCAAACTCCGAATTTTGGCAAAGTCGCCCAAAAGGTTTTTGCCATTTTTTTCTCTCCAATGCCGCTTTGGAATAGCCAACGGGTTCACCGCGGCGAATGGGGCGTTCTGAGCCCCCAAACTGCGAATTTGGGAGAACTCGTCGAAAAGGTTTTTGCAATTTGTTTCTCTCCAATGCCTCTTTGGAATAGCCAACGTGTTCAGCGCGACGAATGGGGCGTTCTGAGTCCCCAAACTCCGTAATTGGGCAAAGTCGCCCAAAAAGGTTTTTGCAATTTTTTTCTCTCCAATGCCGCTTGGGACTAACCAACGGTTTCAGAGCGACAAATGTGGCGTTCTGAGTCCCCAAACTCCGAAATTGGGCAAAGTCGCCCAAAAGGTTTTTGCCATGTTTTTCTCTCCAATGCCGCTTTGGAATAACCAACGGGTTCAGCGCGACAAATGGGGCGTTCTGAGTCTCCAAACTCCGAATTTTGGCAAAGTCGCCCAAAAGGTTTTTGCCATTATTTTTCTCTCCAATGCCGCTTTGGAATAACCAACGGGTTCAGCGCGACGAATGGGGCGTTCTGAGCCCCCAAACTGCGAATTTGGGAGAACTCGTCGAAAAGGTTTTTGCAATTTGTTTCTCTCCAATGCCTCTTTGGAATAGCCAACGTGTTCAGCGCGACGAATGGGGCGTTCTGAGTCCCCAAACTCCGTAATTGAGCAAAGTCGCCCAAAAGGTTTTTGCCATTTTTTTCTGTCCAATGCCGCTTTGGAATAACCAGCGGGTTCAGCGCGACAAATGGGGCTTTCTGAGTCCTCAAACTCCGAATTTGGGCAAAGTCGCCCAAAAGGTTTTTGCAATTTTTTTCTCTCCAATGCCGCTTTGGAATAACCAACGGGTTCAGCGCGACAAATGGGGCGTTCTGAGTCCCCAAACTCCGAATTTGGGCAAAGTCACCGAAAAGGTTTTTGCAATTTTTTTCTCTCCAATGCCGCTTGGGAATAACCAACGGTTTCAGCGCGACAAATGTGGCGTTCTGAGTCCCCAAACTCCGAATTTGGGCAAAGTCGCGGAAAAGGTTTTTCCATTTTTTTCTCTCCAATGCCGCTTGGGAATAACCAACGGTTTCAGCGCGACAAATGTGGCGTTCTGAGTCCCCAAACTCCGAATTTGGGCAAAGTCGCCCAAAAGGTTTTTGGATCTTTTTTCTCTCCAATGCCGCTTTGGAATAACCTACGGGTTCAGCGCGACGAATGGGGCGTTCTGAGTCCCCAAACTCCGAATTTGGGCAAAGTCGCCCAAAAGGTTTTTGCAATTTTTTTCTCTCCAATGCCGCTTGGGAATAACCAACGGTTTCAGCGCGACAAATGTGCCGTTCTGAGTCCCCAAACTCCGAATTTGGGCAAAGTCGCCCAAAAGGTTTTCCATTTTTTTCTCTCCAATGCCGCTTGGGAATAACCAACGGTTTCAGCGTGACAAATGTGGCGTTCTGAGTCCCCAAACTCCGAATTTGGGCAAAGTCGCCCAAAAGGTTTTTGGAATTTTTTTCTCTCCAATGCCGCTTTGGAATAACCTACGGGTTCAGCGCGACGAATGGGGCGTTCTGAGTCCCCAAACTCCGAATTTGGGCAAAGTCGCCCAAAAGGTTTTTGCAATTTTTTTCTCTCCAATGCCGCTTGGGAATAACCAACGGTTTCAGCGCGACAAATGTGCCGTTCTGAGTCCCCAAACTCCGAATTTGGGCAAAGTCGCCCAAAAGGTTTTCCATTTTTTTCTCTCCAATGCCGCTTGGGAATAACCAACGGTTTCAGCGCGACAAATGTGGCGTTCTGAGTCCCCAAACTCCGAATTTGGGCAAAGTCGCCCAAAAGGTTTTTGGAATTTTTTTCTCTCCAATGCCGCTTTGGAATAACCTACGGGTTCAGCGAGACGAATCGGGCGTTCTGAGTCCCCAAACTCCGAATTTGGGCAAAGTCACCGAAAAGGTTTTTGCAATTTGTTTCTCTCCAATGCCGCTTGGGAATAACCAACGGTTTCAGCGCGACAAATGTGGCGTTCTGAGTCCCCAAACTCCGAAATTGGGCAAAGTCGCCCAAAAGGTTTTTGCCATGTTTTTCTCTCCAATGCCGCTTTGGAATAACCAACGGGTTCAGAGCGACAAATGGGGCGTTCTGAGTCCCCAAACTACGAATTTGGGCAAAGTCGCCCTAAAGGTTTTTGGAATTTGTTTCTCTCCAATGCCGCTTGGGAATAACCTACGGGTTCAGCGCGACAAATGGGGCGTTCTGAGTCCCCAAACTCCGAATTTTGGCAAAGTCGCCCAAAAGGTTTTTCCATTTTTTTCTCTCCAATGCCGCTTGGGAATAACCAACGGTTTCAGCGCGACAAATGTGGCGTTCTGAGTCCCCAAACTCCAAATTTGGGCAAAGTCGCCCAAAAAGTTTGTGCAATATTTTTCTCTCCAATGCCGCTCTGGAATAGCCAACGGGTTCAGCGCGACAAATGGGGCGTTCTGAGTCCCCAAACTCCGAATTTGGGCAAAGTCGCGGAAAAGGTTTTTCCATTTTTTTCTCTCCAATGCCGCTTGGGAATAACCAACGGTTTCAGCGCGACAAATGTGGCGTTCTGAGTCCCCAAACTCCGAATTTGGGCAAAGTCGCCCAAAAGGTTTTTGGATCTTTTTTCTCTCCAATGCCGCTTTGGAATAACCTACGGGTTCAGCGCGACGAATGGGGCGTTCTGAGTCCCCAAACTCCGAATTTGGGCAAAGTCGCCCAAAAGGTTTTTGCAATTTTTTTCTCTCCAATGCCGCTTGGGAATAACCAACGGTTTCAGCGCGACAAATGTGCCGTTCTGAGTCCCCAAACTCCGAATTTGGGCAAAGTCGCCCAAAAGGTTTTCCATTTTTTTCTCTCCAATGCCGCTTGGGAATAACCAACGGTTTCAGCGCGACAAATGTGGCGTTCTGAGTCCCCAAACTCCGAATTTGGGCAAAGTCGCCCAAAAGGTTTTTGGAATTTTTTTCTCTCCAATGCCGCTTTGGAATAACCTACGGGTTCAGCGCGACGAATGGGGCGTTCTGAGTCCCCAAACTCCGAATTTGGGCAAAGTCGCCCAAAAGGTTTTTGCAATTTTTTTCTCTCCAATGCCGCTTGGGAATAACCAACGGTTTCAGCGCGACAAATGTGCCGTTCTGAGTCCCCAAACTCCGAATTTGGGCAAAGTCGCCCAAAAGGTTTTGCATTTTTTTCTCTCCAATGCCGCTTGGGAATAACCAACGGTTTCAGCGCGACAAATGTGGCGTTCTGAGTCCCCAAACTCCGAATTTGGGCAAAGTCGCCCAAAAGGTTTTTGGAATTTTTTTCTCTCCAATGCCGCTTTGGAATAACCTACGGGTTCAGCGAGACGAATCGGGCGTTCTGAGTCCCCAAACTCCGAATTTGGGCAAAGTCACCGAAAAGGTTTTTGCAATTTGTTTCTCTCCAATGCCGCTTGGGAATAACCAACGGTTTCAGCGCGACAAATGTGGCGTTCTGAGTCCCCAAACTCCGAAATTGGGCAAAGTCGCCCAAAAGGTTTTTGCCATGTTTTTCTCTCCAATGCCGCTTTGGAATAACCAACGGGTTCAGAGCGACAAATGGGGCGTTCTGAGTCCCCAAACTACGAATTTGGGCAAAGTCGCCCTAAAGGTTTTTGGAATTTGTTTCTCTCCAATGCCGCTTGGGAATAACCAACGGGTTCAGCGCGACAAATGGGGCGTTCTGAGTCCCCAAACTCCGAATTTTGGCAAAGTCGCCCAAAAGGTTTTTGCAATTTTTTTCTCTCCAATGCCGCTTTGGAATAACCAACGGGTTCAGCGCGACAAATGGGGCGTTCTGAGTCCCCAAACTCCGAATTTGGGCAAAGTCGCCCAAAAAGTTTGTGCAATATTTTTCTCTCCAATGCCGCTCTGGAATAGCCAACGGGTTCAGCGCGACAAATGGGGCGTTCTGAGTCCCCAAACTCCGAATTTGGGCAAAGTCGCGGAAAAGGTTTTTCCATTTTTTTCTCTCCAATGCCGCTTGGGAATAACCAACGGTTTCAGCGCGACAAATGTGGCGTTCTGAGTCCCCAAACTCCGAATTTGGGCAAAGTCGCCCAAAAGGTTTTTGGATCTTTTTTCTCTCCAATGCCGCTTTGGAATAACCTACGGGTTCAGCGCGACGAATGGGGCGTTCTGAGTCTCCAAACTCCGAATTTGGGCAAAGTCGCCCAAAAGGTTTTTGCAATTTTTTTCTCTCCAATGCCGCTTGGGAATAACCAACGGTTTCAGCGCGACAAATGTGCCGTTCTGAGTCCCCAAACTCCGAATTTGGGCAAAGTCGCCCAAAAGGTTTTCCATTTTTTTCTCTCCAATGCCGCTTGGGAATAACCAACGGTTTCAGCGCGACAAATGTGGCGTTCTGAGTCCCCAAACTCCGAATTTGGGCAAAGTCGCCCAAAAGGTTTTTGGATCTTTTTTCTCTCCAATGCCGCTTTGGAATAACCTACGGGTTCAGCGCGACGAATGGGGCGTTCTGAGTCCCCAAACTCCGAATTTGGGCAAAGTCGCCCAAAAGGTTTTTGCAATTTTTTTCTCTCCAATGCCGCTTGGGAATAACCAACGGTTTCAGCGCGACAAATGTGCCGTTCTGAGTCCCCAAACTCCGAATTTGGGCAAAGTCGCCCAAAAGGTTTTCCATTTTTTTCTCTCCAATGCCGCTTGGGAATAACCAACGGGTTCAGAGGGACAAATGGGGCGTTCTGAGTCCCCAAACTCCGAATTTGGGCAAAGTCGCCCTAAAGGTTTTTGGAATTTGTTTCTCTCCAATGCCGCTTGGGAATAACCAACGGGTTCAGCGCGACAAATGGGGCGTTCTGAGTCCCCAAACTCCGAATTTTGGCAAAGTCGCCCAAAAGGTTTTTGCCATTTTTTTCTCTCCAATGCCGCTTTGGAATAGCCAACGGGTTCAGCGCGACGAATGGGGCGTTCTGAGCCCCCAAACTGCGAATTTGGGAGAACTCGTCGAAAAGGTTTTTGCAATTTGTTTCTCTCCAATGCCTCTTTGGAATAGCCAACGTGTTCAGCGCGACGAATGGGGCGTTCTGAGTCCCCAAACTCCGTAATTGGGCAAAGTCGCCCAAAAGGTTTTTGCAATTTTTTTCTCTCCAATGCCGCTTGGGAATAACCAACGGTTTCAGAGCGACAAATGTGGCGTTCTGAGTCCCCAAACTCCGAAATTGGGCAAAGTCGCCCAAAAGGTTTTTGCCATGTTTTTCTGTCCAATGCCGCTTTGGAATAACCAACGGGTTCAGCGCGACAAATGGGGCGTTCTGAGTCCCCAAACTCCGAATTTTGGCAAAGTCGCCCAAAAGGTTTTTGCCATTATTTTTCTCTCCAATGCCGCTTTGGAATAACCAACGGGTTCAGCGCGACGAATGGGGCGTTCTGAGCCCCCAAACTGCGAATTTGGGAGAACTCGTCGAAAAGGTTTTTGCAATTTGTTTCTCTCCAATGCCTCTTTGGAATAGCCAACGTGTTCAGCGCGACGAATGGGGCGTTCTGAGTCCCCAAACTCCGTAATTGAGCAAAGTCGCCCAAAAGGTTTTTGCCATTTTTTTCTGTCCAATGCCGCTTTGGAATAACCAGCGGGTTCAGCGCGACAAATGGGGCTTTCTGAGTCCCCAAACTCCGAATTTGGGCAAAGTCGCCCAAAAGGTTTTTGCAATTTTTTTCTCTCCAATTCCGCTTTGGAATAACCAACGGGTTCAGCGCGACAAATGGGGCGTTCTGAGTCCCCAAACTCCGAATTTGGGCAAAGTCACCGAAAAGGTTTTTGCAATTTTTTTCTCTCCAATGCCGCTTGGGAATAACCAACGGTTTCAGCGCGACAAATGTGGCGTTCTGAGTCCCCAAACTCCGAATTTGGGCAAAGTCGCGGAAAAGGTTTTTCCATTTTTTTCTCTCCAATGCCGCTTGGGAATAACCAACGGTTTCAGCGCGACAAATGTGGCGTTCTGAGTCCCCAAACTCCGAATTTGGGCAAAGTCGCCCAAAAGGTTTTTGGATCTTTTTTCTCTCCAATGCCGCTTTGGAATAACCTACGGGTTCAGCGCGACGAATGGGGCGTTCTGAGTCCCCAAACTCCGAATTTGGGCAAAGTCGCCCAAAAGGTTTTTGCAATTTTTTTCTCTCCAATGCCGCTTGGGAATAACCAACGGTTTCAGCGCGACAAATGTGCCGTTCTGAGTCCCCAAACTCCGAATTTGGGCAAAGTCGCCCAAAAGGTTTTCCATTTTTTTCTCTCCAATGCCGCTTGGGAATAACCAACGGTTTCAGCGCGACAAATGGGGCGTTCTGAGTCCCCAAACTCCGAATTTGGGCAAAGTCGCCCAAAAGGTTTTTGGAATTTTTTTCTCTCCAATGCCGCTTTGGAATAACCTACGGGTTCAGCGCGACGAATGGGGCGTTCTGAGTCCCCAAACTCCGAATTTGGGCAAAGTCGCCCAAAAGGTTTTTGCAATTTTTTTCTCTCCAATGCCGCTTGGGAATAACCAACGCTTTCAGCGCGACAAATGTGCCGTTCTGAGTCCCCAAACTCCGAATTTGGGCAAAGTCGCCCAAAAGGTTTTCCATTTTTTTCTCTCCAATGCCGCTTTGGAATAACCTACGGGTTCAGCGAGACGAATCGGGCGTTCTGAGTCCCCAAACTCCGAATTTGGGCAAAGTCACCGAAAAGGTTTTTGCAATTTGTTTCTCTCCAATGCCGCTTGGGAATAACCAACGGTTTCAGCGCGACAAATGTGGCGTTCTGAGTCCCCAAACTCCGAATTTTGGCAAAGTCGCCCAAAAGGTTTTTGCCATTTTTTTCTCTCCAATGCCGCTTTGGAATAGCCAACGGGTTCAGCGCGACGAATGGGGCGTTCTGAGCCCCCAAACTGCGAATTTGGGAGAACTCGTCGAAAAGGTTTTTGCAATTTGTTTCTCTCCAATGCCTCTTTGGAATAGCCAACGTGTTCAGCGCGACGAATGGGGCGTTCTGAGTCCCCAAACTCCGTAATTGGGCAAAGTCGCCCAAAAGGTTTTTGCAATTTTTTTCTCTCCAATGCCGCTTGGGAATAACCAACGGTTTCAGAGCGACAAATGTGGCGTTCTGAGTCCCCAAACTCCGAAATTGGGCAAAGTCGCCCAAAAGGTTTTTGCCATGTTTTTCTGTCCAATGCCGCTTTGGAATAACCAACGGGTTCAGCGCGACAAATGGGGCGTTCTGAGTCCCCAAACTCCGAATTTTGGCAAAGTCGCCCAAAAGGTTTTTGCCATTATTTTTCTCTCCAATGCCGCTTTGGAATAACCAACGGGTTCAGCGCGACGAATGGGGCGTTCTGAGCCCCCAAACTGCGAATTTGGGAGAACTCGTCGAAAAGGTTTTTGCAATTTGTTTCTCTCCAATGCCTCTTTGGAATAGCCAACGTGTTCAGCGCGACGAATGGGGCGTTCTGAGTCCCCAAACTCCGTAATTGAGCAAAGTCGCCCAAAAGGTTTTTGCCATTTTTTTCTGTCCAATGCCGCTTTGGAATAACCAGCGGGTTCAGCGCGACAAATGGGGCTTTCTGAGTCCCCAAACTCCGAATTTGGGCAAAGTCGCCCAAAAGGTTTTTGCAATTTTTTTCTCTCCAATTCCGCTTTGGAATAACCAACGGGTTCAGCGCGACAAATGGGGCGTTCTGAGTCCCCAAACTCCGAATTTGGGCAAAGTCACCGAAAAGGTTTTTGCAATTTTTTTCTCTCCAATGCCGCTTGGGAATAACCAACGGTTTCAGCGCGACAAATGTGGCGTTCTGAGTCCCCAAACTCCGAATTTGGGCAAAGTCGCGGAAAAGGTTTTTCCATTTTTTTCTCTCCAATGCCGCTTGGGAATAACCAACGGTTTCAGCGCGACAAATGTGGCGTTCTGAGTCCCCAAACTCCGAATTTGGGCAAAGTCGCCCAAAAGGTTTTTGGATCTTTTTTCTCTCCAATGCCGCTTTGGAATAACCTACGGGTTCAGCGCGACGAATGGGGCGTTCTGAGTCCCCAAACTCCGAATTTGGGCAAAGTCGCCCAAAAGGTTTTTGCAATTTTTTTCTCTCCAATGCCGCTTGGGAATAACCAACGGTTTCAGCGCGACAAATGTGCCGTTCTGAGTCCCCAAACTCCGAATTTGGGCAAAGTCGCCCAAAAGGTTTTCCATTTTTTTCTCTCCAATGCCGCTTGGGAATAACCAACGGTTTCAGCGCGACAAATGGGGCGTTCTGAGTCCCCAAACTCCGAATTTGGGCAAAGTCGCCCAAAAGGTTTTTGGAATTTTTTTCTCTCCAATGCCGCTTTGGAATAACCTACGGGTTCAGCGCGACGAATGGGGCGTTCTGAGTCCCCAAACTCCGAATTTGGGCAAAGTCGCCCAAAAGGTTTTTGCAATTTTTTTCTCTCCAATGCCGCTTGGGAATAACCAACGGTTTCAGCGCGACAAATGTGCCGTTCTGAGTCCCCAAACTCCGAATTTGGGCAAAGTCGCCCAAAAGGTTTTCCATTTTTTTCTCTCCAATGCCGCTTTGGAATAACCTACGGGTTCAGCGAGACGAATCGGGCGTTCTGAGTCCCCAAACTCCGAATTTGGGCAAAGTCACCGAAAAGGTTTTTGCAATTTGTTTCTCTCCAATGCCGCTTGGGAATAACCAACGGTTTCAGCGCGACAAATGTGGCGTTCTGAGTCCCCAAACTCCGAAATTGGGCAAAGTCGCCCAAAAGGTTTTTGCCATGTTTTTCTCTCCAATGCCGCTTTGGAATAACCAACGGGTTCAGAGCGACAAATGTGCCGTTCTGAGTCCCCAAACTCCGAATTTGGGCAAAGTCGCCCAAAAGGTTTTTGGAATTTTTTTCTCTCCAATGCCGCTTTGGAATAACCTACGGGTTCAGCGAGACGAATCGGGCGTTCTGAGTCCCCAAACTCCGAATTTGGGCAAAGTCACCGAAAAGGTTTTTGCAATTTGTTTCTCTCCAATGCCGCTTGGGAATAACCAACGGTTTCAGCGCGACAAATGTGGCGTTCTGAGTCCCCAAACTCCGAAATTGGGCAAAGTCGCCCAAAAGGTTTTTGCCATGTTTTTCTCTCCAATGCCGCTTTGGAATAACCAACGGGTTCAGAGCGACAAATGGGGCGTTCTGAGTCCCCAAACTGCGAATTTGGGCAAAGTCGCCCTAAAGGTTTTTGGAATTTGTTTCTCTCCAATGCCGCTTGGGAATAACCAACGGGTTCAGCGCGACAAATGGGGCGTTCTGAGTCCCCAAACTCCGAATTTGGGCAAAGTCGCCCAAAAGGTTTTTGGAATTTTTTTCTCTCCAATGCCGCTTTGGAATAACCTACGGGTTCAGCGCGACGAATGGGGCGTTCTGAGTCCCCAAACTCCGAAATTGGGCAAAGTCGCCCAAAAGGTTTTTGCCATGTTTTTCTGTCCAATGCCGCTTTGGAATAACCAACGGGTTCAGCGCGACAAATGGGGCGTTCTGAGTCCCCAAACTCCGAATTTTGGCAAAGTCGCCCAAAAGGTTTTTGCCATTATTTTTCTCTCCAATGCCGCTTTGGAATAACCAACGGGTTCAGCGCGACGAATGGGGCGTTCTGAGCCCCCAAACTGCGAATTTGGGAGAACTCGTCGAAAAGGTTTTTGCAATTTGTTTCTCTCCAATGCCTCTTTGGAATAGCCAACGTGTTCAGCGCGACGAATGGGGCGTTCTGAGTCCCCAAACTCCGTAATTGAGCAAAGTCGCCCAAAAGGTTTTTGCCATTTTTTTCTGTCCAATGCCGCTTTGGAATAACCAGCGGGTTCAGCGCGACAAATGGGGCTTTCTGAGTCCCCAAACTCCGAATTTGGGCAAAGTCGCCCAAAAGGTTTTTGCAATTTTTTTCTCTCCAATGCCGCTTTGGAATAACCAACGGGTTCAGCGCGACAAATGGGGCGTTCTGAGTCCCCAAACTCCGAATTTGGGCAAAGTCACCGAAAAGGTTTTTGCAATTTGTTTCTCTCCAATGCCGCTTGGGAATAACCAACGGTTTCAGCGCGACAAATGTGGCGTTCTGAGTCCCCAAACTCCGAATTTGGGCAAAGTCGCGGAAAAGGTTTTTCCATTTTTTTCTCTCCAATGCCGCTTGGGAATAACCAACGGTTTCAGCGCGACAAATGTGGCGTTCTGAGTCCCCAAACTCCGAATTTGGGCAAAGTCGCCCAAAAGGTTTTTGGATCTTTTTTCTCTCCAATGCCGCTTTGGAATAACCTACGGGTTCAGCGCGACGAATGGGGCGTTCTGAGTCCCCAAACTCCGAATTTGGGCAAAGTCGCCCAAAAGGTTTTTGGAACTTTTTTCTCTCCAATGCCGCTTTGGAATAACCTACGGGTTCAGCGCGACGAATGGGGCGTTCTGAGTCCCCAAACTCCGAATTTGGGCAAAGTCGCCCAAAAGGTTTTTGCAATTTTTTTCTCTCCAATGCCGCTTTGGAATAACCTACGGGTTCAGCGCGACGAATGGGGCGTTCTGAGTCCCCAAACTCCGAATTTGGGCAAAGTCGCCCAAAAGGTTTTTGCAATTTTTTTCTCTCCAATGCCGCTTGGGAATAACCAACGGTTTCAGCGCGACAAATGTGCCGTTCTGAGTCCCCAAACTCCGAATTTGGGCAAAGTCGCCCAAAAGGTTTTCCATTTTTTTCTCTCCAATGCCGCTTGGGAATAACCAACGGTTTCAGCGCGACAAATGGGGCGTTCTGAGTCCCCAAACTCCGAATTTGGGCAAAGTCGCCCAAAAGGTTTTTGGAATTTTTTTCTCTCCAATGCCGCTTTGGAATAACCTACGGGTTCAGCGCGACGAATGGGGCGTTCTGAGTCCCCAAACTCCGAATTTGGGCAAAGTCGCCCAAAAGGTTTTTGCAATTTTTTTCTCTCCAATGCCGCTTGGGAATAACCAACGGTTTCAGCGCGACAAATGTGCCGTTCTGAGTCCCCAAACTCCGAATTTGGGCAAAGTCGCCCAAAAGGTTTTCCATTTTTTTCTCTCCAATGCCGCTTTGGAATAACCTACGGGTTCAGCGAGACGAATCGGGCGTTCTGAGTCCCCAAACTCCGAATTTGGGCAAAGTCACCGAAAAGGTTTTTGCAATTTGTTTCTCTCCAATGCCGCTTGGGAATAACCAACGGTTTCAGCGCGACAAATGTGGCGTTCTGAGTCCCCAAACTCCGAAATTGGGCAAAGTCGCCCAAAAGGTTTTTGCCATGTTTTTCTCTCCAATGCCGCTTTGGAATAACCAACGGGTTCAGAGCGACAAATGTGCCGTTCTGAGTCCCCAAACTCCGAATTTGGGCAAAGTCGCCCAAAAGGTTTTTGGAATTTTTTTCTCTCCAATGCCGCTTTGGAATAACCTACGGGTTCAGCGAGACGAATCGGGCGTTCTGAGTCCCCAAACTCCGAATTTGGGCAAAGTCACCGAAAAGGTTTTTGCAATTTGTTTCTCTCCAATGCCGCTTGGGAATAACCAACGGTTTCAGCGCGACAAATGTGGCGTTCTGAGTCCCCAAACTCCGAAATTGGGCAAAGTCGCCCAAAAGGTTTTTGCCATGTTTTTCTCTCCAATGCCGCTTTGGAATAACCAACGGGTTCAGAGCGACAAATGGGGCGTTCTGAGTCCCCAAACTACGAATTTGGGCAAAGTCGCCCTAAAGGTTTTTGGAATTTTTTTCTCTCCAATGCCGCTTTGGAATAACCTACGGGTTCAGCGCGACGAATGGGGCGTTCTGAGTCCCCAAACTCCGAAATTGGGCAAAGTCGCCCAAAAGGTTTTTGCCATGTTTTTCTGTCCAATGCCGCTTTGGAATAACCAACGGGTTCAGCGCGACAAATGGGGCGTTCTGAGTCCCCAAACTCCGAATTTTGGCAAAGTCGCCCAAAAGGTTTTTGCCATTATTTTTCTCTCCAATGCCGCTTTGGAATAACCAACGGGTTCAGCGCGACGAATGGGGCGTTCTGAGCCCCCAAACTGCGAATTTGGGAGAACTCGTCGAAAAGGTTTTTGCAATTTGTTTCTCTCCAATGCCTCTTTGGAATAGCCAACGTGTTCAGCGCGACGAATGGGGCGTTCTGAGTCCCCAAACTCCGTAATTGAGCAAAGTCGCCCAAAAGGTTTTTGCCATTTTTTTCTGTCCAATGCCGCTTTGGAATAACCAGCGGGTTCAGCGCGACAAATGGGGCTTTCTGAGTCCCCAAACTCCGAATTTGGGCAAAGTCGCCCAAAAGGTTTTTGCAATTTTTTTCTCTCCAATGCCGCTTTGGAATAACCAACGGGTTCAGCGCGACAAATGGGGCGTTCTGAGTCCCCAAACTCCGAATTTGGGCAAAGTCACCGAAAAGGTTTTTGCAATTTGTTTCTCTCCAATGCCGCTTGGGAATAACCAACGGTTTCAGCGCGACAAATGTGGCGTTCTGAGTCCCCAAACTCCGAATTTGGGCAAAGTCGCGGAAAAGGTTTTTCCATTTTTTTCTCTCCAATGCCGCTTGGGAATAACCAACGGTTTCAGCGCGACAAATGTGGCGTTCTGAGTCCCCAAACTCCGAATTTGGGCAAAGTCGCCCAAAAGGTTTTTGGATCTTTTTTCTCTCCAATGCCGCTTTGGAATAACCTACGGGTTCAGCGCGACGAATGGGGCGTTCTGAGTCCCCAAACTCCGAATTTGGGCAAAGTCGCCCAAAAGGTTTTTGGAACTTTTTTCTCTCCAATGCCGCTTTGGAATAACCTACGGGTTCAGCGCGACGAATGGGGCGTTCTGAGTCCCCAAACTCCGAATTTGGGCAAAGTCGCCCAAAAGGTTTTTGCAATTTTTTTCTCTCCAATGCCGCTTGGGAATAACCAACGGTTTCAGCGCGACAAATGTGCCGTTCTGAGTCCCCAAACTCCGAATTTGGGCAAAGTCGCCCTAAAGGTTTTCCATTTTTTTCTCTCCAATGCCGCTTGGGAATAACCAACGGTTTCAGCGCGACAAATGTGGCGTTCTGAGTCCCCAAACTCCGAATTTGGGCAAAGTCGCCCAAAAGGTTTTTGGAATTTTTTTCTCTCCAATGCCGCTTTGGAATAACCTACGGGTTCAGCGAGACGAATCGGGCGTTCTGAGTCCCCAAACTCCGAATTTGGGCAAAGTCACCGAAAAGGTTTTTGCAATTTGTTTCTCTCCAATGCCGCTTGGGAATAACCAACGGTTTCAGCGCGACAAATGTGGCGTTCTGAGTCCCCAAACTCCGAAATTGGGCAAAGTCGCCCAAAAGGTTTTTGCCATGTTTTTCTCTCCAATGCCGCTTTGGAATAACCAACGGGTTCAGAGCGACAAATGGGGCGTTCTGAGTCCCCAAACTACGAATTTGGGCAAAGTCGCCCTAAAGGTTTTTGGAATTTGTTTCTCTCCAATGCCGCTTGGGAATAACCTACGGGTTCAGCGCGACAAATGGGGCGTTCTGAGTCCCCAAACTCCGAATTTTGGCAAAGTCGCCCAAAAGGTTTTTCCATTTTTTTCTCTCCAATGCCGCTTGGGAATAACCAACGGTTTCAGCGCGACAAATGTGGCGTTCTGAGTCCCCAAACTCCAAATTTGGGCAAAGTCGCCCAAAAAGTTTGTGCAATATTTTTCTCTCCAATGCCGCTCTGGAATAGCCAACGGGTTCAGCGCGACAAATGGGGCGTTCTGAGTCCCCAAACTCCGAATTTGGGCAAAGTCGCGGAAAAGGTTTTTCCATTTTTTTCTCTCCAATGCCGCTTGGGAATAACCAACGGTTTCAGCGCGACAAATGTGGCGTTCTGAGTCCCCAAACTCCGAATTTGGGCAAAGTCGCCCAAAAGGTTTTTGGATCTTTTTTCTCTCCAATGCCGCTTTGGAATAACCTACGGGTTCAGCGCGACGAATGGGGCGTTCTGAGTCCCCAAACTCCGAATTTGGGCAAAGTCGCCCAAAAGGTTTTTGCAATTTTTTTCTCTCCAATGCCGCTTGGGAATAACCAACGGTTTCAGCGCGACAAATGTGCCGTTCTGAGTCCCCAAACTCCGAATTTGGGCAAAGTCGCCCAAAAGGTTTTCCATTGTTTTCTCTCCAATGCCGCTTGGGAATAACCAACGGTTTCAGCGCGACAAATGTGGCGTTCTGAGTCCCCAAACTCCGAATTTGGGCAAAGTCGCCCAAAAGGTTTTTGGAATTTTTTTCTCTCCAATGCCGCTTTGGAATAACCTACGGGTTCAGCGCGACGAATGGGGCGTTCTGAGTCCCCAAACTCCGAATTTGGGCAAAGTCGCCCAAAAGGTTTTTGCAATTTTTTTCTCTCCAATGCCGCTTGGGAATAACCAACGGTTTCAGCGCGACAAATGTGCCGTTCTGAGTCCCCAAACTCCGAATTTGGGCAAAGTCGCCCAAAAGGTTTTGCATTTTTTTCTCTCCAATGCCGCTTGGGAATAACCAACGGTTTCAGCGCGACAAATGTGGCGTTCTGAGTCCCCAAACTCCGAATTTGGGCAAAGTCGCCCAAAAGGTTTTTGGATTTTTTTTCTCTCCAATGCCGCTTTGGAATAACCTACGGGTTCAGCGAGACGAATCGGGCGTTCTGAGTCCCCAAACTCCGAATTTGGGCAAAGTCACCGAAAAGGTTTTTGCAATTTGTTTCTCTCCAATGCCGCTTGGGAATAACCAACGGTTTCAGCGCGACAAATGTGGCGTTCTGAGTCCCCAAACTCCGAAATTGGGCAAAGTCGCCCAAAAGGTTTTTGCCATGTTTTTCTCTCCAATGCCGCTTTGGAATAACCAACGGGTTCAGAGCGACAAATGGGGCGTTCTGAGTCCCCAAACTACGAATTTGGGCAAAGTCGCCCTAAAGGTTTTTGGAATTTGTTTCTCTCCAATGCCGCTTGGGAATAACCAACGGGTTCAGCGCGACAAATGGGGCGTTCTGAGTCCCCAAACTCCGAATTTTGGCAAAGTCGCCCAAAAGGTTTTTGCAATTTTTTTCTCTCCAATGCCGCTTTGGAATAACCAACGGGTTCAGCGCGACAAATGGGGCGTTCTGAGTCCCCAAACTCCGAATTTGGGCAAAGTCGCCCAAAAAGTTTGTGCAATATTTTTCTCTCCAATGCCGCTCTGGAATAGCCAACGGGTTCAGCGCGACAAATGGGGCGTTCTGAGTCCCCAAACTCCGAATTTGGGCAAAGTCGCGGAAAAGGTTTTTCCATTTTTTTCTCTCCAATGCCGCTTGGGAATAACCAACGGTTTCAGCGCGACAAATGTGGCGTTCTGAGTCCCCAAACTCCGAATTTGGGCAAAGTCGCCCAAAAGGTTTTTGGATCTTTTTTCTCTCCAATGCCGCTTTGGAATAACCTACGGGTTCAGCGCGACGAATGGGGCGTTCTGAGTCCCCAAACTCCGAATTTGGGCAAAGTCGCCCAAAAGGTTTTTGCAATTTTTTTCTCTCCAATGCCGCTTGGGAATAACCAACGGTTTCAGCGCGACAAATGTGCCGTTCTGAGTCCCCAAACTCCGAATTTGGGCAAAGTCGCCCAAAAGGTTTTCCATTTTTTTCTCTCCAATGCCGCTTGGGAATAACCAACGGTTTCAGCGCGACAAATGTGGCGTTCTGAGTCCCCAAACTCCGAATTTGGGCAAAGTCGCCCAAAAGGTTTTTGGATCTTTTTTCTCTCCAATGCCGCTTTGGAATAACCTACGGGTTCAGCGCGACGAATGGGGCGTTCTGAGTCCCCAAACTCCGAATTTGGGCAAAGTCGCCCAAAAGGTTTTTGCAATTTTTTTCTCTCCAATGCCGCTTGGGAATAACCAACGGTTTCAGCGCGACAAATGTGCCGTTCTGAGTCCCCAAACTCCGAATTTGGGCAAAGTCGCCCAAAAGGTTTTCCATTTTTTTCTCTCCAATGCCGCTTGGGAATAACCAACGGGTTCAGAGGGACAAATGGGGCGTTCTGAGTCCCCAAACTCCGAATTTGGGCAAAGTCGCCCTAAAGGTTTTTGGAATTTGTTTCTCTCCAATGCCGCTTGGGAATAACCAACGGGTTCAGCGCGACAAATGGGGCGTTCTGAGTCCCCAAACTCCGAATTTTGGCAAAGTCGCCCAAAAGGTTTTTGCCATTTTTTTCTCTCCAATGCCGCTTTGGAATAGCCAACGGGTTCAGCGCGACGAATGGGGCGTTCTGAGCCCCCAAACTGCGAATTTGGGAGAACTCGTCGAAAAGGTTTTTGCAATTTGTTTCTCTCCAATGCCTCTTTGGAATAGCCAACGTGTTCAGCGCGACGAATGGGGCGTTCTGAGTCCCCAAACTCCGTAATTGGGCAAAGTCGCCCAAAAGGTTTTTGCAATTTTTTTCTCTCCAATGCCGCTTGGGAATAACCAACGGTTTCAGAGCGACAAATGTGGCGTTCTGAGTCCCCAAACTCCGAAATTGGGCAAAGTCGCCCAAAAGGTTTTTGCCATGTTTTTCTGTCCAATGCCGCTTTGGAATAACCAACGGGTTCAGCGCGACAAATGGGGCGTTCTGAGTCCCCAAACTCCGAATTTTGGCAAAGTCGCCCAAAAGGTTTTTGCCATTATTTTTCTCTCCAATGCCGCTTTGGAATAACCAACGGGTTCAGCGCGACGAATGGGGCGTTCTGAGCCCCCAAACTGCGAATTTGGGAGAACTCGTCGAAAAGGTTTTTGCAATTTGTTTCTCTCCAATGCCTCTTTGGAATAGCCAACGTGTTCAGCGCGACGAATGGGGCGTTCTGAGTCCCCAAACTCCGTAATTGAGCAAAGTCGCCCAAAAGGTTTTTGCCATTTTTTTCTGTCTAATGCCGCTTTGGAATAACCAGCGGGTTCAGCGCGACAAATGGGGCTTTCTGAGTCCCCAAACTCCGAATTTGGGCAAAGTCGCCCAAAAGGTTTTTGCAATTTTTTTCTCTCCAATTCCGCTTTGGAATAACCAACGGGTTCAGCGCGACAAATGGGGCGTTCTGAGTCCCCAAACTCCGAATTTGGGCAAAGTCACCGAAAAGGTTTTTGCAATTTTTTTCTCTCCAATGCCGCTTGGGAATAACCAACGGTTTCAGCGCGACAAATGTGGCGTTCTGAGTCCCCAAACTCCGAATTTGGGCAAAGTCGCGGAAAAGGTTTTTCCATTTTTTTCTCTCCAATGCCGCTTGGGAATAACCAACGGTTTCAGCGCGACAAATGTGGCGTTCTGAGTCCCCAAACTCCGAATTTGGGCAAAGTCGCCCAAAAGGTTTTTGGATCTTTTTTCTCTCCAATGCCGCTTTGGAATAACCTACGGGTTCAGCGCGACGAATGGGGCGTTCTGAGTCCCCAAACTCCGAATTTGGGCAAAGTCGCCCAAAAGGTTTTTGCAATTTTTTTCTCTCCAATGCCGCTTGGGAATAACCAACGGTTTCAGCGCGACAAATGTGCCGTTCTGAGTCCCCAAACTCCGAATTTGGGCAAAGTCGCCCAAAAGGTTTTCCATTTTTTTCTCTCCAATGCCGCTTGGGAATAACCAACGGTTTCAGCGCGACAAATGGGGCGTTCTGAGTCCCCAAACTCCGAATTTGGGCAAAGTCGCCCAAAAGGTTTTTGGAATTTTTTTCTCTCCAATGCCGCTTTGGAATAACCTACGGGTTCAGCGCGACGAATGGGGCGTTCTGAGTCCCCAAACTCCGAATTTGGGCAAAGTCGCCCAAAAGGTTTTTGCAATTTTTTTCTCTCCAATGCCGCTTGGGAATAACCAACGGTTTCAGCGCGACAAATGTGCCGTTCTGAGTCCCCAAACTCCGAATTTGGGCAAAGTCGCCCAAAAGGTTTTCCATTTTTTTCTCTCCAATGCCGCTTTGGAATAACCTACGGGTTCAGCGAGACGAATCGGGCGTTCTGAGTCCCCAAACTCCGAATTTGGGCAAAGTCACCGAAAAGGTTTTTGCAATTTGTTTCTCTCCAATGCCGCTTGGGAATAACCAACGGTTTCAGCGCGACAAATGTGGCGTTCTGAGTCCCCAAACTCCGAAATTGGGCAAAGTCGCCCAAAAGGTTTTTGCCATGTTTTTCTCTCCAATGCCGCTTTGGAATAACCAACGGGTTCAGAGCGACAAATGTGCCGTTCTGAGTCCCCAAACTCCGAATTTGGGCAAAGTCGCCCAAAAGGTTTTTGGAATTTTTTTCTCTCCAATGCCGCTTTGGAATAACCTACGGGTTCAGCGAGACGAATCGGGCGTTCTGAGTCCCCAAACTCCGAATTTGGGCAAAGTCACCGAAAAGGTTTTTGCAATTTGTTTCTCTCCAATGCCGCTTGGGAATAACCAACGGTTTCAGCGCGACAAATGTGGCGTTCTGAGTCCCCAAACTCCGAAATTGGGCAAAGTCGCCCAAAAGGTTTTTGCCATGTTTTTCTCTCCAATGCCGCTTTGGAATAACCAACGGGTTCAGAGCGACAAATGGGGCGTTCTGAGTCCCCAAACTACGAATTTGGGCAAAGTCGCCCTAAAGGTTTTTGGAATTTGTTTCTCTCCAATGCCGCTTGGGAATAACCAACGGGTTCAGCGCGACAAATGGGGCGTTCTGAGTCCCCAAACTCCGAATTTGGGCAAAGTCGCCCAAAAGGTTTTTGGAATTTTTTTCTCTCCAATGCCGCTTTGGAATAACCTACGGGTTCAGCGCGACGAATGGGGCGTTCTGAGTCCCCAAACTCCGAAATTGGGCAAAGTCGCCCAAAAGGTTTTTGCCATGTTTTTCTGTCCAATGCCGCTTTGGAATAACCAACGGGTTCAGCGCGACAAATGGGGCGTTCTGAGTCCCCAAACTCCGAATTTTGGCAAAGTCGCCCAAAAGGTTTTTGCCATTATTTTTCTCTCCAATGCCGCTTTGGAATAACCAACGGGTTCAGCGCGACGAATGGGGCGTTCTGAGCCCCCAAACTGCGAATTTGGGAGAACTCGTCGAAAAGGTTTTTGCAATTTGTTTCTCTCCAATGCCTCTTTGGAATAGCCAACGTGTTCAGCGCGACGAATGGGGCGTTCTGAGTCCCCAAACTCCGTAATTGAGCAAAGTCGCCCAAAAGGTTTTTGCCATTTTTTTCTGTCCAATGCCGCTTTGGAATAACCAGCGGGTTCAGCGCGACAAATGGGGCTTTCTGAGTCCCCAAACTCCGAATTTGGGCAAAGTCGCCCAAAAGGTTTTTGCAATTTTTTTCTCTCCAATGCCGCTTTGGAATAACCAACGGGTTCAGCGCGACAAATGGGGCGTTCTGAGTCCCCAAACTCCGAATTTGGGCAAAGTCACCCAAAAGGTTTTTGCAATTTGTTTCTCTCCAATGCCGCTTGGGAATAACCAACGGTTTCAGCGCGACAAATGTGGCGTTCTGAGTCCCCAAACTCCGAATTTGGGCAAAGTCGCGGAAAAGGTTTTTCCATTTTTTTCTCTCCAATGCCGCTTGGGAATAACCAACGGTTTCAGCGCGACAAATGTGGCGTTCTGAGTCCCCAAACTCCGAATTTGGGCAAAGTCGCCCAAAAGGTTTTTGGATCTTTTTTCTCTCCAATGCCGCTTTGGAATAACCTACGGGTTCAGCGCGACGAATGGGGCGTTCTGAGTCCCCAAACTCCGAATTTGGGCAAAGTCGCCCAAAAGGTTTTTGCAATTTTTTTCTCTCCAATGCCGCTTGGGAATAACCAACGGTTTCAGCGCGACAAATGTGCCGTTCTGAGTCCCCAAACTCCGAATTTGGGCAAAGTCGCCCAAAAGGTTTTCCATTTTTTTCTCTCCAATGCCGCTTGGGAATAACCAACGGTTTCAGCGCGACAAATGGGGCGTTCTGAGTCCCCAAACTCCGAATTTGGGCAAAGTCGCCCAAAAGGTTTTTGGAATTTTTTTCTCTCCAATGCCGCTTTGGAATAACCTACGGGTTCAGCGCGACGAATGGGGCGTTCTGAGTCCCCAAACTCCGAATTTGGGCAAAGTCGCCCTAAAGGTTTTTGCAATTTTTTTCTCTCCAATGCCGCTTGGGAATAACCAACGGTTTCAGCGCGACAAATGTGCCGTTCTGAGTCCCCAAACTCCGAATTTGGGCAAAGTCGCCCAAAAGGTTTTCCATTTTTTTCTCTCCAATGCCGCTTGGGAATAACCAACGGTTTCAGCGCGACAAATGTGGCGTTCTGAGTCCCCAAACTCCGAATTTGGGCAAAGTCACCGAAAAGGTTTTTGCAATTTGTTTCTCTCCAATGCCGCTTGGGAATAACGAACGGTTTCAGCGCGACAAATGTGGCGTTCTGAGTCCCCAAACTCCGAAATTGGGCAAAGTCGCCCAAAAGGTTTTTGCCATGTTTTTCTCTCCAATGCCGCTTTGGAATAACCAACGGGTTCAGAGCGACAAATGGGGCGTTCTGAGTCCCCAAACTCCGAATTTGGGCAAAGTCGCCCTAAAGGTTTTTGGAATTTGTTTCTCTCCAATGCCGCTTGGGAATAACCAACGGGTTCAGCGCGACAAATGGGGCGTTCTGAGTCCCCAAACTCCGAATTTTGGCAAAGTCGCCCAAAAGGTTTTTGCCATTTTTTTCTCTCCAATGCCGCTTTGGAATAGCCAACGGGTTCAGCGCGACGAATGGGGCGTTCTGAGCCCCCAAACTGCGAATTTGGGAGAACTCGTCGAAAAGGTTTTTGCAATTTGTTTCTCTCCAATGCCTCTTTGGAATAGCCAACGTGTTCAGCGCGACGAATGGGGCGTTCTGAGTCCCCAAACTCCGTAATTGGGCAAAGTCGCCCAAAAGGTTTTTGCAATTTTTTTCTCTCCAATGCCGCTTGGGAATAACCAACGGTTTCAGAGCGACAAATGTGGCGTTCTGAGTCCCCAAACTCCGAAATTGGGCAAAGTCACCCAAAAGGTTTTTGCCATGTTTTTCTGTCGAATGCCGCTTTGGAATAACCAACGGGTTCAGCGCGACAAATGGGGCGTTCTGAGTCCCCAAACTCCGAATTTTGGCAAAGTCGCCCAAAAGGTTTTTGCCATTATTTTTCTCTCCAATGCCGCTTTGGAATAACCAACGGGTTCAGCGCGACGAATGGGGCGTTCTGAGCCCCCAAACTGCGAATTTGGGAGAACTTGTCGAAAAGGTTTTTGCAATTTGTTTCTCTCCAATGCCTCTTTGGAATAGCCAACGTGTTCAGCGCGACGAATGGGGCGTTCTGAGTCCCCAAACTCCGAATTTGGGCAAAGTCGCCCTAAAGGTTTTTGCAATTTTTTTCTCTCCAATGCCGCTTGGGAATAACCAACGGTTTCAGCGCGACAAATGTGCCGTTCTGAGTCCCCAAACTCCGAATTTGGGCAAAGTCGCCCAAAAATTTTTCCATTTTTTTCTCTCCAATGCCGCTTGGGAATAACCAACGGTTTCAGCGCGACAAATGTGGCGTTCTGAGTCCCCAAACTCCGAATTTGGGCAAAGTCGCCCAAAAGGTTTTTGGAATTTTTTTCTCTCCAATGCCGCTTTGGAATAACCTACGGGTTCAGCGCGACGAATGGGGCGTTCTGAGTCCCCAAACTCCGAATTTGGGCAAAGTCGCCCAAAAGGTTTTTGCAATTTTTTTCTCTCCAATGCCGCTTGGGAATAACCAACGGTTTCAGCGCGACAAATGTGCCGTTCTGAGTCCCCAAACTCCGAATTTGGGCAAAGTCGCCCAAAAGGTTTTCCATTTTTTTCTCTCCAATGCCGCTTGGGAATAACCAACGGTTTCAGCGCGACAAATGTGGCGTTCTGAGTCCCCAAACTCCGAATTTGGGCAAAGTCGCCCAAAAGGTTTTTGGAATTTTTTTCTCTCCAATGCCGCTTTGGAATAACCTACGGGTTCAGCGCGACGAATGGGGCGTTCTGAGTCCCCAAACTCCGAATTTGGGCAAAGTCGCCCAAAAGGTTTTTGCAATTTTTTTCTCTCCAATGCCGCTTGGGAATAACCAACGGTTTCAGCGCGACAAATGTGCCGTTCTGAGTCCCCAAACTCCGAATTTGGGCAAAGTCGCCCAAAAGGTTTTCCATTTTTTTCTCTCCAATGCCGCTTGGGAATAACCAACGGTTTCAGCGCGACAAATGTGGCGTTCTGAGTCCCCAAACTCCGAATTTGGGCAAAGTCGCCCAAAAGGTTTTTGGAATTTTTTTCTCTCCAATGCCGCTTTGGAATAACCTACGGGTTCAGCGAGACGAATCGGGCGTTCTGAGTCCCCAAACTCCGAATTTGGGCAAAGTCACCGAAAAGGTTTTTGCAATTTGTTTCTCTCCAATGCCGCTTGGGAATAATTATAACCAACGGTTTCAGCGCGACAAATGTGGCGTTCTGAGTCCCCAAACTCCGAAATTGGGCAAAGTCGCCCAAAAGGTTTTTGCCATGTTTTTCTCTCCAATGCCGCTTTGGAATAACCAACGGGTTCAGAGCGACAAATGGGGCGTTCTGAGTCCCCAAACTACGAATTTGGGCAAAGTCGCCCTAAAGGTTTTTGGAATTTGTTTCTCTCCAATGCCGCTTGGGAATAACCAACGGTTTCAGCGCGACAAATGTGGCGTTCTGAGTCCCCAAACTCCGAATTTGGGCAAAGTCGCCCAAAAGGTTTTTGGAATTTTTTTCTCTCCAATGCCGCTTTGGAATAACCTACGGGTTCAGCGAGACGAATCGGGCGTTCTGAGTCCCCAAACTCCGAATTTGGGCAAAGTCACCGAAAAGGTTTTTGCAATTTGTTTCTCTCCAATGCCGCTTGGGAATAACCAACGGTTTCAGCGCGACAAATGTGGCGTTCTGAGTCCCCAAACTCCGAAATTGGGCAAAGTCGCCCAAAAGGTTTTTGCCATTTTTTTCTCTCCAATGCCGCTTGGGAATAACCAACGGTTTCAGCGCGACAAATGTGGCGTTCTGAGTCCCCAAACTCCGAATTTGGGCAAAGTCGCCCAAAAGGTTTTTGGATCTTTTTTCTCTCCAATGCCGCTTTGGAATAACCTACGGGTTCAGCGCGACGAATGGGGCGTTCTGAGTCCCCAAACTCCGAATTTGGGCAAAGTCGCCCAAAAGGTTTTTGCAATTTTTTTCTCTCCAATGCCGCTTGGGAATAACCAACGGTTTCAGCGCGACAAATGTGCCGTTCTGAGTCCCCAAACTCCGAATTTGGGCAAAGTCGCCCAAAAGGTTTTCCATTTTTTTCTCTCCAATGCCGCTTGGGAATAACCAACGGTTTCAGCGCGACAAATGTGGCGTTCTGAGTCCCCAAACTCCGAATTTGGGCAAAGTCGCCCAAAAGGTTTTTGGAATTTTTTTCTCTCCAATGCCGCTTTGGAATAACCTACGGGTTCAGCGCGACGAATGGGGCGTTCTGAGTCCCCAAACTCCGAATTTGGGCAAAGTCGCCCAAAAGGTTTTTGCAATTTTTTTCTCTCCAATGCCGCTTGGGAATAACCAACGGTTTCAGCGCGACAAATGTGCCGTTCTGAGTCCCCAAACTCCGAATTTGGGCAAAGTCGCCCAAAAGGTTTTCCATTTTTTTCTCTCCAATGCCGCTTGGGAATAACCAACGGTTTCAGCGCGACAAATGTGGCGTTCTGAGTCCCCAAACTCCGAATTTGGGCAAAGTCGCCCAAAAGGTTTTTGGAATTGTTTTCTCTCCAATGCCGCTTTGGAATAACCTACGGGTTCAGCGAGACGAATCGGGCGTTCTGAGTCCCCAAACTCCGAATTTGGGCAAAGTCACCGAAAAGGTTTTTGCAATTTGTTTCTCTCCAATGCCGCTTGGGAATAATTATAACCAACGGTTTCAGCGCGACAAATGTGGCGTTCTGAGTCCCCAAACTCCGAAATTGGGCAAAGTCGCCCAAAAGGTTTTTGCCATGTTTTTCTCTCCAATGCCGCTTTGGAATAACCAACGGGTTCAGAGCGACAAATGGGGCGTTCTGAGTCCCCAAACTACGAATTTGGGCAAAGTCGCCCTAAAGGTTTTTGGAATTTGTTTCTCTCCAATGCCGCTTGGGAATAACCAACGGGTTCAGCGCGACAAATGGGGCGTTCTGAGTCCCCAAACTCCGAATTTTGGCAAAGTCGCCCAAAAGGTTTTTGCAATTTTTTTCTCTCCAATGCCGCTTGGGAATAACCAACGGTTTCAGCACGACAAATGTGGCGTTCTGAGTCCCCAAACTCCAAATTTGGGCAAAGTCGCCCAAAAAGTGTGTGCAATATTTTTCTCTCCAATGCCGCTCTGGAATAGCCAACGGGTTCAGCGCGACAAATGGGGCGTTCTGAGTCCCCAAACTCCGAATTTGGGCAAAGTCGCGGAAAAGGTTTTTCCATTTTTTTCTCTCCAATGCCGCTTGGGAATAACCAACGGGTTCAGCGCGACGAATGGGGCGTTCTGAGTCCCCAAACTCCGAATTTGGGCAAAGTCGCCCAAAAGGTTTTTGCAATTTTTTTCTCTCCAATGCCGCTTGGGAATAACCAACTGTTTCAGCGCGACAAATGTGCCGTTCTGAGTCCCCAAACTCCGAATTTGGGCAAAGTCGCCCAAAAGGTTTTCCATTTTTTTCTCTCCAATGCCGCTTGGGAATAACCAACGGTTTCAGCGCGACAAATGTGGCGTTCTGAGTCACCAAACTCCGAATTTGGGCAAAGTCGCCGAAAAGGTTTTCCATTTTTTTCTCTCCAATGCCGCTTGGGAATAACCAACGGTTTCAGCGCGACAAATGTGGCGTTCTGAGTCCCCAAACTCCGAATTTGGGCAAAGTCGCCCAAAAGGTTTTTGGAATTTTTTTCTCTCCAATGCCGCTTTGGAATAACCTACGGGTTCAGCGCGACGAATCGGGCGTTCTGAGTCCCCAAACTCCGAATTTGGGCAAAGTCGCCCAAAAGGTTTTTGCAATTTTTTTCTCTCCAGTGCCGCTTGGGAATAACCAACGGTTTCAGCGCGACAAATGTGCCGTTCTGAGTCCCCAAACTCCGAATTTGGGCAAAGTCGCCCAAAAGGTTTTCCATTTTTTTCTCTCCAATGCCGCTTGGGAATAACCAACGGTTTCAGCGCGACAAATGTGGCGTTCTGAGTCCCCAAACTCCGAATTTGGGCAAAGTCGCCCAAAAGGTTTTTGGAATTTTTTTCTCTCCAATGCCGCTTTGGAATAACCTACGGGTTCAGCGCGACGAATGGGGCGTTCTGAGTCCCCAAACTCCGAATTTGGGCAAAGTCGCCCAAAAGGTTTTTGCAATTTTTTTCTCTCCAATGCCGCTTGGGAATAACCAACGGTTTCAGCGCGACAAATGTGCCGTTCTGAGTCCCCAAACTCCGAATTTGGGCAAAGTCGCCCAAAAGGTTTTCCATTTTTTTCTCTCCAATGCCGCTTGGGAATAACCAACGGTTTCAGCGCGACAAATGTGGCGTTCTGAGTCCCCAAACTCCGAATTTGGGCAAAGTCGCCCAAAAGGTTTTTGGAATTTTTTTCTCTCCAATGCCGCTTTGGAATAACCTACGGGTTCAGCGAGACGAATGGGGCGTTCTGAGTCCCCAAACTCCGAATTTGGGCAAAGTCACCGAAAAGGTTTTTGCAATTTGATTCTCTCCAATGCCGCTTGGGAATAACCAACGGTTTCAGCGCGACAAATGTGGCGTTCTGAGTCCCCAAACTCCGAAATTGGGCAAAGTCGCCCAAAAGGTTTTTGCCATGTTTTTCTCTCCAATGCCGCTTTGGAATAACCAACGGGTTCAGAGCGACAAATGGGGCGTTCTGAGTCCCCAAACTCCGAATTTGGGCAAAGTCGCCCTAAAGGTTTTTGGAATTTGTTTCTCTCCAATGCCGCTTGGGAATAACCAACGGGTTCAGCGCGACAAATGGGGCGTTCTGAGTCCCCAAACTCCGAATTTTGGCAAAGTCGCCCAAAAGGTTTTTGCCATTTTTTTCTCTCCAATGCCGCTTTGGAATAGCCAACGGGTTCAGCGCGACGAATGGGGCGTTCTGAGCCCCCAAACTGCGAATTTGGGAGAACTCGTCGAAAAGGTTTTTGCAATTTGTTTCTCTCCAATGCCTCTTTGGAATAGCCAACGTGTTCAGCGCGACGAATGGGGCGTTCTGAGTCCCCAAACTCCGTAATTGGGCAAAGTCGCCCAAAAGGTTTTTGCAATTTTTTTCTCTCCAATGCCGCTTGGGAATAACCAACGGTTTCAGAGCGACAAATGTGGCGTTCTGAGTCCCCAAACTCCGAAATTGGGCAAAGTCGCCCAAAAGGTTTTTGCAATTTGTTTCTCTCCAATGCCGCTTGGGAATAACCAACGGTTTCAGCGCGACAAATGTGGCGTTCTGAGTCCCCAAACTCCGAAATTGGGCAAAGTCGCCCAAAAGGTTTTTGCCATGTTTTTCTCTCCAATGCCGCTTTGGAATAACCTACGGGTTCAGAGCGACAAATGGGGCGTTCTGAGTCCCCAAACTCCGAATTTGGGCAAAGTCGCCCTAAAGGTTTTTGGAATTTGTTTCTCTCCAATGCCGCTTGGGAATAACCAACGGGTTCAGCGCGACAAATGGGGCGTTCTGAGTCCCCAAACTCCGAATTTTGGCAAAGTCGCCCAAAAGGTTTTTGCCATTTTTTTCTCTCCAATGCCGCTTTGGAATAGCCAACGGGTTCAGCGCGACGAATGGGGCGTTCTGAGCCCCCAAACTGCGAATTTGGGAGAACTCGTCGAAAAGGTTTTTGCAATTTGTTTCTCTCCAATGCCTCTTTGGAATAGCCAACGTGTTCAGCGCGACGAATGGGGCGTTCTGAGTCCCCAAACTCCGTAATTGGGCAAAGTCGCCCAAAAGGTTTTTGCAATTTTTTTCTCTCCAATGCCGCTTGGGAATAACCAACGGTTTCAGAGCGACAAATGTGGCGTTCTGAGTCCCCAAACTCCGAAATTGGGCAAAGTCGCCCAAAAGGTTTTTGCCATGTTTTTCTGTCCAATGCCGCTTTGGAATAACCAGCGGGTTCAGCGTGACAAATGGGGCTTTCTGAGTCCCCAAACTCCGAATTTGGGCAAAGTCGCCCAAAAGGTTTTTGCAATTTTTTTCTCTCCAATGCCGCTTTGGAATAACCAACGGGTTCAGCGCGACAAATGGGGCGTTCTGAGTCCCCAAACTCCGAATTTGGGCAAAGTCACCGAAAAGGTTTTTGCGATTTTTTTCTCTCCAATGCCGCTTGGGAATAACCAACGGTTTCAGCACGACAAATGTGGCGTTCTGAGTCCCCAAACTCCAAATTTGGGCAAAGTCGCCCAAAAAGTTTGTGCAATATTTTTCTCTCCAATGCCGCTCTGGAATAGCCAACGGGTTCAGCGCGACAAATGGGGCGTTCTGAGTCCCCAAACTCCGAATTTGGGCAAAGTCGCGGAAAAGGTTTTTCCATTTTTTTCTCTCCAATGCCGCTTGGGAATAACCAACGGTTTCAGAGCGACAAATGTGGCGTTCTGAGTCCCCAAACTCCGAATTTGGGCAAAGTCGCCCAAAAGGTTTTTGGAATTTTTTTCTCTCCAATGCCACTTTGGAATAACCTACGGGTTCAGCGAGACGAATCGGGCGTTCTGAGTCCCCAAACTCCGAATTTGGGCAAAGTCACCGAAAAGGTTTTTGCAATTTGTTTCTCTCCAATGCCGCTTGGGAATAACCAACGGTTTCAGCGCGACAAATGTGGCGTTCTGAGTCCCCAAACTCCGAAATTGGGCAAAGTCGCCCAAAAGGTTTTTGCCATTTTTTTCTCTCCAATGCCGCTTGGGAATAACCAACGGTTTCAGCGCGACAAATGTGGCGTTCTGAGTCCCCAAACTCCGAATTTGGGCAAAGTCGCCCAAAAGGTTTTTTGGATCTTTTTTCTCTCCAATGCCGCTTTGGAATAACCTACGGGTTCAGCGCGACGAATGGGGCGTTCTGAGTCCCCAAACTCCGAATTTGGGCAAAGTCGCCCAAAAGGTTTTTGCAATTTTTTTCTCTCCAATGCCGCTTGGGAATAACCAACGGTTTCAGCGCGACAAATGTGCCGTTCTGAGTCCCCAAACTCCGAATTTGGGCAAAGTCGCCCAAAAGGTTTTTGCCATTTTTTTCTCTCCAATGCCGCTTGGGAATAACCAACGGTTTCAGCGCGACAAATGTGGCGTTCTGAGTCCCCAAACTCCGAATTTGGGCAAAGTCGCCCAAAAGGTTTTTTGGATCTTTTTTCTCTCCAATGCCGCTTTGGAATAACCTACGGGTTCAGCGCGACGAATGGGGCGTTCTGAGTCCCCAAACTCCGAATTTGGGCAAAGTCGCCCAAAAGGTTTTTGCAATTTTTTTCTCTCCAATGCCGCTTGGGAATAACCAACGGTTTCAGCGCGACAAATGTGCCGTTCTGAGTCCCCAAACTCCGAATTTGGGCAAAGTCGCCCAAAAGGTTTTCCATTTTTTTCTGTCCAATGCCGCTTGGGAATAACCAACGGTTTCAGCGCGACAAATGTGGCGTTCTGAGTCCCCAAACTCCGAATTTGGGCAAAGTCGCCCAAAAGGTTTTTGGAATTTTTTTCTCTCCAATGCCGCTTTGGAATAACCTACGGGTTCAGCGCGACGAATGGGGCGTTCTGAGTCCCCAAACTCCGAATTTGGGCAAAGTCGCCCAAAAGGTTTTTGCAATTTTTTTCTCTCCAATGCCGCTTGGGAATAACCAACGGTTTCAGCGCGACAAATGTGCCGTTCTGAGTCCCCAAACTCCGAATTTGGGCAAAGTCGCCCAAAAGGTTTTCCATTTTTTTCTCTCCAATGCCGCTTGGGAATAACCAACGGTTTCAGAGCGACAAATGTGGCGTTCTGAGTCCCCAAACTCCGAATTTGGGCAAAGTCGCCCAAAAGGTTTTTGGAATTTTTTTCTCTCCAATGCCGCTTTGGAATAACCTACGGGTTCAGCGCGACGAATGGGGCGTTCTGAGTCCCCAAACTCCGAATTTGGGCAAAGTCGCCCAAAAGGTTTTTGCCATTTTTTTCTCTCCAATGCCGCTTGGGAATAACCAACGGTTTCAGCGCGACAAATGTGCCGTTCTGAGTCCCCAAACTCCGAAATTGGGCAAAGTCGCCCAAAAGGTTTTTGCCATTTTTTTCTCTCCAATGCCGCTTGGGAATAACCAACGGTTTCAGCGCGACAAATGTGGCGTTCTGAGTCCCCAAACTCCGAATTTGGGCAAAGTCGCCCAAAAGGTTTTTGGATCTTTTTTCTCTCCAATGCCGCTTTGGAATAACCTACGGGTTCAGCGCGACGAATGGGGCGTTCTGAGTCCCCAAACTCCGAATTTGGGCAAAGTCGCCCAAAAGGTTTTTGCAATTTTTTTCTCTCCAATGCCGCTTGGGAATAACCAACGGTTTCAGCGCGACAAATGTGCCGTTCTGAGTCTCCAAACTCCGAATTTGGGCAAAGTCGCCCAAAAGGTTTTCCATTTTTTTCTCTCCAATGCCGCTTGGGAATAACCAACGGTTTCAGCGCGACAAATGTGGCGTTCTGAGTCCCCAAACTCCGAATTTGGGCAAAGTCGCCCAAAAGGTTTTTGGAATTTTTTTCTCTCCAATGCCGCTTTGGAATAACCTACGGGTTCAGCGCGACGAATGGGGCGTTCTGAGTCCCCAAACTCCGAATTTGGGCAAAGTCGCCCAAAAGGTTTTTGCAATTTTTTTCTCTCCAATGCCGCTTGGGAATAACCAACGGTTTCAGCGCGACAAATGTGCCGTTCTGAGTCCCCAAACTCCGAATTTGGGCAAAGTCGCCCAAAAGGTTTTCCATTTTTTTCTCTCCAATGCCGCTTGGGAATAACCAACGGTTTCAGCGCGACAAATGTGGCGTTCTGAGTCCCCAAACTCCGAATTTGGGCAAAGTCGCCCAAAAGGTTTTTGGAATTTTTTTCTCTCCAATGCCGCTTTGGAATAACCTACGGGTTCAGCGAGACGAATCGGGCGTTCTGAGTCCCCAAACTCCGAATTTGGGCAAAGTCACCGAAAAGGTTTTTGCAATTTGTTTCTCTCCAATGCCGCTTGGGAATAACCAACGGTTTCAGCGCGACAAATGTGGCGTTCTGAGTCCCCAAACTCCGAAATTGGGCAAAGTCGCCCAAAAGGTTTTTGCCATGTTTTTCTCTCCAATGCCGCTTTGGAATAACCAACGGGTTCAGAGCGACAAATGGGGCGTTCTGAGTCCCCAAACTACGAATTTGGGCAAAGTCGCCCTAAAGGTTTTTGGAATTTGTTTCTCTCCAATGCCGCTTGGGAATAACCAACGGGTTCAGCGCGACAAATGGGGCGTTCTGAGTCCCCAAACTCCGAATTTGGGCAAAGTCGCCCAAAAGGTTTTTGGAATTTTTTTCTCTCCAATGCCGCTTTGGAATAACCTACGGGTTCAGCGCGACGAATGGGGCGTTCTGAGTCCCCAAACTCCGAATTTGGGCAAAGTCGCCCAAAAGGTTTTTGCAATTTTTTTCTCTCCAATGCCGCTTGGGAATAACCAACGGTTTCAGCGCGACAAATGTGCCGTTCTGAGTCCCCAAACTCCGAATTTGGGCAAAGTCGCCCAAAAGGTTTTCCATTTGTTTCTCTCCAATGCCGCTTGGGAATAACCAACGGTTTCAGCGCGACAAATGTGGCGTTCTGAGTCCCCAAACTCCGAATTTGGGCAAAGTCGCCCAAAAGGTTTTTGGAAATTGTTTCTCTCCAATGCCGCTTTGGAATAACCTACGGGTTCAGCGAGACGAATGGGGCGTTCTGAGTCCCCAAACTCCGAATTTGGGCAAAGTCACCCAAAAGGTTTTTGCAATTTGTTTCTCTCCAATGCCGCTTGGGAATAACCAACGGTTTCAGCGCGACAAATGTGGCGTTCTGAGTCCCCAAACTCCGAAATTGGGCAAAGTCGCCCAAAAGGTTTTTGCCATGTTTTTCTCTCCAATGCCGCTTTGGAATAACCAACGGGTTCAGAGCGACAAATGGGGCGTTCTGAGTCCCCAAACTCCGAATTTGGGCAAAGTCGCCCTAAAGGTTTTTGGAATTTGTTTCTCTCCAATGCCGCTTGGGAATAACCAACGGGTTCAGCGCGACAAATGGGGCGTTCTGAGTCCCCAAACTCCGAATTTTGGCAAAGTCGCCCAAAAGGTTTTTGCCATTTTTTTCTCTCCAATGCCGCTTTGGAATAGCCAACGGGTTCAGCGAGACGAATGGGGCGTTCTGAGCCCCCAAACTGCGAATTTGGGAGAACTCGTCGAAAAGGTTTTTGCAATTTGTTTCTCTCCAATGCCTCTTTGGAATAGCCAACGTGTTCAGCGCGACGAATGGGGCGTTCTGAGTCCCCAAACTCCGTAATTGGGCAAAGTCGCCCAAAAGGTTTTTGCAATTTTTTTCTCTCCAATGCCGCTTGGGAATAACCAACGGTTTCAGAGCGACAAATGTGGCGTTCTGAGTCCCCAAACTCCGAAATTGGGCAAAGTCGCCCAAAAGGTTTTTGAAAATGTTTTTCTGTCCAATGCCGCTTTGGAATAACCAACGGGTTCAGCGCGACAAATGTGGCGTTCTGAGTCCCCAAACTCCGAATTTGGGCAAAGTCGCCCAAAAGGTTTTTGGATCTTTTTTCTCTCCAATGCCGCTTTGGAATAACCTACGGGTTCAGCGCGACGAATGGGGCGTTCTGAGTCCCCAAACTCCGAATTTGGGCAAAGTCGCCCAAAAGGTTTTTGCAATTTTTTTCTCTCCAATGCCGCTTGGGAATAACCAACGGTTTCAGAGCGACAAATGTGCCGTTCTGAGTCCCCAAACTCCGAATTTGGGCAAAGTCGCCCAAAAGGTTTTCCATTTTTTTCTGTCCAATGCCGCTTGGGAATAACCAACGGTTTCAGCGCGACAAATGTGGCGTTCTGAGTCCCCAAACTCCGAATTTGGGCAAAGTCGCCCAAAAGGTTTTTGGAATTTTTTTCTCTCCAATGCCGCTTTGGAATAACCTACGGGTTCAGCGCGACGAATGGGGCGTTCTGAGTCCCCAAACTCCGAATTTGGGCAAAGTCGCCCAAAAGGTTTTTGCAATTTTTTTCTCTCCAATGCCGCTTGGGAATAACCAACGGTTTCAGCGCGACAAATGTGCCGTTCTGAGTCCCCAAACTCCGAATTTGGGCAAAGTCGCCCAAAAGGTTTTCCATTTTTTTCTCTCCAATGCCGCTTGGGAATAACCAACGGTTTCAGAGCGACAAATGTGGCGTTCTGAGTCCCCAAACTCCGAATTTGGGCAAAGTCGCCCAAAAGGTTTTTGGAATTTTTTTCTCTCCAATGCCGCTTTGGAATAACCTACGGGTTCAGCGCGACGAATGGGGCGTTCTGAGTCCCCAAACTCCGAATTTGGGCAAAGTCGCCCAAAAGGTTTTTGCCATTTTTTTCTCTCCAATGCCGCTTGGGAATAACCAACGGTTTCAGCGCGACAAATGTGCCGTTCTGAGTCCCCAAACTCCGAATTTGGGCAAAGTCGCCCAAAAGGTTTTTGCCATTTTTTTCTCTCCAATGCCGCTTGGGAATAACCAACGGTTTCAGCGCGACAAATGTGGCGTTCTGAGTCCCCAAACTCCGAATTTGGGCAAAGTCGCCCAAAAGGTTTTTTGGATCTTTTTTCTCTCCAATGCCGCTTTGGAATAACCTACGGGTTCAGCGCGACGAATGGGGCGTTCTGAGTCCCCAAACTCCGAATTTGGGCAAAGTCGCCCAAAAGGTTTTTGCCATTTTTTTCTCTCCAATGCCGCTTGGGAATAACCAACGGTTTCAGCGCGACAAATGTGCCGTTCTGAGTCCCCAAACTCCGAATTTGGGCAAAGTCGCCCAAAAGGTTTTCCATTTTTTTCTGTCCAATGCCGCTTGGGAATAACCAACGGTTTCAGCGCGACAAATGTGGCGTTCTGAGTCCCCAAACTCCGAATTTGGGCAAAGTCGCCCAAAAGGTTTTTGGAATTTTTTTCTCTCCAATGCCGCTTGGGAATAACCTACGGGTTCAGCGCGACGAATGGGGCGTTCTGAGTCCCCAAACTCCGAATTTGGGCAAAGTCGCCCAAAAGGTTTTTGCAATTTTTTTCTCTCCAATGCCGCTTGGGAATAACCAACGGTTTCAGCGCGACAAATGTGCCGTTCTGAGTCCCCAAACTCCGAAATTGGGCAAAGTCGCCCAAAAGGTTTTTGCCATTTTTTTCTCTCCAATGCCGCTTGGGAATAACCAACGGTTTCAGCGCGACAAATGTGGCGTTCTGAGTCCCCAAACTCCGAATTTGGGCAAAGTCGCCCAAAAGGTTTTTGGATCTTTTTTCTCTCCAATGCCGCTTTGGAATAACCTACGGGTTCAGCGCGACGAATGGGGCGTTCTGAGTCCCCAAACTCCGAATTTGGGCAAAGTCGCCCAAAAGGTTTTTGCAATTTTTTTCTCTCCAATGCCGCTTGGGAATAACCAACGGTTTCAGCGCGACAAATGTGCCGTTCTGAGTCCCCAAACTCCGAATTTGGGCAAAGTCGCCCAAAAGGTTTTCCATTTTTTTCTCTCCAATGCCGCTTGGGAATAACCAACGGTTTCAGCGCGACAAATGTGGCGTTCTGAGTCCCCAAACTCCGAATTTGGGCAAAGTCGCCCAAAAGGTTTTTGGAATTTTTTTCTCTCCAATGCCGCTTTGGAATAACCTACGGGTTCAGCTGGACGAATGGGGCGTTCTGAGTCCCCAAACTCCGAATTTGGGCAAAGTCGCCCAAAAGGTTTTTGCAATTTTTTTCTCTCCAATGCCGCTTGGGAATAACCAACGGTTTCAGCGCGACAAATGTGCCGTTCTGAGTCCCCAAACTCCGAATTTGGGCAAAGTCGCCCAAAAGGTTTTCCATTTTTTTCTCTCCAATGCCGCTTGGGAATAACCAACGGTTTCAGCGCGACAAATGTGGCGTTCTGAGTCCCCAAACTCCGAATTTGGGCAAAGTCGCCCAAAAGGTTTTTGGAATTTTTTTCTCTCCAATGCCGCTTTGGAATAACCTACGGGTTCAGCGAGACGAATCGGGCGTTCTGAGTCCCCAAACTCCGAATTTGGGCAAAGTCACCGAAAAGGTTTTTGCAATTTGTTTCTCTCCAATGCCGCTTGGGAATAACCAACGGTTTCAGCGCGACAAATGTGGCGTTCTGAGTCCCCAAACTCCGAAATTGGGCAAAGTCGCCCAAAAGGTTTTTGCCATGTTTTTCTCTCCAATGCCGCTTTGGAATAACCAACGGGTTCAGAGCGACAAATGGGGCGTTCTGAGTCCCCAAACTACGAATTTGGGCAAAGTCGCCCTAAAGGTTTTTGGAATTTGTTTCTCTCCAATGCCGCTTGGGAATAACCAACGGGTTCAGCGCGACAAATGGGGCGTTCTGAGTCCCCAAACTCCGAATTTGGGCAAAGTCGCCCAAAAGGTTTTTGGAATTTTTTTCTCTCCAATGCCGCTTTGGAATAACCTACGGGTTCAGCGCGACGAATGGGGCGTTCTGAGTCCCCAAACTCCGAATTTGGGCAAAGTCGCCCAAAAGGTTTTTGCAATTTTTTTCTCTCCAATGCCGCTTGGGAATAACCAACGGTTTCAGCGCGACAAATGTGCCGTTCTGAGTCCCCAAACTCCGAATTTGGGCAAAGTCGCCCAAAAGGTTTTTGGAAATTTTTTCTCTCCAATGCCGCTTTGGAATAACCTACGGGTTCAGCGAGACGAATGGGGCGTTCTGAGTCCCCAAACTCCGAATTTGGGCAAAGTCACCCAAAAGGTTTTTGCAATTTGTTTCTCTCCAATGCCGCTTGGGAATAACCAACGGTTTCAGCGCGACAAATGTGGCGTTCTGAGTCCCCAAACTCCGAAATTGGGCAAAGTCGCCCAAAAGGTTTTTGCCATGTTTTTCTCTCCAATGCCGCTTTGGAATAACCAACGGGTTCAGAGCGACAAATGGGGCGTTCTGAGTCCCCAAACTCCGAATTTGGGCAAAGTCGCCCTAAAGGTTTTTGGAATTTGTTTCTCTCCAATGCCGCTTGGGAATAACCAACGGGTTCAGCGCGACAAATGGGGCGTTCTGAGTCCCCAAACTCCGAATTTTGGCAAAGTCGCCCAAAAGGTTTTTGCCATTTTTTTCTCTCCAATGCCGCTTTGGAATAGCCAACGGGTTCAGCGCGACGAATGGGGCGTTCTGAGCCCCCAAACTGCGAATTTGGGAGAACTCGTCGAAAAGGTTTTTGCAATTTGTTTCTCTCCAATGCCTCTTTGGAATAGCCAACGTGTTCAGCGCGACGAATGGGGCGTTCTGAGTCCCCAAACTCCGTAATTGGGCAAAGTCGCCCAAAAGGTTTTTGCAATTTTTTTCTCTCCAATGCCGCTTGGGAATAACCAACGGTTTCAGAGCGACAAATGTGGCGTTCTGAGTCCCCAAACTCCGAAATTGGGCAAAGTCGCCCAAAAGGTTTTTGCCATGTTTTTCTGTCCAATGCCGCTTTGGAATAACCAACGGGTTCAGCGCGACAAATGTGGCGTTCTGAGTCCCCAAACTCCGAATTTGGGCAAAGTCGCCCAAAAGGTTTTTGGATCTTTTTTCTCTCCAATGCCGCTTTGGAATAACCTACGGGTTCAGCGCGACGAATGGGGCGTTCTGAGTCCCCAAACTCCGAATTTGGGCAAAGTCGCCCAAAAGGTTTTTGCAATTTTTTTCTCTCCAATGCCGCTTGGGAATAACCAACGGTTTCAGAGCGACAAATGTGCCGTTCTGAGTCCCCAAACTCCGAATTTGGGCAAAGTCGCCCAAAAGGTTTTTGGAATTTTTTTCTCTCCAATGCCGCTTTGGAATAACCTACGGGTTCAGCGAGACGAATCGGGCGTTCTGAGTCCCCAAACTCCGAATTTGGGCAAAGTCACCGAAAAGGTTTTTGCAATTTGTTTCTCTCCAATGCCGCTTGGGAATAACCAACGGTTTCAGCGCGACAAATGTGGCGTTCTGAGTCCCCAAACTCCGAAATTGGGCAAAGTCGCCCAAAAGGTTTTTGCCATGTTTTTCTCTCCAATGCCGCTTTGGAATAACCAACGGGTTCAGAGCGACAAATGGGGCGTTCTGAGTCCCCAAACTACGAATTTGGGCAAAGTCGCCCTAAAGGTTTTTGGAATTTGTTTCTCTCCAATGCCGCTTGGGAATAACCAACGGGTTCAGCGCGACAAATGTGGCGTTCTGAGTCCCCAAACTCCGAATTTGGGCAAAGTCGCCCAAAAGGTTTTTGGATCTTTTTTCTCTCCAATGCCGCTTTGGAATAACCTACGGGTTCAGCGCGACGAATGGGGCGTTCTGAGTCCCCAAACTCCGAATTTGGGCAAAGTCGCCCAAAAGGTTTTTGCAATTTTTTTCTCTCCAATGCCGCTTGGGAATAACCAACGGTTTCAGCGCGACAAATGTGCCGTTCTGAGTCCCCAAACTCCGAATTTGGGCAAAGTCGCCCAAAAGGTTTTCCATTTTGTTCTCTCCAATGCCGCTTGGGAATAACCAACGGTTTCAGCGCGACAAATGTGGCGTTCTGAGTCCCCAAACTCCGAATTTGGGCAAAGTCGCCCAAAAGGTTTTTGGAATTTTTTTCTCTCCAATGCCGCTTTGGAATAACCTACGGGTTCAGCGCGACGAATGGGGCGTTCTGAGTCCCCAAACTCCGAATTTGGGCAAAGTCGCCCAAAAGGTTTTCCATTTTTTTCTCTCCAATGCCGCTTGGGAATAACCAACGGTTTCAGAGCGACAAATGTGGCGTTCTGAGTCCCCAAACTCCGAAATTGGGCAAAGTCGCCCAAAAGGTTTTTGCCATGTTTTTCTGTCCAATGCCGCTTTGGAATAACCAACGGGTTCAGCGCGACAAATGTGGCGTTCTGAGTCCCCAAACTCCGAATTTGGGCAAAGTCGCCCAAAAGGTTTTTGGATCTTTTTTCTCTCCAATGCCGCTTTGGAATAACCTACGGGTTCAGCGCGACGAATGGGGCGTTCTGAGTCCCCAAACTCCGAATTTGGGCAAAGTCGCCCAAAAGGTTTTTGCAATTTTTTTCTCTCCAATGCCGCTTGGGAATAACCAACGGTTTCAGAGCGACAAATGTGCCGTTCTGAGTCCCCAAACTCCGAATTTGGGCAAAGTCGCCCAAAAGGTTTTTGGAATTTTTTTCTCTCCAATGCCGCTTTGGAATAACCTACGGGTTCAGCGCGACGAATGGGGCGTTCTGAGTCCCCAAACTCCGAATTTGGGCAAAGTCGCCCAAAAGGTTTTTGCAATTTTTTTCTCTCCAATGCCGCTTGGGAATAACCAACGGTTTCAGCGCGACAAATGTGCCGTTCTGAGTCCCCAAACTCCGAATTTGGGCAAAGTCGCCCAAAAGGTTTTCCATTTTTTTCTCTCCAATGCCGCTTGGGAATAACAAACGGTTTCAGCGCGACAAATGTGGCGTTCTGAGTCCCCAAACTCCGAATTTGGGCAAAGTCGCCCAAAAGGTTTTTGGAATTTTTTTCTCTCCAATGCCGCTTTGGAATAACCTACGGGTTCAGCGAGACGAATCGGGCGTTCTGAGTCCCCAAACTCCGAATTTGGGCAAAGTCACCGAAAAGGTTTTTGCAATTTGTTTCTCTCCAATGCCGCTTGGGAATAACCAACGGTTTCAGCGCGACAAATGTGGCGTTCTGAGTCCCCAAACTCCGAAATTGGGCAAAGTCGCCCAAAAGGTTTTTGCCATGTTTTTCTCTCCAATGCCGCTTTGGAATAACCAACGGGTTCAGAGCGACAAATGGGGCGTTCTGAGTCCCCAAACTACGAATTTGGGCAAAGTCGCCCTAAAGGTTTTTGGAATTTGTTTCTCTCCAATGCCGCTTGGGAATAACCAACGGGTTCAGCGCGACAAATGTGGCGTTCTGAGTCCCCAAACTCCGAATTTGGGCAAAGTCGCCCAAAAGGTTTTTGGATCTTTTTTCTCTCCAATGCCGCTTTGGAATAACCTACGGGTTCAGCGCGACGAATGGGGCGTTCTGAGTCCCCAAACTCCGAATTTGGGCAAAGTCGCCCAAAAGGTTTTTGCAATTTTTTTCTCTCCAATGCCGCTTGGGAATAACCAACGGTTTCAGCGCGACAAATGTGCCGTTCTGAGTCCCCAAACTCCGAATTTGGGCAAAGTCGCCCAAAAGGTTTTCCATTTTGTTCTCTCCAATGCCGCTTGGGAATAACCAACGGTTTCAGCGCGACAAATGTGGCGTTCTGAGTCCCCAAACTCCGAATTTGGGCAAAGTCGCCCAAAAGGTTTTTGGAATTTTTTTCTCTCCAATGCCGCTTTGGAATAACCTACGGGTTCAGCGCGACGAATGGGGCGTTCTGAGTCCCCAAACTCCGAATTTGGGCAAAGTCGCCCAAAAGGTTTTTGCAATTTTTTTCTCTCCAATGCCGCTTGGGAATAACCAACGGTTTCAGCGCGACAAATGTGCCGTTCTGCGTCCCCAAACTCCGAATTTGGGCAAAGTCGCCCAAAAGGTTTTCCATTTTTTTCTCTCCAATGCCGCTTGGGAATAACCAACGGTTTCAGCGCGACAAATGTGGCGTTCTGAGTCCCCAAACTCCGAATTTTGGGCAAAGTCGCCCAAAAGGTTTTTGGAATTTGTTTCTCTCCAATGCCGCTTTGGAATAACCTACGGGTTCAGCGAGACGAATCGGGCGTTCTGAGTCCCCAAACTCCGAATTTGGGCAAAGTCACCGAAAAGGTTTTTGAATTTGTTTCTCTCCAATGCCGCTTGGGAATAACCAACGGTTTCAGCGCGACAAATGTGGCGTTCTGAGTCCCCAAACTCCGAAATTGGGCAAAGTCGCCCAAAAGGTTTTTGCCATGTTTTTCTCTCCAATGCCGCTTTGGAATAACCAACGGGTTCAGAGCGACAAATGGGGCGTTCTGAGCCCCCAAACTACGAATTTGGGCAAAGTCGCCCTAAAGGTTTTTGGAATTTGTTTCTCTCCAATGCCGCTTGGGAATAACCAACGGGTTCAGCGCGACAAATGGGGCGTTCTGAGTCCCCAAACTCCGAATTTTGGCAAAGTCGCCCAAAAGGTTTTTGCAATTTGTTTCTCTCCAATGCCGCTTTGGAATAACCAACGGGTTCAGCGCGACAAATGGGGCGTTCTGAGTCCCCAAACTCCGAATTTGGGCAAAGTCACCGAAAAGGTTTTTGCAATTTTTTTCTCTCCAATGCCGCTTGGGAATAACCAACGGTTTCAGCGCGACAAATGTGGCGTTCTGAGTCCCCAAACTCCAAATTTGGGCAAAGTCGCCCAAAAAGTTTGTGCAATATTTTTCTCTCCAATGCCGCTCTGGAATAGCCAACGGGTTCAGCGCGACAAATGGGGCGTTCTGAGTCCCCAAACTCCGAATTTGGGCAAAGTCGCGGAAAAGGTTTTTCCATTTTTTTCTCTCCAATGCCGCTTGGGAATAACCAACGGTTTCAGCGCGACAAATGTGGCGTTCTGAGTCCCCAAACTCCGAATTTGGGCAAAGTCGCCCAAAAGGTTTTTGGATCTTTTTTCTCTCCAATGCCGCTTTGGAATAACCTACGGGTTCAGCGCGACGAATGGGGCGTTCTGAGTCCCCAAACTCCGAATTTGGGCTAAGTCGCCCAAAAGGTTTTTGCAATTTTTTTCTCTCCAATGCCGCTTGGGAATAACCAACGGTTTCAGCGCGACAAATGTGGCGTTCTGAGTCCCCAAACTCCGAATTTGGGCAAAGTCGCCCAAAAGGTTTTTGGATCTTTTTTCTCTCCAATGCCGCTTTGGAATAACCTACGGGTTCAGCGCGACGAATGGGGCGTTCTGAGTCCCCAAACTCCGAATTTGGGCAAAGTCGCCCAAAAGGTTTTTGCAATTTTTTTCTCTCCAATGCCGCTTGGGAATAACCAATGGTTTCAGCGCGACAAATGTGCCGTTCTGAGTCCCCAAACTCCGAATTTGGGCAAAGTCGCCCAAAAGGTTTTCCATTTTTTTCTCTCCAATGCCGCTTGGGAATAACCAACGGTTTCAGCGCGACAAATGTGGCGTTCTGAGTCCCCAAACTCCGAATTTGGGCAAAGTCGCCCAAAAGGTTTTTGGAATTTTTTTCTCTCCAATGCCGCTTTGGAATAACCTACGGGTTCAGCGCGACGAATGGGGCGTTCTGAGTCCCCAAACTGCGAATTTGGGCAAAGTCGCCCAAAAGGTTTTTGCAATTTTTTTCTCTCCAATGCCGCTTGGGAATAACCAACGGTTTCAGCGCGACAAATGTGCCGTTCTGAGTCCCCAAACTCCGAATTTGGGCAAAGTCGCCCAAAAGGTTTTCCATTTTTTTCTCTCCAATGCCGCTTGGGAATAACCAACGGTTTCAGCGCGACAAATGTGGCGTTCTGAGTCCCCAAACTCCGAATTTGGGCAAAGTCGCCCAAAAGGTTTTTGGAATTTTTTTCTCTCCAATGCCGCTTTGGAATAACCTACGGGTTCAGCGAGACGAATCGGGCGTTCTGAGTCCCCAAACTCCGAATTTGGGCAAAGTCACCGAAAAGGTTTTTGCAATTTGTTTCTCTCCAATGCCGCTTGGGAATAACCAACGGTTTCAGCGCGACAAATGTGGCGTTCTGAGTCCCCAAACTCCGAAATTGGGCAAAGTCGCCCAAAAGGTTTTTGCCATGTTTTTCTCTCCAATGCCGCTTTGGAATAACCAACGGGTTCAGAGCGACAAATGGGGCGTTCTGAGTCCCCAAACTACGAATTTGGGCAAAGTCGCCCTAAAGGTTTTTGGAATTTGTTTCTCTCCAATGCCGCTTGGGAATAACCAACGGGTTCAGCGCGACAAATGGGGCGTTCTGAGTCCCCAAACTCCGAATTTTGGCAAAGTCGCCCAAAAGGTTTTTGCAATTTTTTTCTCTCCAATGCCGCTTTGGAATAACCAACGGGTTCAGCGCGACAAATGGGGCGTTCTGAGTCCCCAAACTCAGAATTTGGGCAAAGTCACCGAAAAGGTTTTTGCAATTTTTTTCTCTCCAATGCCGCTTGGGAATAACCAACGGTTTCAGCGCGACAAATGTGGCGTTCTGAGTCCCCAAACTCCGAATTTGGGCAAAGTCGCCAAAAAAGTTTGTGCAATATTTTTCTCTCCAATGCCGCTCTGGAATAGCCAACGGGTTCAGCGCGACAAATGGGGCGTTCTGAGTCCCCAAACTCCGAATTTGGGCAAAGTCGCGGAAAAGGTTTTTCCATTTTTTTCTCTCCAATGCCGCTTGGGAATAACCAACGGTTTCAGCGCGACAAATGTGGCGTTCTGAGTCCCCAAACTCCGAATTTGGGCAAAGTCGCCCAAAAGGTTTTTGGATCTTTTTTCTCTCCAATGCCGCTTTGGAATAACCTACGGGTTCAGCGCGACGAATGGGGCGTTCTGAGTTCCCAAACTCCGAATTTGGGCAAAGTCGCCCAAAAGGTTTTTGCAATTTTTTTCTCTCCAATGCCGCTTGGGAATAACCAACGGTTTCAGCGCGACAAATGTGCCGTTCTGAGTCCCCAAACTCCGAATTTGGGCAAAGTCGCCCAAAAGGTTTTCCATTTTTTTCTCTCCAATGCCGCTTGGGAATAACCAACGGTTTCAGCGCGACAAATGTGGCGTTCTGAGTCACCAAACTCCGAATTTGGGCAAAGTCGCAAAAAAGGTTTTCCATTTTTTTCTCTCCAATGCCGCTTGGGAATAACCAACGGTTTCAGCCCGACAAATGTGGCGTTCTGAGTCCCCAAACTCCGAATTTGGGCAAAGTCGCCCAAAAGGTTTTTGGAATTTTTTTCTCTCCAATGCCGCTTTGGAATAACCTACGGGTTCAGCGCGACGAATCGGGCGTTCTGAGTCCCCAAACTCCGAATTTGGGCAAAGTCGCCCAAAAGGTTTTTGCCATTTTTTTCTCTCCAGTGCCGCTTGGGAATAACCAACGGTTTCAGCGCGACAAATGTGCCGTTCTGAGTCCCCAAACTCCGAATTTGGGCAAAGTCGCCCAAAAGGTTTTCCATTTTTTTCTCTCCAATGCCGTTTGGGAATAACCAACGGTTTCAGCCCGACAAATGTGGCGTTCTGAGTCCCCAAACTCCGAATTTGGGCAAAGTCGCCCAAAAGGTTTTTGGAATTTTTTTCTCTCCAATGCCGCTTTGGAATAACCTACGGGTTCAGCGCGACGAATGGGGCGTTCTGAGTCCCCAAACTCCGAATTTGGGCAAAGTCGCCCAAAAGGTTTTTGCAATTTTTTTCTCTCCAATGCCGCTTGGGAATAACCAACGGTTTCAGCGCGACAAATGTGCCGTTCTGAGTCCCCAAACTCCGAATTTGGGCAAAGTCGCCCAAAAGGTTTTCCATTTTTTTCTCTCCAATGCCGCTTGGGAATAACCAACGGTTTCAGCGCGACAAATGTGGCGTTCTGAGTCCCCAAACTCCGAATTTGGGCAAAGTCGCCCAAAAGGTTTTTGGAATTTTTTTCTCTCCAATGCCGCTTTGGAATAACCTACGGGTTCAGCGAGACGAATGGGGCGTTCTGAGTCCCCAAACTCCGAATTTGGGCAAAGTCACCGAAAAGGTTTTTGCAATTTGTTTCTCTCCAATGCCGCTTGGGAATAACCAACGGTTTCAGCGCGACAAATGTGGCGTTCTGAGTCCCCAAACTCCGAAATTGGGCAAAGTCGCCCAAAAGGTTTTTGCCATGTTTTTCTCTCCAATGCCGCTTTGGAATAACCAACGGGTTCAGAGCGACAAATGGGGCGTTCTGAGTCCCCAAACTCCGAATTTGGGCAAAGTCGCCCTAAAGGTTTTTGGAATTTGTTTCTCTCCAATGCCGCTTGGGAATAACCAATGGTTTCAGCGCGACAAATGTGCCGTTCTGAGTCCCCAAACTCCGAATTTGGGCAAAGTCGCCCAAAAGGTTTTCCATTTTTTTCTCTCCAATGCCGCTTGGGAATAACCAACGGTTTCAGCGCGACAAATGTGGCGTTCTGAGTCCCCAAACTCCGAATTTGGGCAAAGTCGCCCAAAAGGTTTTTGGAATTTGTTTCTCTCCAATGCCGCTTTGGAATAACCTACGGGTTCAGCGCGACGAATGGGGCGTTCTGAGTCCCCAAACTGCGAATTTGGGCAAAGTCGCCCAAAAGGTTTTTGCAATTTTTTTCTCTCCAATGCCGCTTGGGAATAACCAACGGTTTCAGCGCGACAAATGTGCCGTTCTGAGTCCCCAAACTCCGAATTTGGGCAAAGTCGCCCAAAAGGTTTTCCATTTTTTTCTCTCCAATGCCGCTTGGGAATAACCAACGGTTTCAGCGCGACAAATGTGGCGTTCTGAGTCCCCAAACTCCGAATTTGGGCAAAGTCGCCCAAAAGGTTTTTGGAATTTTTTTCTCTCCAATGCCGCTTTGGAATAACCTACGGGTTCAGCGAGACGAATCGGGCGTTCTGAGTCCCCAAACTCCGAATTTGGGCAAAGTCAACGAAAAGGTTTTTGCAATTTGTTTCTCTCCAATGCCGCTTGGGAATAACCAACGGTTTCAGCGCGACAAATGTGGCGTTCTGAGTCCCCAAACTCCGAAATTGGGCAAAGTCGCCCAAAAGGTTTTTGCCATGTTTTTCTCTCCAATGCCGCTTTGGAATAACCAACGGGTTCAGAGCGACAAATGGGGCGTTCTGAGTCCCCAAACTACGAATTTGGGCAAAGTCGCCCTAAAGGTTTTTGGAATTTGTTTCTCTCCAATGCCGCTTGGGAATAACCAACGGGTTCAGCGCGACAAATGGGGCGTTCTGAGTCCCCAAACTCCGAATTTTGGCAAAGTCGCCCAAAAGGTTTTTGCAATTTTTTTCTCTCCAATGCCGCTTTGGAATAACCAACGGGTTCAGCGCGACAAATGGGGCGTTCTGAGTCCCCAAACTCCGAATTTGGGCAAAGTCACCGAAAAGGTTTTTGCAATTTTTTTCTCTCCAATGCCGCTTGGGAATAACCAACGGTTTCAGCGCGACAAATGTGGCGTTCTGAGTCCCCAAACTCCGAATTTGGGCAAAGTCGCCAAAAAAGTTTGTGCAATATTTTTCTCTCCAATGCCGCTCTGGAATAGCCAACGGGTTCAGCGCGACAAATGGGGCGTTCTGAGTCCCCAAACTCCGAATTTGGGCAAAGTCGCGGAAAAGTTTTTTCCATTTTTTTCTCTCCAATGCCGCTTGGGAATAACCAACGGTTTCAGCGCGACAAATGTGGCGTTCTGAGTCCCCAAACTCCGAATTTGGGCAAAGTCGCCCAAAAGGTTTTTGGATCTTTTTTCTCTCCAATGCCGCTTTGGAATAACCTACGGGTTCAGCGCGACGAATGGGGCGTTCTGAGTTCCCAAACTCCGAATTTGGGCAAAGTCGCCCAAAAGGTTTTTGCAATTTTTTTCTCTCCAATGCCGCTTGGGAATAACCAACGGTTTCAGCGCGACAAATGTGCCGTTCTGAGTCCCCAAACTCCGAATTTGGGCAAAGTCGCCCAAAAGGTTTAACATTTTTTTCTCTCCAATGCCGCTTGGGAATAACCAACGGTTTCAGCGCGACAAATGTGGCGTTCTGAGTCACCAAACTCCGAATTTGGGCAAAGTCGCAAAAAAGGTTTTCCATTTTTTTCTCTCCAATGCCGCTTGGGAATAACCAACGGTTTCAGCCCGACAAATGTGGCGTTCTGAGTCCCCAAACTCCGAATTTGGGCAAAGTCGCCCAAAAGGTTTTTGGAATTTTTTTCTCTCCAATGCCGCTTTGGAATAACCTACGGGTTCAGCGCGACGAATCGGGCGTTCTGAGTCCCCAAACTCCGAATTTGGGCAAAGTCGCCCAAAAGGTTTTTGCCATTTTTTTCTCTCCAGTGCCGCTTGGGAATAACCAACGGTTTCAGCGCGACAAATGTGCCGTTCTGAGTCCCCAAACTCCGAATTTGGGCAAAGTCGCCCAAAAGGTTTTCCATTTTTTTCTCTCCAATGCCGTTTGGGAATAACCAACGGTTTCAGCCCGACAAATGTGGCGTTCTGAGTCCCCAAACTCCGAATTTGGGCAAAGTCGCCCAAAAGGTTTTTGGAATTTTTTTCTCTCCAATGCCGCTTTGGAATAACCTACGGGTTCAGCGCGACGAATGGGGCGTTCTGAGTCCCCAAACTCCGAATTTAGGCAAAGTCGCCCAAAAGGTTTTTGCAATTTTTTTCTCTCCAATGCCGCTTGGGAATAACCAACGGTTTCAGCGCGACAAATGTGCCGTTCTGAGTCCCCAAACTCCGAATTTGGGCAAAGTCGCCCAAAAGGTTTTCCATTTTTTTCTCTCCAATGCCGCTTGGGAATAACCAACGGTTTCAGCGCGACAAATGTGGCGTTCTGAGTCCCCAAACTCCGAATTTGGGCAAAGTCGCCCAAAAGGTTTTTGGAATTTTTTTCTCTCCAATGCCGCTTTGGAATAACCTACGGGTTCAGCGAGACGAATGGGGCGTTCTGAGTCCCCAAACTCCGAATTTGGGCAAAGTCACCGAAAAGGTTTTTGCAATTTGTTTCTCTCCAATGCCGCTTGGGAATAACCAACGGTTTCAGCGCGACAAATGTGGCGTTCTGAGTCCCCAAACTCCGAAATTGGGCAAAGTCGCCCAAAAGGTTTTTGCCATGTTTTTCTCTCCAATGCCGCTTTGGAATAACCAACGGGTTCAGAGCGACAAATGGGGCGTTCTGAGTCCCCAAACTCCGAATTTGGGCAAAGTCGCCCTAAAGGTTTTTGGAATTTGTTTCTCTCCAATGCCGCTTGGGAATAACCAACGGGTTCAGCGCGACAAATGGGGCGTTCTGAGTCCCCAAACTCCGAATTTTGGCAAAGTCGCCCAAAAGGTTTTTGCCATTTGTTTCTCTCCAATGCCGCTTTGGAATAGCCAACGGGTTCAGCGCGACGAATGGGGCGTTCTGAGCCCCCAAACTGCGAATTTGGGAGAACTCGTCGAAAAGGTTTTTGCAATTTGTTTCTCTCCAATGCCTCTTTGGAATAGCCAACGTGTTCAGCGCGACGAATGGGGCGTTCTGAGTCCCCAAACTCCGTAATTGGGCAAAGTCGCCCAAAAGGTTTTTGCAATTTTTTTCTCTCCAATGCCGCTTGGGAATAACCAACGGTTTCAGAGCGACAAATGTGGCGTTCTGAGTCCCCAAACTCCGAAATTGGGCAAAGTCGCCCAAAAGGTTTTTGCCATGTTTTTCTGTCCAATGCCGCTTTGGAATAACCAACGGGTTCAGCGCGACAAATGGGGCGTTCTGAGTCCCCAAACTACGAATTTGGGCAAAGTCGCCCTAAAGGTTTTTGGAATTTGTTTCTCTCCAATGCCGCTTGGGAATAACCAACGGGTTCAGCGCGACAAATGGGGCGTTCTGAGTCCCCAAACTCCGAATTTTGGCAAAGTCGCCCAAAAGGTTTTTGCAATTTTTTTCTCTCCAATGCCGCTTTGGAATAACCAACGGGTTCAGCGCGACAAATGGGGCGTTCTGAGTCCCCAAACTCCGAATTTGGGCAAAGTCACCGAAAAGGTTTTTGCAATTTTTTTCTCTCCAATGCCGCTTGGGAATAACCAACGGTTTCAGCGCGACAAATGTGGCGTTCTGAGTCCCCAAACTCCGAATTTGGGCAAAGTCGCCAAAAAAGTTTGTGCAATATTTTTCTCTCCAATGCCGCTCTGGAATAGCCAACGGGTTCAGCGCGACAAATGGGGCGTTCTGAGTCCCCAAACTCCGAATTTGGGCAAAGTCGCGGAAAAGTTTTTTCCATTTTTTTCTCTCCAATGCCGCTTGGGAATAACCAACGGTTTCAGCGCGACAAATGTGGCGTTCTGAGTCCCCAAACTCCGAATTTGGGCAAAGTCGCCCAAAAGGTTTTTGGATCTTTTTTCTCTCCAATGCCGCTTTGGAATAACCTACGGGTTCAGCGCGACGAATGGGGCGTTCTGAGTTCCCAAACTCCGAATTTGGGCAAAGTCGCCCAAAAGGTTTTTGCAATTTTTTTCTCTCCAATGCCGCTTGGGAATAACCAACCGTTTCAGCGCGACAAATGTGCCGTTCTGAGTCCCCAAACTCCGAATTTGGGCAAAGTCGCCCAAAAGGTTTTCCATTTTTTTCTCTCCAATGCCGCTTGGGAATAACCAACGGTTTCAGCGCGACAAATGTGGCGTTCTGAGTCACCAAACTCCGAATTTGGGCAAAGTCGCAAAAAAGGTTTTCCATTTTTTTCTCTCCAATGCCGCTTGGGAATAACCAACGGTTTCAGCCCGACAAATGTGGCGTTCTGAGTCCCCAAACTCCGAATTTGGGCAAAGTCGCCCAAAAGGTTTTTGGAATTTTTTTCTCTCCAATGCCGCTTTGGAATAACCTACGGGTTCAGCGCGACGAATCGGGCGTTCTGAGTCCCCAAACTCCGAATTTGGGCAAAGTCGCCCAAAAGGTTTTTGCCATTTTTTTCTCTCCAGTGCCGCTTGGGAATAACCAACGGTTTCAGCGCGACAAATGTGCCGTTCTGAGTCCCCAAACTCCGAATTTGGGCAAAGTCGCCCAAAAGGTTTTCCATTTTTTTCTCTCCAATGCCGTTTGGGAATAACCAACGGTTTCAGCCCGACAAATGTGGCGTTCTGAGTCCCCAAACTCCGAATTTGGGCAAAGTCGCCCAAAAGGTTTTTGGAATTTTTTTCTCTCCAATGCCGCTTTGGAATAACCTACGGGTTCAGCGCGACGAATGGGGCGTTCTGAGTCCCCAAACTCCGAATTTGGGCAAAGTCGCCCAAAAGGTTTTTGCAATTTTTTTCTCTCCAATGCCGCTTGGGAATAACCAACGGTTTCAGCGCGACAAATGTGCCGTTCTGAGTCCCCAAACTCCGAATTTGGGCAAAGTCGCCCAAAAGGTTTTCCATTTTTTTCTCTCCAATGCCGCTTGGGAATAACCAACGGTTTCAGCGCGACAAATGTGGCGTTCTGAGTCCCCAAACTCCGAATTTGGGCAAAGTCGCCCAAAAGGTTTTTGGAATTTTTTTCTCTCCAATGCCGCTTTGGAATAACCTACGGGTTCAGCGAGACGAATGGGGCGTTCTGAGTCCCCAAACTCCGAATTTGGGCAAAGTCACCCAAAAGGTTTTTGCAATTTGTTTCTCTCCAATGCCGCTTGGGAATAACCAACGGTTTCAGCGCGACAAATGTGGCGTTCTGAGTCCCCAAACTCCGAAATTGGGCAAAGTCGCCCAAAAGGTTTTTGCCATGTTTTTCTCTCCAATGCCGCTTTGGAATAACCAACGGGTTCAGAGCGACAAATGGGGCGTTCTGAGTCCCCAAACTCCGAATTTGGGCAAAGTCGCCCTAAAGGTTTTTGGAATTTGTTTCTCTCCAATGCCGCTTGGGAATAACCAACGGGTTCAGCGCGACAAATGGGGCGTTCTGAGTCCCCAAACTCCGAATTTTGGCAAAGTCGCCCAAAAGGTTTTTGCCATTTGTTTCTCTCCAATGCCGCTTTGGAATAGCCAACGGGTTCAGCGCGACGAATGGGGCGTTCTGAGCCCCCAAACTGCGAATTTGGGAGAACTCGTCGAAAAGGTTTTTGCAATTTGTTTCTCTCCAATGCCTCTTTGGAATAGCCAACGTGTTCAGCGCGACGAATGGGGCGTTCTGAGTCCCCAAACTCCGTAATTGGGCAAAGTCGCCCAAAAGGTTTTTGCAATTTTTTTCTCTCCAATGCCGCTTGGGAATAACCAACGGTTTCAGAGCGACAAATGTGGCGTTCTGAGTCCCCAAACTCCGAAATTGGGCAAAGTCGCCCAAAAGGTTTTTGCCATGTTTTTCTGTCCAATGCCGCTTTGGAATAACCAACGGGTTCAGCGCGACAAATGGGGCGTTCTGAGTCCCCAAACTCCGAATTTTGGCAAAGTCGCCCAAAAGGTTTTTGCCATTATTTTTCTCTCCAATGCCGCTTTGGAATAACCAACGGGTTCAGCGCGACGAATGGGGCGTTCTGAGCCCCCAAACTGCGAATTTGGGAGAACTCGTCGAAAAGGTTTTTGCAATTTGTTTCTCTCCAATGCCTCTTTGGAATAGCCAACGTGTTCAGCGCGACGAATGGGGCGTTCTGAGTCCCCAAACTCCGTAATTGAGCAAAGTCGCCCAAAAGGTTTTTGCAATTTGTTTCTCTCCAATGCCGCTTTGGAATAACCAACGGGTTCAGCGCGACAAATGGGGCGTTCTGAGTCCCCAAACTCCGAATTTGGGCAAAGTCACCGAAAAGGTTTTTGCAATTTTTTTCTCTCCAATGCCGCTTGGGAATAACCAACGGTTTCAGCGCGACAAATGTGGCGTTCTGAGTCCCCAAACTCCAAATTTGGGCAAAGTCGCCCAAAAAGTTTGTGCAATATTTTTCTCTCCAATGCCGCTCTGGAATAGCCAACGGGTTCAGCGCGACAAATGGGGCGTTCTGAGTCCCCAAACTCCGAATTTGGGCAAAGTCGCGGAAAAGGTTTTTCCATTTTTTTCTCTCCAATGCCGCTTGGGAATAACCAACGGTTTCAGCGCGACAAATGTGGCGTTCTGAGTCCCCAAACTCCGAATTTGGGCAAAGTCGCCCAAAAGGTTTTTGGAATTGTTTTCTCTCCAATGCCGCTTTGGAATAACCTACGGGTTCAGCGCGACGAATGGGGCGTTCTGAGTCCCCAAACTCCGAATTTGGGCAAAGTCGCCCAAAAGGTTTTTGCAATTTTTTTCTCTCCAATGCCGCTTGGGAATAACCAACGGTTTCAGCGCGACAAATGTGCCGTTCTGAGTCCCCAAACTCCGAATTTGGGCAAAGTCGCCCAAAAGGTTTTCCATTTTTTTCTCTCCAATGCCGCTTGGGAATAACCAACGGTTTCAGCGCGACAAATGTGGCGTTCTGAGTCCCCAAACTCCGAATTTGGGCAAAGTCGCCCAAAAGGTTTTTGGAATTTTTTTCTCTCCAATGCCGCTTTGGAATAACCTACGGGTTCAGCGAGACGAATGGGGCGTTCTGAGTCCCCAAACTCCGAATTTGGGCAAAGTCACCGAAAAGGTTTTTGCAATTTGTTTCTCTCCAATGCCGCTTGGGAATAACCAACGGTTTCAGCGCGACAAATGTGGCGTTCTGAGTCCCCAAACTCCGAAATTGGGCAAAGTCGCCCAAATGGTTTTTTGCCATGTTTTTCTCTCCAATGCCGCTTTGGAATAACCAACGGGTTCAGAGCGACAAATGGGGCGTTCTGAGTCCCCAAACTCCGAATTTGGGCAAAGTCGCCCCAAAGGTTTTTGGAATTTGTTTCTCTCCAATGCCGCTTGGGAATAACCAACGGGTTCAGCGCGACAAATGGGGCGTTCTGAGTCCCCAAACTCCGAATTTTGGCAAAGTCGCCCAAAAGGTTTTTGCCATTTTTTTCTCTCCAATGCCGCTTTGGAATAGCAAACGGGTTCAGCGCGACGAATGGGGCGTTCTGAGCCCCCAAACTGCGAATTTGGGAGAACTCGTCGAAAAGGTTTTTGCAATTTGTTTCTCTCCAATGCCTCTTTGGAATAGCCAACGTGTTCAGCGCGACGAATGGGGCGTTCTGAGTCCCCAAACTCCGTAATTGGGCAAAGTCGCCCAAAAGGTTTTTGCAATTTTTTTCTCTCCAATGCCGCTTGGGAATAACCAACGGTTTCAGCGCGACAAATGTGCCGTTCTGAGTCCCCAAACTCCGAATTTGGGCAAAGTCGCCCAAAAGGTTTTCCATTTTTTTCTCTCCAATGCCGCTTGGGAATAACCAACGGTTTCAGCGCGACAAATGTGGCGTTCCGAGTCACCAAACTCCGAATTTGGGCAAAGTCGCCCAAAAGGTTTTCCATTTTTTTCTCTCCAATGCCGCTTGGGAATAACCAACGGTTTCAGCGCGACAAATGTGGCGTTCTGAGTCCCCAAACTCCGAATTTGGGCAAAGTCGCCCAAAAGGTTTTTGGAATTTTTTTCTCTCCAATGCCGCTTTGGAATAACCTACGGGTTCAGCGCGACGAATCGGGCGTTCTGAGTCCCCAAACTCCGAATTTGGGCAAAGTCGCCCAAAAGGTTTTTGCAATTTTTTTCTCTCCAGTGCCGCTTGGGAATAACCAACGGGTTCAGAGCGACAAATGTGCCGTTCTGAGTCCCCAAACTCCGAATTTGGGCAAAGTCGCCCAAAAGGTTTTCCATTTTTTTCTCTCCAATGCCGCTTGGGAATAACCAACGGTTTCAGCGCGACAAATGTGGCGTTCTGAGTCCCCAAACTCCGAATTTGGGCAAAGTCGCCGAAAAGGTTTTTGGAATTTTTTTCTCTCCAATGCCGCTTTGGAATAACCTACGGGTTCAGCGCGACGAATGGGGCGTTCTGAGTCCCCAAACTCCGAATTTGGGCAAAGTCGCCCAAAAGGTTTTTGCAATTTTTTTCTCTCCAATGCCGCTTGGGAATAACCAACGGTTTCAGCGCGACAAATGTGCCGTTCTGAGTCCCCAAACTCCGAATTTGGGCAAAGTCGCCCAAAAGGTTTTCCATTTTTTTCTCTCCAATGCCGCTTGGGAATAACCAACGGTTTCAGAGCGACAAATGTGGCGTTCTGAGTCCCCAAACTCCGAAATTGGGCAAAGTCGCCCAAATGGTTTTTGCCATGTTTTTCTCTCCAATGCCGCTTTGGAATAACCAACGGGTTCAGAGCGACAAATGGGGCGTTCTGAGTCCCCAAACTCCGAATTTGGGCAAAGTCGCCCTAAAGGTTTTTGGAATTTGTTTCTCTCCAATGCCGCTTGGGAATAACCAACGGGTTCAGCGCGACAAATGGGGCGTTCTGAGTCCCCAAACTCCGAATTTTGGCAAAGTCGCCCAAAAGGTTTTTGCCATTTTTTTCTCTCCAATGCCGCTTTGGAATAGCAAACGGGTTCAGCGCGACGAATGGGGCGTTCTGAGCCCCCAAACTGCGAATTTGGGAGAACTCGTCGAAAAGGTTTTTGCAATTTGTTTCTCTCCAATGCCGCTTGGGAATAACCAACGGTTTCAGCGCGACAAATGTGCCGTTCTGAGTCCCCAAACTCCGAATTTGGGCAAAGTCGCCCAAAAGGTTTTCCATTTTTTTCTCTCCAATGCCGCTTGGGAATAACCAACGGTTTCAGCGCGACAAATGTGGCGTTCTGAGTCCCCAAACTCCGAATTTGGGCAAAGTCGCCCAAAAGGTTTTTGGAATTTTTTTCTCTCCAATGCCGCTTTGGAATAACCTACGGGTTCAGCGAGACGAATGGGGCGTTCTGAGTCCCCAAACTCCGAATTTGGGCAAAGTCACCGAAAAGGTTTTTGCAATTTGTTTCTCTCCAATGCCGCTTGGGAATAACCAACGGTTTCAGCGCGACAAATGTGGCGTTCTGAGTCCCCAAACTCCGAAATTGGGCAAAGTCGCCCAAATGGTTTTTTGCCATGTTTTTCTCTCCAATGCCGCTTTGGAATAACCAACGGGTTCAGAGCGACAAATGGGGCGTTCTGAGTCCCCAAACTCCGAATTTGGGCAAAGTCGCCGAAAAGGTTTTTGCAATTTGTTTCTCTCCAATGCCGCTTGGGAATAACCAACGGGTTCAGCGCGACAAATGGGGCGTTCTGAGTCCCCAAACTCCGAATTTTGGCAAAGTCGCCCAAAAGGTTTTTGCCATTTTTTTCTCTCCAATGCCGCTTTGGAATAGCCAACGGGTTCAGCGCGACGAATGGGGCGTTCTGAGCCCCCAAACTGCGAATTTGGGAGAACTCGTCGAAAAGGTTTTTGCAATTTGTTTCTCTCCAATGCCTCTTTGGAATAGCCAACGTGTTCAGCGCGACGAATGGGGCGTTCTGAGTCCCCAAACTCCGTAATTGGGCAAAGTCGCCCAAAAGGTTTTTGCAATTTTTTTCTCTCCAATGCCGCTTGGGAATAACCAACGGTTTCAGCGCGACAAATGTGCCGTTCTGAGTCCCCAAACTCCGAATTTGGGCAAAGTCGCCCAAAAGGTTTTCCATTTTTTTCTCTCCAATGCCGCTTGGGAATAACCAACGGTTTCAGCGCGACAAATGTGGCGTTCCGAGTCACCAAACTCCGAATTTGGGCAAAGTCGCCCAAAAGGTTTTCCATTTTTTTCTCTCCAATGCCGCTTGGGAATAACCAACGGTTTCAGCGCGACAAATGTGGCGTTCTGAGTCCCCAAACTCCGAATTTGGGCAAAGTCGCCCAAAAGGTTTTTGGAATTTTTTTCTCTCCAATGCCGCTTTGGAATAACCTACGGGTTCAGCGCGACGAATCGGGCGTTCTGAGTCCCCAAACTCCGAATTTGGGCAAAGTCGCCCAAAAGGTTTTTGCAATTTTTTTCTCTCCAGTGCCGCTTGGGAATAACCAACGGGTTCAGAGCGACAAATGTGCCGTTCTGAGTCCCCAAACTCCGAATTTGGGCAAAGTCGCCCAAAAGGTTTTCCATTTTTTTCTCTCCAATGCCGCTTGGGAATAACCAACGGTTTCAGCGCGACAAATGTGGCGTTCTGAGTCCCCAAACTCCGAATTTGGGCAAAGTCGCCCAAAAGGTTTTTGGAATTTTTTTCTCTCCAATGCCGCTTTGGAATAACCTACGGGTTCAGCGCGACGAATGGGGCGTTCTGAGTCCCCAAACTCCGAATTTGGGCAAAGTCGCCCAAAAGGTTTTTGCAATTTTTTTCTCTCCAATGCCGCTTGGGAATAACCAACGGTTTCAGCGCGACAAATGTGCCGTTCTGAGTCCCCAAACTCCGAATTTGGGCAAAGTCGCCCAAAAGGTTTTCCATTTTTTTCTCTCCAATGCCGCTTGGGAATAACCAACGGTTTCAGAGCGACAAATGTGGCGTTCTGAGTCCCCAAACTCCGAAATTGGGCAAAGTCGCCCAAATGGTTTTTGCCATGTTTTTCTCTCCAATGCCGCTTTGGAATAACCAACGGGTTCAGAGCGACAAATGGGGCGTTCTGAGTCCCCAAACTCCGAATTTGGGCAAAGTCGCCCTAAAGGTTTTTGGAATTTGTTTCTCTCCAATGCCGCTTGGGAATAACCAACGGGTTCAGCGCGACAAATGGGGCGTTCTGAGTCCCCAAACTCCGAATTTTGGCAAAGTCGCCCAAAAGGTTTTTGCCATTTTTTTCTCTCCAATGCCGCTTTGGAATAGCAAACGGGTTCAGCGCGACGAATGGGGCGTTCTGAGCCCCCAAACTGCGAATTTGGGAGAACTCGTCGAAAAGGTTTTTGCAATTTGTTTCTCTCCAATGCCGCTTGGGAATAACCAACGGTTTCAGCGCGACAAATGTGCCGTTCTGAGTCCCCAAACTCCGAATTTGGGCAAAGTCGCCCAAAAGGTTTTCCATTTTTTTCTCTCCAATGCCGCTTGGGAATAACCAACGGTTTCAGCGCGACAAATGTGGCGTTCTGAGTCCCCAAACTCCGAATTTGGGCAAAGTCGCCCAAAAGGTTTTTGGAATTTTTTTCTCTCCAATGCCGCTTTGGAATAACCTACGGGTTCAGCGAGACGAATGGGGCGTTCTGAGTCCCCAAACTCCGAATTTGGGCAAAGTCACCGAAAAGGTTTTTGCAATTTGTTTCTCTCCAATGCCGCTTGGGAATAACCAACGGTTTCAGCGCGACAAATGTGGCGTTCTGAGTCCCCAAACTCCGAAATTGGGCAAAGTCGCCCAAATGGTTTTTTGCCATGTTTTTCTCTCCAATGCCGCTTTGGAATAACCAACGGGTTCAGAGCGACAAATGGGGCGTTCTGAGTCCCCAAACTCCGAATTTGGGCAAAGTCGCCCCAAAGGTTTTTGGAATTTGTTTCTCTCCAATGCCGCTTGGGAATAACCAACGGGTTCAGCGCGACAAATGGGGCGTTCTGAGTCCCCAAACTCCGAATTTTGGCAAAGTCGCCCAAAAGGTTTTTGCCATTTTTTTCTCTCCAATGCCGCTTTGGAATAGCCAACGGGTTCAGCGCGACGAATGGGGCGTTCTGAGCCCCCAAACTGCGAATTTGGGAGAACTCGTCGAAAAGGTTTTTGCAATTTGTTTCTCTCCAATGCCTCTTTGGAATAGCCAACGTGTTCAGCGCGACGAATGGGGCGTTCTGAGTCCCCAAACTCCGTAATTGGGCAAAGTCGCCCAAAAGGTTTTTGCAATTTTTTTCTCTCCAATGCCGCTTGGGAATAACCAACGGTTTCAGAGCGACAAATGTGGCGTTCTGAGTCCCCAAACTCCGAAATTGGGCAAAGTCGCCCAAAAGGTTTTTGCCATGTTTTTCTGTCCAATGCCGCTTTGGAATAACCAACGGGTTCAGCGCGACAAATGGGGCGTTCTGAGTCCCCAAACTCCGAATTTTGGCAAAGTCGCCCAAAAGGTTTTTGCCATTATTTTTCTCTCCAATGCCGCTTTGGAATAACCAACGGGTTCAGCGCGACGAATGGGGCGTTCTGAGCCCCCAAACTGCGAATTTGGGAGAACTCGTCGAAAAGGTTTTTGCAATTTGTTTCTCTCCAATGCCTCTTTGGAATAGCCAACGTGTTCAGCGCGACGAATGGGGCGTTCTGAGTCCCCAAACTCCGTAATTGAGCAAAGTCGCCCAAAAGGTTTTTGCCATTTTTTTCTGTCCAATGCCGCTTTGGAATAACCAGCGGGTTCAGCGCGACAAATGGGGCTTTCTGAGTCCCCAAACTCCGAATTTGGGCAAAGTCGCCCAAAAGGTTTTTGCAATTTTTTTCTCTCCAATGCCGCTTTGGAATAACCTACGGGTTCAGCGCGACGAATCGGGCGTTCTGAGTCCCCAAACTCCGAATTTGGGCAAAGTCGCCCAAAAGGTTTTTGCAATTTTTTTCTCTCCAGTGCCGCTTGGGAATAACCAACGGTTTCAGCGCGACAAATGTGCCGTTCTGAGTCCCCAAACTCCGAATTTGGGCAAAGTCGCCCAAAAGGTTTTCCATTTTTTTCTCTCCAATGCCGCTTGGGAATAACCAACGGTTTCAGCGCGACAAATGTGGCGTTCTGAGTCCCCAAACTCCGAATTTGGGCAAAGTCGCCCAAAAGGTTTTTGGAATTTTTTTCTCTCCAATGCCGCTTTGGAATAACCTACGGGTTCAGCGCGACGAATGGGGCGTTCTGAGTCCCCAAACTCCGAATTTGGGCAAAGTCGCCCAAAAGGTTTTTGCAATTTTTTTCTCTCCAATGCCGCTTGGGAATAACCAACGGTTTCAGCGCGACAAATGTGCCGTTCTGAGTCCCCAAACTCCGAATTTGGGCAAAGTCGCCCAAAAGGTTTTCCATTTTTTTCTCTCCAATGCCGCTTGGGAATAACCAACGGTTTCAGCGCGACAAATGTGGCGTTCTGAGTCCCCAAACTCCGAATTTGGGCAAAGTCGCCCAAAAGGTTTTTGGAATTTTTTTCTCTCCAATGCCGCTTTGGAATAACCTACGGGTTCAGCGAGACGAATGGGGCGTTCTGAGTCCCCAAACTCCGAATTTGGGCAAAGTCACCGAAAAGGTTTTTGCAATTTGTTTCTCTCCAATGCCGCTTGGGAATAACCAACGGTTTCAGCGCGACAAATGTGGCGTTCTGAGTCCCCAAACTCCGAAATTGGGCAAAGTCGCCCAAAAGGTTTTTGCCATGTTTTTCTCTCCAATGCCGCTTTGGAATAACCAACGAGTTCAGTTCGACAAATGGGGCGTTCTGAGTCCCCAAACTCCGAATTTGGGCAAAGTCGCCCTAAAGGTTTTTGGAATTTGTTTCTCTCCAATGCCGCTTGGGAATAACCAACGGGTTCAGCGCGACAAATGGGGCGTTCTGAGTCCCCAAACTCCGAATTTTGGCAAAGTCGCCCAAAAGGTTTTTGCCATTTTTTTCTCTCCAATGCCGCTTTGGAATAGCCAACGGGTTCAGCGCGACGAATGGGGCGTTCTGAGCCCCCAAACTGCGAATTTGGGAGAACTCGTCGAAAAGGTTTTTGCAATTTGTTTCTCTCCAATGCCTCTTTGGAATAGCCAACGTGTTCAGCGCGACGAATGGGGCGTTCTGAGTCCCCAAACTCCGTAATTGGGCAAAGTCGCCCAAAAGGTTTTTGCAATTTTTTTCTCTCCAATGCCGCTTGGGAATAACCAACGGTTTCAGAGCGACAAATGTGGCGTTCTGAGTCCCCAAACTCCGAAATTGGGCAAAGTCGCCCAAAAGGTTTTTGCCATGTTTTTCTGTCCAATGCCGCTTTGGAATAACCAACGGGTTCAGCGCGACAAATGGGGCGTTCTGAGTCCCCAAACTCCGAATTTTGGCAAAGTCGCCCAAAAGGTTTTTGCCATTATTTTTCTCTCCAATGCCGCTTTGGAATAACCAACGGGTTCAGCGCGACGAATGGGGCGTTCTGAGCCCCCAAACTGCGAATTTGGGAGAACTCGTCGAAAAGGTTTTTGCAATTTGTTTCTCTCCAATGCCTCTTTGGAATAGCCAACGTGTTCAGCGCGACGAATGGGGCGTTCTGAGTCCCCAAACTCCGTAATTGAGCAAAGTCGCCCAAAAGGTTTTTGCCATTTTTTTCTGTCCAATGCCGCTTTGGAATAACCAGCGGGTTCAGCGCGACAAATGGGGCTTTCTGAGTCCCCAAACTCCGAATTTGGGCAAAGTCGCCCAAAAGGTTTTTGCAATTTTTTTCTCTCCAATGCCGCTTTGGAATAACCAACGGGTTCAGCGCGACAAATGGGGCGTTCTGAGTCCCCAAACTCCGAATTTGGGCAAAGTCACCCAAAAGGTTTTTGCAATTTTTTTCTCTCCAATGCCGCTTGGGAATAACCAACGGTTTCAGCGCGACAAATGTGGCGTTCTGAGTCCCCAAACTCCAAATTTGGGCAAAGTCGCCCAAAAAGTTTGTGCAATATTTTTCTCTCCAATGCCGCTCTGGAATAGCCAACGGGTTCAGCGCGACAAATGGGGCGTTCTGAGTCCCCAAACTCCGAATTTGGGCAAAGTCGCGGAAAAGGTTTTTCCATTTTTTTCTCTCCAATGCCGCTTGGGAATAACCAACGGTTTCAGCGCGACAAATGTGGCGTTCTGAGTCCCCAAACTCCGAATTTGGGCAAAGTCGCCCAAAAGGTTTTTGGAATTTTTTTCTCTCCAATGCCGCTTTGGAATAACCTACGGGTTCAGCGCGACGAATGGGGCGTTCTGAGTCCCCAAACTCCGAATTTGGGCAAAGTCGCCCAAAAGGTTTTTGCAATTTTTTTCTCTCCAATGCCGCTTGGGAATAACCAACGGTTTCAGCGCGACAAATGTGCCGTTCTGAGTCCCCAAACTCCGAATTTGGGCAAAGTCGCCCAAAAGGTTTTCCATTTTTTTCTCTCCAATGCCGCTTGGGAATAACCAACGGTTTCAGCGCGACAAATGTGGCGTTCTGAGTCCCCAAACTCCGAATTTGGGCAAAGTCGCCCAAAAGGTTTTTGGAATTTTTTTCTCTCCAATGCCGCTTTGGAATAACCTACGGGTTCAGCGAGACGAATGGGGCGTTCTGAGTCCCCAAACTCCGAATTTGGGCAAAGTCACCCAAAAGGTTTTTGCAATTTGTTTCTCTCCAATGCCGCTTGGGAATAACCAACGGTTTCAGCGCGACAAATGGGGCGTTCTGAGTCCCCAAACTCCGAATTTTGGCAAAGTCGCCCAAAAGGTTTTTGCCATTTTTTTCTCTCCAATGCCGCTTTGGAATAGCAAACGGGTTCAGCGCGACGAATGGGGCGTTCTGAGTCCCCAAACTGCGAATTTGGGAGAACTCGTCGAAAAGGTTTTTGCAATTTGTTTCTCTCCAATGCCTCTTTGGAATAGCCAACGTGTTCAGCGCGACGAATGGGGCGTTCTGAGTCCCCAAACTCCGTAATTGGGCAAAGTCGCCCAAAAGGTTTTTGCAATTTTTTTCTCTCCAATGCCGCTTGGGAATAACCAACGGTTTCAGCGCGACAAATGTGCCGTTCTGAGTCCCCAAACTCCGAATTTGGGCAAAGTCGCCCAAAAGGTTTTCCATTTTTTTCTCTCCAATGCCGCTTGGGAATAACCAACGGTTTCAGCGCGACAAATGTGGCGTTCTGAGTCCCCAAACTCCGAATTTGGGCAAAGTCGCCCAAAAGGTTTTCCATTTTTTTCTCTCCAATGCCGCTTGGGAATAACCAACGGTTTCAGCGCGACAAATGTGGCGTTCTGAGTCCCCAAACTCCGAATTTGGGCAAAGTCGCCCAAAAGGTTTTTGGAATGTTTTTCTCTCCAATGCCGCTTTGGAATAACCTACGGGTTCAGCGCGACGAATGGGGCGTTCTGAGCCCCCAAACTGCGAATTTGGGAGAACTCGTCGAAAAGGTTTTTGCAATTTGTTTCTCTCCAATGCCTCTTTGGAATAGCCAACGTGTTCAGCGCGACGAATGGGGCGTTCTGAGTCCCCAAACTCCGTAATTGAGCAAAGTCGCCCAAAAGGTTTTTGCCATTTTTTTCTGTCCAATGCCGCTTTGGAATAACCAGCGGGTTCAGCGCGACAAATGGGGCTTTCTGAGTCCCCAAACTCCGAATTTGGGCAAAGTCGCCCAAAAGGTTTTTGCAATTTTTTTCTCTCCAATGCCGCTTTGGAATAACCAACGGGTTCAGCGCGACAAATGGGGCGTTCTGAGTCCCCAAACTCCGAATTTGGGCAAAGTCACCGAAAAGGTTTTTGCAATTTTTTTCTCTCCAATGCCGCTTGGGAATAACCAACGGTTTCAGCGCGACAAATGTGGCGTTCTGAGTCCCCAAACTCCAAATTTGGGCAAAGTCGCCCAAAAAGTTTGTGCAATATTTTTCTCTCCAATGCCGCTCTGGAATAGCCAACGGGTTCAGCGCGACAAATGGGGCGTTCTGAGTCCCCAAACTCCGAATTTGGGCAAAGTCGCGGAAAAGGTTTTTCCATTTTTTTCTCTCCAATGCCGCTTGGGAATAACCAACGGTTTCAGCGCGACAAATGTGGCGTTCTGAGTCCCCAAACTCCGAATTTGGGCAAAGTCGCCCAAAAGGTTTTTGGAATTTTTTTCTCTGCAATGCCGCTTTGGAATAACCTACGGGTTCAGCGCGACGAATGGGGCGTTCTGAGTCCCCAAACTCCGAATTTGGGCAAAGTCGCCCAAAAGGTTTTTGCAATTTTTTTCTCTCCAATGCCGCTTGGGAATAACCAACGGTTTCAGCGCGACAAATGTGCCGTTCTGAGTCCCCAAACTCCGAATTTGGGCAAAGTCGCCCAAAAGGTTTTCCATTTTTTTCTCTCCAATGCCGCTTGGGAATAACCAACGGTTTCAGAGCGACAAATGTGGCGTTCTGAGTCCCCAAACTCCGAATTTGGGCAAAGTCGCCCAAAAGGTTTTTGGAATTTTTTTCTCTCCAATGCCGCTTTGGAATAACCTACGGGTTCAGCGAGACGAATGGGGCGTTCTGAGTCCCCAAACTCCGAATTTGGGCAAAGTCACCGAAAAGGTTTTTGCAATTTGTTTGTCTCCAATGCCGCTTGGGAATAACCAACGGTTTCAGCGCGACAAATGGGGCGTTCTGAGTCCCCAAACTCCGAATTTTGGCAAAGTCGCCCAAAAGGTTTTTGGAATTTTTTTCTCTCCAATGCCGCTTTGGAATAACCTACGGGTTCAGCGCGACGAATGGGGCGTTCTGAGTCCCCAAACTCCGAATTTGGGCAAAGTCGCCCAAAAGGTTTTTGCAATTTTTTTCTCTCCAATGCCGCTTGGGAATAACCAACGGTTTCAGCGCCACAAATGTGCCGTTCTGAGTCCCCAAACTCCGAATTTGGGCAAAGTCGTCCAAAAGGTTTTCCATTTTTGTCTCTCCAATGCCGCTTGGGAATAACCAACGGTTTCAGCGCGACAAATGTGGCGTTCTGAGTCCCCAAACTCCGAATTTGGGCAAAGTCGCCCAAAAGGTTTTTGGAATTTTTTTCTCTCCAATGCCGCTTTGGAATAACCTACGGGTTCAGCGCGACGAATGGGGCGTTCTGAGCCCCCAAACTGCGAATTTGGGAGAACTCGTCGAAAAGGTTTTTGCAATTTGTTTCTCTCCAATGCCTCTTTGGAATAGCCAACGTGTTCAGCGCGACGAATGGGGCGTTCTGAGTCCCCAAACTCCGTAATTGAGCAAAGTCGCCCAAAAGGTTTTTGCCATTTTTTTCTGTCCAATGCCGCTTTGGAATAACCAGCGGGTTCAGCGCGACAAATGGGGCTTTCTGAGTCCCCAAACTCCGAATTTGGGCAAAGTCACCGAAAAGGTTTTTGCAATTTTTTTCTCTCCAATGCCGCTTGGGAATAACCAACGGTTTCAGCGCGACAAATGTGGCGTTCTGAGTCCCCAAACTCCAAATTTGGGCAAAGTCGCCCAAAAAGTTTGTGCAATATTTTTCTCTCCAATGCCGCTCTGGAATAGCCAACGGGTTCAGCGCGACAAATGGGGCGTTCTGAGTCCCCAAACTCCGAATTTGGGCAAAGTCGCGGAAAAGGTTTTTCCATTTTTTTCTCTCCAATGCCGCTTGGGAATAACCAACGGTTTCAGCGCGACAAATGTGGCGTTCTGAATCCCCAAACTCCGAATTTGGGCAAAGTCGCCCAAAAGGTTTTTGGAATTTTTTTCTCTGCAATGCCGCTTTGGAATAACCTACGGGTTCAGCGCGACGAATGGGGCGTTCTGAGTCCCCAAACTCCGAATTTGGGCAAAGTCGCCCAAAAGGTTTTTGCAATTTTTTTCTCTCCAATGCCGCTTGGGAATAACCAACGGTTTCAGCGCGACAAATGTGCCGTTCTGAGTCCCCAAACTCCGAATTTGGGCAAAGTCGCCCAAAAGGTTTTCCATTTTTTTCTCTCCAATGCCGCTTGGGAATAACCAACGGTTTCAGAGCGACAAATGTGGCGTTCTGAGTCCCCAAACTCCGAATTTGGGCAAAGTCGCCCAAAAGGTTTTTGGAATTTTTTTCTCTCCAATGCCGCTTTGGAATAACCTACGGGTTCAGCGAGACGAATGGGGCGTTCTGAGTCCCCAAACTCCGAATTTGGGCAAAGTCACCGAAAAGGTTTTTGCAATTTGTTTGTCTCCAATGCCGCTTGGGAATAACCAACGGTTTCAGCGCGACAAATGGGGCGTTCTGAGTCCCCAAACTCCGAATTTTGGCAAAGTCGCCCAAAAGGTTTTTGGAATTTTTTTCTCTCCAATGCCGCTTTGGAATAACCTACGGGTTCAGCGCGACGAATGGGGCGTTCTGAGTCCCCAAACTCCGAATTTGGGCAAAGTCGCCCAAAAGGTTTTTGCAATTTTTTTCTCTCCAATGCCGCTTGGGAATAACCAACGGTTTCAGCGCCACAAATGTGCCGTTCTGAGTCCCCAAACTCCGAATTTGGGCAAAGTCGTCCAAAAGGTTTTCCATTTTTGTCTCTCCAATGCCGCTTGGGAATAACCAACGGTTTCAGCGCGACAAATGTGGCGTTCTGAGTCCCCAAACTCCGAATTTGGGCAAAGTCGCCCAAAAGGTTTTTGGAATTTTTTTCTCTCCAATGCCGCTTTGGAATAACCTACGGGTTCAGCGAGACGAATGGGGCGTTCTCAGTCCCCAAACTCCGAATTTGGGCAAAGTCACCGAAAAGGTTTTTGCAATTTGTTTCTCTCCAATGCCGCTTGGGAATAACCAACGGTTTCAGCGCGACAAATGTGGCGTTCTGAGTCCCCAAACTCCGTAATTGGGCAAAGTCGCCCAAAAGGTTTTTGCCATGTTTTTCTCTCCAATGCCGCTTTGGAATAACCAACGAGTTCAGTTCGACAAATGGGGCGTTCTGAGTCCCCAAACTCCGAATTTGGGCAAAGTCGCCCTAAAGGTTTTTGGAATTTGTTTCTCTCCAATGCCGCTTGGGAATAACCAACGGGTTCAGCGCGACAAATGGGGCGTTCTGAGTCCCCAAACTCCGAATTTTGGCAAAGTCGCCCAAAAGGTTTTTGCCATTTTTTTCTCTCCAATGCCGCTTTGGAATAGCCAACGGGTTCAGCGCGACGAATGGGGCGTTCTGAGCCCCCAAACTGCGAATTTGGGAGAACTCGTCGAAAAGGTTTTTGCAATTTGTTTCTCTCCAATGCCTCTTTGGAATAGCCAACGTGTTCAGCGCGACGAATGGGGCGTTCTGAGTCCCCAAACTCCGTAATTGGGCAAAGTCGCCCAAAAGGTTTTTGCAATTTTTTTCTCTCCAATGCCGCTTGGGAATAACCAACGGTTTCAGAGCGACAAATGTGGCGTTCTGAGTCCCCAAACTCCGAAATTGGGCAAAGTCGCCCAAAAGGTTTTTGCCATGTTTTTCTGTCCAATGCCGCTTTGGAATAACCAACGGGTTCAGCGCGACAAATGGGGCGTTCTGAGTCCCCAAACTCCGAATTTTGGCAAAGTCGCCCAAAAGGTTTTTGCCATTATTTTTCTCTCCAATGCCGCTTTGGAATAACCAACGGGTTCAGCGCGACGAATGGGGCGTTCTGAGCCCCCAAACTGCGAATTTGGGAGAACTCGTCGAAAAGGTTTTTGCAATTTGTTTCTCTCCAATGCCTCTTTGGAATAGCCAACGTGTTCAGCGCGACGAATGGGGCGTTCTGAGTCCCCAAACTCCGTAATTGAGCAAAGTCGCCCAAAAGGTTTTTGCCATTTTTTTCTGTCCAATGCCGCTTTGGAATAACCAGCGGGTTCAGCGCTACAAATGGGGCTTTCTGAGTCCCCAAACTCCGAATTTGGGCAAAGTCGCCCAAAAGGTTTTTGCAATTTTTTTCTCTCCAATGCCGCTTTGGAATAACCAACGGGTTCAGCGCGACAAATGGGGCGTTCTGAGTCCCCAAACTCCGAATTTGGGCAAAGTCACCGAAAAGGTTTTTGCAATTTTTTTCTCTCCAATGCCGCTTGGGAATAACCAACGGTTTCAGCGCGACAAATGTGGCGTTCTGAGTCCCCAAACTCCAAATTTGGGCAAAGTCGCCCAAAAAGTTTGTGCAATATTTTTCTCTCCAATGCCGCTCTGGAATAGCCAACGGGTTCAGCGCGACAAATGGGGCGTTCTGAGTCCCCAAACTCCGAATTTGGGCAAAGTCACGGAAAAGGTTTTTCCATTTTTTTCTCTCCAATGCCGCTTGGGAATAACCAACGGTTTCAGCGCGACAAATGTGGCGTTCTGAGTCCCCAAACTCCGAATTTGGGCAAAGTCGCCCAAAAGGTTTTTGGAATTTTTTTCTCTCCAATGCCGCTTTGGAATAACCTACGGGTTCAGCGCGACGAATGGGGCGTTCTGAGTCCCCAAACTCCGAATTTGGGCAAAGTCGCCCAAAAGGTTTTCCATTTTTTTCTCTCCAATGCCGCTTGGGAATAACCAACGGTTTCAGCGCGACAAATGTGGCGTTCTGAGTCCCCAAACTCCGAATTTGGGCAAAGTCGCCCAAAAGGTTTTTGGAATTTTTTTCTCTCCAATGCCGCTTTGGAATAACCTACGGGTTCAGCGCGACGAATCGGGCGTTCTGAGTCCCCAAACTCCGAATTTGGGCAAAGTCGCCCAAAAGGTTTTTGCAATTTTTTTCTCTCCAGTGCCGCTTGGGAATAACCAACGGTTTCAGCGCGACAAATGTGCCGTTCTGAGTCCCCAAACTCCGAATTTGGGCAAAGTCGCCCAAAAGGTTTTCCATTTTTTTCTCTCCAATGCCGCTTGGGAATAACCAACGGTTTCAGCGCGACAAATGTGGCGTTCTGAGTCCCCAAACTCCGAATTTGGGCAAAGTCGCCCAAAAGGTTTTTGGAATTTTTTTCTCTCCAATGCCGCTTTGGAATAACCTACGGGTTCAGCGCGACGAATGGGGCGTTCTGAGTCCCCAAACTCCGAATTTGGGCAAAGTCGCCCAAAAGGTTTTTGCAATTTTTTTCTCTCCAATGCCGCTTGGGAATAACCAACGGTTTCAGCGCGACAAATGTGCCGTTCTGAGTCCCCAAACTCCGAATTTGGGCAAAGTCGCCCAAAAGGTTTTCCATTTTTTTCTCTCCAATGCCGCTTGGGAATAACCAACGGTTTCAGCGCGACAAATGTGGCGTTCTGAGTCCCCAAACTCCGAATTTGGGCAAAGTCGCCCAAAAGGTTTTTGGAATTTTTTTCTCTCCAATGCCGCTTTGGAATAACCTACGGGTTCAGCGAGACGAATGGGGCGTTCTGAGTCCCCAAACTCCGAATTTGGGTAAAGTCACCGAAAAGGTTTTTGCAATTTGTTTCTCTCCAATGCCGCTTGGGAATAACCAACGGTTTCAGCGCGACAAATGTGGCGTTCTGAGTCCCCAAACTCCGAAATTGGGCAAAGTCGCCCAAAAGGTTTTTGCCATGTTTTTCTCTCCAATGCCGCTTTGGAATAACCAACGAGTTCAGTTCGACAAATGGGGCGTTCTGAGTCCCCAAACTCCGAATTTGGGCAAAGTCGCCCTAAAGGTTTTTGGAATTTGTTTCTCTCCAATGCCGCTTGGGAATAACCAACGGGTTCAGCGCGACAAATGGGGCGTTCTGAGTCCCCAAACTCCGAATTTTGGCAAAGTCGCCCAAAAGGTTTTTGCCATTTTTTTCTCTCCAATGCCGCTTTGGAATAGCCAACGGGTTCAGCGCGACGAATGGGGCGTTCTGAGCCCCCAAACTGCGAATTTGGGAGAACTCGTCGAAAAGGTTTTTGGAATTTGTTTCTCTCCAATGCCTCTTTGGAATAGCCAACGTGTTCAGCGCGACGAATGGGGCGTTCTGAGTCCCCAAACTCCGTAATTGGGCAAAGTCGCCCAAAAGGTTTTTGCAATTTTTTTCTCTCCAATGCCGCTTGGGAATAACCAACGGTTTCAGAGCGACAAATGTGGCGTTCTGAGTCCCCAAACTCCGAAATTGGGCAAAGTCGCCCAAAAGGTTTTTGCCATGTTTTTCTGTCCAATGCCGCTTTGGAATAACCAACGGGTTCAGCGCGACAAATGGGGCGTTCTGAGTCCCCAAACTCCGAATTTTGGCAAAGTCGCCCAAAAGGTTTTTGCCATTATTTTTCTCTCCAATGCCGCTTTGGAATAACCAACGGGTTCAGCGCGACGAATGGGGCGTTCTGAGCCCCCAAACTGCGAATTTGGGAGAACTCGTCGAAAAGGTTTTTGCAATTTGTTTCTCTCCAATGCCTCTTTGGAATAGCCAACGTGTTCAGCGCGACGAATGGGGCGTTCTGAGTCCCCAAACTCCGTAATTGAGCAAAGTCGCCCAAAAGGTTTTTGCCATTTTTTTCTGTCCAATGCCGCTTTGGAATAACCAGCGGGTTCAGCGCGACAAATGGGGCTTTCTGAGTCCCCAAACTCCGAATTTGGGCAAAGTCGCCCAAAAGGTTTTTGCAATTTTTTTCTCTCCAATGCCGCTTTGGAATAACCAACGGGTTCAGCGCGACAAATGGGGCGTTCTGAGTCCCCAAACTCCGAATTTGGGCAAAGTCACCCAAAAGGTTTTTGCAATTTTTTTCTCTCCAATGCCGCTTGGGAATAACCAACGGTTTCAGCGCGACAAATGTGGCGTTCTGAGTCCCCAAACTCCAAATTTGGGCAAAGTCGCCCAAAAAGTTTGTGCAATATTTTTCTCTCCAATGCCGCTCTGGAATAGCCAACGGGTTCAGCGCGACAAATGGGGCGTTCTGAGTCCCCAAACTCCGAATTTGGGCAAAGTCGCGGAAAAGGTTTTTCCATTTTTTTCTCTCCAATGCCGCTTGGGAATAACCAACGGTTTCAGCGCGACAAATGTGGCGTTCTGAGTCCCCAAACTCCGAATTTGGGCAAAGTCGCCCAAAAGGTTTTTGGAATTTTTTTCTCTCCAATGCCGCTTTGGAATAACCTACGGGTTCAGCGCGACGAATGGGGCGTTCTGAGTCCCCAAACTCCGAATTTGGGCAAAGTCGCCCAAAAGGTTTTTGCAATTTTTTTCTCTCCAATGCCGCTTGGGAATAACCAACGGTTTCAGCGCGACAAATGTGCCGTTCTGAGTCCCCAAACTCCGAATTTGGGCAAAGTCGCCCAAAAGGTTTTCCATTTTTTTCTCTCCAATGCCGCTTGGGAATAACCAACGGTTTCAGCGCGACAAATGTGGCGTTCTGAGTCCCCAAACTCCGAATTTGGGCAAAGTCGCCCAAAAGGTTTTTGGAATTTTTTTCTCTCCAATGCCGCTTTGGAATAACCTACGGGTTCAGCGAGACGAATGGGGCGTTCTGAGTCCCCAAACTCCGAATTTGGGCAAAGTCACCGAAAAGGTTTTTGCAATTTGTTTCTCTCCAATGCCGCTTGGGAATAACCAACGGTTTCAGCGCGACAAATGGGGCGTTCTGAGTCCCCAAACTCCGAATTTTGGCAAAGTCGCCCAAAAGGTTTTTGCCATTTTTTTCTCTCCAATGCCGCTTTGGAATAGCAAACGGGTTCAGCGCGACGAATGGGGCGTTCTGAGCCCCCAAACTGCGAATTTGGGAGAACTCGTCGAAAAGGTTTTTGCAATTTGTTTCTCTCCAATGCCTCTTTGGAATAGCCAACGTGTTCAGCGCGACGAATGGGGCGTTCTGAGTCCCCAAACTCCGTAATTGGGCAAAGTCGCCCAAAAGGTTTTTGCAATTTTTTTCTCTCCAATGCCGCTTGGGAATAACCAACGGTTTCAGCGCGACAAATGTGCCGTTCTGAGTCCCCAAACTCCGAATTTGGGCAAAGTCGCCCAAAAGGTTTTCCATTTTTTTCTCTCCAATGCCGCTTGGGAATAACCAACGGTTTCAGCGCGACAAATGTGGCGTTCTGAGTCCCCAAACTCCGAATTTGGGCAAAGTCGCCCAAAAGGTTTTTGGAATTTTTTTCTCTCCAATGCCGCTTTGGAATAACCTACGGGTTCAGCGCGACGAATCGGGCGTTCTGAGTCCCCAAACTCCGAATTTGGGCAAAGTCGCCCAAAAGGTTTTTGCAATTTTTTTCTCTCCAGTGCCGCTTGGGAATAACCAACGGTTTCAGCGCGACAAATGTGCCGTTCTGAGTCCCCAAACTCCGAATTTGGGCAAAGTCGCCCAAAAGGTTTTCCATTTTTTTCTCTCCAATGCCGCTTGGGAATAACCAACGGTTTCAGCGCGACAAATGTGGCGTTCTGAGTCCCCAAACTCCGAATTTGGGCAAAGTCGCCCAAAAGGTTTTTGGAATTTTTTTCTCTCCAATGCCGCTTTGGAATAACCTACGGGTTCAGCGCGACGAATGGGGCGTTCTGAGTCCCCAAACTCCGAATTTGGGCAAAGTCGCCCAAAAGGTTTTTGCAATTTTTTTCTCTCCAATGCCGCTTGGGAATAACCAACGGTTTCAGCGCGACGAATGTGCCGTTCTGAGTCCCCAAACTCCGAATTTGGGCAAAGTCGCCCAAAAGGTTTTCCATTTTTTTCTCTCCAATGCCGCTTGGGAATAACCAACGGTTTCAGCGCGACAAATGTGGCGTTCTGAGTCCCCAAACTCCGAATTTGGGCAAAGTCGCCCAAAACGTTTTTGGAATTTTTTTCTCTCCAATGCCGCTTTGGAATAACCTACGGGTTCAGCGAGACGAATGGGGCGTTCTGAGTCCCCAAACTCCGAATTTGGGCAAAGTCACCGAAAAGGTTTTTGCAATTTGTTTCTCTCCAATGCCGCTTGGGAATAACCAACGGTTTCAGCGCGACAAATGTGGCGTTCTGAGTCCCCAAACTCCGAAATTGGGCAAAGTCGCCCAAAAGGTTTTTGCCATGTTTTTCTCTCCAATGCCGCTTTGGAATAACCAACGAGTTCAGTTCGACAAATGGGGCGTTCTGAGTCCCCAAACTCCGAATTTGGGCAAAGTCGCCCTAAAGGTTTTTGGAATTTGTTTCTCTCCAATGCCGCTTGGGAATAACCAACGGGTTCAGCGCGACAAATGGGGCGTTCTGAGTCCCCAAACTCCGAATTTTGGCAAAGTCGCCCAAAAGGTTTTTGCCATTTTTTTCTCTCCAATGCCGCTTTGGAATAGCCAACGGGTTCAGCGCGACGAATGGGGCGTTCTGAGCCCCCAAACTGCGAATTTGGGAGAACTCGTCGAAAAGGTTTTTGCAATTTGTTTCTCTCCAATGCCTCTTTGGAATAGCCAACGTGTTCAGCGCGACGAATGGGGCGTTCTGAGTCCCCAAACTCCGTAATTGGGCAAAGTCGCCCAAAAGGTTTTTGCAATTTTTTTCTCTCCAATGCCGCTTGGGAATAACCAACGGTTTCAGAGCGACAAATGTGGCGTTCTGAGTCCCCAAACTCCGAAATTGGGCAAAGTCGCCCAAAAGGTTTTTGCCATGTTTTTCTGTCCAATGCCGCTTTGGAATAACCAACGGGTTCAGCGCGACAAATGGGGCGTTCTGAGTCCCCAAACTCCGAATTTTGGCAAAGTCGCCCAAAAGGTTTTTGCCATTATTTTTCTCTCCAATGCCGCTTTGGAATAACCAACGGGTTCAGCGCGACGAATGGGGCGTTCTGAGCCCCCAAACTGCGAATTTGGGAGAACTCGTCGAAAAGGTTTTTGCAATATGTTTCTCTCCAATGCCTCTTTGGAATAGCCAACGTGTTCAGCGCGACGAATGGGGCGTTCTGAGTCCCCAAACTCCGTAATTGAGCAAAGTCGCCCAAAAGGTTTTTGCCATTTTTTTCTGTCCAATGCCGCTTTGGAATAACCAGCGGGTTCAGCGCGACAAATGGGGCTTTCTGAGTCCCCAAACTCCGAATTTGGGCAAAGTCGCCCAAAAGGTTTTTGCAATTTTTTTCTCTCCAATGCCGCTTTGGAATAACCAACGGGTTCAGCTCGACAAATGGGGCGTTCTGAGTCCCCAAACTCCGAATTTGGGCAAAGTCACCGAAAAGGTTTTTGCAATTTTTTTCTCTCCAATGCCGCTTGGGAATAACCAACGGTTTCAGCGCGACAAATGTGGCGTTCTGAGTCCCCAAACTCCAAATTTGGGCAAAGTCGCCCAAAAAGTTTGTGCAATATTTTTCTCTCCAATGCCGCTCTGGAATAGCCAACGGGTTCAGCGCGACAAATGGGGCGTTCTGAGTCCCCAAACTCCGAATTTGGGCAAAGTCGCGGAAAAGGTTTTTCCATTTTTTTCTCTCCAATGCCGCTTGGGAATAACCAACGGTTTCAGCGCGACAAATGTGGCGTTCTGAGTCCCCAAACTCCGAATTTGGGCAAAGTCGCCCAAAAGGTTTTTGGAATTTTTTTCTCTCCAATGCCGCTTTGGAATAACCTACGGGTTCAGCGCGACGAATGGGGCGTTCTGAGTCCCCAAACTCCGAATTTGGGCAAAGTCGCCCAAAAGGTTTTTGCAATTTTTTTCTCTCCAATGCCGCTTGGGAATAACCAACGGTTTCAGCGCGACAAATGTGCCGTTCTGAGTCCCCAAACTCCGAATTTGGGCAAAGTCGCCCAAAAGGTTTTCCATTTTTTTCTCTCCAATGCCGCTTGGGAATAACCAACGGTTTCAGCGCGACAAATGTGGCGTTCTGAGTCCCCAAACTCCGAATTTGGGCAAAGTCGCCCAAAAGGTTTTTGGAATTTTTTTCTCTCCAATGCCGCTTTGGAATAACCTACGGGTTCAGCGAGACGAATGGGGCGTTCTGAGTCCCCAAACTCCGAATTTGGGCAAAGTCACCGAAAAGGTTTTTGCAATTTGTTTCTCTCCAATGCCGCTTGGGAATAACCAACGGTTTCAGCGCGACAAATGGGGCGTTCTGAGTCCCCAAACTCCGAATTTTGGCAAAGTCGCCCAAAAGGTTTTTGCCATTTTTTTCTCTCCAATGCCGCTTTGGAATAGCAAACGGGTTCAGCGCGACGAATGGGGCGTTCTGAGTCCCCAAACTGCGAATTTGGGAGAACTCGTCGAAAAGGTTTTTGCAATTTGTTTCTCTCCAATGCCTCTTTGGAATAGCCAACGTGTTCAGCGCGACGAATGGGGCGTTCTGAGTCCCCAAACTCCGAATTTGGGCAAAGTCGCCCAAAAGGTTTTCCATTTTTTTCTCTCCAATGCCGCTTGGGAATAACCAACGGTTTCAGCGCGACAAATGTGGCGTTCTGAGTCACCAAACTCCGAATTTGGGCAAAGTCGCCCAAAAGGTTTTCCATTTTTTTCTCTCCAATGCCGCTTGGGAATAACCAACGGTTTCAGCGCGACAAATGTGGCGTTCTGAGTCCCCAAACTCCGAATTTGGGCAAAGTCGCCCAAAAGGTTTTTGGAATGTTTTTCTCTCCAATGCCGCTTTGGAATAACCTACGGGTTCAGCGCGACGAATCGGGCGTTCTGAGTCCCCAAACTCCGAATTTGGGCAAAGTCGCCCAAAAGGTTTTTGCAATTTTTTTCTCTCCAGTGCCGCTTGGGAATAACCAACGGTTTCAGCGCGACAAATGTGCCGTTCTGAGTCCCCAAACTCCGAATTTGGGCAAAGTCGCCCAAAAGGTTTTCCATTTTTTTCTCTCCAATGCCGCTTGGGAATAACCAACGGTTTCAGCGCGACAAATGTGGCGTTCTGAGTCCCCAAACTCCGAATTTGGGCAAAGTCGCCCAAAAGGTTTTTGGAATTTTTTTCTCTCCAATGCCGCTTTGGAATAACCTACGGGTTCAGCGCGACGAATGGGGCGTTCTGAGTCCCCAAACTCCGAATTTGGGCAAAGTCGCCCAAAAGGTTTTTGCAATTTTTTTCTCTCCAATGCCGCTTGGGAATAACCAACGGTTTCAGCGCGACAAATGTGCCGTTCTGAGTCCCCAAACTCCGAATTTGGGCAAAGTCGTCCAAAAGGTTTTCCATTTTTTTCTCTCCAATGCCGCTTGGGAATAACCAACGGTTTCAGCGCGACAAATGTGGCGTTCTGAGTCCCCAAACTCCGAATTTGGGCAAAGTCGCCCAAAAGGTTTTTGGATTTTTTTTCTCTCCAATGCCGCTTTGGAATAACCTACGGGTTCAGCGAGACGAATGGGGCGTTCTGAGTCCCCAAACTCCGAATTTGGGCAAAGTCACCGAAAAGGTTTTTGCAATTTGTTTCTCTCCAATGCCGCTTGGGAATAACCAACGGTTTCAGCGCGACAAATGTGGCGTTCTGAGTCCCCAAACTCCGAAATTGGGCAAAGTCGCCCAAAAGGTTTTTGCCATGTTTTTCTCTCCAATGCCGCTTTGGAATAACCAACGAGTTCAGTTCGACAAATGGGGCGTTCTGAGTCCCCAAACTCCGAATTTGGGCAAAGTCGCCCTAAAGGTTTTTGGAATTTGTTTCTCTCCAATGCCGCTTGGGAATAACCAACGGGTTCAGCGCGACAAATGGGGCGTTCTGAGTCCCCAAACTCCGAATTTTGGCAAAGTCGCCCAAAAGGTTTTTGCCATTTTTTTCTCTCCAATGCCGCTTTGGAATAGCCAACGGGTTCAGCGCGACGAATGGGGCGTTCTGAGCCCCCAAACTGCGAATTTGGGAGAACTCGTCGAAAAGGTTTTTGCAATTTGTTTCTCTCCAATGCCTCTTTGGAATAGCCAACGTGTTCAGCGCGACGAATGGGGCGTTCTGAGTCCCCAAACTCCGTAATTGGGCAAAGTCGCCCAAAAGGTTTTTGCAATTTTTTTCTCTCCAATGCCGCTTGGGAATAACCAACGGTTTCAGAGCGACAAATGTGGCGTTCTGAGTCCCCAAACTCCGAAATTGGGCAAAGTCGCCCAAAAGGTTTTTGCCATGTTTTTCTGTCCAATGCCGCTTTGGAATAACCAACGGGTTCAGCGCGACAAATGGGGCGTTCTGAGTCCCCAAACTCCGAATTTTGGCAAAGTCGCCCAAAAGGTTTTTGCCATTATTTTTCTCTCCAATGCCGCTTTGGAATAACCAACGGGTTCAGCGCGACGAATGGGGCGTTCTGAGCCCCCAAACTGCGAATTTGGGAGAACTCGTCGAAAAGGTTTTTGCAATTTGTTTCTCTCCAATGCCTCTTTGGAATAGCCAACGTGTTCAGCGCGACGAATGGGGCGTTCTGAGTCCCCAAACTCCGTAATTGAGCAAAGTCGCCCAAAAGGTTTTTGCCATTTTTTTTCTGTCCAATGCCGCTTTGGAATAACCAGCGGGTTCAGCGCGACAAATGGGGCTTTCTGAGTCCCCAAACTCCGAATTTGGGCAAAGTCGCCCAAAAGGTTTTTGCAATTTTTTTCTCTCCAATGCCGCTTTGGAATAACCAACGGGTTCAGCGCGACAAATGGGGCGTTCTGAGTCCCCAAACTCCGAATTTGGGCAAAGTCACCGAAAAGGTTTTTGCAATTTTTTTCTCTCCAATGCCGCTTGGGAATAACCAACGGTTTCAGCGCGACAAATGTGGCGTTCTGAGTCCCCAAACTCCAAATTTGGGCAAAGTCGCCCAAAAAGTTTGTGCAATATTTTTCTCTCCAATGCCGCTCTGGAATAGCCAACGGGTTCAGCGCGACAAATGGGGCGTTCTGAGTCCCCAAACTCCGAATTTGGGCAAAGTCGCCCAAAAGGTTTTTCCATTTTTTTCTCTCCAATGCCGCTTGGGAATAACCAACGGTTTCAGCGCGACAAATGTGGCGTTCTGAGTCCCCAAACTCCGAATTTGGGCAAAGTCGCCCAAAAGGTTTTTGGAATTTTTTTCTCTCCAATGCCGCTTTGGAATAACCTACGGGTTCAGCGCGACGAATGGGGCGTTCTGAGTCCCCAAACTCCGAATTTGGGCAAAGTCGCCCAAAAGGTTTTTGCAATTTTTTTCTCTCCAATGCCGCTTGGGAATAACCAACGGTTTCAGCGCGACAAATGTGCCGTTCTGAGTCCCCAAACTCCGAATTTGGGCAAAGTCGCCCAAAAGGTTTTCCATTTTTTTCTCTCCAATGCCGCTTGGGAATAACCAACGGTTTCAGCGCGACAAATGTGGCGTTCTGAGTCCCCAAACTCCGAATTTGGGCAAAGTCGCCCAAAAGGTTTTTGGAATTTTTTTCTCTCCAATGCCGCTTTGGAATAACCTACGGGTTCAGCGAGACGAATGGGGCGTTCTGAGTCCCCAAACTCCGAATTTGGGCAAAGTCACCGAAAAGGTTTTTGCAATTTGTTTCTCTCCAATGCCGCTTGGGAATAACCAACGGTTTCAGCGCGACAAATGGGGCGTTCTGAGTCCCCAAACTCCGAATTTTGGCAAAGTCGCCCAAAAGGTTTTTGCCATTTTTTTCTCTCCAATGCCGCTTTGGAATAGCAAACGGGTTCAGCGCGACGAATGGGGCGTTCTGAGTCCCCAAACTGCGAATTTGGGAGAACTCGTCGAAAAGGTTTTTGCAATTTGTTTCTCTCCAATGCCTCTTTGGAATAGCCAACGTGTTCAGCGCGACGAATGGGGCGTTCTGAGTCCCCAAACTCCGTAATTGGGCAAAGTCGCCCAAAAGGTTTTTGCAATTTTTTTCTCTCCAATGCCGCTTGGGAATAACCAACGGTTTCAGCGCGACAAATGTGCCGTTCTGAGTCCCCAAACTCCGAATTTGGGCAAAGTCGCCCAAAAGGTTTTCCATTTTTTTCTCTCCAATGCCGCTTGGGAATAACCAACGGTTTCAGCGCGACAAATGTGGCGTTCTGAGTCACCAAACTCCGAATTTGGGCAAAGTCGCCCAAAAGGTTTTCCATTTTTTTCTCTCCAATGCCGCTTGGGAATAACCAACGGTTTCAGCGCGACAAATGTGGCGTTCTGAGTCCCCAAACTCCGAATTTGGGCAAAGTCGCCCAAAAGGTTTTTGGAATGTTTTTCTCTCCAATGCCGCTTTGGAATAACCTACGGGTTCAGCGCGACGAATCGGGCGTTCTGAGTCCCCAAACTCCGAATTTGGGCAAAGTCGCCCAAAAGGTTTTTGCAATTTTTTTCTCTCCAGTGCCGCTTGGGAATAACCAACGGTTTCAGCGCGACAAATGTGCCGTTCTGAGTCCCCAAACTCCGAATTTGGGCAAAGTCGCCCAAAAGGTTTTCCATTTTTTTCTCTCCAATGCCGCTTGGGAATAACCAACGGTTTCAGCGCGACAAATGTGGCGTTCTGAGTCCCCAAACTCCGAATTTGGGCAAAGTCGCCCAAAAGGTTTTTGGAATTTTTTTCTCTCCAATGCCGCTTTGGAATAACCTACGGGTTCAGCGCGACGAATGGGGCGTTCTGAGTCCCCAAACTCCGAATTTGGGCAAAGTCGCCCAAAAGGTTTTTGCAATTTTTTTCTCTCCAATGCCGCTTGGGAATAACCAACGGTTTCAGCGCGACAAATGTGCCGTTCTGAGTCCCCAAACTCCGAATTTGGGCAAAGTCGTCCAAAAGGTTTTCCATTTTTTTCTCTCCAATGCCGCTTGGGAATAACCAACGGTTTCAGCGCGACAAATGTGGCGTTCTGAGTCCCCAAACTCCGAATTTGGGCAAAGTCGCCCAAAAGGTTTTTGGAATTTTTTTCTCTCCAATGCCGCTTTGGAATAACCTACGGGTTCAGCGAGACGAATGGGGCGTTCTGAGTCCCCAAACTCCGAATTTGGGCAAAGTCACCGAAAAGGTTTTTGCAATTTGTTTCTCTCCAATGCCGCTTGGGAATAACCAACGGTTTCAGCGCGACAAATGTGGCGTTCTGAGTCCCCAAACTCCGAAATTGGGCAAAGTCGCCCAAAAGGTTTTTGCCATGTTTTTCTCTCCAATGCCGCTTTGGAATAACCAACGAGTTCAGTTCGACAAATGGGGCGTTCTGAGTCCCCAAACTCCGAATTTGGGCAAAGTCGCCCTAAAGGTTTTTGGAATTTGTTTCTCTCCAATGCCGCTTGGGAATAACCAACGGGTTCAGCGCGACAAATGGGGCGTTCTGAGTCCCCAAACTCCGAATTTTGGCAAAGTCGCCCAAAAGGTTTTTGCCATTTTTTTCTCTCCAATGCCGCTTTGGAATAGCCAACGGGTTCAGCGCGACGAATGGGGCGTTCTGAGCCCCCAAACTGCGAATTTGGGAGAACTCGTCGAAAAGGTTTTTGCAATTTGTTTCTCTCCAATGCCTCTTTGGAATAGCCAACGTGTTCAGCGCGACGAATGGGGCGTTCTGAGTCCCCAAACTCCGTAATTGGGCAAAGTCGCCCAAAAGGTTTTTGCCATGTTTTTCTGTCCAATGCCGCTTTGGAATAACCAACGGGTTCAGCGCGACAAATGGGGCGTTCTGAGTCCCCAAACTCCGAATTTGGGCAAAGTCACCGAAAAGGTTTTTGCAATTTTTTTCTCTCCAATGCCGCTTGGGAATAACCAACGGTTTCAGCGCGACAAATGTGGCGTTCTGAGTCCCCAAACTCCAAATTTGGGCAAAGTCGCCCAAAAAGTTTGTGCAATATTTTTCTCTCCAATGCCGCTCTGGAATAGCCAACGGGTTCAGCGCGACAAATGGGGCGTTCTGAGTCCCCAAACTCCGAATTTGGGCAAAGTCGCCCAAAAGGTTTTTGGAATTTTTTTCTCTCCAATGCCGCTTTGGAATAACCTACGGGTTCAGCGCGACGAATGGGGCGTTCTGAGTCCCCAAACTCCGAATTTGGGCAAAGTCGCCCAAAAGGTTTTTGCAATTTTTTTCTCTCCAATGCCGCTTGGGAATAACCAACGGTTTCAGAGCGACAAATGTGCCGTTCTGAGTCCCCAAACTCCGAATTTGGGCAAAGTCGCCCAAAAGGTTTTCCATTTTTTTCTCTCCAATGCCGCTTGGGAATAACCAACGGTTTCAGCGCGACAAATGTGGCGTTCTGAGTCCCCAAACTCCGAATTTGGGCAAAGTCGCCCAAAAGGTTTTTGGAATTTTTTTCTCTCCAATGCCGCTTTGGAATAACCTACGGGTTCAGCGAGACGAATGGGGCGTTCTGAGTCCCTAAACTCCGAATTTGGGCAAAGTCACCCAAAAGGTTTTTGCAATTTGTTTCTCTCCAATGCCGCTTGGGAATAACCAACGGTTTCAGCGCGACAAATGTGGCGTTCTGAGTCCCCAAACTCCGAAATTGGGCAAAGTCGCCCAAATGGTTTTTGCCATGTTTTTCTCTCCAATGCCGCTTTGGAATAACCAACGGGTTCAGAGCGACAAATGGGGCGTTCTGAGTCCCCAAACTCCGAATTTGGGCAAAGTCGCCCTAAAGGTTTTTGGAATTTGTTTCTCTCCAATGCCGCTTGGGAATAACCAACGGGTTCAGCGCGACGAATGGGGCGTTCTGAGTCCCCAAACTCCGAATTTTGGCAAAGTCGCCCAAAAGGTTTTTGCCATTTTTTTCTCTCCAATGCCGCTTTGGAATAGCCAACGGGTTCAGCGCGACGAATGGGGCGTTCTGAGCCCCCAAACTGCGAATTTGGGAGAACTCGTCGAAAAGGTTTTTGCAATTTGTTTCTCTCCAATGCCTCTTTGGAATAGCCAACGTGTTCAGCGCGACGAATGGGGCGTTCTGAGTCCCCAAACTCCGTAATTGAGCAAAGTCGCCCAAAAAGGTTTTTGCCATTTTTTTCTGTCCAATGCCGCTTTGGAATAACCAGCGGGTTCAGCGCGACAAATGGGGCTTTCTGAGTCCCCAAACTCCGAATTTGGGCAAAGTCGCCCAAAAGGTTTTTGCAATTTTTTTCTCTCCAATGCCGCTTTGGAATAACCAACGGGTTCAGCGCGACAAATGGGGCGTTCTGAGTCCCCAAACTCCGAATTTGGGCAAAAGTCACCGAAAAGGTTTTTGCAATTTTTTTCTCTCCAATGCCGCTTGGGAATAACCAACGGTTTCAGCGCGACAAATGTGGCGTTCTGAGTCCCCAAACTCCGAATTTGGGCAAAGTCGCCCAAAAGGTTTTCCATTTTTTTCTCTCCAATGCCGCTTGGGAATAACCAACGGTTTCAGCGCGACAAATGTGGCGTTCTGAGTCCCCAAACTCCGAATTTGGGCAAAGTCGCCCAAAAGGTTTTTGGAATGTTTTTCTCTCCAATGCCGCTTTGGAATAACCTACGGGTTCAGCGCGACGAATCGGGCGTTCTGAGTCCCCAAACTCCGAATTTGGGCAAAGTCGCCCAAAAGGTTTTTGCAATTTTTTTCTCTCCAGTGCCGCTTGGGAATAACCAACGGTTTCAGCGCGACAAATGTGCCGTTCTGAGTCCCCAAACTCCGAATTTGGGCAAAGTCGCCCAAAAGGTTTTCCATTTTTTTCTCTCCAATGCCGCTTGGGAATAACCAACGGTTTCAGCGCGACAAATGTGGCGTTCTGAGTCCCCAAACTCCGAATTTGGGCAAAGTCGCCCAAAAGGTTTTTGGAATTTTTTTCTCTCCAATGCCGCTTTGGAATAACCTACGGGTTCAGCGCGACGAATGGGGCGTTCTGAGTCCCCAAACTCCGAATTTGGGCAAAGTCGCCCAAAAGGTTTTTGCAATTTTTTTCTCTCCAATGCCGCTTGGGAATAACCAACGGTTTCAGCGCGACAAATGTGCCGTTCTGAGTCCCCAAACTCCGAATTTGGGCAAAGTCGTCCAAAAGGTTTTCCATTTTTTTCTCTCCAATGCCGCTTGGGAATAACCAACGGTTTCAGCGCGACAAATGTGGCGTTCTGAGTCCCCAAACTCCGAAATTGGGCAAAGTCGCCCAAAAGGTTTTTGCCATGTTTTTCTCTCCAATGCCGCTTTGGAATAACCAACGAGTTCAGTTCGACAAATGGGGCGTTCTGAGTCCCCAAACTCCGAATTTGGGCAAAGTCGCCCTAAAGGTTTTTGGAATTTGTTTCTCTCCAATGCCGCTTGGGAATAACCAACGGGTTCAGCGCGACAAATGGGGCGTTCTGAGTCCCCAAACTCCGAATTTTGGCAAAGTCGCCCAAAAGGTTTTTGCCATTTTTTTCTCTCCAATGCCGCTTTGGAATAGCCAACGGGTTCAGCGCGACGAATGGGGCGTTCTGAGCCCCCAAACTGCGAATTTGGGAGAACTCGTCGAAAAGGTTTTTGCAATTTGTTTCTCTCCAATGCCTCTTTGGAATAGCCAACGTGTTCAGCGCGACGAATGGGGCGTTCTGAGTCCCCAAACTCCGTAATTGGGCAAAGTCGCCCAAAAGGTTTTTGCCATGTTTTTCTGTCCAATGCCGCTTTGGAATAACCAACGGGTTCAGCGCGACAAATGGGGCGTTCTGAGTCCCCAAACTCCGAATTTGGGCAAAGTCACCGAAAAGGTTTTTGCAATTTTTTTCTCTCCAATGCCGCTTGGGAATAACCAACGGTTTCAGCGCGACAAATGTGGCGTTCTGAGTCCCCAAACTCCAAATTTGGGCAAAGTCGCCTAAAAAGTTTGTGCAATATTTTTCTCTCCAATGCCGCTCTGGAATAGCCAACGGGTTCAGCGCGACAAATGGGGCGTTCTGAGTCCCCAAACTCCGAATTTGGGCAAAGTCGCGGAAAAGGTTTTTCCATTTTTTTCTCTCCAATGCCGCTTGGGAATAACCAACGGTTTCAGCGCGACAAATGTGGCGTTCTGAGTCCCCAAACTCCGAATTTGGGCAAAGTCGCCCAAAAGGTTTTTGGAATTTTTTTCTCTCCAATGCCGCTTTGGAATAACCTACGGGTTCAGCGCGACGAATGGGGCGTTCTGAGTCCCCAAACTCCGAATTTGGGCAAAGTCGCCCAAAAGGTTTTTGCAATTTTTTTCTCTCCAATGCCGCTTGGGAATAACCAACGGTTTCAGCGCGACAAATGTGCCGTTCTGAGTCCCCAAACTCCGAATTTGGGCAAAGTCGCCCAAAAGGTTTTCCATTTTTTTCTCTCCAATGCCGCTTGGGAATAACCAACGGTTTCAGCGCGACAAATGTGGCGTTCTGAGTCCCCAAACTCCGAATTTGGGCAAAGTCGCCCAAAAGGTTTTTGGAATTTTTTTCTCTCCAATGCCGCTTTGGAATAACCTACGGGTTCAGCGAGACGAATGGGGCGTTCTGAGTCCCTAAACTCCGAATTTGGGCAAAGTCACCCAAAAGGTTTTTGCAATTTGTTTCTCTCCAATGCCGCTTGGGAATAACCAACGGTTTCAGCGCGACAAATGTGGCGTTCTGAGTCCCCAAACTCCGAAATTGGGCAAAGTCGCCCAAATGGTTTTTGCCATGTTTTTCTCTCCAATGCCGCTTTGGAATAACCAACGGGTTCAGAGCGACAAATGGGGCGTTCTGAGTCCCCAAACTCCGAATTTGGGCAAAGTCGCCCTAAAGGTTTTTGGAATTTGTTTCTCTCCAATGCCGCTTGGGAATAACCAACGGGTTCAGCGCGACGAATGGGGCGTTCTGAGTCCCCAAACTCCGAATTTTGGCAAAGTCGCCCAAAAGGTTTTTGCCATTTTTTTCTCTCCAATGCCGCTTTGGAATAGCCAACGGGTTCAGCGCGACGAATGGGGCGTTCTGAGCCCCCAAACTGCGAATTTGGGAGAACTCGTCGAAAAGGTTTTTGCAATTTGTTTCTCTCCAATGCCTCTTTGGAATAGCCAACGTGTTCAGCGCGACGAATGGGGCGTTCTGAGTCCCCAAACTCCGTAATTGAGCAAAGTCGCCCAAAAGGTTTTTGCCATTTTTTTCTGTCCAATGCCGCTTTGGAATAACCAGCGGGTTCAGCGCGACAAATGGGGCTTTCTGAGTCCCCAAACTCCGAATTTGGGCAAAGTCGCCCAAAAGGTTTTTGCAATTTTTTTCTCTCCAATGCCGCTTTGGAATAACCAACGGGTTCAGCGCGACAAATGGGGCGTTCTGAGTCCCCAAACTCCGAATTTGGGCAAAAGTCACCGAAAAGGTTTTTGCAATTTTTTTCTCTCCAATGCCGCTTGGGAATAACCAACGGTTTCAGCGCGACAAATGTGGCGTTCTGAGTCCCCAAACTCCAAATTTGGGCAAAGTCGCCCAAAAAGTTTGTGCAATATTTTTCTCTCCAATGCCGCTCTGGAATAGCCAACGGGTTCAGCGCGACAAATGGGGCGTTCTGAGTCCCCAAACTCCGAATTTGGGCAAAGTCGCGGAAAAGGTTTTTCCATTTTTTTCTCTCCAATGCCGCTTGGGAATAACCAACGGTTTCAGCGCGACAAATGTGGCGTTCTGAGTCCCCAAACTCCGAATTTGGGCAAAGTCGCCCAAAAGGTTTTTGGATCTTTTTTCTCTCCAATGCCGCTTTGGAATAACCTACGGGTTCAGCGCGACGAATGGGGCGTTCTGAGTCTTCAAACTCCGAATTTGGGCAAAGTCGCCCAAAAGGTTTTTGCAAATTTTTTCTCTCCAATGCCGCTTGGGAATAACCAACGGTTTCAGGGCGACAAATGTGCCGTTCTGAGTCCCCAAACTCCGAATTTGGGCAAAGTCGCCCAAAAGGTTTTCCATTTTTTTCTCTCCAATGCCGCTTGGGAATAACCAACGGTTTCAGCGTGACAAATGTGGCGTTCTGAGTCCCCAAACACCGAATTTGGGCAAAGTCGCCCAAAAGGTTTTTGGAATTTTTTTCTCTCCAATGCCGCTTTGGAAAAACCTACGGGTTCAGCGCGACGAATCGGGCGTTCTGAGTCCCCAAACTCCGAATTTGGGCAAAGTCGCCCAAAAGGTTTTTGCAATTTTTTTCTCTCCAGTGCCGCTTGGGAATAACCAACGGTTTCAGCGCGACAAATGTGCCGTTCTGAGTCCCCAAACTCCGAATTTGGGCAAAGTCGCCCAAAAGGTTTTCCATTTTTTTCTCTCCAATGCCGCTTGGGAATAACCAACGGGTTCAGCGCGACAAATGGGGCGTTCTGAGTCCCCAAACTCCGAATTTTGGCAAAGTCGCCCAAAAGGTTTTTGCCATTTTTTTCTCTCCAATGCCGCTTTGGAATAGCCAACGGGTTCAGCGCGACGAATGGGGCGTTCTGAGCCCCCAAACTGCGAATTTGGGAGAACTCGTCGAAAAGGTTTTTGCAATTTGTTTCTCTCCAATGCCTCTTTGGAATAGCCAACGTGTTCAGCGCGACGAATGGGGCGTTCTGAGTCCCCAAACTCCGTAATTGGGCAAAGTCGCCCAAAAGGTTTTTGCAATTTTTTTCTCTCCAATGCCGCTTGGGAATAACCAACGGTTTCAGAGCGACAAATGTGGCGTTCTGAGTCCCCAAACTCCGAAATTGGGCAAAGTCGCCCAAAAGGTTTTTGCCATGTTTTTCTGTCCAATGCCGCTTTGGAATAACCAACGGGTTCAGAGCGACAAATGGGGCGTTCTGAGTCCCCAAACTCCGAATTTTGGCAAAGTCGCCCAAAAGGTTTTTGCCATTTTTTTCTCTCCAATGCCGCTTTGGAATAGCAAACGGGTTCAGCGCGACGAATGGGGCGTTCTGAGCCCCCAAACTGCGAATTTGGGAGAACTCGTCGAAAAGGTTTTTGCAATTTGTTTCTCTCCAATGCCTCTTTGGAATAGCCAACGTGTTCAGCGCGACGAATGGGGCGTTCTGAGTCCCCAAACTCCGTAATTGGGCAAAGTCGCCCAAAAGGTTTTTGCAATTTTTTTCTCTCCAATGCCGCTTGGGAATAACCAACGGTTTCAGCGCGACAAATGTGCCGTTCTGAGTCCCCAAACTCCGAATTTGGGCAAAGTCGCCCAAAAGGTTTTCCATTTTTTTCTCTCCAATGCCGCTTGGGAATAACCAACGGTTTCAGCGCGACAAATGTGGCGTTCTGAGTCACCAAACTCCGAATTTGGGCAAAGTCGCCCAAAAGGTTTTCCATTTTTTTCTCTCCAATGCCGCTTGGGAATAACCAACGGGTTCAGCGCGACGAATCGGGCGTTCTGAGTCCCCAAACTCCGAATTTGGGCAAAGTCGCCCAAAAGGTTTTTGCAATTTTTTTCTCTCCAGTGCCGCTTGGGAATAACCAACGGTTTCAGCGCGACAAATGTGCCGTTCTGAGTCCCCAAACTCCGAATTTGGGCAAAGTCGCCCAAAAGGTTTTCCATTTTTTTCTCTCCAATGCCGCTTGGGAATAACCAACGGTTTCAGCGCGACAAATGTGGCGTTCTGAGTCCCCAAACTCCGAATTTGGGCAAAGTCGCCCAAAAGGTTTTTGGAATTTTTTTCTCTCCAATGCCGCTTTGGAATAACCTACGGGTTCAGCGCGACGAATGGGGCGTTCTGAGTCCCCAAACTCCGAATTTGGGCAAAGTCGCCCAAAAGGTTTTTGCAATTTTTTTCTCTCCAATGCCGCTTGGGAATAACCAACGGTTTCAGCGCGACAAATGTGCCGTTCTGAGTCCCCAAACTCCGAATTTGGGCAAAGTCGTCCAAAAGGTTTTCCATTTTTTTCTCTCCAATGCCGCTTGGGAATAACCAACGGTTTCAGCGCGACAAATGTGGCGTTCTGAGTCCCCAAACTCCGAATTTGGGCAAAGTCGCCCAAAAGGTTTTTGGAATTTTTTTCTCTCCAATGCCGCTTTGGAATAACCTACGGGTTCAGCGAGACGAATGGGGCGTTCTGAGTCCCCAAACTCCGAATTTGGGCAAAGTCACCGAAAAGGTTTTTGCAATTTGTTTCTCTCCAATGCCGCTTGGGAATAACCAACGGTTTCAGCGCGACAAATGTGGCGTTCTGAGTCCCCAAACTCCGAAATTGGGCAAAGTCGCCCAAAAGGTTTTTGCCATGTTTTTCTCTCCAATGCCGCTTTGGAATAACCAACGAGTTCAGTTCGACAAATGGGGCGTTCTGAGTCCCCAAACTCCGAATTTGGGCAAAGTCGCCCTAAAGGTTTTTGGAATTTGTTTCTCTCCAATGCCGCTTGGGAATAACCAACGGGTTCAGCGCGACAAATGGGGCGTTCTGAGTCCCCAAACTCCGAATTTTGGCAAAGTCGCCCAAAAGGTTTTTGCCATTTTTTTCTCTCCAATGCCGCTTTGGAATAGCCAACGGGTTCAGCGCGACGAATGGGGCGTTCTGAGCCCCCAAACTGCGAATTTGGGAGAACTCGTCGGAAAGGTTTTTGCAATTTGTTTCTCTCCAATGCCTCTTTGGAATAGCCAACGTGTTCAGCGCGACGAATGGGGCGTTCTGAGTCCCCAAACTCCGTAATTGGGCAAAGTCGCCCAAAAGGTTTTTGCAATTTTTTTCTCTCCAATGCCGCTTGGGAATAACCAACGGTTTCAGAGCGACAAATGTGGCGTTCTGAGTCCCCAAACTCCGAAATTGGGCAAAGTCGCCCAAAAGGTTTTTGCCATGTTTTTCTGTCCAATGCCGCTTTGGAATAACCAACGGGTTCAGCGCGACAAATGGGGCGTTCTGAGTCCCCAAACTCCGAATTTTGGCAAAGTCGCCCAAAAGGTTTTTGCCATTATTTTTCTCTCCAATGCCGCTTTGGAATAACCAACGGGTTCAGCGCGACGAATGGGGCGTTCTGAGCCCCCAAACTGCGAATTTGGGAGAACTCGTCGAAAAGGTTTTTGCAATTTGTTTCTCTCCAATGCCTATTTGGAATAGCCAACGTGTTCAGCGCGACGAATGGGGCGTTCTGAGTCCCCAAACTCCGTAATTGAGCAAAGTCGCCCAAAAGGTTTTTGCAATTTTTTTCTGTCCAATGCCGCTTTGGAATAACCAGCGGGTTCAGCGCGACAAATGGGGCTTTCTGAGTCCCCAAACTCCGAATTTGGGCAAAGTCGCCCAAAAGGTTTTTGCAATTTTTTTCTCTCCAATGCCGCTTTGGAATAACCAACGGGTTCAGCGCGACAAATGGGGCGTTCTGAGTCCCCAAACTCCGAATTTGGGCAAAGTCACCGAAAAGGTTTTTGCAATTTTTTTCTCTCCAATGCCGCTTGGGAATAACCAACGGTTTCAGCGCGACAAATGTGGCGTTCTGAGTCCCCAAACTCCAAATTTGGGCAAAGTCGCCTAAAAAGTTTGTGCAATATTTTTCTCTCCAATGCCGCTCTGGAATAGCCAACGGGTTCAGCGCGACAAATGGGGCGTTCTGAGTCCCCAAACTCCGAATTTGGGCAAAGTCGCGGAAAAGGTTTTTCCATTTTTTTCTCTCCAATGCCGCTTGGGAATAACCAACGGTTTCAGCGCGACAAATGTGGCGTTCTGAGTCCCCAAACTCCGAATTTGGGCAAAGTCGCCCAAAAGGTTTTTGGAATTTTTTTCTCTCCAATGCCGCTTTGGAATAACCTACGGGTTCAGCGCGACGAATGGGGCGTTCTGAGTCCCCAAACTCCGAATTTTGGCAAAGTCGCCCAAAAGGTTTTTGCCATTTTTTTCTCTCCAATGCCGCTTTGGAATAGCAAACGGGTTCAGCGCGACGAATGGGGCGTTCTGAGCCCCCAAACTGCGAATTTGGGAGAACTCGTCGAAAAGGTTTTTGCAATTTGTTTCTCTCCAATGCCTCTTTGGAATAGCCAACGTGTTCAGCGCGACGAATGGGGCGTTCTGAGTCCCCAAACTCCGTAATTGGGCAAAGTCGCCCAAAAGGTTTTTGCAATTTTTTTCTCTCCAATGCCGCTTGGGAATAACCAACGGTTTCAGCGCGACAAATGTGCCGTTCTGAGTCCCCAAACTCCGAATTTGGGCAAAGTCGCCCAAAAGGTTTTCCATTTTTTTCTCTCCAATGCCGCTTGGGAATAACCAACGGTTTCAGCGCGACAAATGTGGCGTTCTGAGTCACCAAACTCCGAATTTGGGCAAAGTCGCCCAAAAGGTTTTCCATTTTTTTCTCTCCAATGCCGCTTGGGAATAACCAACGGTTTCAGCGCGACAAATGTGGCGTTCTGAGTCCCCAAACTCCGAATTTGGGCAAAGTCGCCCAAAAGGTTTTTGGAATTTTTTTCTCTCCAATGCCGCTTTGGAATAACCTACGGGTTCAGCGCGACGAATCGGGCGTTCTGAGTCCCCAAACTCCGAATTTGGGCAAAGTCGCCCAAAAGGTTTTTGCAATTTTTTTCTCTCCAGTGCCGCTTGGGAATAACCAACGGTTTCAGCGCGACAAATGTGCCGTTCTGAGTCCCCAAACTCCGAATTTGGGCAAAGTCGCCCAAAAGGTTTTCCATTTTTTTCTCTCCAATGCCGCTTGGGAATAACCAACGGTTTCAGCGCGACAAATGTGGCGTTCTGAGTCCCCAAACTCCGAATTTGGGCAAAGTCGCCCAAAAGGTTTTTGGAATTTTTTTCTCTCCAATGCCGCTTTGGAATAACCTACGGGTTCAGCGCGACGAATGGGGCGTTCTGAGTCCCCAAACTCCGAATTTGGGCAAAGTCGCCCAAAAGGTTTTTGCAATTTTTTTCTCTCCAATGCCGCTTGGGAATAACCAACGGTTTCAGCGCGACAAATGTGCCGTTCTGAGTCCCCAAACTCCGAATTTGGGCAAAGTCGTCCAAAAGGTTTTCCATTTTTTTCTCTCCAATGCCGCTTGGGAATAACCAACGGTTTCAGCGCGACAAATGTGGCGTTCTGAGTCCCCAAACTCCGAATTTGGGCAAAGTCGCCCAAAAGGTTTTTGGAATTTTTTTCTCTCCAATGCCGCTTTGGAATAACCTACGGGTTCAGCGAGACGAATGGGGCGTTCTGAGTCCCCAAACTCCGAATTTGGGCAAAGTCACCGAAAAGGTTTTTGCAATTTGTTTCTCTCCAATGCCGCTTGGGAATAACCAACGGTTTCAGCGCGACAAATGTGGCGTTCTGAGTCCCCAAACTCCGAAATTGGGCAAAGTCGCCCAAAAGGTTTTTGCCATGTTTTTCTCTCCAATGCCGCTTTGGAATAACCAACGAGTTCAGTTCGACAAATGGGGCGTTCTGAGTCCCCAAACTCCGAATTTGGGCAAAGTCGCCCTAAAGGTTTTTGGAATTTGTTTCTCTCCAATGCCGCTTGGGAATAACCAACGGGTTCAGCGCGACAAATGGGGCGTTCTGAGTCCCCAAACTCCGAATTTTGGCAAAGTCGCCCAAAAGGTTTTTGCCATTTTTTTCTCTCCAATGCCGCTTTGGAATAGCCAACGGGTTCAGCGCGACGAATGGGGCGTTCTGAGCCCCCAAACTGCGAATTTGGGAGAACTCGTCGGAAAGGTTTTTGCAATTTGTTTCTCTCCAATGCCTCTTTGGAATAGCCAACGTGTTCAGCGCGACGAATGGGGCGTTCTGAGTCACCAAACTCCGAATTTGGGCAAAGTCGCCCAAAAGGTTTTCCATTTTTTTCTCTCCAATGCCGCTTGGGAATAACCAACGGTTTCAGCGCGACAAATGTGGCGTTCTGAGTCCCCAAACTCCGAATTTGGGCAAAGTCGCCCAAAAGGTTTTTGGAATTTTTTTCTCTCCAATGCCGCTTTGGAATAACCTACGGGTTCAGCGCGACGAATCGGGCGTTCTGAGTCCCCAAACTCCGAATTTGGGCAAAGTCGCCCAAAAGGTTTTTGCAATTTTTTTCTCTCCAGTGCCGCTTGGGAATAACCAACGGTTTCAGCGCGACAAATGTGCCGTTCTGAGTCCCCAAACTCCGAATTTGGGCAAAGTCGCCCAAAAGGTTTTCCATTTTTTTCTCTCCAATGCCGCTTGGGAATAACCAACGGTTTCAGCGCGACAAATGTGGCGTTCTGAGTCCCCAAACTCCGAATTTGGGCAAAGTCGCCCAAAAGGTTTTTGGAATTTTTTTCTCTCCAATGCCGCTTTGGAATAACCTACGGGTTCAGCGCGACGAATGGGGCGTTCTGAGTCCCCAAACTCCGAATTTGGGCAAAGTCGCCCAAAAGGTTTTTGCAATTTTTTTCTCTCCAATGCCGCTTGGGAATAACCAACGGTTTCAGCGCGACAAATGTGCCGTTCTGAGTCCCCAAACTCCGAATTTGGGCAAAGTCGTCCAAAAGGTTTTCCATTTTTTTCTCTCCAATGCCGCTTGGGAATAACCAACGGTTTCAGCGCGACAAATGTGGCGTTCTGAGTCCCCAAACTCCGAATTTGGGCAAAGTCGCCCAAAAGGTTTTTGGAATTTTTTTCTCTCCAATGCCGCTTTGGAATAACCTACGGGTTCAGCGAGACGAATGGGGCGTTCTGAGTCCCCAAACTCCGAATTTGGGCAAAGTCACCGAAAAGGTTTTTGCAATTTGTTTCTCTCCAATGCCGCTTGGGAATAACCAACGGTTTCAGCGCGACAAATGTGGCGTTCTGAGTCCCCAAACTCCGAAATTGGGCAAAGTCGCCCAAAAGGTTTTTGCCATGTTTTTCTCTCCAATGCCGCTTTGGAATAACCAACGAGTTCAGTTCGACAAATGGGGCGTTCTGAGTCCCCAAACTCCGAATTTGGGCAAAGTCGCCCTAAAGGTTTTTGGAATTTGTTTCTCTCCAATGCCGCTTGGGAATAACCAACGGGTTCAGCGCGACAAATGGGGCGTTCTGAGTCCCCAAACTCCGAATTTTGGCAAAGTCGCCCAAAAGGTTTTTGCCATTTTTTTCTCTCCAATGCCGCTTTGGAATAGCCAACGGGTTCAGCGCGACGAATGGGGCGTTCTGAGCCCCCAAACTGCGAATTTGGGAGAACTCGTCGGAAAGGTTTTTGCAATTTGTTTCTCTCCAATGCCTCTTTGGAATAGCCAACGTGTTCAGCGCGACGAATGGGGCGTTCTGAGTCCCCAAACTCCGTAATTGGGCAAAGTCGCCCAAAAGGTTTTTGCCATTATTTTTCTCTCCAATGCCGCTTTGGAATAACCAACGGGTTCAGCGCGACGAATGGGGCGTTCTGAGCCCCCAAACTGCGAATTTGGGAGAACTCGTCGAAAAGGTTTTTGCAATTTGTTTCTCTCCAATGCCGCTTTGGAATAACCAGCGGGTTCAGCGCGACAAATGGGGCTTTCTGAGTCCCCAAACTCCGAATTTGGGCAAAGTCGCCCAAAAGGTTTTTGCAATTTTTTTCTCTCCAATGCCGCTTTGGAATAACCAACGGGTTCAGCGCGACAAATGGGGCGTTCTGAGTCCCCAAACTCCGAATTTGGGCAAAGTCACCGAAAAGGTTTTTGCAATTTTTTTCTCTCCAATGCCGCTTGGGAATAACCAACGGTTTCAGCGCGACAAATGTGGCGTTCTGAGTCCCCAAACTCCAAATTTGGGCAAAGTCGCCTAAAAAGTTTGTGCAATATTTTTCTCTCCAATGCCGCTCTGGAATAGCCAACGGGTTCAGCGCGACAAATGGGGCGTTCTGAGTCCCCAAACTCCGAATTTGGGCAAAGTCGCGGAAAACGTTTTTCCATTTTTTTCTCTCCAATGCCGCTTGGGAATAACCAACGGTTTCAGCGCGACAAATGTGGCGTTCTGAGTCCCCAAACTCCGAATTTGGGCAAAGTCGCCCAAAAGGTTTTTGGAATTTTTTTCTCTCCAATGCCGCTTTGGAATAACCTACGGGTTCAGCGCGACGAATGGGGCGTTCTGAGTCCCCAAACTCCGAATTTTGGCAAAGTCGCCCAAAAGGTTTTTGCCATTTTTTTCTCTCCAATGCCGCTTTGGAATAGCAAACGGGTTCAGCGCGACGAATGGGGCGTTCTGAGCCCCCAAACTGCGAATTTGGGAGAACTCGTCGAAAACGTTTTTGCAATTTGTTTCTCTCCAATGCCTCTTTGGAATAGCCAACGTGTTCAGCGCGACGAATGGGGCGTTCTGAGTCCCCAAACTCCGTAATTGGGCAAAGTCGCCCAAAAGGTTTTTGCAATTTTTTTCTCTCCAATGCCGCTTGGGAATAACCAACGGTTTCAGCGCGACAAATGTGCCGTTCTGAGTCCCCAAACTCCGAATTTGGGCAAAGTCGCCCAAAAGGTTTTCCATTTTTTTCTCTCCAATGCCGCTTGGGAATAACCAACGGTTTCAGCGCGACAAATGTGGCGTTCTGAGTCACCAAACTCCGAATTTGGGCAAAGTCGCCCAAAAGGTTTTCCATTTTTTTCTCTCCAATGCCGCTTGGGAATAACCAACGGTTTCAGCGCGACAAATGTGGCGTTCTGAGTCCCCAAACTCCGAATTTGGGCAAAGTCGCCCAAAAGGTTTTTGGAATTTTTTTCTCTCCAATGCCGCTTTGGAATAACCTACGGGTTCAGCGCGACGAATCGGGCGTTCTGAGTCCCCAAACTCCGAATTTGGGCAAAGTCGCCCAAAAGGTTTTTGCAATTTTTTTCTCTCCAGTGCCGCTTGGGAATAACCAACGGTTTCAGCGCGACAAATGTGCCGTTCTGAGTCCCCAAACTCCGAATTTGGGCAAAGTCGCCCAAAAGGTTTTCCATTTTTTTCTCTCCAATGCCGCTTGGGAATAACCAACGGTTTCAGCGCGACAAATGTGGCGTTCTGAGTCCCCAAACTCCGAATTTGGGCAAAGTCGCCCAAAAGGTTTTTGGAATTTTTTTCTCTCCAATGCCGCTTTGGAATAACCTACGGGTTCAGCGCGACGAATGGGGCGTTCTGAGTCCCCAAACTCCGAATTTGGGCAAAGTCGCCCAAAAGGTTTTTGCAATTTTTTTCTCTCCAATGCCGCTTGGGAATAACCAACGGTTTCAGCGCGACAAATGTGCCGTTCTGAGTCCCCAAACTCCGAATTTGGGCAAAGTCGTCCAAAAGGTTTTCCATTTTTTTCTCTCCAATGCCCCTTGGGAATAACCAACGGTTTCAGCGCGACAAATGTGGCGTTCTGAGTCCCCAAACTCCGAATTTGGGCAAAGTCGCCCAAAAGGTTTTTGGAATTTTTTTCTCTCCAATGCCGCTTTGGAATAACCTACGGGTTCAGCGAGACGAATGGGGCGTTCTGAGTCCCCAAACTCCGAATTTGGGCAAAGTCACCGAAAAGGTTTTTGCAATTTGTTTCTCTCCAATGCCGCTTGGGAATAACCAACGGTTTCAGCGCGACAAATGTGGCGTTCTGAGTCCCCAAACTCCGAAATTGGGCAAAGTCGCCCAAAAGGTTTTTGCCATGTTTTTCTCTCCAATGCCGCTTTGGAATAACCAACGAGTTCAGTTCGACAAATGGGGCGTTCTGAGTCCCCAAACTCCGAATTTGGGCAAAGTCGCCCTAAAGGTTTTTGGAATTTGTTTCTCTCCAATGCCGCTTGGGAATAACCAACGGGTTCAGCGCGACAAATGGGGCGTTCTGAGTCCCCAAACTCCGAATTTTGGCAAAGTCGCCCAAAAGGTTTTTGCCATTTTTTTCTCTCCAATGCCGCTTTGGAATAGCCAACGGGTTCAGCGCGACGAATGGGGCGTTCTGAGCCCCCAAACTGCGAATTTGGGAGAACTCGTCGAAAAGGTTTTTGCAATTTGTTTCTCTCCAATGCCTCTTTGGAATAGCCAACGTGTTCAGCGCGACGAATGGGGCGTTCTGAGTCCCCAAACTCCGTAATTGGGCAAAGTCGCCCAAAAGGTTTTTGCAATTTTTTTCTCTCCAATGCCGCTTGGGAATAACCAACGGTTTCAGAGCGACAAATGTGGCGTTCTGAGTCCCCAAACTCCGAAATTGGGCAAAGTCGCCCAAAAGGTTTTTGCCATGTTTTTCTGTCCAATGCCGCTTTGGAATAACCAACGGGTTCAGCGCGACAAATGGGGCGTTCTGAGTCCCCAAACTCCGAATTTTGGCAAAGTCGCCCAAAAGGTTTTTGCCATTATTTTTCTCTCCAATGCCGCTTTGGAATAACCAACGGGTTCAGCGCGACGAATGGGGCGTTCTGAGCCCCCAAACTGCGAATTTGGGAGAACTCGTCGAAAAGGTTTTTGCAATTTGTTTCTCTCCAATGCCTCTTTGGAATAGCCAACGTGTTCAGCGCGACGAATGGGGCGTTCTGAGTCCCCAAACTCCGTAATTGAGCAAAGTCGCCCAAAAGGTTTTTGCCATTTTTTTCTGTCCAATGCCGCTTTGGAATAACCAGCGGGTTCAGCGCGACAAATGGGGCTTTCTGAGTCCCCAAACTCCGAATTTGGGCAAAGTCGCCCAAAAGGTTTTTGCAATTTTTTTCTCTCCAATGCCGCTTTGGAATAACCAACGGGTTCAGCGCGACAAATGGGGCGTTCTGAGTCCCCAAACTCCGAATTTGGGCAAAGTCACCTAAAAGGTTTTTGCAATTTTTTTCTCTCCAATGCCGCTTGGGAATAACCAACGGTTTCAGCGCGACAAATGTGGCGTTCTGAGTCCCCAAACTCCAAATTTGGGCAAAGTCGCCTAAAAAGTTTGTGCAATATTTTTCTCTCCAATGCCGCTCTGGAATAGCCAACGGGTTCAGCGCGACAAATGGGGCGTTCTGAGTCCCCAAACTCCGAATTTGGGCAAAGTCGCGGAAAAGGTTTTTCCATTTTTTTCTCTCCAATGCCGCTTGGGAATAACCAACGGTTTCAGCGCGACAAATGTGGCGTTCTGAGTCCCCAAACTCCGAATTTGGGCAAAGTCGCCCAAAAGGTTTTTGGAATTTTTTTCTCTCCAATGCCGCTTTGGAATAACCTACGGGTTCAGCGCGACGAATGGGGCGTTCTGAGTCCCCAAACTCCGAATTTGGGCAAAGTCGCCCAAAAGGTTTTTGCCATGTTTTTCTCTCCAATGCCGCTTGGGAATAACCAACGGTTTCAGCGCGACAAATGTGCCGTTCTGAGTCCCCAAACTCCGAATTTGGGCAAAGTCGTCCAAAAGGTTTTCCATTTTTTTCTCTCCAATGCCCCTTGGGAATAACCAACGGTTTCAGCGCGACAAATGTGGCGTTCTGAGTCCCCAAACTCCGAATTTGGGCAAAGTCGCCCAAAAGGTTTTTGGAATTTTTTTCTCTCCAATGCCGCTTTGGAATAACCTACGGGTTCAGCGAGACGAATGGGGCGTTCTGAGTCCCCAAACTCCGAATTTGGGCAAAGTCACCGAAAAGGTTTTTGCAATTTGTTTCTCTCCAATGCCGCTTGGGAATAACCAACGGTTTCAGCGCGACAAATGTGGCGTTCTGAGTCCCCAAACTCCGAAATTGGGCAAAGTCGCCCAAAAGGTTTTTGCCATGTTTTTCTCTCCAATGCCGCTTTGGAATAACCAACGAGTTCAGTTCGACAAATGGGGCGTTCTGAGTCCCCAAACTCCGAATTTGGGCAAAGTCGCCCTAAAGGTTTTTGCAATTTGTTTCTCTCCAATGCCGCTTGGGAATAACCAACGGGTTCAGCGCGACAAATGGGGCGTTCTGAGTCCCCAAACTCCGAATTTTGGCAAAGTCGCCCAAAAGGTTTTTGCCATTTTTTTCTCTCCAATGCCGCTTTGGAATAGCCAACGGGTTCAGCGCGACGAATGGGGCGTTCTGAGCCCCCAAACTGCGAATTTGGGAGAACTCGTCGAAAAGGTTTTTGCAATTTGTTTCTCTCCAATGCCTCTTTGGAATAGCCAACGTGTTCAGCGCGACGAATGGGGCGTTCTGAGTCCCCAAACTCCGTAATTGGGCAAAGTCGCCCAAAAGGTTTTTGCAATTTGTTTCTCTCCAATGCCGCTTGGGAATAACCAACGGTTTCAGAGCGACAAATGTGGCGTTCTGAGTCCCCAAACTCCGAAATTGGGCAAAGTCGCCCAAAAGGTTTTTGCCATGTTTTTCTGTCCAATGCCGCTTTGGAATAACCAACGGGTTCAGCGCGACAAATGGGGCGTTCTGAGTCCCCAAACTCCGAATTTTGGCAAAGTCGCCCAAAAGGTTTTTGCCATTATTTTTCTCTCCAATGCCGCTTTGGAATAACCAACGGGTTCAGCGCGACGAATGGGGCGTTCTGAGTCCCCAAACTCCGTAATTGAGCAAAGTCGCCCAAAAGGTTTTTGCCATTTTTTTCTGTCCAATGCCGCTTTGGAATAACCAGCGGGTTCAGCGCGACAAATGGGGCTTTCTGAGTCCCCAAACTCCGAATTTGGGCAAAGTCGCCCAAAAGGTTTTTGCAATTTTTTTCTCTCCAATGCCGCTTTGGAATAACCAACGGGTTCAGCGCGACAAATGGGGCGTTCTGAGTCCCCAAACTCCGAATTTGGGCAAAGTCACCGAAAAGGTTTTTGCAATTTTTTTCTCTCCAATGCCGCTTGGGAATAACCAACGGTTTCAGCGCGACAAATGTGGCGTTCTGAGTCCCCAAACTCCAAATTTGGGCAAAGTCGCCTAAAAAGTTTGTGCAATATTTTTCTCTCCAATGCCGCTCTGGAATAGCCAACGGGTTCAGCGCGACAAATGGGGCGTTCTGAGTCCCCAAACTCCGAATTTGGGCAAAGTCGCGGAAAAGGTTTTTCCATTTTTTTCTCTCCAATGCCGCTTGGGAATAACCAACGGTTTCAGCGCGACAAATGTGGCGTTCTGAGTCCCCAAACTCCGAATTTGGGCAAAGTCGCCCAAAAGGTTTTTGGAATTTTTTTCTCTCCAATGCCGCTTTGGAATAACCTACGGGTTCAGCGCGACGAATGGGGCGTTCTGAGTCCCCAAACTCCGAATTTGGGCAAAGTCGCCCAAAAGGTTTTTGCAATTTTTTTCTCTCCAATGCCGCTTGGGAATAACCAACGGTTTCAGCGCGACAAATGTGCCGTTCTGAGTCCCCAAACTCCGAATTTGGGCAAAGTCGCCCAAAAGGTTTTCCATTTTTTTCTCTCCAATGCCGCTTGGGAATAACCAACGGTTTCAGCGCGACAAATGTGGCGTTCTGAGTCCCCAAACTCCGAATTTGGGCAAAGTCGCCCAAAAGGTTTTTGGAATTTTTTTCTCTCCAATGCCGCTTTGGAATAACCTACGGGTTCAGCGAGACGAATGGGGCGTTCTGAGTCCCCAAACTCCGAATTTGGGCAAAGTCACCCAAAAGGTTTTTGCAATTTGTTTCTCTCCAATGCCGCTTGGGAATAACCAACGGTTTCAGCGCGACAAATGTGGCGTTCTGAGTCCCCAAACTCCGAAATTGGGCAAAGTCGCCCAAATGGTTTTTGCCATGTTTTTCTCTCCAATGCCGCTTTGGAATAACCAACGGGTTCAGAGCGACAAATGGGGCGTTCTGAGTCCCCAAACTCCGAATTTGGGCAAAGTCGCCCTAAAGGTTTTTGGAATTTGTTTCTCTCCAATGCCGCTTGGGAATAACCAACGGGTTCAGCGCGACAAATGGGGCGTTCTGAGTCCCCAAACTCCGAATTTTGGCAAAGTCGCCCAAAAGGTTTTTGCCATTTTTTTCTCTCCAATGCCGCTTTGGAATAGCCAACGGGTTCAGCGCGACGAATGGGGCGTTCTGAGCCCCCAAACTGCGAATTTGGGAGAACTCGTCGAAAAGGTTTTTGCAATTTGTTTCTCTCCAATGCCTCTTTGGAATAGCCAACGTGTTCAGCGCGACGAATGGGGCGTTCTGAGTCCCCAAACTCCGTAATTGAGCAAAGTCGCCCAAAAGGTTTTTGCCATTTTTTTTCTCTCCAATGCCGCTTTGGAATAACCTACGGGTTCAGCGCGACGAATGGGGCTTTCTGAGTCCCCAAACTCCGAATTTGGGCAAAGTCGCCCAAAAGGTTTTTGCAAATTTTTTCTCTCCAATGCCGCTTGGGAATAACCAACGGTTTCAGGGCGACAAATGTGCCGTTCTGAGTCCCCAAACTCCGAATTTGGGCAAAGTCGCCCAAAAGGTTTTCCATTTTTTTCTCTCCAATGCCGCTTGGGAATAACCAACGGTTTCAGCGTGACAAATGTGGCGTTCTGAGTCCCCAAACACCGAATTTGGGCAAAGTCGCCCAAAAGGTTTTTGGAATTTTTTTCTCTCTAATGCCGCTTTGGAAAAACCTACGGGTTCAGCGCGACGAATCGGGCGTTCTGAGTCCCCAAACTCCGAATTTGGGCAAAGTCGCCCAAAAGGTTTTGGCAATTTTTTTCTCTCCAGTGCCGCTTGGGAATAACCAACGGTTTCAGCGCGACAAATGTGCCGTTCTGAGTCCCCAAACTCCGAATTTGGGCAAAGTCGCCCAAAAGGTTTTCCATTTTTTTCTCTCCAATGCCGCTTGGGAATAACCAACGGGTTCAGCGCGACAAATGGGGCGTTCTGAGTCCCCAAACTCCGAATTTTGGCAAAGTCGCCCAAAAGGTTTTTGCCATTTTTTTCTCTCCAATGCCGCTTTGGAATAGCCAACGGGTTCAGCGCGACGAATGGGGCGTTCTGAGCCCCCAAACTGCGAATTTGGGAGAACTCGTCGAAAAGGTTTTTGCAATTTGTTTCTCTCCAATGCCTCTTTGGAATAGCCAACGTGTTCAGCGCGACGAATGGGGCGTTCTGAGTCCCCAAACTCCGTAATTGGGCAAAGTCGCCCAAAAGGTTTTTGCAATTTTTTTCTCTCCAATGCCGCTTGGGAATAACCAACGGTTTCAGAGCGACAAATGTGGCGTTCTGAGTCCCCAAACTCCGAAATTGGGCAAAGTCGCCCAAAAGGTTTTTGCCATGTTTTTCTGTCCAATGCCGCTTTGGAATAACCAACGGGTTCAGAGCGACAAATGGGGCGTTCTGAGTCCCCAAACTCCGAATTTTGGCAAAGTCGCCCAAAAGGTTTTTGCCATTATTTTTCTCTCCAATGCCGCTTTGGAATAACCAACGGGTTCAGCGCGACGAATGGGGCGTTCTGAGCCCCCAAACTGCGAATTTGGGAGAACTCGTCGAAAAGGTTTTTGCAATTTGTTTCTCTCCAATGCCTCTTTGGAATAGCCAACGTGTTCAGCGCGACGAATGGGGCGTTCTGAGTCCCCAAACTCCGTAATTGAGCAAAGTCGCCCAAAAGGTTTTTGCCATTTTTTTCTGTCCAATGCCGCTTTGGAATAACCAGCGGGTTCAGCGCGACAAATGGGGCTTTCTGAGTCCCCAAACTCCGAATTTGGGCAAAGTCGCCCAAAAGGTTTTTGCAATTTTTTTCTCTCCAATGCCGCTTTGGAATAACCAACGGGTTCAGCGCGACAAATGGGGCGTTCTGAGTCCCCAAACTCCGAATTTGGGCAAAGTCACCGAAAAGGTTTTTGCAATTTTTTTCTCTCCAATGCCGCTTGGGAATAACCAACGGTTTCAGCGCGACAAATGTGGCGTTCTGAGTCCCCAAACTCCAAATTTGGGCAAAGTCGCCCAAAAAGTTTGTGCAATATTTTTCTCTCCAATGCCGCTCTGGAATAGCCAACGGGTTCAGCGCGACAAATGGGGCGTTCTGAGTCCCCAAACTCCGAATTTGGGCAAAGTCGCCCAAAAGGTTTTTGCCATTTTTTTCTCTCCAATGCCGCTTTGGAATAGCCAACGGGTTCAGCGCGACGAATGGGGCGTTCTGAGCCCCCAAACTGCGAATTTGGGAGAACTCGTCGAAAAGGTTTTTGCAATTTGTTTCTCTCCAATGCCTCTTTGGAATAGCCAACGTGTTCAGCGCGACGAATGGGGCGTTCTGAGTCCCCAAACTCCGTAATTGGGCAAAGTCGCCCAAAAGGTTTTTGCAATTTTTTTCTCTCCAATGCCGCTTGGGAATAACCAACGGTTTCAGCGCGACAAATGTGCCGTTCTGAGTCCCCAAACTCCGAATTTGGGCAAAGTCGCCCAAAAGGTTTTCCATTTTTTTCTCTCCAATGCCGCTTGGGAATAACCAACGGTTTCAGCGCGACAAATGGGGCGTTCTGAGTCCCCAAACTCCGAATTTGGGCAAAGTCGCCCAAAAGGTTTTTGGAATTTTTTTCTCTCCAATGCCGCTTTGGAATAACCTACGGGTTCAGCGCGACGAATGGGGCGTTCTGAGTCCCCAAACTCCGAATTTGGGCAAAGTCGCCCAAAAGGTTTTTGCAATTTTTTTCTCTCCAATGCCGCTTGGGAATAACCAACGGTTTCAGCGCGACAAATGTGCCGTTCTGAGTCCCCAAACTCCGAATTTGGGCAAAGTCGCCCAAAAGGTTTTCCATTTTTTTCTCTCCAATGCCGCTTGGGAATAACCAACGGTTTCAGCGCGACAAATGTGGCGTTCTGAGTCCCCAAACTCCGAATTTGGGCAAAGTCGCCCAAAAGGTTTTTGGAATGTTTTTTCTCTCCAATGCCGCTTTGGAATAACCTACGGGTTCAGCGAGACGAATCGGGCGTTCTGAGTCCCCAAACTCCGAATTTGGGCAAAGTCACCGAAAAGGTTTTTGCAATTTGTTTCTCTCCAATGCCGCTTGGGAATAACCAACGGTTTCAGCGCGACAAATGTGGCGTTCTGAGTCCCCAAACTCCGAAATTGGGCAAAGTCGCCCAAAAGGTTTTTGCCATGTTTTTCTCTCCAATGCCGCTTTTGAATAACCAACGGGTTCAGAGCGACAAATGGGTCGTTCTGAGTCCCCAAACTCCGAATTTGGGCAAAGTCGCCCTAAAGGTTTTTGGAATTTGTTTCTCTCCAATGCCGCTTGGGAATAACCAACGGGTTCAGCGCGACAAATGGGGCGTTCTGAGTCCCCAAACTCCGAATTTTGGCAAAGTCGCCCAAAAGGTTTTTGCCATTTTTTTCTCTCCAATGCCGCTTTGGAATAGCCAACGGGTTCAGCGCGACGAATGGGGCGTTCTGAGCCCCAAACTGCGAATTTGGGAGAACTCTTCGAAAAGGTTTTTGCAATTTGTTTCTCTCCAATGCCTCTTTGGAATAGCCAACGTGTTCAGCGCGACGAATGGGGCGTTCTGAGTCCCCAAACTCCGTAATTGGGCAAAGTCGCCCGAAAGGTTTTTGCAATTTTTTTCTCTCCAATGCCGCTTGCGAATAACCAACGGTTTCAGCGCGACAAATGTGGCGTTCTGAGTCCCCAAACTCCGAAATTGGGCAAAGTCGCCCAAAAGGTTTTTGATATGTTTTTCTGTCCAATGCCGCTTTGGAATAACCAACGGGTTCAGCGCGACAAATGGGGCGTTCTGAGTCCCCAAACTCCGAATTTTGGCAAAGTCGCCCAAAAGGTTTTTGCCATTATTTTTCTCTCCAATGCCGCTTTGGAATAACCAACGGGTTCAGCGCGACGAATGGGGCGTTCTGAGCCCCCAAACTGCGAATTTGGGAGAACTCGTCGAAAAGGTTTTTGCAATTTGTTTCTCTCCAATGCCTCTTTGGAATAGCCAACGTGTTCAGCGCGACGAATGGGGCGTTCTGAGTCCCCAAACTCCGTAATTGAGCAAAGTCGCCCAAAAGGTTTTTGCCACGTTTTTTCTGTCCAATGCCGCTTTGGAATAACCAGCGGGTTCAGCGCGACAAATGGGGCTTTCTGAGTCCCCAAACTCCGAATTTGGGCAATTCGCCCAAAAGGTTTTTGCAATCTTTTTCTCTCCAATGCCGCTTTGGAATAACCAACGGGTTCAGCGCGACAAATGGGGCGTTCTGAGTCCCCAAACTCCGAATTTGGGCAAAGTCACCGAAAAGGTTTTTGCAATTTTTTTCTCTCCAATGCCGCTTGGGAATAACCAACGGTTTCAGCGCGACAAATGTGGCGTTCTGAGTCCCCAAACACCGAATTTGGGCAAAGTCGCCCAAAAGGTTTTTGGAATGTTTTTCTCTCCAATGCCGCTTTGGAATAACCTACGGGTTCAGCGCGACGAATCGGGCGTTCTGAGTCCCCAAACTCCGAATTTGGGCAAAGTCGCCCAAAAGGTTTTTGCAATTTTTTTCTCTCCAGTGCCGCTTGGGAATAACCAACGGTTTCAGCGCGACAAATGTGCCGTTCTGAGTCCCCAAACTCCGAATTTTGGCAAAGTCGCCAAAAGGTTTTCCATTTTTTTCTCTCCAATGCCGCTTGGGAATAACCAACGGGTTCAGCGCGACAAATGGGGCGTTCTGAGTCCCCAAACTCCGAATTTGGGCAAAGTCGCCCAAAAGGTTTTTGCCATTTTTTTCTCTCCAATGCCGCTTTGGAATAGCCAACGGGTTCAGCGCGACGAATGGGGCGTTCTGAGCCCCCAAACTGCGAATTTGGGAGAACTCGTCGAAAAGGTTTTTGCAATTTGTTTCTCTCCAATGCCTCTTTGGAATAGCCAACGTGTTCAGCGCGACGAATGGGGCGTTCTGAGTCCCCAAACTCCGTAATTGGGCAAAGTCGCCCAAAAGGTTTTTGCAATTTTTTTCTCTCCAATGCCGCTTGGGAATAACCAACGGTTTCAGAGCGACAAATGTGGCGTTCTGAGTCCCCAAACTCCGAAATTGGGCAAAGTCGCCCAAAAGGTTTTTGCCATGTTTTTCTGTCCAATGCCGCTTTGGAATAACCAACGGGTTCAGAGCGACAAATGGGGCGTTCTGAGTCCCCAAACTCCGAATTTTGGCAAAGTCGCCCAAAATGTTTTTGCCCTTATTTTTCTCTCCAATGCCGCTTTGGAATAACCAACGGGTTCAGCGCGACGAATGGGGCGTTCTGAGCCCCCAAACTGCGAATTTGGGAGAACTCGTCGAAAAGGTTTTTGCAATTTGTTTCTCTCCAATGCCTCTTTGGAATAGCCAACGTGTTCAGCGCGACGAATGGGGCGTTCTGAGTCCCCAAACTCCGTAATTGAGCAAAGTCGCCCAAAAGGTTTTTGCCATTTTTTTCTGTCCAATGCCGCTTTGGAATAACCAGCGGGTTCAGCGCGACAAATGGGGCTTTCTGAGTCCCCAAACTCCGAATTTGGGCAATTCGCCCAAAAGGTTTTTGCAATCTTTTTCTCTCCAATGCCGCTTTGGAATAACCAACGGGTTCAGCGCGACAAATGGGGCGTTCTGAGTCCCCAAACTCCGAATTTGGGCAAAGTCACCGAAAAGGTTTTTGCAATTTTTTTCTCTCCAATGCCGCTTGGGAATAACCAACGGTTTCAGCGCGACAAATGTGGCGTTCTGAGTCCCCAAACACCGAATTTGGGCAAAGTCGCCCAAAAGGTTTTTGGAATGTTTTTCTCTCCAATGCCGCTTTGGAATAACCTACGGGTTCAGCGCGACGAATCGGGCGTTCTGAGTCCCCAAACTCCGAATTTGGGCAAAGTCGCCCAAAAGGTTTTTGCAATTTTTTTCTCTCCAGTGCCGCTTGGGAATAACCAACGGTTTCAGCGCGACAAATGTGCCGTTCTGAGTCCCCAAACTCCGAATTTTGGCAAAGTCGCCAAAAGGTTTTCCATTTTTTTCTCTCCAATGCCGCTTGGGAATAACCAACAGGTTCAGCGCGACAAATGGGGCGTTCTGAGTCCCCAAACTCCGAATTTGGGCAAAGTCGCCCAAAAGGTTTTTGCCATTTTTTTCTCTCCAATGCCGCTTTGGAATAGCCAACGGGTTCAGCGCGACGAATGGGGCGTTCTGAGCCCCCAAACTGCGAATTTGGGAGAACTCGTCGAAAAGGTTTTTGCAATTTGTTTCTCTCCAATGCCTCTTTGGAATAGCCAACGTGTTCAGCGCGACGAATGGGGCGTTCTGAGTCCCCAAACTCCGTAATTGGGCAAAGTCGCCCAAAAGGTTTTTGCAATTTTTTTTTCTCCAATGCCGCTTGGGAATAACCAACGGTTTCAGAGCGACAAATGTGGCGTTCTGAGTCCCCAAACTCCGAAATTGGGCAAAGTCGCCCAAAAGGTTTTTGCCATGTTTTTCTGTCCAATGCCGCTTTGGAATAACCAACGGGTTCAGAGCGACAAATGGGGCGTTCTGAGTCCCCAAACTCCGAATTTTGGCAAAGTCGCCCAAAATGTTTTTGCCCTTATTTTTCTCTCCAATGCCGCTTTGGAATAACCAACGGGTTCAGCGCGACAAATGGGGCGTTCTGAGTCCCCAAACTCCGAATTTGGGCAAAGTCGCGGAAAAGGTTTTTCCATTTTTTTCTCTCCAATGCCGCTTGGGAATAACCAACGGTTTCAGCGCGACAAATGTGGCGTTCTGAGTCCCCAAACTCCGAATTTGGGCAAAGTCGCCCAAAAGGTTTTTGGATCTTTTTTCTCTCCAATGCCGCTTTGGAATAACCTACGGGTTCAGCGCGACGAATGGGGCGTTCTGAGTCCCCAAACTCCGAATTTGGGCAAAGTCGCCCAAAAGGTTTTTGCAAATTTTTTCTCTCCAATGCCGCTTGGGAATAACCAACGGTTTCAGGGCGACAAATGTGCCGTTCTGAGTCCCCAAACTCCGAATTTGGGCAAAGTCGCCCAAAAGGTTTTCCATTTTTTTCTCTCCAATGCCGCTTGGGAATAACCAACGGTTTCAGCGCGACAAATGTGGCGTTCTGTGTCCCCAAACTCCGAATTTGGGCAAAGTCGCCCAAAAGGTTTTTGGAATTTTTTTCTCTCCAATGCCGCTTTGGAATAACCTACGGGTTCAGCGCGACGAATCGGGCGTTCTGAGTCCCCAAACTCCGAATTTGGGCAAAGTCGCCCAAAAGGTTTTTGCAATTTTTTTCTCTCCAGTGCCGCTTGGGAATAACCAACGGTTTCAGCGCGACAAATGTGCCGTTCTGAGTCCCCAAACTCCGAATTTGGGCAAAGTCGCCCAAAAGGTTTTCCATTTTTTTCTCTCCAATGCCGCTTGGGAATAACCAACGGTTTCAGCGAGACAAATGTGGCGTTCTGAGTCCCCAAACTCCGAATTTGGGCAAAGTCGCCCAAAAGGTTTTTGCAATTTTTTTCTCTCCAATGCCGCTTTGGAATAACCTACGGGTTCAGCGCGACGAATGGGGCGTTCTGAGTCCCCAAACTCCGAATTTGGGCAAAGTCGCCCAAAAGGTTTTTGCAATTTTTTTCTCTCCAATGCCGCTTGGGAATAACCAACGGTTTCAGCGCGACAAATGTGCCGTTCTGAGTCCCCAAACTCCGAATTTGGGCAAAGTCGCCCAAAAGGTTTTCCATTTTTTTCTCTCCAATGCCGCTTGGGAATAACCAACGGTTTCACCGCGACAAATGGGGCGTTCTGAGTCCCCAAACTCCGAATTTTGGCAAAGTCGCCCAAAAGGTTTTTGCCCTTATTTTTCTCTCCAATGCCGCTTTGGAATAACCAACGGGTTCAGCGCGACGAATGGGGCGTTCTGAGCCCCCAAACTGCGAATTTGGGAGAACTCGTCGAAAAGGTTTTTGCAATTTGTTTCTCTCCAATGCCTCTTTGGAATAGCCAACGTGTTCAGCGCGACGAATGGGGCGTTCTGAGTCCCCAAACTCCGTAATTGAGCAAAGTCGCCCAAAAGGTTTTTGCCATTTTTTTCTGTCCAATGCCGCTTTGGAATAACCAGCGGGTTCAGCGCGACAAATGGGGCTTTCTGAGTCCCCAAACTCCGAATTTGGGCAATTCGCCCAAAAGGTTTTTGCAATCTTTTTCTCTCCAATGCCGCTTTGGAATAACCAACGGGTTCAGCGCGACAAATGGGGCGTTCTGAGTCCCCAAACTCCGAATTTGGGCAAAGTCACCGAAAAGGTTTTTGCAATTTTTTTCTCTCCAATGCCGCTTGGGAATAACCAACGGTTTCAGCGCGACAAATGTGGCGTTCTGAGTCCCCAAACACCGAATTTGGGCAAAGTCGCCCAAAAGGTTTTTGGAATGTTTTTCTCTCCAATGCCGCTTTGGAATAACCTACGGGTTCAGCGCGACGAATCGGGCGTTCTGAGTCCCCAAACTCCGAATTTGGGCAAAGTCGCCCAAAAGGTTTTTGCAATTTTTTTCTCTCCAGTGCCGCTTGGGAATAACCAACGGTTTCAGCGCGACAAATGTGCCGTTCTGAGTCCCCAAACTCCGAATTTTGGCAAAGTCGCCAAAAGGTTTTCCATTTTTTTCTCTCCAATGCCGCTTGGGAATAACCAACGGGTTCAGCGCGACAAATGGGGCGTTCTGAGTCCCCAAACTCCGAATTTGGGCAAAGTCGCCCAAAAGGTTTTTGCCATTTTTTTCTCTCCAATGCCGCTTTGGAATAGCCAACGGGTTCAGCGCGACGAATGGGGCGTTCTGAGCCCCCAAACTGCGAATTTGGGAGAACTCGTCGAAAAGGTTTTTGCAATTTGTTTCTCTCCAATGCCTCTTTGGAATAGCCAACGTGTTCAGCGCGACGAATGGGGCGTTCTGAGTCCCCAAACTCCGTAATTGGGCAAAGTCGCCCAAAAGGTTTTTGCAATTTTTTTCTCTCCAATGCCGCTTGGGAATAACCAACGGTTTCAGAGCGACAAATGTGGCGTTCTGAGTCCCCAAACTCCGAAATTGGGCAAAGTCGCCCAAAAGGTTTTTGCCATGTTTTTCTGTCCAATGCCGCTTTGGAATAACCAACGGGTTCAGAGCGACAAATGTGGCGTTCTGAGTCCCCAAACTCCGAAATTGGGCAAAGTCGCCCAAAAGGTTTTTGCCATGTTTTTCTGTCCAATGCCGCTTTGGAATAACCAACGGGTTCAGCGCGACGAATGGGGCGTTCTGAGCCCCCAAACTGCGAATTTGGGAGAACTCGTCGAAAAGGTTTTTGCAATTTGTTTCTCTCCAATGCCTCTTTGGAATAGCCAACGTGTTCAGCGCGACGAATGGGGCGTTCTGAGTCCCCAAACTCCGTAATTGAGCAAAGTCGCCCAAAAGGTTTTTGCCATTTTTTTCTGTCCAATGCCGCTTTGGAATAACCAGCGGGTTCAGCGCGACAAATGGGGCTTTCTGAGTCCCCAAACTCCGAATTTGGGCAAAGTCGCCCAAAAGGTTTTTGCAATTTTTTTCTCTCCAATGCCGCTTTGGAATAACCAACGGGTTCAGCGCGACAAATGGGGCGTTCTGAGTCCCCAAACTCCGAATTTGGGCAAAGTCACCGAAAAGGTTTTTGCAATTTTTTTCTCTCCAATGCCGCTTGGGAATAACCAACGGTTTCAGCGCGACAAATGTGGCGTTCTGAGTCCCCAAACTCCAAATTTGGGCAAAGTCGCCCAAAAAGTTTGTGCAATATTTTTCTCTCCAATGCCGCTCTGGAATAGCCAACGGGTTCAGCGCGACAAATGGGGCGTTCTGAGTCCCCAAACTCCGAATTTGGGCAAAGTCGCGGAAAAGGTTTTTCCATTTTTTTCTCTCCAATGCCGCTTGGGAATAACCAACGGTTTCAGCGCGACAAATGTGGCGTTCTGAGTCCCCAAACTCCGAATTTGGGCAAAGTCGCCCAAAAGGTTTTTGGATCTTTTTTCTCTCCAATGCCGCTTTGGAATAACCTACGGGTTCAGCGCGACGAATGGGGCGTTCTGAGTCCCCAAACTCCGAATTTGGGCAAAGTCGCCCAAAAGGTTTTTGCAAATTTTTTCTCTCCAATGCCGCTTGGGAATAACCAACGGTTTCAGCGCGACAAATGTGCCGTTCTGAGTCCCCAAACTCCGAATTTTGGCAAAGTCGCCAAAAGGTTTTCCATTTTTTTCTCTCCAATGCCGCTTGGGAATAACCAACGGGTTCAGCGCGACAAATGGGGCGTTCTGAGTCCCCAAACTCCGAATTTGGGCAAAGTCGCCCAAAAGGTTTTTGCCATTTTTTTCTCTCCAATGCCGCTTTGGAATAGCCAACGGGTTCAGCGCGACGAATGGGGCGTTCTGAGCCCCCAAACTGCGAATTTGGGAGAACTCGTCGAAAAGGTTTTTGCAATTTGTTTCTCTCCAATGCCTCTTTGGAATAGCCAACGTGTTCAGCGCGACGAATGGGGCGTTCTGAGTCCCCAAACTCCGTAATTGGGCAAAGTCGCCCAAAAGGTTTTTGCAATTTTTTTCTCTCCAATGCCGCTTGGGAATAACCAACGGTTTCAGAGCGACAAATGTGGCGTTCTGAGTCCCCAAACTCCGAAATTGGGCAAAGTCGCCCAAAAGGTTTTTGCCATGTTTTTCTGTCCAATGCCGCTTTGGAATAACCAACGGGTTCAGAGCGACAAATGGGGCGTTCTGAGTCCCCAAACTCCGAATTTTGGCAAAGTCGCCCAAAATGTTTTTGCCCTTATTTTTCTCTCCAATGCCGCTTTGGAATAACCAACGGGTTCAGCGCGACGAATGGGGCGTTCTGAGCCCCCAAACTGCGAATTTGGGAGAACTCGTCGAAAAGGTTTTTGCAATTTGTTTCTCTCCAATGCCTCTTTGGAATAGCCAACGTGTTCAGCGCGACGAATGGGGCGTTCTGAGTCCCCAAACTCCGTAATTGAGCAAAGTCGCCCAAAAGGTTTTTGCCATTTTTTTCTGTCCAATGCCGCTTTGGAATAACCAGCGGGTTCAGCGCGACAAATGGGGCTTTCTGAGTCCCCAAACTCCGAATTTGGGCAAAGTCGCCCAAAAGGTTTTTGCAATTTTTTTCTCTCCAATGCCGCTTTGGAATAACCAACGGGTTCAGCGCGACAAATGGGGCGTTCTGAGTCCCCAAACTCCGAATTTGGGCAAAGTCACCGAAAAGGTTTTTGCAATTTTTTTCTCTCCAATGCCGCTTGGGAATAACCAACGGTTTCAGCGCGACAAATGTGGCGTTCTGAGTCCCCAAACTCCAAATTTGGGCAAAGTCGCCCAAAAAGTTTGTGCAATATTTTTCTCTCCAATGCCGCTCTGGAATAGCCAACGGGTTCAGCGCGACAAATGGGGCGTTCTGAGTCCCCAAACTCCGAATTTGGGCAAAGTCGCGGAAAAGGTTTTTCCATTTTTTTCTCTCCAATGCCGCTTGGGAATAACCAACGGTTTCAGCGCGACAAATGTGGCGTTCTGAGTCCCCAAACTGCGAATTTGGGCAAAGTCGCCCAAAAGGTTTTTGGATCTTTTTTCTCTCCAATGCCGCTTTGGAATAACCTACGGGTTCAGCGCGACGAATGGGGCGTTCTGAGTCCCCAAACTCCGAATTTGGGCAAAGTCGCCCAAAAGGTTTTTGCAAATTTTTTCTCTCCAATGCCGCTTGGGAATAACCAACGGTTTCAGGGCGACAAATGTGCCGTTCTGAGTCCCCAAACTCCGAATTTGGGCAAAGTCGCCCAAAAGGTTTTCCATTTTTTTCTCTCCAATGCCGCTTGGGAATAACCAACGGTTTCAGCGCGACAAATGTGGCGTTCTGTGTCCCCAAACTCCGAATTTGGGCAAAGTCGCCCAAAAGGTTTTTGGAATTTTTTTCTCTCCAATGCCGCTTTGGAATAACCTACGGGTTCAGCGCGACGAATCGGGCGTTCTGAGTCCCCAAACTCCGAATTTGGGCAAAGTCGCCCAAAAGGTTTTTGCAATTTTTTTCTCTCCAGTGCCGCTTGGGAATAACCAACGGTTTCAGCGCGACAAATGTGCCGTTCTGAGTCCCCAAACTCCGAATTTGGGCAAAGTCGCCCAAAAGGTTTTCCATTTTTTTCTCTCCAATGCCGCTTGGGAATAACCAACGGTTTCAGCGAGACAAATGTGGCGTTCTGAGTCCCCAAACTCCGAATTTGGGCAAAGTCGCCCAAAAGGTTTTTGCAATTTTTTTCTCTCCAATGCCGCTTTGGAATAACCTACGGGTTCAGCGCGACGAATGGGGCGTTCTGAGTCCCCAAACTCCGAATTTGGGCAAAGTCGCCCAAAAGGTTTTTGCAATTTTTTTCTCTCCAATGCCGCTTGGGAATAACCAACGGTTTCAGCGCGACAAATGTGCCGTTCTGAGTCCCCAAACTCCGAATTTGGGCAAAGTCGCCCAAAAGGTTTTCCATTTTTTTCTCTCCAATGCCGCTTGGGAATAACCAACGGTTTCACCGCGACAAATGTGGCGTTCTGAGTCCCCAAACTCCGAATTTGGGCAAAGTCGCCCAAAAGGTTTTTGCAATTTTTTTCTCTCCAATGCCGCTTTGGAATAACCTACGGGTTCAGCGAGACGAATCGGGCGTTCTGAGTCCCCAAACTCCGAATTTGGGCAAAGTCACCGAAAAGGTTTTTGCAATTTGTTTCTCTCCAATGCCGCTTGGGAATAACCAACGGTTTCAGCGCGACAAATGTGGCGTTCTGAGTCCCCAAACTCCGAAATTGGGCAAAGTCGCCCAAAAGGTTTTTGATATGTTTTTCTGTCCAATGCCGCTTTGGAATAACCAACGGGTTCAGCGCGACAAATGGGGCGTTCTGAGTCCCCAAACTCCGAATTTTGGCAAAGTCGCCCAAAAGGTTTTTGCCATTATTTTTCTCTCCAATGCCGCTTTGGAATAACCAACGGGTTCAGCGCGACGAATGGGGCGTTCTGAGCCCCCAAACTGCGAATTTGGGAGAACTCGTCGAAAAGGTTTTTGCAATTTGTTTCTCTCCAATGCCTCTTTGGAATAGCCAACGTGTTCAGCGCGACGAATGGGGCGTTCTGAGTCCCCAAACTCCGTAATTGAGCAAAGTCGCCCAAAAGGTTTTTGCCACGTTTTTTCTGTCCAATGCCGCTTTGGAATAACCAGCGGGTTCAGCGCGACAAATGGGGCTTTCTGAGTCCCCAAACTCCGAATTTGGGCAAAGTCGCCCAAAAGGTTTTTGCAATCTTTTTCTCTCCAATGCCGCTTTGGAATAACCAGCGGGTTCAGCGCGACAAATGGGGCTTTCTGAGTCCCCAAACTCCGAATTTGGGCAAAGTCGCCCAAAAGGTTTTTGCAATCTTTTTCTCTCCAATGCCGCTTTGGAATAACCAACGGGTTCAGCGCGACAAATGGGGCGTTCTGAGTCCCCAAACTCCGAATTTGGGCAAAGTCACCGAAAAGGTTTTTGCAATTTTTTTCTCTCCAATGCCGCTTGGGAATAACCAACGGTTTCAGCGCGACAAATGTGGCGTTCTGAGTCCCCAAACTCCAAATTTGGGCAAAGTCGCCCAAAAAGTTTGTGCAATATTTTTCTCTCCAATGCCGCTCTGGAATAGCCTACGGGTTCAGCGCGACAAATGGGGCGTTCTGAGTCCTCAAACTCCGAATTTGGGCAAAGTCGCGGAAAAGGTTTTTCCATTTTTTTCTCTCCAATGCCGCTTGGGAATAACCAACGGTTTCAGCGCGACAAATGTGGCGTTCTGAGTCCCCAAACTCCGAATTTGGGCAAAGTCGCCCAAAAGGTTTTTGGATCTTTTTTCTCTCCAATGCCGCTTTGGAATAACCAACGGGTTCAGCGCGACGAATGGGGCGTTCTGAGTCCCCAAACTCCGAATTTGGGCAAAGTCGCCCAAAAGGTTTTTGAAATTTTTTTCTCTCCAATGCCGCTTGGGAATAACCAACGGTTTCAGCGCGACAAATGTGCCGTTCTGAGTCCCCAAACTCCGAATTTGGGCAAAGTCGCCCAAAAGGTTTTTGGAATTTTTTTCTCTCCAATGCCGCTTTGGAATAACCTACGGGTTCAGCGCGACGAATCGGGCGTTCTGAGTCCCCAAACTCCGAATTTGGGCAAAGTCGCCCAAAAGGTTTTTGCAATTTTTTTCTCTCCAATGCCGCTTGGGAATAACCAACAATTTCAACGCGACAAATGTGGCGTTCTGAGTCCCCAAACTCCGAATTTGGGCAAAGTCGCCAAAAAGGTTTTTGTAATTTTTTTCTCTCGAATGCCGCTTTAAAATAACAAACGGGTTCAGCGCGACGAATGGGGCGTTCTGAGTCCCCAAACTCCGAATTTGGGCAAAGTCACCGAAAAGGTTTTTGCAATTTGTTTCTCTCCAATGCCGCTTGGGAATAACCAACGGTTTCAGCGCGACAAATGTGGCGTTCTGAGTCCCCAAACTCCGAAATTGGGCAAAGTCGCCCAAAAGGTTTTTGCCATGTTTTTCTCTCCAATGCCGCTTTGGAATAACCAACGGGTTCAGAGCGACAAATGTGGCGTTCTGAGTCCCCAAACTCCGAATTTGGGCAAAGTCGCCCAAAAGGTTTTTGGAATTTTTTTCTCTCCAATGCCGCTTGGGAATAACCAACGGGTTCAGCGCGACAAATGGGGCGTTCTGAGTCCCCAAACTCCGAATTTGGGCAAAGTCGCCCAAAAGGTTTTTGCCATTTTTTTCTCTCCAATGCCGCTTTGGAATAACCTACGGGTTCAGCGCGACGAATCGGGCGTTCTGAGTCCCCAAACTCCGAATTTGGGCAAAGTCGCCCAAAAGGTTTTTACAATTTTTTTCTCTCCAGTGCCGCTTGGGAATAACCAACGGTTTCAGCGCGACAAATGTGCCGTTCTGAGTCCCCAAACTCCGAATTTGGGCAAAGTCGCCCAAAAGGTTTTCCATTTTTTTCTCTCCAATGCCGCTTGGGAATAACCAACGGTTTCAGCGCGACAAATGTGGCGTTCTGAGTCCCCAAACTCCGAATTTGGGCAAAGTCGCCCAAAAGGTTTTTGGAATTTTTTTCTCTCCAATGCCGCTTTGGAATAACCTACGGGTTCAGCGCGACGAATGGGGCGTTCTGAGTCCCCAAACTCCGAATTTGGGCAAAGTCGCCCAAAAGGTTTTTGCAATTTTTTTCTCTCCAATGCCGCTTGGGAATAACCAACGGTTTCAGCGCGACAAATGTGCCGTTCTGAGTCCCCAAACTCCGAATTTGGGCAAAGTCGCCCAAAAGGTTTTCCATTTTTTTCTCTCCAATGCCGCTTGGGAATAACCAACGGTTTCACCGCGACAAATGTGGCGTTCTGAGTCCCCAAACTCCGAATTTGGGCAAAGTCGCCCAAAAGGTTTTTGCAATTTTTTTCTCTCCAATGCCGCTTTGGAATAACCTACGGGTTCAGCGAGACGAATCGGGCGTTCTGAGTCCCCAAACTCCGAATTTGGGCAAAGTCGCCCAAAAGGTTTTTGGAATTTTTTTCTCTCCAATGCCGCTTTGGAATAACCTACGGGTTCAGCGCGACGAATGGGGCGTTCTGAGTCCCCAAACTCCGAATTTGGGCAAAGTCGCCCAAAAGGTTTTTGCAATTTTTTTCTCTCCAATGCCGCTTGGGAATAACCAACGGTTTCAGCGCGACAAATGTGCCGTTCTGAGTCCCCAAACTCCGAATTTGGGCAAAGTCGCCCAAAAGGTTTTCCATTTTTTTCTCTCCAATGCCGCTTGGGAATAACCAACGGTTTCACCGCGACAAATGTGGCGTTCTGAGTCCCCAAACTCCGAATTTGGGCAAAGTCGCCCAAAAGGTTTTTGCAATTTTTTTCTCTCCAATGCCGCTTTGGAATAACCTACGGGTTCAGCGAGACGAATCGGGCGTTCTGAGTCCCCAAACTCCGAATTTGGGCAAAGTCACCGAAAAGGTTTTTGCAATTTGTTTCTCTCCAATGCCGCTTGGGAATAACCAACGGTTTCAGCGCGACAAATGTGGCGTTCTGAGTCCCCAAACTCCGAAATTGGGCAAAGTCGCCCAAAAGGTTTTTGATATGTTTTTCTGTCCAATGCCGCTTTGGAATAACCAACGGGTTCAGCGCGACAAATGGGGCGTTCTGAGTCCCCAAACTCCGAATTTTGGCAAAGTCGCCCAAAAGGTTTTTGCCATTATTTTTCTCTCCAATGCCGCTTTGGAATAACCAACGGGTTCAGCGCGACGAATGGGGCGTTCTGAGCCCCCAAACTGCGAATTTGGGAGAACTCGTCGAAAAGGTTTTTGCAATTTGTTTCTCTCCAATGCCTCTTTGGAATAGCCAACGTGTTCAGCGCGACGAATGGGGCGTTCTGAGTCCCCAAACTCCGTAATTGAGCAAAGTCGCCCAAAAGGTTTTTGCCACGTTTTTTCTGTCCAATGCCGCTTTGGAATAACCAGCGGGTTCAGCGCGACAAATGGGGCGTTCTGAGTCCCCAAACTCCGAATTTGGGCAAAGTCGCCCAAAAGGTTTTTGGAATTTGTTTCACTCCAATGCCGCTTTGGAATAACCAACGGGTTCAGCGCGACAAATGGGGCGTTCTGAGTCCCCAAACTCCGAATTTTGGCAAAGTCGCCCAAAAGGTTTTTGCCATTTTTTTCTCTCCAATGCCGCTTTGGAATAACCAACGGGTTCAGCGCGACGAATGGGGCGTTCTGAGCCCCCAAACTGCGAATTTGGGAGAACTCGTCGAAAAGGTTTTTGCAATTTGTTTCTCTCCAATGCCTCTTTGGAATAGCCAACGTGTTCAGCGCGACGAATGGGGCGTTCTGAGTCCCCAAACTCCGTAATTGGACAAAGTCGCCCAAAAGGTTTTTGCCATTTTTTTCTGTCCAATGCCGCTTTGGAATAACCAACGGGTTCAGCGCGACAAATGGGGCGTTCTGAGTCCCCAAACTCCGAATTTGGGCAAAGTCGCCCAAAAGGTTTTTGCAATTTTTTTCTCTCCAATGCCGCTTTGGAATATCCAACGGGTTCAGCGAGACAAATGGGGCGTTCTGAGTCCCCAAACTCCGAATTTGGGCAAAGTCACCGAAAAGGTTTTTGCAATGTTTTTCTCTCCAATGCCGCTTGGGAATAACCAACGGTTTCAGAGCGACAAATGTGGCGTTCTGAGTCCCCAAACTCCGAATTTGGGCAAAGTCGCCCAAAAGGTTTTTCCATTTTTTTCTCTCCAATGCCGCTTGGGAATAACCAACGGTTTCAGCTCTACAAATGTGGCGTTCTGAGTCCCCAAACTCCGAATTTGGGCAAAGTCGCCCAAAAGGTTTTTGCAATTTTTTTCTCTCCAATGCCGCTTTGGAATATCCAACGGGTTCAGCGCGACGAATGGGGCGTTCTGAGTCCCCAAACTCCGAATTTGGGCAAAGTCGCGGAAAAGGTTTTTCCATTTTTTTCTCTCCAATGCCGCTTGGGAATAACCAACGGTTTCAGCGCGACAAATGTGGCGTTCTGAGTCCCCAAACTCCGAATTTGGGCAAAGTCGCCCAAAATGTTTTTGGATTTTTTTTCTCTCCAATGCCGCTTTGGAATAACCTACGGGTTCAGCGCGACGAATGGGGCGTTCTGAGTCCCCAAACTCCGAATTTGGGCAAAGTCGCCGAAAAGGTTTTTGCAATTTTTTTCTCTCCAATGCCGCTTGGGAATAACCAACGGTTTCAGCGCGACAAATGTGCCGTTCTGAGTCCCCAAACTCCGAATTTGGGCAAAGTCGCCCAAAAGGTTTTTCCATTTTTTTCTCTCCAATGCCGCTTGGGAATAACCAACGGTTTCAGCGCGACAAATGTGGCGTTCTGAGTCCCCAAACTCCGAATTTGGGCAAAGTCGCCCAAAAGGTTTTTGGAATTTTTTTCTCTCCAATGCCGCTTGGGAATAACCTACGGGTTCAGCGCGACGAATGGGGCGTTCTGAGTCCCCAAACTCCGAATTTGGGCAAAGTCGCCCAAAAGGTTTTTGCAATTTTTTTCTCTCCAATGCCGCTTGGGAATAACCAACGGTTTCAGAGCGACAAATGTGGCGTTCTGAGTCCCCAAACTCCGAATTTGGGCAAAGTCGCCAAAAAGGTTTTTGTAATTTTTTTCTCTCGAATGCCGCTTTAAAATAACAAACGGGTTCAGCGCGACAAATGGGGCGTTCTGAGTCCCCAAACTCCGAATTTGGGCAAAGTCACCCAAAAGGTTTTTGCAATTTGTTTCTCTCCAATGCCGCTTGGGAATAACCAACGGTTTCAGCGCGACAAATGTGGCGTTCTGAGTCCCCAAACTCCGAAATTGGGCAAAGTCTCCCAAAAGGTTTTTGCCGTGTTTTTCTCTCCAATGCCGCTTTGGAATAACCAACGGGTTCAGAGCGACGAATGGGGCGTTCTGAGTCCCCAAACTCCGAATTTGGGCAAAGTCGCCCAAAAGGTTTTTGCAATTTTTTTCTCTCCAATGCCGCTTGGGAATAACCAACGGTTTCAGCGCGACAAATGTGCCGTTCTGAGTCCCCAAACTCCGAATTTGGGCAAAGTCAGGGAAAAGGTTTTTCCATTTTTTTCTCTCCAATGCCGCTTGGGAATAACCTACGGGTTCAGCGCGACGAATGGGGCGTTCTGAGTCCCCAAACTCCGAATTTGGGCAAAGTCGCCCAAAAGGTTTTTGCAATTTTTTTCTCTCCAATGCCGCTTGGGAATAACCAACGGTTTCAGCGCGACAAATGTGGCGTTCTGAGTCCCCAAACTCCGAAATTGGGCAAAGTCGCCCAAAAGGTTTTTGCCATGTTTTTCTCTCCAATGCCGCTTTGGAATAACCAACGGGTTCAGAGCGACAAATGGGGCGTTCTGAGTCCCCAAACTCCGAATTTGGGCAAAGTCGCCCAAAAGGTTTTTGGAATTTGTTTCACTCCAATGCCGCTTTGGAATAACCAACGGGTTCAGCGCGACAAATGGGGCGTTCTGAGTCCCCAAACTCCGAATTTTGGCAAAGTCGCCCAAAAGGTTTTTGCCATTTTTTTCTCTCCAATGCCGCTTTGGAATAACCAACGGGTTCAGCGCGACAAATGGGGCGTTCTGAGTCCCCAATCTCCGAATTTGGGCAAAGTCGCCCAAAAGGTTTTTGCAATTTTTTTCTCTCCAATGCCGCTTTGGAATATCCAACGGGTTCAGCGAGACAAATGGGGCGTTCTGAGTCCCCAAACTCCGAATTTGGGCAAAGTCACCCAAAAGGTTTTTGCAATGTTTTTCTCTCCAATGCCGCTTGGGAATAACCAACGGTTTCAGAGCGACAAATGTGGCGTTCTGAGTCCCCAAACTCCAAATTTGGGCAAAGTCGCCCAAAAAGTCTGTGCAATATTTTTCTCTCCAATGCCGCTCTGGAATAGCCAACGGGTTCAGCGCGACAAATGGGGCGTTCTGAGTCCCCAAACTCCGAATTTGGGCAAAGTCGCCCAAAAGGTTTTTCCATTTTTTTCTCTCCAATGCCGCTTGGGAATAACCAACGGTTTCAGCGCGACAAATGTGGCGTTCTGAGTCCCCAAACTCCGAATTTGGGCAAAGTCGCCCAAAAGGTTTTTGGAATTGTTTTCTCTCCAATGCCGCTTGGGAATAACCTACGGGTTCAGCGCGACGAATGGGGCGTTCTGAGTCCCCAAACTCCGAATTTGGGCAAAGTCGCCCAAAAGGTTTTTGCAATTTTTTTCTCTCCAATGCCGCTTGGGAATAACCAACGGTTTCAGAGCGACAAATGTGGCGTTCTGAGTCCCCAAACTCCGAATTTGGGCAAAGTCGCCAAAAAGGTTTTTGTAATTTTTTTCTCTCGAATGCCGCTTTAAAATAACAAACGGGTTCAGCGCGACAAATGGGGCGTTCTGAGTCCCCAAACTCCGAATTTGGGCAAAGTCACCCAAAAGGTTTTTGCAATTTGTTTCTCTCCAATGCCGCTTGGGAATAACCAACGGTTTCAGCGCGACAAATGTGGCGTTCTGAGTCCCCAAACTCCGAAATTGGGCAAAGTCTCCCAAAAGGTTTTTGCCGTGTTTTTCTCTCCAATGCCGCTTTGGAATAACCAACGGGTTCAGAGCGACGAATGGGGCGTTCTGAGTCCCCAAACTCCGAATTTGGGCAAAGTCGCCCAAAAGGTTTTTGCAATTTTTTTCTCTCCAATGCCGCTTGGGAATAACCAACGGTTTCAGCGCGACAAATGTGCCGTTCTGAGTCCCCAAACTCCGAATTTGGGCAAAGTCAGGGAAAAGGTTTTTCCATTTTTTTCTCTCCAATGCCGCTTGGGAATAACCTACGGGTTCAGCGCGACGAATGGGGCGTTCTGAGTCCCCAAACTCCGAATTTGGGCAAAGTCGCCCAAAAGGTTTTTGCAATTTTTTTCTCTCCAATGCCGCTTGGGAATAACCAACGGTTTCAGCGCGACAAATGTGGCGTTCTGAGTCCCCAAACTCCGAAATTGGGCAAAGTCGCCCAAAAGGTTTTTGCCATGTTTTTCTCTCCAATGCCGCTTTGGAATAACCAACGGGTTCAGAGCGACAAATGGGGCGTTCTGAGTCCCCAAACTCCGAATTTGGGCAAAGTCGCCCAAAAGTTTTTTGGAATTTGTTTCACTCCAATGCCGCTTTGGAATAACCAACGGGTTCAGCGCGACAAATGGGGCGTTCTGAGTCCCCAAACTCCGAATTTTGGCAAAGTCGACCAAAAGGTTTTTGCCATTTTTTTCACTCCAATGCCGCTTTGGAATAACCAACGGGTTCAGCGCGACAAATGGGGCGTTCTGAGTCCCCAATCTCCGAATTTGGGCAAAGTCGCCCAAAAGGTTTTTGCAATTTTTTTCTCTCCAATGCCGCTTTGGAATATCCAACGGGTTCAGCGAGACAAATGGGGCGTTCTGAGTCCCCAAACTCCGAATTTGGGCAAAGTCACCCAAAAGGTTTTTGCAATGTTTTTCTCTCCAATGCCGCTTGGGAATAACCAACGGTTTCAGAGCGACAAATGTGGCGTTCTGAGTCCCCAAACTCCAAATTTGGGCAAAGTCGCCCAAAAAGTTTGTGCAATATTTTTCTCTCCAATGCCGCTCTGGAATAGCCAACGGGTTCAGCGCGACAAATGGGGCGTTCTGAGTCCCCAAACTCCGAATTTGGGCAAAGTCGCCCAAAAGGTTTTTCCATTTTTTTCTCTCCAATGCCGCTTGGGAATAACCAACGGTTTCAGCTCGACAAATGTGGCGTTCTGAGTCCCCAAACTCCGAATTTGGGCAAAGTCGCCCAAAAGGTTTTTGCAATTTTTTTCTCTCCAATGCCGCTTTGGAATATCCAACGGGTTCAGCGCGACAAATGGGGCGTTCTGAGTCCCCAAACTCCGAATTTGGGCAAAGTCGCGGAAAAGGTTTTTCCATTTTTTTCTCTCCAATGCCGCTTGGGAATAACCAACGGTTTCAGCGCGACAAATGTGGCGTTCTGAGTCCCCAAACTCCGAATTTGGGCAAAGTCGCCGAAAAGGTTTTTGGATTTTTTTTCTCTCCAATGCCGCTTTGGAATAACCTACGGGTTCAGCGCGACGAATGGGGCGTTCTGAGTCCCCAAACTCCGAATTTGGGCAAAGTCGCCCAAAAGGTTTTTGCAATTTTTTTCTCTCCAATGCCGCTTGGGAATAACCAACGGTTTCAGCGCGACAAATGTGCCGTTCTGAGTCCCCAAACTCCGAATTTGGGCAAAGTCGCCCAAAAGGTTTTTACATTTTTTTCTCTCCAATGCCGCTTGGGAATAACCAACGGTTTCAGCGCGACAAATGTGGCGTTCTGAGTCCCCAAACTCCGAATTTGGGCAAAGTCGCCCAAAAGGTTTTTGGAATTTTTTTCTCTCCAATGCCGCTTTGGAATAACCTACGGGTTCAGCGCGACGAATGGGGCGTTCTGAGTCCCCAAACTCCGAATTTGGGCAAAGTCGCCCAAAAGGTTTTTGCAATTTTTTTCTCTCCAATGCCGCTTGGGAATAACCAACGGTTTCAGAGCGACAAATGTGGCGTTCTGAGTCCCCAAACTCCGAATTTGGGCAAAGTCGCCCAAAAGGTTTTTGTAATTTTTTTCTCTCGAATGCCGCTTTAAAATAACAAACGGGTTCAGCGCGACAAATGGGGCGTTCTGAGTCCCCAAACTCCGAAATTGGGCAAAGTCTCCCAAAAGGTTTTTGCCGTGTTTTTCTCTCCAATGCCGCTTTGGAATAACCAACGGGTTCAGAGCGACAAATGGGGCGTTCTGAGTCCCCAAACTCCGAATTTGGGCAAAGTCGCCCAAAAGGTTTTTGGAATTGGTTTCTCTCCAATGCCGCTTGGGAATAACCAACGGGTTCAGCGCGACAAATGGGGCGTTCTGAGTCCCCAAACTCCGAATTTTTGGCAAAGTCGCCCAAAAGGTTAAGGCCATTTTTTTCTCTCCAATGCCGCTTTGGAATAGCCAACGGATTCAGCGCGACGAATGGGGCGTTCTGAGCCCCCAAACTGCGAATTTGGGAGAACTCGTCGAAAAGATTTTTGCAATTTGTTTCTCTCCAATGCCTCTTTGGAATAGCCAACGTGTTCAGCGCGACAAATGTGCCGTTCTGAGTCCCCAAACTCCGAATTTGGGCAAAGTCGCGGAAAAGGTTTTTCCATTTTTTTCTCTCCAATGCCGCTTGGGAATAACCAACGGTTTCAGCGCGACAAATGTGGTGTTCTGAGTCCCCAAACTCCGAATTTGGGCAAAGTCGCCCAAAGGGTTTTTGCAATTTTTTTCTCTCCAATGCCGCTTGGGAATAACCAACGGTTTCAGCGCGACAAATGTGGCGTTCTGAGTCCCCAAACTCCGAAATTGGGCAAAGTCGCCCAAAAGGTTTTTGCCATGTTTTTCTCTCCAATGCCGCTTTGGAATAACCAACGGGTTCAGAGCGACAAATGGGGCGTTCTGAGTCCCCAAACTCCGAATTTGGGCAAAGTCGCCCAAAAGTTTTTTGGAATTTGTTTCACTCCAATGCCGCTTTGGAATAACCAACGGGTTCAGCGCGACAAATGGGGCGTTCTGAGTCCCCAAACTCCGAATTTTGGCAAAGTCGCCCAAAAGGTTTTTGCCATTTTTTTCACTCCAATGCCGCTTTGGAATAACCAACGGGTTCAGCGCGACAAATGGGGCGTTCTGAGTCCCCAATCTCCGAATTTGGGCAAAGTCGCCCAAAAGGTTTTTGCAATTTTTTTCTCTCCAATGCCGCTTTGGAATATCCAACGGGTTCAGCGAGACAAATGGGGCGTTCTGAGTCCCCAAACTCCGAATTTGGGCAAAGTCACCCAAAAGGTTTTTGCAATGTTTTTCTCTCCAATGCCGCTTGGGAATAACCAACGGTTTCAGAGCGACAAATGTGGCGTTCTGAGTCCCCAAACTCCAAATTTGGGCAAAGTCGCCCAAAAAGTTTGTGCAATATTTTTCTCTCCAATGCCGCTCTGGAATAGCCAACGGGTTCAGCGCGACAAATGGGGCGTTCTGAGTCCCCAAACTCCGAATTTGGGCAAAGTCGCCCAAAAGGTTTTTCCATTTTTTTCTCTCCAATGCCGCTTGGGAATAACCAACGGTTTCAGCTCGACAAATGTGGCGTTCTGAGTCCCCAAACTCCGAATTTGGGCAAAGTCGCCCAAAAGGTTTTTGCAATTTTTTTCTCTCCAATGCCGCTTTGGAATATCCAACGGGTTCAGCGCGACAAATGGGGCGTTCTGAGTCCCCAAACTCCGAATTTGGGCAAAGTCGCGGAAAAGGTTTTTCCATTTTTTTCTCTCCAATGCCGCTTGGGAATAACCAACGGTTTCAGCGCGACAAATGTGGCGTTCTGAGTCCCCAAACTCCGAATTTGGGCAAAGTCGCCGAAAAGGTTTTTGGATTTTTTTTCTCTCCAATGCCGCTTTGGAATAACCTACGGGTTCAGCGCGACGAATGGGGCGTTCTGAGTCCCCAAACTCCGAATTTGGGCAAAGTCGCCCAAAAGGTTTTTGCAATTTTTTTCTCTCCAATGCCGCTTGGGAATAACCAACGGTTTCAGCGCGACAAATGTGCCGTTCTGAGTCCCCAAACTCCGAATTTGGGCAAAGTCGCCCAAAAGGTTTTTACATTTTTTTCTCTCCAATGCCGCTTGGGAATAACCAACGGTTTCAGCGCGACAAATGTGGCGTTCTGAGTCCCCAAACTCCGAATTTGGGCAAAGTCGCCCAAAAGGTTTTTGGAATTTTTTTCTCTCCAATGCCGCTTTGGAATAACCTACGGGTTCAGCGCGACGAATGGGGCGTTCTGAGTCCCCAAACTCCGAATTTGGGCAAAGTCGCCCAAAAGGTTTTTGCAATTTTTTTCTCTCCAATGCCGCTTGGGAATAACCAACGGTTTCAGAGCGACAAATGTGGCGTTCTGAGTCCCCAAACTCCGAATTTGGGCAAAGTCGCCCAAAAGGTTTTTGTAATTTTTTTCTCTCGAATGCCGCTTTAAAATAACAAACGGGTTCAGCGCGACAAATGGGGCGTTCTGAGTCCCCAAACTCCGAAATTGGGCAAAGTCTCCCAAAAGGTTTTTGCCGTGTTTTTCTCTCCAATGCCGCTTTGGAATAACCAACGGGTTCAGAGCGACAAATGGGGCGTTCTGAGTCCCCAAACTCCGAATTTGGGCAAAGTCGCCCAAAAGGTTTTTGGAATTGGTTTCTCTCCAATGCCGCTTGGGAATAACCAACGGGTTCAGCGCGACAAATGGGGCGTTCTGAGTCCCCAAACTCCGAATTTTTGGCAAAGTCGCCCAAAAGGTTAAGGCCATTTTTTTCTCTCCAATGCCGCTTTGGAATAGCCAACGGATTCAGCGCGACGAATGGGGCGTTCTGAGCCCCCAAACTGCGAATTTGGGAGAACTCGTCGAAAAGATTTTTGCAATTTGTTTCTCTCCAATGCCTCTTTGGAATAGCCAACGTGTTCAGCGCGACAAATGTGCCGTTCTGAGTCCCCAAACTCCGAATTTGGGCAAAGTCGCGGAAAAGGTTTTTCCATTTTTTTCTCTCCAATGCCGCTTGGGAATAACCAACGGTTTCAGCGCGACAAATGTGGTGTTCTGAGTCCCCAAACTCCGAATTTGGGCAAAGTCGCCGAAAAGGTTTTTGGAATTTTTTTCTCTCCAATGCCGCTTTGGAATAACCTACGGGTTCAGCGCGACGAATGGGGCGTTCTGAGTCCCCAAACTCCGAATTTGGGCAAAGTCGCGAAAAAAGGTTTTTGTAATTTTTTTCTCTCCAATGCCGCTTTAAAATAACAAACGGGTTCAGCGCGACAAATGGGGCGTTCTGAGTCCCCAAACTCCGAAATTGGGCAAAGTCACCGAACAGGTTTTTGCAATTTGTTTCTCTCCAATGCCGCTTTGGAATAACCAACGGTTTCAGCGCGACAAATGTGGCGTTCTGAGTCCCCAAACTCCGAAATTGGGCAAAGTCTCCCAAAAGGTTTTTGCCGTGTTTTTCTCTCCAATGCCGCTTTGGAATAACCAACGGGTTCAGAGCGACAAATGGGGCGTTCTGAGTCCCCAAACTCCGAATTTGGGCAAAGTCAGGGAAAAGGTTTTTCCATTTTTTTCTCTCCAATGCCGCTTGGGAATAACCTACGGGTTCAGCGCGACGAATGGGGCGTTCTGAGTCCCCAAACTCCGAATTTGGGCAAAGTCGCCCAAAAGGTTTTTGCAATTTTTTTCTCTCGAATGCCGCTTGGGAATAACCAACGGTTTCAGCGCGACAAATGTGGCGTTCTGAGTCCCCAAACTCCGAAATTGGGCAAAGTCGCCCAAAAGGTTTTTGCCATGTTTTTCTCTCCAATGCCGCTTTGGAATAACCAACGGGTTCAGAGCGACAAATGGGGCGTTCTGAGTCCCCAAACTCCGAATTTGGGCAAAGTCGCCCAAAAGGTTTTTGGAATTTGTTTCACTCCAATGCCGCTTTAAAATAACAAACGGGTTCAGCGCGACAAATGGGGCGTTCTGAGTCCCCAAACTCCGAAATTGGGCAAAGTCAGGGAAAAGGTTTTTCCATTTTTTTCTCTCCAATGCCGCTTGGGAATAACCTACGGGTTCAGCGCGACGAATGGGGCGTTCTGAGTCCCCAAACTCCGAATTTGGGCAAAGTCGCCCAAAAGGTTTTTGCAATTTTTTTCTCTCCAATGCCGCTTGGGAATAACCAACGGTTTCAGCGCGACAAATGTGGCGTTCTGAGTCCCCAAACTCCGAAATTGGGCAAAGTCGCCCAAAAGGTTTTTGCCATGTTTTTCTCTCCAATGCCGCTTTGGAATAACCAACGGGTTCAGAGCGACAAATGGGGCGTTCTGAGTCCCCAAACTCCGAATTTGGGCAAAGTCGCCCAAAAGGTTTTTGGAATTTGTTTCACTCCAATGCCGCTTTGGAATAACCAACGGGTTCAGCGCGACAAATGGGGCGTTCTGAGTCCCCAAACTCCGAATTTTGGCAAAGTCGCCCAAAAGGTTTTTGCCATTTTTTTCTCTCCAATGCCGCTTTGGAATAACCAACGGGTTCAGCGCGACAAATGGGGCGTTCTGAGTCCCCAATCTCCGAATTTGGGCAAAGTCGCCCAAAAGGTTTTTGCAATTTTTTTCTCTCCAATGCCGCTTTGGAATATCCAACGGGTTCAGCGAGACAAATGGGGCGTTCTGAGTCCCCAAACTCCGAATTTGGGCAAAGTCACCCAAAAGGTTTTTGCAATGTTTTTCTCTCCAATGCCGCTTGGGAATAACCAACGGTTTCAGAGCGACAAATGTGGCGTTCTGAGTCCCCAAACTCCAAATTTGGGCAAAGTCGCCCAAAAAGTTTGTGCAATATTTTTCTCTCCAATGCCGCTCTGGAATAGCCAACGGGTTCAGCGCGACAAATGGGGCGTTCTGAGTCCCCAAACTCCGAATTTGGGCAAAGTCGCCCAAAAGGTTTTTCCATTTTTTTCTCTCCAATGCCGCTTGGGAATAACCAACGGTTTCAGCGCGACAAATGTGGCGTTCTGAGTCCCCAAACTCCGAATTTGGGCAAAGTCGCCCAAAAGGTTTTTGGAATTTTTTTCTCTCCAATGCCGCTTGGGAATAACCTACGGGTTCAGCGCGACGAATGGGGCGTTCTGAGTCCCCAAACTCCGAATTTGGGCAAAGTCGCCCAAAAGGTTTTTGCAATTTTTTTCTCTCCAATGCCGCTTGGGAATAACCAACGGTTTCAGAGCGACAAATGTGGCGTTCTGAGTCCCCAAACTCCGAATTTGGGCAAAGTCGCCAAAAAGGTTTTTGTAATTTTTTTCTCTCGAATGCCGCTTTAAAATAACAAACGGGTTCAGCGCGACAAATGGGGCGTTCTGAGTCCCCAAACTCCGAATTTGGGCAAAGTCACCCAAAAGGTTTTTGCAATTTGTTTCTCTCCAATGCCGCTTGGGAATAACCAACGGTTTCAGCGCGACAAATGTGGCGTTCTGAGTCCCCAAACTCCGAAATTGGGCAAAGTCTCCCAAAAGGTTTTTGCCGTGTTTTTCTCTCCAATGCCGCTTTGGAATAACCAACGGGTTCAGAGCGACGAATGGGGCGTTCTGAGTCCCCAAACTCCGAATTTGGGCAAAGTCGCCCAAAAGGTTTTTGCAATTTTTTTCTCTCCAATGCCGCTTGGGAATAACCAACGGTTTCAGCGCGACAAATGTGCCGTTCTGAGTCCCCAAACTCCGAATTTGGGCAAAGTCAGGGAAAAGGTTTTTCCATTTTTTTCTCTCCAATGCCGCTTGGGAATAACCTACGGGTTCAGCGCGACGAATGGGGCGTTCTCAGTCCCCAAACTCCGAATTTGGGCAAAGTCGCCCAAAAGGTTTTTGCAATTTTTTTCTCTCCAATGCCGCTTGGGAATAACCAACGGGTTCAGCGCGACAAATGTGGCGTTCTGAGTCCCCAAACTCCGAAATTGGGCAAAGTCGCCCAAAAGGTTTTTGCCATGTTTTTCTCTCCAATGCCGCTTTGGAATAACCAACGGGTTCAGAGCGACAAATGGGGCGTTCTGAGTCCCCAAACTCCGAATTTGGGCAAAGTCGCCCAAAAGGTTTTTGGAATTTGTTTCACTCCAATGCCGCTTTGGAATAACCAACGGGTTCAGCGCGACAAATGTGGCGTTCTGAGTCCCCAAACTCCGAATTTTGGCAAAGTCGCCCAAAAGGTTTTTGCCATTTTTTTCACTCCAATGCCGCTTTGGAATAACCAACGGGTTCAGCGCGACAAATGGGGCGTTCTGAGTCCCCAATCTCCGAATTTGGGCAAAGTCGCCCAAAAGGTTTTTGCAATTTTTTTCTCTCCAATGCCGCTTTGGAATATCCAACGGGTTCAGCGAGACAAATGGGGCGTTCTGAGTCCCCAAACTCCGAATTTGGGCAAAGTCACCCAAAAGGTTTTTCAATGTTTTTCTCTCCAATGCCGCTTGGGAATAACCAACGGTTTCAGAGCGACAAATGTGGCGTTCTGAGTCCCCAAACTCCAAATTTGGGCAAAGTCGCCCAAAAAGTTTGTGCAATATTTTTCTCTCCAATGCCGCTCTGGAATAGCCAACGGGTTCAGCGCGACAAATGGGGCGTTCTGAGTCCCCAAACTCCGAATTTGGGCAAAGTCGCCCAAAAGGTTTTTCCATTTTTTTCTCTCCAATGCCGCTTGGGAATAACCAACGGTTTCAGCTCGACAAATGTGGCGTTCTGAGTCCCCAAACTCCGAATTTGGGCAAAGTCGCCCAAAAGGTTTTTGCAATTTTTTTCTCTCCAATGCCGCTTTGGAATATCCAACGGGTTCAGCGCGACAAATGGGGCGTTCTGAGTCCCCAAACTCCGAATTTGGGCAAAGTCGCGGAAAAGGTTTTTCCATTTTTTTCTCTCCAATGCCGCTTGGGAATAACCAACGGTTTCAGCGCGACAAATGTGGCGTTCTGAGTCCCCAAACTCCGAATTTGGGCAAAGTCGCCCAAAAGGTTTTTGGATTTTTTTTCTCTCCAATGCCGCTTTGGAATAACCTACGGGTTCAGCGCGACGAATGGGGCGTTCTGAGTCCCCAAACTCCGAATTTGGGCAAAGTCGCCCAAAAGGTTTTTGCAATTTTTTTCTCTCCAATGCCGCTTGGGAATAACCAACGGTTTCAGCGCGACAAATGTGCCGTTCTGAGTCCCCAAACTCCGAATTTGGGCAAAGTCACCCAAAAGGTTTTTGCAATTTGTTTCTCTCCAATGCCGCTTGGGAATAACCAACGGTTTCAGCGCGACAAATGTGGCGTTCTGAGTCCCCAAACTCCGAAATTGGGCAAAGTCTCCCAAAAGGTTTTTGCCGTGTTTTTCTCTCCAATGCCGCTTTGGAATAACCAACGGGTTCAGAGCGACGAATGGGGCGTTCTGAGTCCCCAAACTCCGAATTTGGGCAAAGTCGCCCAAAAGGTTTTTGCAATTTTTTTCTCTCCAATGCCGCTTGGGAATAACCAACGGTTTCAGCGCGACAAATGTGCCGTTCTGAGTCCCCAAACTCCGAATTTGGGCAAAGTCAGGGAAAAGGTTTTTCCATTTTTTTCTCTCCAATGCCGCTTGGGAATAACCTACGGGTTCAGCGCGACGAATGGGGCGTTCTCAGTCCCCAAACTCCGAATTTGGGCAAAGTCGCCCAAAAGGTTTTTGCAATTTTTTTCTCTCCAATGCCGCTTGGGAATAACCAACGGTTTCAGCGCGACAAATGTGGCGTTCTGAGTCCCCAAACTCCGAAATTGGGCAAAGTCGCCCAAAAGGTTTTTGCCATGTTTTTCTCTCCAATGCCGCTTTGGAATAACCAACGGGTTCAGAGCGACAAATGGGGCGTTCTGAGTCCCCAAACTCCGAATTTGGGCAAAGTCGCCCAAAAGGTTTTTGGAATTTGTTTCACTCCAATGCCGCTTTGGAATAACCAACGGGTTCAGCGCGACAAATGTGGCGTTCTGAGTCCCCAAACTCCGAATTTTGGCAAAGTCGCCCAAAAGGTTTTTGCCATTTTTTTCACTCCAATGCCGCTTTGGAATAACCAACGGGTTCAGCGCGACAAATGGGGCGTTCTGAGTCCCCAATCTCCGAATTTGGGCAAAGTCGCCCAAAAGGTTTTTGCAATTTTTTTCTCTCCAATGCCGCTTTGGAATATCCAACGGGTTCAGCGAGACAAATGGGGCGTTCTGAGTCCCCAAACTCCGAATTTGGGCAAAGTCACCCAAAAGGTTTTTCAATGTTTTTCTCTCCAATGCCGCTTGGGAATAACCAACGGTTTCAGAGCGACAAATGTGGCGTTCTGAGTCCCCAAACTCCAAATTTGGGCAAAGTCGCCCAAAAAGTTTGTGCAATATTTTTCTCTCCAATGCCGCTCTGGAATAGCCAACGGGTTCAGCGCGACAAATGGGGCGTTCTGAGTCCCCAAACTCCGAATTTGGGCAAAGTCGCCCAAAAGGTTTTTCCATTTTTTTCTCTCCAATGCCGCTTGGGAATAACCAACGGTTTCAGCTCGACAAATGTGGCGTTCTGAGTCCCCAAACTCCGAATTTGGGCAAAGTCGCCCAAAAGGTTTTTGCAATTTTTTTCTCTCCAATGCCGCTTTGGAATATCCAACGGGTTCAGCGCGACAAATGGGGCGTTCTGAGTCCCCAAACTCCGAATTTGGGCAAAGTCGCGGAAAAGGTTTTTCCATTTTTTTCTCTCCAATGCCGCTTGGGAATAACCAACGGTTTCAGCGCGACAAATGTGGCGTTCTGAGTCCCCAAACTCCGAATTTGGGCAAAGTCGCCCAAAAGGTTTTTGGATTTTTTTTCTCTCCAATGCCGCTTTGGAATAACCTACGGGTTCAGCGCGACGAATGGGGCGTTCTGAGTCCCCAAACTCCGAATTTGGGCAAAGTCGCCCAAAAGGTTTTTGCAATTTTTTTCTCTCCAATGCCGCTTGGGAATAACCAACGGTTTCAGCGCGACAAATGTGCCGTTCTGAGTCCCCAAACTCCGAATTTGGGCAAAGTCGCCCAAAAGGTTTTTACATTTTTTTCTCTCCAATGCCGCTTGGGAATAACCAACGGTTTCAGCGCGACAAATGTGGCGTTCTGAGTCCCCAAACTCCGAATTTGGGCAAAGTCGCCCAAAAGGTTTTTGGAATTTTTTTCTCTCCAATGCCGCTTTGGAATAACCTACGGGTTCAGCGCGACGAATGGGGCCTTCTGAGTCCCCAAACTCCGAATTTGGGCAAAGTCGCCCAAAAGGTTTTTGCAATTTTTTTCTCTCCAATGCCGCTTGGGAATAACCAACGGTTTCAGAGCGACAAATGTGGCGTTCTGAGTCCCCAAACTCCGAATTTGGGCAAAGTCGCCAAAAAGGTTTTTGTAATTTTTTTCTCTCGAATGCCGCTTTAAAATAACAAACGGGTTCAGCGCGACAAATGGGGCGTTCTGAGTCCCCAAACTCCGAAATTGGGCAAAGTCTCCCAAAAGGTTTTTGCCGTGTTTTTCTCTCCAATGCCGCTTTGGAATATCCAACGGGTTCAGCGAGACAAATGGGGCGTTCTGAGTCCCCAAACTCCGAATTTGGGCAAAGTCACCCAAAAGGTTTTTGCAATGTTTTTCTCTCCAATGCCGCTTGGGAATAACCAACGGTTTCAGAGCGACAAATGTGGCGTTCTGAGTCCCCAAACTCCAAATTTGGGCAAAGTCGCCCAAAAAGTTTGTGCAATATTTTTCTCTCCAATGCCGCTCTGGAATAGCCAACGGGTTCAGCGCGACAAATGGGGCGTTCTGAGTCCCCAAACTCCGAATTTGGGCAAAGTCGCCCAAAAGGTTTTTCCATTTTTTTCTCTCCAATGCCGCTTGGGAATAACCAACGGTTTCAGCTCGACAAATGTGGCGTTCTGAGTCCCCAAACTCCGAATTTGGGCAAAGTCGCCCAAAAGGTTTTTGCAATTTTTTTCTCTCCAATGCCGCTTTGGAATATCCAACGGGTTCAGCGCGACAAATGGGGCGTTCTGAGTCCCCAAACTCCGAATTTGGGCAAAGTCGCGGAAAAGGTTTTTCCATTTTTTTCTCTCCAATGCCGCTTGGGAATAACCAACGGTTTCAGCGCGACAAATGTGGCGTTCTGAGTCCCCAAACTCCGAATTTGGGCAAAGTCGCCCAAAAGGTTTTTGGATTTTTTTTCTCTCCAATGCCGCTTTGGAATAACCTACGGGTTCAGAGCGACGAATGGGGCGTTCTGAGTCCCCAAACTCCGAATTTGGGCAAAGTCGCCCAAAAGGTTTTTGCAATTTTTTTCTCTCCAATGCCGCTTGGGAATAACCAACGGTTTCAGCGCGACAAATGTGCCGTTCTGAGTCCCCAAACTCCGAATTTGGGCAAAGTCGCCCAAAAGGTTTTTACATTTTTTTCTCTCCAATGCCGCTTGGGAATAACCAACGGTTTCAGCGCGACAAATGTGGCGTTCTGAGTCCCCAAACTCCGAATTTGGGCAAAGTCGCCCAAAAGGTTTTTGGAATTTTTTTCTCTCCAATGCCGCTTTGGAATAACCTACGGGTTCAGCGCGACGAATGGGGCGTTCTGAGTCCCCAAACTCCGAATTTGGGCAAAGTCGCCCAAAAGGTTTTTGCAATTTTTTTCTCTCCAATGCCGCTTGGGAATAACCAACGGTTTCAGAGCGACAAATGTGGCGTTCTGAGTCCCCAAACTCCGAATTTGGGCAAAGTCGCCAAAAAGGTTTTTGTAATTTTTTTCTCTCGAATGCCGCTTTAAAATAACAAACGGGTTCAGCGCGACAAATGGGGCGTTCTGAGTCCCCAAACTCCGAAATTGGGCAAAGTCTCCCAAAAGGTTTTTGCCGTGTTTTTCTCTCCAATGCCGCTTTGGAATAACCAACGGGTTCAGAGCGACAAATGGGGCGTTCTGAGTCCCCAAACTCCGAATTTGGGCAAAGTCGCCCAAAAGGTTTTTGGAATTGGTTTCTCTCCAATGCCGCTTGGGAATAACCAACGGGTTCAGCGCGACAAATGGGGCGTTCTGAGTCCCCAAACTCCGAATTTTTGGCAAAGTCGCCCAAAAGGTTAAGGCCATTTTTTTCTCTCCAATGCCGCTTTGGAATAGCCAACGGGTTCAGCGCGACGAATGGGGCGTTCTGAGCCCCCAAACTGCGAATTTGGGAGAACTCGTCGAAAAGATTTTTGCAATTTGTTTCTCTCCAATGCCTCTTTGGAATAGCCAACGTGTTCAGCGCGACAAATGTGCCGTTCTGAGTCCCCAAACTCCGAATTTGGGCAAAGTCGCGGAAAAGGTTTTTCCATTTTTTTCTCTCCAATGCCGCTTGGGAATAACCAACGGTTTCAGCGCGACAAATGTGGTGTTCTGAGTCCCCAAACTCCGAATTTGGGCAAAGTCGCCGAAAAGGTTTTTGGAATTTTTTTCTCTCCAATGCCGCTTTGGAATAACCTACGGGTTCAGCGCGACGAATGGGGCGTTCTGAGTCCCCAAACTCCGAATTTGGGCAAAGTCGCGAAAAAAGGTTTTTGTAATTTTTTTCTCTCCAATGCCGCTTTAAAATAACAAACGGGTTCAGCGCGACAAATGGGGCGTTCTGAGTCCCCAAACTCCGAAATTGGGCAAAGTCACCGAACAGGTTTTTGCAATTTGTTTCTCTCCAATGCCGCTTTGGAATAACCAACGGTTTCAGCGCGACAAATGTGGCGTTCTGAGTCCCCAAACTCCGAAATTGGGCAAAGTCTCCCAAAAGGTTTTTGCCGTGTTTTTCTCTCCAATGCCGCTTTGGAATAACCAACGGGTTCAGAGCGACAAATGGGGCGTTCTGAGTCCCCAAACTCCGAATTTGGGCAAAGTCAGGGAAAAGGTTTTTCCATTTTTTTCTCTCCAATGCCGCTTGGGAATAACCTACGGGTTCAGCGCGACGAATGGGGCGTTCTGAGTCCCCAAACTCCGAATTTGGGCAAAGTCGCCCAAAAGGTTTTTGCAATTTTTTTCTCTCCAATGCCGCTTGGGAATAACCAACGGTTTCAGCGCGACAAATGTGGCGTTCTGAGTCCCCAAACTCCGAAATTGGGCAAAGTCGCCCAAAAGGTTTTTGCCATGTTTTTCTCTCCAATGCCGCTTTGGAATAACCAACGGGTTCAGAGCGACAAATGGGGCGTTCTGAGTCCCCAAACTCCGAATTTGGGCAAAGTCGCCCAAAAGGTTTTTGGAATTTGTTTCACTCCAATGCCGCTTTAAAATAACAAACGGGTTCAGCGCGACAAATGGGGCGTTCTGAGTCCCCAAACTCCGAAATTGGGCAAAGTCACCGAACAGGTTTTTGCAATTTGTTTCTCTCCAATGCCGCTTTGGAATAACCAACGGTTTCAGCGCGACAAATGTGGCGTTCTGAGTCCCCAAACTCCGAAATTGGGCAAAGTCTCCCAAAAGGTTTTTGCCGTGTTTTTCTCTCCAATGCCGCTTTGGAATAACCAACGGGTTCAGAGCGACAAATGGGGCGTTCTGAGTCCCCAAACTCCGAATTTGGGCAAAGTCAGGGAAAAGGTTTTTCCATTTTTTTCTCTCCAATGCCGCTTGGGAATAACCTACGGGTTCAGCGCGACGAATGGGGCGTTCTGAGTCCCCAAACTCCGAATTTGGGCAAAGTCGCCCAAAAGGTTTTTGCAATTTTTTTCTCTCCAATGCCGCTTGGGAATAACCAACGGTTTCAGCGCGACAAATGTGGCGTTCTGAGTCCCCAAACTCCGAAATTGGGCAAAGTCGCCCAAAAGGTTTTTGCCATGTTTTTCTCTCCAATGCCGCTTTGGAATAACCAACGGGTTCAGAGCGACAAATGGGGCGTTCTGAGTCCCCAAACTCCGAATTTGGGCAAAGTCGCCCAAAAGGTTTTTGGAATTTGTTTCATTCCAATGCCGCTTTGGAATAACCAACGGGTTCAGCGCGACAAATGGGGCGTTCTGAGTCCCCAAACTCCGAATTTTGGCAAAGTCGCCAAAAAAGGTTTTTGCCATTTTTTTCTCTCCAATGCCGCTTTGGAATAACCAACGGGTTCAGCGCGACAAATGGGGCGTTCTGAGTCCCCAATCTCCGAATTTGGGCAAAGTCGCCCAAAAGGTTTTTGCAATTTTTTTCTCTCCAATGCCGCTTTGGAATATCCAACGGGTTCAGCGAGACAAATGGGGCGTTCTGAGTCCCCAAACTCTGAATTTGGGCAAAGTCACCCAAAAGGTTTTTGCAATGTTTTTCTCTCCAATGCCGCTTGGGAATAACCAACGGTTTCAGAGCGACAAATGTGGCGTTCTGAGTCCCCAAACTCCAAATTTGGGCAAAGTCGCCCAAAAAGTTTGTGCAATATTTTTCTCTCCAATGCCGCTCTGGAATAGCCAACGGGTTCAGCGCGACAAATGGGGCGTTCTGAGTCCCCAAACTCCGAATTTGGGCAAAGTCGCCCAAAAGGTTTTTCCATTTTTTTCTCTCCAATGCCGCTTGGGAATAACCAACGGTTTCAGCTCGACAAATGTGGCGTTCTGAGTCCCCAAACTCCGAATTTGGGCAAAGTCGCCCAAAAGGTTTTTGCAATTTTTTTCTCTCCAATGCCGCTTTGGAATATCCAACGGGTTCAGCGCGACAAATGGGGCGTTCTGAGTCCCCAAACTCCGAATTTGGGCAAAGTCGCGGAAAAGGTTTTTCCATTTTTTTCTCTCCAATGCCGCTTGGGAATAACCAACGGTTTCAGCGCGACAAATGTGGCGTTCTGAGTCCCCAAACTCCGAATTTGGGCAAAGTCGCCCAAAAGGTTTTTGGATTTTTTTTCTCTCCAATGCCGCTTTGGAATTACCTACGAGTTCAGCGCGACGAATGGGGCGTTCTGAGTCCCCAAACTCCGAATTTGGGCAAAGTCGCCCAAAAGGTTTTTGCAATTTTTTTCTCTCCAATGCCGCTTGGGAATAACCAACGGTTTCAGCGCGACAAATGTGCCGTTCTGAGTCCCCAAACTCCGAATTTGGGCAAAGTCGCCCAAAAGGTTTTTACATTTTTTTCTCTCCAATGCCGCTTGGGAATAACCAACGGTTTCAGCGCGACAAATGTGGCGTTCTGAGTCCCCAAACTCCGAATTTGGGCAAAGTCGCCCAAAAGGTTTTTGGAATTTTTTTCTCTCCAATGCCGCTTTGGAATAACCTACGGGTTCAGCGCGACGAATGGGGCGTTCTGAGTGTCCAAACTCCGAATTTGGGCAAAGTCGCCCAAAAGGTTTTTGCAATTTTTTTCTCTCCAATGCCGCTTGGGAATAACCAACGGTTTCAGAGCGACAAATGTGGCGTTCTGAGTCCCCAAACTCCGAAATTGGGCAAAGTCGCCCAAAAGGTTTTTGCCATGTTTTTCTCTCCAATGCCGCTTTGGAATAACCAACGGGTTCAGAGCGACAAATGGGGCGTTCTGAGTCCCCAAACTCCGAATTTGGGCAAAGTCGCCCAAAAGGTTTTTGGAATTTGTTTCACTCCAATGCCGCTTTGGAATAACCAACGGGTTCAGCGCGACAAATGGGGCGTTCTGAGTCCCCAAACTCCGAATTTTGGCAAAGTCGCCAAAAAAGGTTTTTGCCATTTTTTTCTCTCCAATGCCGCTTTGGAATAACCAACGGGTTCAGCGCGACAAATGGGGCGTTCTGAGTCCCCAATCTCCGAATTTGGGCAAAGTCGCCCAAAAGGTTTTTGCAATTTTTTTCTCTCCAATGCCGCTTTGGAATATCCAACGGGTTCAGCGAGACAAATGGGGCGTTCTGAGTCCCCAAACTCTGAATTTGGGCAAAGTCACCCAAAAGGTTTTTGCAATTTGTTTCTCTCCAATGCCGCTTGGGAATAACCAACGGTTTCAGCGCGACAAATGTGGCGTTCTGAGTCCCCAAACTCCGAAATTGGGCAAAGTCTCCCAAAAGGTTTTTGCCGTGTTTTTCTCTCCAATGCCGCTTTGGAATAACCAACGGGTTCAGAGCGACGAATGGGGCGTTCTGAGTCCCCAAACTCCGAATTTGGGCAAAGTCGCCCAAAAGGTTTTTGCAATTTTTTTCTCTCCAATGCCGCTTGGGAATAACCAACGGTTTCAGCGCGACAAATGTGCCGTTCTGAGTCCCCAAACTCCGAATTTGGGCAAAGTCAGGGAAAAGGTTTTTCCATTTTTTTCTCTCCAATGCCGCTTGGGAATAACCTACGGGTTCAGCGCGACGAATGGGGCGTTCTCAGTCCCCAAACTCCGAATTTGGGCAAAGTCGCCCAAAAGGTTTTTGCAATTTTTTTCTCTCCAATGCCGCTTGGAATAACCAACGGTTTCAGCGCGACAAATGTGGCGTTCTGAGTCCCCAAACTCCGAAATTGGGCAAAGTCGCCCAAAAGGTTTTTGCCATGTTTTTCTCTCCAATGCCGCTTTGGAATAACCAACGGGTTCAGAGCGACAAATGGGGCGTTCTGAGTCCCCAAACTCCGAATTTGGGCAAAGTCGCCCAAAAGGTTTTTGGAATTTGTTTCACTCCAATGCCGCTTTGGAATAACCAACGGGTTCAGCGCGACAAATGTGGCGTTCTGAGTCCCCAAACTCCGAATTTTGGCAAAGTCGCCCAAAAGGTTTTTGCCATTTTTTTCACTCCAATGCCGCTTTGGAATAACCAACGGGTTCAGCGCGACAAATGGGGCGTTCTGAGTCCCCAATCTCCGAATTTGGGCAAAGTCGCCCAAAAGGTTTTTGCAATTTTTTTCTCTCCAATGCCGCTTTGGAATATCCAACGGGTTCAGCGAGACAAATGGGGCGTTCTGAGTCCCCAAACTCCGAATTTGGGCAAAGTCACCCAAAAGGTTTTTCAATGTTTTTCTCTCCAATGCCGCTTGGGAATAACCAACGGTTTCAGAGCGACAAATGTGGCGTTCTGAGTCCCCAAACTCCAAATTTGGGCAAAGTCGCCCAAAAAGTTTGTGCAATATTTTTCTCTCCAATGCCGCTCTGGAATAGCCAACGGGTTCAGCGCGACAAATGGGGCGTTCTGAGTCCCCAAACTCCGAATTTGGGCAAAGTCGCCCAAAAGGTTTTTCCATTTTTTTCTCTCCAATGCCGCTTGGGAATAACCAACGGTTTCAGCTCGACAAATGTGGCGTTCTGAGTCCCCAAACTCCGAATTTGGGCAAAGTCGCCCAAAAGGTTTTTGCAATTTTTTTCTCTCCAATGCCGCTTTGGAATATCCAACGGGTTCAGCGCGACAAATGGGGCGTTCTGAGTCCCCAAACTCCGAATTTGGGCAAAGTCGCGGAAAAGGTTTTTCCATTTTTTTCTCTCCAATGCCGCTTGGGAATAACCAACGGTTTCAGCGCGACAAATGTGGCGTTCTGAGTCCCCAAACTCCGAATTTGGGCAAAGTCGCCCAAAAGGTTTTTGGATTTTTTTTCTCTCCAATGCCGCTTTGGAATAACCTACGGGTTCAGCGCGACGAATGGGGCGTTCTGAGTCCCCAAACTCCGAATTTGGGCAAAGTCGCCCAAAAGGTTTTTGCAATTTTTTTCTCTCCAATGCCGCTTGGGAATAACCAACGGTTTCAGCGCGACAAATGTGCCGTTCTGAGTCCCCAAACTCCGAATTTGGGCAAAGTCGCCCAAAAGGTTTTTACATTTTTTTCTCTCCAATGCCGCTTGGGAATAACCAACGGTTTCAGCGCGACAAATGTGGCGTTCTGAGTCCCCAAACTCCGAATTTGGGCAAAGTCGCCCAAAAGGTTTTTGGAATTTTTTTCTCTCCAATGCCGCTTTGGAATAACCTACGGGTTCAGCGCGACGAATGGGGCGTTCTGAGTCCCCAAACTCCGAATTTGGGCAAAGTCGCCCAAAAGGTTTTTGCAATTTTTTTCTCTCCAATGCCGCTTGGGAATAACCAACGGTTTCAGAGCGACAAATGTGGCGTTCTGAGTCCCCAAACTCCGAATTTGGGCAAAGTCGCCAAAAAGGTTTTTGTAATTTTTTTCTCTCGAATGCCGCTTTAAAATAACAAACGGGTTCAGCGCGACAAATGGGGCGTTCTGAGTCCCCAAACTCCGAAATTGGGCAAAGTCTCCCAAAAGGTTTTTGCCGTGTTTTTCTCTCCAATGCCGCTTTGGAATATCCAACGGGTTCAGCGAGACAAATGGGGCGTTCTGAGTCCCCAAACTCCGAATTTGGGCAAAGTCACCCAAAAGGTTTTTGCAATGTTTTTCTCTCCAATGCCGCTTGGGAATAACCAACGGTTTCAGAGCGACAAATGTGGCGTTCTGAGTCCCCAAACTCCAAATTTGGGCAAAGTCGCCCAAAAAGTTTGTGCAATATTTTTCTCTCCAATGCCGCTCTGGAATAGCCAACGGGTTCAGCGCGACAAATGGGGCGTTCTGAGTCCCCAAACTCCGAATTTGGGCAAAGTCGCCCAAAAGGTTTTTCCATTTTTTTCTCTCCAATGCCGCTTGGGAATAACCAACGGTTTCAGCTCGACAAATGTGGCGTTCTGAGTCCCCAAACTCCGAATTTGGGCAAAGTCGCCCAAAAGGTTTTTGCAATTTTTTTCTCTCCAATGCCGCTTTGGAATATCCAACGGGTTCAGCGCGACAAATGGGGCGTTCTGAGTCCCCAAACTCCGAATTTGGGCAAAGTCGCGGAAAAGGTTTTTCCATTTTTTTCTCTCCAATGCCGCTTGCGAATAACCAACGGTTTCAGCGCGACAAATGTGGCGTTCTGAGTCCCCAAACTCCGAATTTGGGCAAAGTCGCCCAAAAGGTTTTTGGATTTTTTTTCTCTCCAATGCCGCTTTGGAATAACCTACGGGTTCAGCGCGACGAATGGGGCGTTCTGAGTCCCCAAACTCCGAATTTGGGCAAAGTCGCCCAAAAGGTTTTTGCAATTTTTTTCTCTCCAATGCCGCTTGGGAATAACCAACGGTTTCAGCGCGACAAATGTGCCGTTCTGAGTCCCCAAACTCCGAATTTGGGCAAAGTCGCCCAAAAGGTTTTTACATTTTTTTCTCTCCAATGCCGCTTGGGAATAACCAACGGTTTCAGCGCGACAAATGTGGCGTTCTGAGTCCCCAAACTCCGAATTTGGGCAAAGTCGCCCAAAAGGTTTTTGGAATTTTTTTCTCTCCAATGCCGCTTTGGAATAACCTACGGGTTCAGCGCGACGAATGGGGCGTTCTGAGTCCCCAAACTCCGAATTTGGGCAAAGTCGCCCAAAAGGTTTTTGCAATTTTTTTCTCTCCAATGCCGCTTGGGAATAACCAACGGTTTCAGAGCGACAAATGTGGCGTTCTGAGTCCCCAAACTCCGAATTTGGGCAAAGTCGCCAAAAAGGTTTTTGTAATTGTTTTCTCTCGAATGCCGCTTTAAAATAACAAACGGGTTCAGCGCGACAAATGGGGCGTTCTGAGTCCCCAAACTCCGAAATTGGGCAAAGTCTCCCAAAAGGTTTTTGCCGTGTTTTTCTCTCCAATGCCGCTTTGGAATAACCAACGGGTTCAGAGCGACAAATGGGGCGTTCTGAGTCCCCAAACTCCGAATTTGGGCAAAGTCGCCCAAAAGGTTTTTGGAATTGGTTTCTCTCCAATGCCGCTTGGGAATAACCAACGGGTTCAGCGCGACAAATGGGGCGTTCTGAGTCCCCAAACTCCGAATTTTTGGCAAAGTCGCCCAAAAGGTTAAGGCCATTTTTTTCTCTCCAATGCCGCTTTGGAATAGCCAACGGGTTCAGCGCGACGAATGGGGCGTTCTGAGCCCCCAAACTGCGAATTTGGGAGAACTCGTCGAAAAGATTTTTGCAATTTGTTTCTCTCCAATGCCTCTTTGGAATAGCCAACGTGTTCAGCGCGACAAATGTGCCGTTCTGAGTCCCCAAACTCCGAATTTGGGCAAAGTCGCGGAAAAGGTTTTTCCATTTTTTTCTCTCCAATGCCGCTTGGGAATAACCAACGGTTTCAGCGCGACAAATGTGGTGTTCTGAGTCCCCAAACTCCGAATTTGGGCAAAGTCGCCGAAAAGGTTTTTGGAATTTTTTTCTCTCCAATGCCGCTTTGGAATAACCTACGGGTTCAGCGCGACGAATGGGGCGTTCTGAGTCCCCAAACTCCGAATTTGGGCAAAGTCGCGAAAAAAGGTTTTTGTAATTTTTTTCTCTCCAATGCCGCTTTAAAATAACAAACGGGTTCAGCGCGACAAATGGGGCGTTCTGAGTCCCCAAACTCCGAAATTGGGCAAAGTCACCGAACAGGTTTTTGCAATTTGTTTCTCTCCAATGCCGCTTTGGAATAACCAACGGTTTCAGCGCGACAAATGTGGCGTTCTGAGTCCCCAAACTCCGAAATTGGGCAAAGTCTCCCAAAAGGTTTTTGCCGTGTTTTTCTCTCCAATGCCGCTTTGGAATAACCAACGGGTTCAGAGCGACAAATGGGGCGTTCTGAGTCCCCAAACTCCGAATTTGGGCAAAGTCAGGGAAAAGGTTTTTCCATTTTTTTCTCTCCAATGCCGCTTGGGAATAACCTACGGGTTCAGCGCGACGAATGGGGCGTTCTGAGTCCCCAAACTCCGAATTTGGGCAAAGTCGCCCAAAAGGTTTTTGCAATTTTTTTCTCTCCAATGCCGCTTGGGAATAACCAACGGTTTCAGCGCGACAAATGTGGCGTTCTGAGTCCCCAAACTCCGAAATTGGGCAAAGTCGCCCAAAAGGTTTTTGCCATGTTTTTCTCTCCAATGCCGCTTTGGAATAACCAACGGGTTCAGAGCGACAAATGGGGCGTTCTGAGTCCCCAAACTCCGAATTTGGGCAAAGTCGCCCAAAAGGTTTTTGGAATTTGTTTCACTCCAATGCCGCTTTAAAATAACAAACGGGTTCAGCGCGACAAATGGGGCGTTCTGAGTCCCCAAACTCCGAAATTGGGCAAAGTCACCGAACAGGTTTTTGCAATTTGTTTCTCTCCAATGCCGCTTTGGAATAACCAACGGTTTCAGCGCGACAAATGTGGCGTTCTGAGTCCCCAAACTCCGAAATTGGGCAAAGTCTCCCAAAAGGTTTTTGCCGTGTTTTTCTCTCCAATGCCGCTTTGGAATAACCAACGGGTTCAGAGCGACAAATGGGGCGTTCTGAGTCCCCAAACTCCGAATTTGGGCAAAGTCAGGGAAAAGGTTTTTCCATTTTTTTCTCTCCAATGCCGCTTGGGAATAACCTACGGGTTCAGCGCGACGAATGGGGCGTTCTGAGTCCCCAAACTCCGAATTTGGGCAAAGTCGCCCAAAAGGTTTTTGCAATTTTTTTCTCTCCAATGCCGCTTGGGAATAACCAACGGTTTCAGCGCGACAAATGTGGCGTTCTGAGTCCCCAAACTCCGAAATTGGGCAAAGTCGCCCAAAAGGTTTTTGCCATGTTTTTCTCTCCAATGCCGCTTTGGAATAACCAACGGGTTCAGAGCGACAAATGGGGCGTTCTGAGTCCCCAAACTCCGAATTTGGGCAAAGTCGCCCAAAAGGTTTTTGGAATTTGTTTCTCTCCAATGCCGCTTTGGAATAACCAACGGGTTCAGAGCGACAAATGGGGCGTTCTGAGTCCCCAAACTCCGAATTTGGGCAAAGTCGCCCAAAAGGTTTTTGCCATGTTTTTCTCTCCAATGCCGCTTTGGAATAACCAACGGGTTCAGAGCGACAAATGGGGCGTTCTGAGTCCCCAATCTCCGAATTTGGGCAAAGTCGCCCAAAAGGTTTTTGCAATTTTTTTCTCTCCAATGCCGCTTTGGAATATCCAACGGGTTCAGCGAGACAAATGGGGCGTTCTGATTCCCCAAACTCTGAATTTGGGCAAAGTCACCCAAAAGGTTTTTGCAATGTTTTTCTCTCCAATGCCGCTTGGGAATAACCAACGGTTTCAGAGCGACAAATGTGGCGTTCTGAGTCCCCAAACTCCAAATTTGGGCAAAGTCGCCCAAAAAGTTTGTGCAATATTTTTCTCTCCAATGCCGCTCTGGAATAGCCAACGGGTTCAGCGCGACAAATGGGGCGTTCTGAGTCCCCAAACTCCGAATTTGGGCAAAGTCGCCCAAAAGGTTTTTCCATTTTTTTCTCTCCAATGCCGCTTGGGAATAACCAACGGTTTCAGCTCGACAAATGTGGCGTTCTGAGTCCCCAAACTCCGAATTTGGGCAAAGTCGCCCAAAAGGTTTTTGCAATTTTTTTCTCTCCAATGCCGCTTTGGAATATCCAACGGGTTCAGCGCGACAAATGGGGCGTTCTGAGTCCCCAAACTCCGAATTTGGGCAAAGTCGCGGAAAAGGTTTTTCCATTTTTTTCTCTCCAATGCCGCTTGGGAATAACCAACGGTTTCAGCGCGACAAATGTGGCGTTCTGAGTCCCCAAACTCCGAATTTGGGCAAAGTCGCCCAAAAGGTTTTTGGATTTTTTTTCTCTCCAATGCCGCTTTGGAATTACCTACGAGTTCAGCGCGACGAATGGGGCGTTCTGAGTCCCCAAACTCCGAATTTGGGCAAAGTCGCCCAAAAGGTTTTTGCAATTTTTTTCTCTCCAATGCCGCTTGGGAATAACCAACGGTTTCAGCGCGACAAATGTGCCGTTCTGAGTCCCCAAACTCCGAATTTGGGCAAAGTCGCCCAAAAGGTTTTTACATTTTTTTCTCTCCAATGCCGCTTGGGAATAACCAACGGTTTCAGCGCGACAAATGTGGCGTTCTGAGTCCCCAAACTCCGAATTTGGGCAAAGTCGCCCAAAAGGTTTTTGGAATTTTTTTCTCTCCAATGCCGCTTTGGAATAACCTACGGGTTCAGCGCGACGAATGGGGCGTTCTGAGTCCCCAAACTCCGAATTTGGGCAAAGTCGCCCAAAAGGTTTTTGCAATTTTTTTCTCTCCAATGCCGCTTGGGAATAACCAACGGTTTCAGAGCGACAAATGTGGCGTTCTGAGTCCCCAAACTCCGAAATTGGGCAAAGTCGCCCAAAAGGTTTTTGCCATGTTTTTCTCTCCAATGCCGCTTTGGAATAACCAACGGGTTCAGAGCGACAAATGGGGCGTTCTGAGTCCCCAAACTCCGAATTTGGGCAAAGTCGCCCAAAAGGTTTTTGGAATTTGTTTCACTCCAATGCCGCTTTGGAATAACCAACGGGTTCAGCGCGACAAATGGGGCGTTCTGAGTCCCCAAACTCCGAATTTTGGCAAAGTCGCCAAAAAAGGTTTTTGCCATTTTTTTCTCTCCAATGCCGCTTTGGAATAACCAACGGGTTCAGCGCGACAAATGGGGCGTTCTGAGTCCCCAATCTCCGAATTTGGGCAAAGTCGCCCAAAAGGTTTTTGCAATTTTTTTCTCTCCAATGCCGCTTTGGAATATCCAACGGGTTCAGCGAGACAAATGGGGCGTTCTGAGTCCCCAAACTCTGAATTTGGGCAAAGTCACCCAAAAGGTTTTTGCAATGTTTTTCTCTCCAATGCCGCTTGGGAATAACCAACGGTTTCAGAGCGACAAATGTGGCGTTCTGAGTCCCCAAACTCCAAATTTGGGCAAAGTCGCCCAAAAAGTTTGTGCAATATTTTTCTCTCCAATGCCGCTCTGGAATAGCCAACGGGTTCAGCGCGACAAATGGGGCGTTCTGAGTCCCCAAACTCCGAATTTGGGCAAAGTCGCCCAAAAGGTTTTTCCATTTTTTTCTCTCCAATGCCGCTTGGGAATAACCAACGGTTTCAGCTCGACAAATGTGGCGTTCTGAGTCCCCAAACTCCGAATTTGGGCAAAGTCGCCCAAAAGGTTTTTGCAATTTTTTTCTCTCCAATGCCGCTTTGGAATATCCAACGGGTTCAGCGCGACAAATGGGGCGTTCTGAGTCCCCAAACTCCGAATTTGGGCAAAGTCGCGGAAAAGGTTTTTCCATTTTTTTCTCTCCAATGCCGCTTGGGAATAACCAACGGTTTCAGCGCGACAAATGTGGCGTTCTGAGTCCCCAAACTCCGAATTTGGGCAAAGTCGCCCAAAAGGTTTTTGGATTTTTTTTCTCTCCAATGCCGCTTTGGAATAACCTACGAGTTCAGCGCGACGAATGGGGCGTTCTGAGTCCCCAAACTCCGAATTTGGGCAAAGTCGCCCAAAAGGTTTTTGCAATTTTTTTCTCTCCAATGCCGCTTGGGAATAACCAACGGTTTCAGCGCGACAAATGTGCCGTTCTGAGTCCCCAAACTCCGAATTTGGGCAAAGTCGCCCAAAAGGTTTTTACATTTTTTTCTCTCCAATGCCGCTTGGGAATAACCAACGGTTTCAGCGCGACAAATGTGGCGTTCTGAGTCCCCAAACTCCGAATTTGGGCAAAGTCGCCCAAAAGGTTTTTGGAATTTTTTTCTCTCCAATGCCGCTTTGGAATAACCTACGGGTTCAGCGCGACGAATGGGGCGTTCTGAGTCCCCAAACTCCGAATTTGGGCAAAGTCGCCCAAAAGGTTTTTGCAATTTTTTTCTCTCCAATGCCGCTTGGGAATAACCAACGGTTTCAGAGCGACAAATGTGGCGTTCTGAGTCCCCAAACTCCGAATTTGGGCAAAGTCTCCCAAAAGGTTTTTGCCGTGTTTTTCTCTCCAATGCCGCTTTGGAATAACCAACGGGTTCAGAGCGACAAATGGGGCGTTCTGAGTCCCCAAACTCCGAATTTGGGCAAAGTCGCCCAAAAGGTTTTTGGAATTGGTTTCTCTCCAATGCCGCTTGGGAATAACCAACGGGTTCAGCGCGACAAATGGGGCGTTCTGAGTCCCCAAACTCCGAATTTTGGCAAAGTCGCCCAAAAGGTTAAGGCCATTTTTTTCTCTCCAATGCCGCTTTGGAATAGCCAACGGGTTCAGCGCGACGAATGGGGCGTTCTGAGCCCCCAAACTGCGAATTTGGGAGAACTCGTCGAAAAGATTTTTGCAATTTGTTTCTCTCCAATGCCTCTTTGGAATAGCCAACGTGTTCAGCGCGACAAATGTGCCGTTCTGAGTCCCCAAACTCCGAATTTGGGCAAAGTCGCGGAAAAGGTTTTTCCATTTTTTTCTCTCCAATGCCGCTTGGGAATAACCAACGGTTTCAGCGCGACAAATGTGGCGTTCTGAGTCCCCAAACTCCGAATTTGGGCAAAGTCGCCGAAAAGGTTTTTGGAATTTTTTTCTCTCCAATGCCGCTTTGGAATAACCTACGGGTTCAGCGCGACGAATGGGGCGTTCTGAGTCCCCAAACTCCGAATTTGGGCAAAGTCGCGAAAAAAGGTTTTTGTAATTTTTTTCTCTCCAATGCCGCTTTAAAATAACAAACGGGTTCAGCGCGACAAATGGGGCGTTCTGAGTCCCCAAACTCCGAAATTGGGCAAAGTCACCGAACAGGTTTTTGCAATTTGTTTCTCTCCAATGCCGCTTTGGAATAACCAACGGTTTCAGCGCGACAAATGTGGCGTTCTGAGTCCCCAAACTCCGAAATTGGGCAAAGTCTCCAAAAAGGTTTTTGCCGTGTTTTTCTCTCCAATGCCGCTTTGGAATAACCAACGGGTTCAGAGCGACAAATGGGGCGTTCTGAGTCCCCAAACTCCGAATTTGGGCAAAGTCGCCCAAAAGGTTTTTGGAATTGGTTTCTCTCCAATGCCGCTTGGGAATATCCAACGGGTTCAGCGCGACAAATGGGGCGTTCTGAGTCCCCAAACTCCGAATTTTGGCAAAGTCACCCAAAAGGTTTTTGCCATTTTTTTCTCTCCAATGCCGCTTTGGAATAGCCAACGGGTTCAGCGCGACGAATGGGGCGTTCTGAGCCCCCAAACTGCGAATTTGGGAGAACTCGTCGAAAAGGTTTTTGCAATTTGTTTCTCCCCAATGCCTCTTTGGAATAGCCAACATGTTCAGCGCGACGAATGGGGCGTTCTGAGTCCCCAAACTCCGTAATTGGGCAAAGTCGCCCAAAAGGTTTTTGGAATTTGTTTCTCTCCAATGCCGCTTTGGAATAACCAACGGGTTCAGAGCGACAAATGGGGCGTTCTGAGTTCCCAAACTCCGAATTTTGGCAAAGTCGCCCAAAAGGTTTTTGCCATTTTTTTCTCTCCAATGCCGCTTTGGAATAACCAACGGGTTCAGCGCGACGAATGGGGCGTTCTGAGCCCCCAAGCTGCGAATTTGGGAGAACTCGTCGAAAAGGTTTTTGCAATTTGTTTCTCTCCAATGCCTCTTTGGAATAGCCAACTTGTTCAGCGCGACGAATGGGGCGTTCTGAGTCCCCAAACTCCGTAATTGGGCAAAGTCGCCCAAAAGGTTTTTGCCATTTTTTTCTGTCAAATGCCGCTATGGAATAACCAACGGTTTCAGCGCGACAAATGGGGCTTTCTGAGTCCCCAAACTCCGAATTTGGGCAAAGTCGCCCAAAAGGTTTTTGCAATTTTTTTCTCTCCAATGCCGCTTTGGAATAACCAACGGGTTCAGCGCGACAAATAGGGCGTTCTGAGTCCCCAAACTCCGAATTTGGGCAAAGTCACCCAAAAGGTTTTTGCAATTTTTTTCTCTCCAATGCCGCTTGGGAATAACCAACGGTTTCAGCGCGACAAATGTGGCGTTCTGAGTCCCCAAACTCCAAATTTGGGCAAAGTCGCCCAAAAAGTTTGTGCAATATTTTTCTCTCCAATGCCGCTCTGGAATAGCCAACGGGTTCAGCGCGACAAATGGGGCGTTCTGAGTCCCCAAACTCCGAATTTGGGCAAAGTCACCGAAAAGGTTTTTGCAATGTTTTTCTCTCCAATGCCGCTTGGGAATAACCAACGGTTTCAGAGCGACAAATGTGGCGTTCTGAGTCCCCAAACTCCAAATTTGGGCAAAGTCGCCCAAAAAGTTTGTGCAATATTTTTATCTCCAATGCCGCTCTGGAATAGCCAACGGGTTCAGCGCGACAAATGGGGCGTTCTGAGTCCCCAAACTCCGAATTTGGGCAAAGTCGCCCGAAAGGTTTTTCCATTTTTTTCTCTCCAATGCCGCTTGGGAATAACCAACGGTTTCAGCTCGACAAATGTGGCGTTCTGAGTCCCCAAACTCCGAATTTGGGCAAAGTCGCCCAAAAGGTTTTTGCAATTTTTTTCTCTCCAATGCCGCTTTGGAATATCCAACGGGTTCAGCGCGACAAATGGGGCGTTCTGAGTCCCCAAACTCCGAATTTGGGCAAAGTCGCGGAAAAGGTTTTTCCATTTTTTTCTCTCCAATGCCGCTTGGGAATAACCAACGGTTTCAGCGCGACAAATGTGGCGTTCTGAGTCCCCAAACTCCGAATTTGGGCAAAGTCGCCGAAAAGGTTTTTGGAATTTTTTTCTCTCCAATGCCGCTTTGGAATAACCTACGGGTTCAGCGCGACGAATGGGGCGTTCTGAGTCCCCAAACTCCGAATTTGGGCAAAGTCGCGAAAAAAGGTTTTTGTAATTTTTTTCTCTCCAATGCCGCTTTAAAATAACAAACGGGTTCAGCGCGACAAATGGGGCGTTCTGAGTCCCCAAACTCCGAAATTGGGCAAAGTCACCGAACAGGTTTTTGCAATTTGTTTCTCTCCAATGCCGCTTTGGAATAACCAACGGTTTCAGCGCGACAAATGTGGCGTTCTGAGTCCCCAAACTCCGAAATTGGGCAAAGTCTCCCAAAAGGTTTTTGCCGTGTTTTTCTCTCCAATGCCGCTTTGGAATAACCAACGGGTTCAGAGCGACAAATGGGGCGTTCTGAGTCCCCAAACTCCGAATTTGGGCAAAGTCGCCCAAAAGGTTTTTGGAATTGGTTTCTCTCCAATGCCGCTTGGGAATAACCAACGGGTTCAGCGCGACAAATGGGGCGTTCTGAGTCCCCAAACTCCGAATTTTGGCAAAGTCACCCAAAAGGTTTTTGCCATTTTTTTCTCTCCAATGCCGCTTTGGAATAGCCAACGGGTTCAGCGCGACGAATGGGGCGTTCTGAGCCCCCAAACTGCGAATTTGCGAGAACTCGTCGAAAAGGTTTTTGCAATTTGTTTCTCTCCAATGCCTCTTTGGAATAGCCAACATGTTCAGCGCGACGAATGGGGCGTTCTGAGTCCCCAAACTCCGTAATTGGGCAAAGTCGCCCAAAAGGTTTTTGCAATTTTTTTCTCTCCAATGCCGCTTGGGAATATCCAACGGTTTCAACGCGACAAATGTGGCGTTCTGAGTCCCCAAACTCCGAAATTGGGCAAAGTCGCCCGAAAGGTTTTTGCCATGTTTTTCTCTCCAATGCCGCTTTGGAATAACCAACGGGTTCAGCGCGACAAATGGGGCGTTCTGAGTCCCCAAACTCCGAATTTGGGCAAAGTCGCCCAAAAGGTTTTTGGAATTTGTTTCTCTCCAATGCCGCTTTGGAATAACCAACGGGTTCAGAGCGACAAATGGGGCGTTCTGAGTTCCCAAACTCCGAATTTTGGCAAAGTCGCCCAAAAGGTTTTTGCCATTTTTTTCTCTCCAATGCCGCTTTGGAATAACCAACGGGTTCAGCGCGACGAATGGGGCGTTCTGAGCCCCCAAGCTGCGAATTTGGGAGAACTCGTCGAAAAGGTTTTTGCAATTTGTTTCTCTCCAATGCCTCTTTGGAATAGCCAACTTGTTCAGCACGACGAATGGGGCGTTCTGAGTCCCCAAACTCCGTAATTGGGCAAAGTCGCCCAAAAGGTTTTTGCCATTTTTTTCTGTCAAATGCCGCTATGGAATAACCAACGGTTTCAGCGCGACAAATGGGGCTTTCTGAGTCCCCAAACTCCGAATTTGGGCAAAGTCGCCCAAAAGGTTTTTGCAATTTTTTTCTCTCCAATGCCGCTTTGGAATAACCAACGGGTTCAGCGCGACAAATAGGGCGTTCTGAGTCCCCAAACTCCGAATTTGGGCAAAGTCACCCAAAAGGTTTTTGCAATTTTTTTCTCTCCAATGCCGCTTGGGAATAACCAACGGTTTCAGCGCGACAAATGTGGCGTTCTGAGTCCCCAAACTCCAAATTTGGGCAAAGTCGCCCAAAAAGTTTGTGCAATATTTTTCTCTCCAATGCCGCTCTGGAATAGCCAACGGGTTCAGCGCGACAAATGGGGCGTTCTGAGTCCCCAAACTCCGAATTTGGGCAAAGTCACCGAAAAGGTTTTTGCAATGTTTTTCTCTCCAATGCCGCTTGGGAATAACCAACGGTTTCAGAGCGACAAATGTGGCGTTCTGAGTCCCCAAACTCCAAATTTGGGCAAAGTCGCCCAAAAAGTTTGTGCAATATTTTTCTCTCCAATGCCGCTCTGGAATAGCCAACGGGTTCAGCGCGACAAATGGGGCGTTCTGAGTCCCCAAACTCCGAATTTGGGCAAAGTCGCCCGAAAGGTTTTTCCATTTTTTTCTCTCCAATGCCGCTTGGGAATAACCAACGGTTTCAGCGCGACAAATGTGGCGTTCTGAGTCCCCAAACTCCGAATTTGGGCAAAGTCGCCCAAAAGGTTTTTGCAATTTTTTTCTCTCCAATGCCGCTTTGGAATATCCAACGGGTTCAGCGCGACAAATGGGGCGTTCTGAGTCCCCAAACTCCGAATTTGGGCAAAGTCGCGGAAAAGGTTTTTCCATTTTTTTCTCTCCAATGCCGCTTGGGAATAACCAACGGTTTCAGCGCGACAAATGTGGCGTTCTGAGTCCCCAAACTCCGAATTTGGGCAAAGTCGCCCAAAAGGTTTTTGGATTTTTTTTCTCTCCAATGCCGCTTTGGAATAACCTACGGGTTCAGCGCGACGAATGGGGCGTTCTGAGTCCCCAAACTCCGAATTTGGGCAAAGTCGCCCAAAAGGTTTTTGCAATTTTTTTCTCTCCAATGCCGCTTGGGAATAACCAACGGTTTCAGCGCGACAAATGTGCCGTTCTGAGTCCCCAAACTCCGAATTTGGGCAAAGTCGCCCAAAAGGTTTTTCCATTTTTTTCTCTCCAATGCCGCTTGGGAATAACCAACGGTTTCAGCGCGACAAATGTGGCGTTCTGAGTCCCCAAACTCCGAATTTGGGCAAAGTCGCCCAAAAGGTTTTTGCCATTTTTTTCTCTCCAATGCCGCTTTGGAATAACCTACGGGTTCAGCGCGACGAATGGGGCGTTCTGAGTCCCCAAACTCCGAATTTGGGCAAAGTCGCCCAAAAGGTTTTTGAATTTTTTTTCTCTCCAATGCCGCTTGGGAATAACCAACGGTTTCAGAGCGACAAATGTGGCGTTCTGAGTCCCCAAACTCCGAATTTGGGCAAAGTCGCCAAAAAGGTTTTTGTAATTTTTTTCTCTCGAATGCCGCTTTAAAATAACAAACGGGTTCAGCGCGACAAATGGGGCGTTCTGAGTCCCCAAACTCCGAAATTGGGCAAAGTCTCCCAAAAGGTTTTTGCCGTGTTTTTCTCTCCAATGCCGCTTTGGAATAGCCAACGGGTTCAGCGCGACGAATGGGGCGTTCTGAGCCCCCAAACTGCGAATTTGGGAGAACTCGTCGAAAAGATTTTTGCAATTTGTTTCTCTCCAATGCCTCTTTGGAATAGCCAACTTGTTCAGCACGACGAATGGGGCGTTCTGAGTCCCCAAACTCCGTAATTGGGCAAAGTCGCCCAAAAGGTTTTTGCCATTTTTTTCTCTCCAATGCCGCTTGGGAATAACCAACGGTTTCAGCGCGACAAATGTGGCGTTCTGAGTCCCCAAACTCCGAATTTGGGCAAAGTCGCCGAAAAGGTTTTTGGAATTTTTTTCTCTCCAATGCCGCTTTGGAATAACCTACGGGTTCAGCGCGACGAATGGGGCGTTCTGAGTCCCCAAACTCCGAATTTGGGCAAAGTCGAGAAAAAAGTTTTTTGTAATTTTTTTCTCTCCAATGCCGCTTTAAAATAACAAACGGGTTCAGCGCGACAAATGGGGCGTTCTGAGTCCCCAAACTCCGAAATTGGGCAAAGTCACCGAACAGGTTTTTGCAATTTGTTTCTCTCCAATGCCGCTTTGGAATAACCAACGGTTTCAGCGCGACAAATGTGGCGTTCTGAGTCCCCAAACTCCGAAATTGGGCAAAGTCTCCCAAAAGGTTTTTGCCGTGTTTTTCTCTCCAATGCCGCTTTGGAATAACCAACGGGTTCAGAGCGACAAATGGGGCGTTCTGAGTCCCCAAACTCCGAATTTGGGCAAAGTCGCCCAAAAGGTTTTTGGAATTGGTTTCTCTCCAATGCCGCTTGGGAATAACCAACGGGTTCAGCGCGACAAATGGGGCGTTCTGAGTCCCCAAACTCCGAATTTCGGCAAAGTCACCCAAAAGGTTTTTGCCATTTTTTTCTCTCCAATGCCGCTTTGGAATAGCCAACGGGTTCAGCGCGACGAATGGGGCGTTCTGAGCCCCCAAACTGCGAATTTGGGAGAACTCGTCGAAAAGGTTTTTGCAATTTGTTTCTCTCCAATGCCTCTTTGGAATAGCCAACATGTTCAGCGCGACGAATGGGGCGTTCTGAGTCCCCAAACTCCGTAATTGGGCAAAGTCGCCCAAAAGGTTTTTGCAATTTTTTTCTCTCCAATGCCGCTTGGGAATATCCAACGGTTTCAACGCGACAAATGTGGCGTTCTGAGTCCCCAAACTCCGAAATTGGGCAAAGTCGCCCAAAAGGTTTTTTTCATGTTTTTCTCTCCAATGCCGCTTTGGAATAACCAACGGGTTCAGCGCGACAAATGGGGCGTTCTGAGTCCCCAAACTCCGAATTTGGGCAAAGTCGCCCAAAAGGTTTTTGGAATTTGTTTCTCTCCAATGCCGCTTTGGAATAACCAACGGGTTCAGAGCGACAAATGGGGCGTTCTGAGTTCCCAAACTCCGAATTTTGGCAAAGTCGCCCAAAAGGTTTTTGCCATTTTTTTCTCTCCAATGCCGCTTTGGAATAACCAACGGGTTCAGCGCGACGAATGGGGCGTTCTGAGCCCCCAAGCTGCGAATTTGGGAGAACTCGTCGAAAAGGTTTTTGCAATTTGTTTCTCTCCAATGCCTCTTTGGAATAGCCAACTTGTTCAGCGCGACGAATGGGGCGTTCTGAGTCCCCAAACTCCGTAATTGGGCAAAGTCGCCCAAAAGGTTTTTGCCATTTTTTTCTCTCCAATGCCGCTTGGGAATATCCAACGGTTTCAACGCGACAAATGTGGCGTTCTGAGTCCCCAAACTCCGAAATTGGGCAAAGTCGCCCAAAAGGTTTTTGCCATGTTTTTCTCTCCAATGCCGCTTTGGAATAACCAACGGGTTCAGCGCGACAAATGGGGCGTTCTGAGTCCCCAAACTCCGAATTTGGGCAAAGTCGCCCAAAAGGTTTTTGGAATTTGTTTCTCTCCAATGCCGCTTTGGAATAACCAACGGGTTCAGAGCGACAAATGGGGCGTTCTGAGTTCCCAAACTCCGAATTTTGGCAAAGTCGCCCAAAAGGTTTTTGCCATTTTTTTCTCTCCAATGCCGCTTTGGAATAACCAACGGGTTCAGCGCGACGAATGGGGCGTTCTGAGCCCCCAAGCTGCGAATTTGGGAGAACTCGTCGAAAAGGTTTTTGCAATTTGTTTCTCTCCAATGCCTCTTTGGAATAGCCAACTTGTTCAGCGCGACGAATGGGGCGTTCTGAGTCCCCAAACTCCGTAATTGGGCAAAGTCGCCCAAAAGGTTTTTGCCATTTTTTTCTGTCAAATGCCGCTATGGAATAACCAACGGTTTCAGTGCGACAAATGGGGCTTTCTGAGTCCCCAAACTCCGAATTTGGGCAAAGTCGCCCAAAAGGTTTTTGCAATTTTTTTCTCTCCAATGCCGCTTTGGAATAACCAACGGGTTCAGCGCGACAAATAGGGCGTTCTGAGTCCCCAAACTCCGAATTTGGGCAAAGTCACCCAAAAGGTTTTTGCAATTTTTTTCTCTCCAATGCCGCTTGGGAATAACCAACGGTTTCAGCGCGACAAATGTGGCGTTCTGAGTCCCCAAACTCCAAATTTGGGCAAAGTCGCCCAAAAAGTTTGTGCAATATTTTTCTCTCCAATGCCGCTCTGGAATAGCCAACGGGTTCAGCACGACAAATGGGGCGTTCTGAGTCCCCAAACTCCGAATTTGGGCAAAGTCACCGAAAAGGTTTTTGCAATGTTTTTCTCTCCAATGCCGCTTGGGAATAACCAACGGTTTCAGAGCGACAAATGGGGCGTTCTGAGTCCCCAAACTCCAAATTTGGGCAAAGTCGCCCAAAAAGTTTGTGCAATATTTTTCTCTCCAATGCCGCTCTGGAATAGCCAACGGGTTCAGCGCGACAAATGGGGCGTTCTGAGTCCCCAAACTCCGAATTTGGGCAAAGTCGCCCGAAAGGTTTTTCCATTTTTTTCTCTCCAATGCCGCTTGGGAATAACCAACGGTTTCAGCGCGACAAATGTGGCGTTCTGAGTCCCCAAACTCCGAATTTGGGCAAAGTCGCCCAAAAGGTTTTTGCAATTTTTTTCTCTCCAATGCCGCTTTGGAATATCCAACGGGTTCAGCGCGACAAATGGGGCGTTCTGAGTCCCCAAACTCCGAATTTGGGCAAAGTCGCCCAAAAGGTTTTTGGATTTTTTTTCTCTCCAATGCCGCTTTGGAATAACCTACGGGTTCAGCGCGACGAATGGGGCGTTCTGAGTCCCCAAACTCCGAATTTGGGCAAAGTCGCCCAAAAGGTTTTTGCAATTTTTTTCTCTCCAATGCCGCTTGGGAATAACCAACGGTTTCAGCGCGACAAATGTGCCGTTCTGAGTCCCCAAACTCCGAATTTGGGCAAAGTCGCCCAAAAGGTTTTTCCATTTTTTTCTCTCCAATGCCGCTTGGGAATAACCAACGGTTTCAGCGCGACAAATGTGGCGTTCTGAGTCCCCAAACTCCGAATTTGGGCAAAGTCGCCTAAAAGGTTTTTGCCATTTTTTTCTCTCCAATGCCGCTTTGGAATAACCTACGGGTTCAGCGCGACGAATGGGGCGTTCTGAGTCCCCAAACTCCGAATTTGGGCAAAGTCGCCCAAAAGGTTTTTGCAATTTTTTTCTCTCCAATGCCGCTTGGGAATAACCAACGGTTTCAGAGCGACAAATGTGGCGTTCTGAGTCCCCAAACTCCGAATTTGGGCAAAGTCGCCAAAAAGGTTTTTGTAATTTTTTTCTCTCGAATGCCGCTTTAAAATAACAAACGGGTTCAGCGCCACAAATGGGGCGTTCTGAGTCCCCAAACTCCGAAATTGGGCAAAGTCTCCCAAAAGGTTTTTGCCGTGTTTTTCTCTCCAATGCCGCTTTGGAATAACCAACGGGTTCAGAGCGACAAATGGGGCGTTCTGAGTCCCCAAACTCCGAATTTGGGCAAAGTCGCCCAAAAGGTTTTTGGAATTGGTTTCTCTCCAATGCCGCTTGGGAATAACCAACGGGTTCAGCGCGACAAATGGGGCGTTCTGAGTCCCCAAACTCCGAATTTTGGCAAAGTCGCCCAAAAGGTTAAGGCCATTTTTTTCTCTCCAATGCCGCTTTGGAATAGCCAACGGGTTCAGCGCGACGAATGGGGCGTTCTGAGCCCCCAAACTGCGAATTTGGGAGAACTCGTCGAAAAGATTTTTGCAATTTGTTTCTCTCCAATGCCTCTTTGGAATAGCCAACGTGTTCAGCGCGACAAATGTGCCGTTCTGAGTCCCCAAACTCCGAATTTGGGCAAAGTCGCGGAAAAGGTTTTTCCATTTTTTTCTCTCCAATGCCGCTTGGGAATAACCAACGGTTTCAGCGCGACAAATGTGGCGTTCTGAGTCCCCAAACTCCGAATTTGGGCAAAGTCGCCGAAAAGGTTTTTGGAATTTTTTTCTCTCCAATGCCGCTTTGGAATAACCTACGGGTTCAGCGCGACGAATGGGGCGTTCTGAGTCCCCAAACTCCGAATTTGGGCAAAGTCGCCCAAAAGGTTTTTGCAATTTTTTTCTCTCCAATGCCGCTTGGGAATAACCAACGGTTTCAGCGCGACAAATGTGCCGTTCTGAGTCCCCAAACTCCGAATTTGGGCAAAGTCGCCCAAAAGGTTTTTCCATTTTTTTCTCTCCAATGCCGCTGGGGAATAACCAACGGTTTCAGCGCGACAAATGTGGCGTTCTGAGTCCCCAAACTCCGAATTTGGGCAAAGTCGCCGAAAAGGTTTTTGGAATTTTTTGCTCTCCAATGCCGCTTTGGAATAACCTACGGGTTCAGCGCGACGAATGGGGCGTTACTGAGTCCCCAAACTCCGAATTTGGGCAAAGTCGCGAAAAAAGGTTTTTGTAATTTTTTTCTCTCCAATGCCGCTTTAAAATAACAAACGGGTTCAGCGCGACGAATGGGGCGTTCTGAGTCCCCAAACTCCGAAATTGGGCAAAGTCACCGAACAGGTTTTTGCAATTTGTTTCTCTCCAATGCCGCTTTGGAATAACCAACGGTTTCAGCGCGACAAATGTGGCGTTCTGAGTCCCCAAACTCCGAAATTGGGCAAAGTCTCCCAAAAGGTTTTTGCCGTGTTTTTCTCTCCAATGCCGCTTTGGAATAACCAACGGGTTCAGAGCGACAAATGGGGCGTTCTGAGTCACCAAACTCCGAATTTGGGCAAAGTCGCCCAAAAGGTTTTTGGAATTGGTTTCTCTCCAATGCCGCTTGGGAATAACCAACGGGTTCAGCGCGACAAATGGGGCGTTCTGAGTCCCCAAACTCCGAATTTTGGCAAAGTCGCCCAAAAGGTTTTTGCCATTTTTTTCTCTCCAATGCCGCTTTGGAATAGCCAACGGGTTCAGCGCGACGAATGGGGCGTTCTGAGCCCCCAAACTGCGAATTTGGGAGAACTCGTCGAAAAGGTTTTTGCAATTTGTTTCTCTCCAATGCCTCTTTGGAATAGCCAACGTGTTCAGCGCGACGAATGGGGCGTTCTGAGTCCCCAAACTCCGTAATTGGGCAAAGTCGCCCAAAAGGTTTTTGCAATTTTTTTCTCTCCAATGCCGCTTGGGAATATCCAACGGTTTCAGCGCGACAAATGTGGCGTTCTGAGTCCCCAAACTCCGAAATTGGGCAAAGTCGCCCAAAAGGTTTTTGCCATGTTTTTCTCTCCAATGCCGCTTTGGAATAACCAACGGGTTCAGTGCGACAAATGGGGCGTTCTGAGTCCCCAAACTCCGAATTTGGGCAAAGTCGCCAAAAAGGTTTTTGGAATTTGTTTCTCTCCAATGCCGCTTTGGAATAACCAACGGGTTCAGCGCGACAAATGGGGCGTTCTGAGTTCCCAAACTCCGAATTTTGGCAAAGTCGCCCAAAAGGTTTTTGCCATTTTTTTCTCTCCAATGCCGCTTTGGAATAACCAACGGGTTCAGCGCGACGAATGGGGCGTTCTGAGCCCCCAAACTGCGAATTTGGGAGAACTCGTCGAAAAGGTTTTTGCAATTTGTTTCTCTCCAATGCCTCTTTGGAATAGCCAACGTGTTCAGCGCGACGAATGGGGCGTTCTGAGTCCCCAAACTCCGTAATTGGGCAAAGTCGCCCAAAAGGTTTTTGCAATTTTTTTCTCTCCAATGCCGCTTGGGAATATCCAACGGTTTCAGCGCGACAAATGTGGCGTTCTGAGTCCCCAAACTCCGAAATTGGGCAAAGTCGCCCAAAAGGTTTTTGCCATGTTTTTCTCTCCAATGCCGCTTTGGAATAACCAACGGGTTCAGAGCGACAAATGGGGCGTTCTGAGTCCCCAAACTCCGAATTTGGGAAAAGTCGCCCTAAAGGTTTTTGGAATTTGTTTCACTCCAATGCCGCTTTGGAATAACCAACGGTTTCAGCGCGACAAATGTGGCGTTCTGAGTCCCCAAACTCCGAATTTGGGCAAAGTCGCCCAAAAGGTTTTTGCAATTTTTTTCTCTCCAATGCCGCTTTGGAATAACCTACGGGTTCAGCGCGACGAATGGGGCGTTCTGAGTCCCCAAACTCCGAATTTGGGCAAAGTCGCCCAAAAGGTTTTTGCAATTTTTTTCTCTCCAATGCCGCTTGGGAATAACCAACGGTTTCAGCGCGACAAATGTGCCGTTCTGAGTCCCCAAACTCCGAATTTGGGCAAAGTCGCCCAAAAGGTTTTTCCATTTTTTTCTCTCCAATGCCGCTTGGGAATAACCAACGGTTTCAGCGCGACGAATGTGGCGTTCTGAGTCCCCAAACTCCGAATTTGGGCAAAGTCGCCTAAAAGGTTTTTGCCATTTTTTTCTCTCCAATGCCGCTTTGGAATAACCAACGGTTTCAGAGCGACAAATGTGGCGTTCTGAGTCCCCAAACTCCGAATTTGGACAAAGTCGCCAAAAAGGTTTTTGTAATTTTTTTCTCTCGAATGCCGCTTTAAAATAACAAACGGGTTCAGCGCCACAAATGGGGCGTTCTGAGTCCCCAAACTCCGAAATTGGGCAAAGTCTCCCAAAAGGTTTTTGCCGTGTTTTTCTCTCCAATGCCGCTTTGGAATAACCAACGGGTTCAGAGCGACAAATGGGGCGTTCTGAGTCCCCAAACTCCGAATTTGGGCAAAGTCGCCCAAAAGGTTTTTGGAATTGGTTTCTCTCCAATGCCGCTTGGGAATAACCAACGGGTTCAGCGCGACAAATGGGGCGTTCTGAGTCCCCAAACTCCGAATTTTGGCAAAGTCGCCCAAAAGGTTAAGGCCATTTTTTTCTCTCCAATGCCGCTTTGGAATAGCCAACGGGTTCAGCGCGACGAATGGGGCGTTCTGAGCCCCCAAACTGCGAATTTGGGAGAACTCGTCGAAAAGATTTTTGCAATTTGTTTCTCTCCAATGCCTCTTTGGAATAGCCAACGTGTTCAGCGCGACAAATGTGCCGTTCTGAGTCCCCAAACTCCGAATTTGGGCAAAGTCGCGGAAAAGGTTTTTCCATTTTTTTCTCTCCAATGCCGCTTGGGAATAACCAACGGTTTCAGCGCGACAAATGTGGCGTTCTGAGTCCCCAAACTCCGAATTTGGGCAAAGTCGCCGAAAAGGTTTTTGGAATTTTTTTCTCTCCAATGCCGCTTTGGAATAACCTACGGGTTCAGCGCGACGAATGGGGCGTTCTGAGTCCCCAAACTCCGAATTTGGGCAAAGTCGCCCAAAAGGTTTTTGCAATTTTTTTCTCTCCAATGCCGCTTGGGAATAACCAACGGTTTCAGCGCGACAAATGTGCCGTTCTGAGTCCCCAAACTCCGAATTTGGGCAAAGTCGCCCAAAAGGTTTTTCCATTTTTTTCTCTCCAATGCCGCTGGGGAATAACCAACGGTTTCAGCGCGACAAATGTGGCGTTCTGAGTCCCCAAACTCCGAATTTGGGCAAAGTCGCCGAAAAGGTTTTTGGAATTTTTTGCTCTCCAATGCCGCTTTGGAATAACCTACGGGTTCAGCGCGACGAATGGGGCGTTCTGAGTCCCCAAACTCCGAATTTGGGCAAAGTCGCGAAAAAAGGTTTTTGTAATTTTTTTCTCTCCAATGCCGCTTTAAAATAACAAACGGGTTCAGCGCGACGAATGGGGCGTTCTGAGTCCCCAAACTCCGAAATTGGGCAAAGTCACCGAACAGGTTTTTGCAATTTGTTTCTCTCCAATGCCGCTTTGGAATAACCAACGGTTTCAGCGCGACAAATGTGGCGTTCTGAGTCCCCAAACTCCGAAATTGGGCAAAGTCTCCCAAAAGGTTTTTGCCGTGTTTTTCTCTCCAATGCCGCTTTGGAATAACCAACGGGTTCAGAGCGACAAATGGGGCGTTCTGAGTCCCCAAACTCCGAATTTGGGCAAAGTCGCCCAAAAGGTTTTTGGAATTGGTTTCTCTCCAATGCCGCTTGGGAATAACCAACGGGTTCAGCGCGACAAATGGGGCGTTCTGAGTCCCCAAACTCCGAATTTTGGCAAAGTCGCCCAAAAGGTTTTTGCCATTTTTTTCTCTCCAATGCCGCTTTGGAATAGCCAACGGGTTCAGCGCGACGAATGGGGCGTTCTGAGCCCCCAAACTGCGAATTTGGGAGAACTCGTCGAAAAGGTTTTTGCAATTTGTTTCTCTCCAATGCCTCTTTGGAATAGCCAACGTGTTCAGCGCGACGAATGGGGCGTTCTGAGTCCCCAAACTCCGTAATTGGGCAAAGTCGCCCAAAAGGTTTTTGCAATTTTTTTCTCTCCAATGCCGCTTGGGAATATCCAACGGTTTCAGCGCGACAAATGTGGCGTTCTGAGTCCCCAAACTCCGAAATTGGGCAAAGTCGCCCAAAAGGTTTTTGCCATGTTTTTCTCTCCAATGCCGCTTTGGAATAACCAACGGGTTCAGTGCGACAAATGGGGCGTTCTGAGTCCCCAAACTCCGAATTTGGGCAAAGTCGCCAAAAAGGTTTTTGGAATTTGTTTCTCTCCAATGCCGCTTTGGAATAACCAACGGGTTCAGCGCGACAAATGGGGCGTTCTGAGTTCCCAAACTCCGAATTTTGGCAAAGTCGCCCAAAAGGTTTTTGCCATTTTTTTCTCTCCAATGCCGCTTTGGAATAACCAACGGGTTCAGCGCGACGAATGGGGCGTTCTGAGCCCCCAAACTGCGAATTTGGGAGAACTCGTCGAAAAGGTTTTTGCAATTTGTTTCTCTCCAATGCCTCTTTGGAATAGCCAACGTGTTCAGCGCGACGAATGGGGCGTTCTGAGTCCCCAAACTCCGTAATTGGGCAAAGTCGCCCAAAAGGTTTTTGCAATTTTTTTCTCTCCAATGCCGCTTGGGAATATCCAACGGTTTCAGCGCGACAAATGTGGCGTTCTGAGTCCCCAAACTCCGAAATTGGGCAAAGTCGCCCAAAAGGTTTTTGCCATGTTTTTCTCTCCAATGCCGCTTTGGAATAACCAACGGGTTCAGAGCGACAAATGGGGCGTTCTGAGTCCCCAAACTCCGAATTTGGGAAAAGTCGCCCTAAAGGTTTTTGGAATTTGTTTCACTCCAATGCCGCTTTGGAATAACCAACGGTTTCAGCGCGACAAATGTGGCGTTCTGAGTCCCCAAACTCCGAATTTGGGCAAAGTCGCCCAAAAGGTTTTTGCCATTTTTTTCTCTCCAATGCCGCTTTGGAATAACCAACGGGTTCAGCGCGACGAATGGGGCGTTCTGAGCCCCCAAACTGCGAATTTGGGAGAACTCGTCGAAAAGGTTTTTGCAATTTGTTTCTCTCCAATGCCTCTTTGGAATAGCCAACGTGTTCAGCGCGACGAATGGGGCGTTCTGAGTCCCCAAACTCCGTAATTGGGCAAAGTCGCCCAAAAGGTTTTTGCAATTTTTTTCTCTCCAATGCCGCTTGGGAATATCCAACGGTTTCAGCGCGACAAATGTGGCGTTCTGAGTCCCCAAACTCCGAAATTGGGCAAAGTCGCCCAAAAGGTTTTTGCCATGTTTTTCTCTCCAATGCCGCTTTGGAATAACCAACGGGTTCAGAGCGACAAATGGGGCGTTCTGAGTCCCCAAACTCCGAATTTGGGAAAAGTCGCCCTAAAGGTTTTTGGAATTTGTTTCACTCCAATGCCGCTTTGGAATAACCAACGGTTTCAGCGCAACAAATGTGGCGTTCTGAGTCCCCAAACTCCGAATTTGGGCAAAGTCGCCCAAAAGGTTTTTGCAATTTTTTTCTCTCCAATGCCGCTTTGGAATAACCTACGGGTTCAGCGCGACGAATGGGGCGTTCTGAGTCCCCAAACTCCGAATTTGGGCAAAGTCGCCCAAAAGGTTTTTGCAATTTTTTTCTCTCCAATGCCGCTTGGGAATAACCAACGGTTTCAGCGCGACAAATGTGCCGTTCTGAGTCCCCAAACTCCGAATTTGGGCAAAGTCGCCCAAAAGGTTTTTCCATTTTTTTCTCTCCAATGCCGCTTGGGAATAACCAACGGTTTCAGCGCGACAAATGTGGCGTTCTGAGTCCCCAAACTCCGAATTTGGGCAAAGTCGCCTAAAAGGTTTTTGCCATTTTTTTCTCTCCAATGCCGCTTTGGAATAACCTACGGGTTCAGCGCGACGAATGGGGCGTTCTGAGTCCCCAAACTCCGAATTTGGGCAAAGTCGCCCAAAAGGTTTTTGCAATTTTTTTCTCTCCAATGCCGCTTGGGAATAACCAACGGTTTCAGAGCGACAAATGTGGCGTTCTGAGTCCCCAAACTCCGAATTTGGGCAAAGTCGCCAAAAAGGTTTTTGTAATTTTTTTCTCTCGAATGCCGCTTTAAAATAACAAACGGGTTCAGCGCCACAAATGGGGCGTTCTGAGTCCCCAAACTCCGAAATTGGGCAAAGTCTCCCAAAAGGTTTTTGCCGTGTTTTTCTCTCCAATGCCGCTTTGGAATAACCAACGGGTTCAGAGCGACAAATGGGGCGTTCTGAGTCCCCAAACTCCGAATTTGGGCAAAGTCGCCCAAAAGGTTTTTGGAATTGGTTTCTCTCCAATGCCGCTTGGGAATAACCAACGGGTTCAGCGCGACAAATGGGGCGTTCTGAGTCCCCAAACTCCGAATTTTGGCAAAGTCGCCCAAAAGGTTAAGGCCATTTTTTTCTCTCCAATGCCGCTTTGGAATAGCCAACGGGTTCAGCGCGACGAATGGGGCGTTCTGAGCCCCCAAACTGCGAATTTGGGAGAACTCGTCGAAAAGATTTTTGCAATTTGTTTCTCTCCAATGCCTCTTTGGAATAGCCAACGTGTTCAGCGCGACAAATGTGCCGTTCTGAGTCCCCAAACTCCGAATTTGGGCAAAGTCGCGGAAAAGGTTTTTCCATTTTTTTCTCTCCAATGCCGCTTGGGAATAACCAACGGTTTCAGCGCGACAAATGTGGCGTTCTGAGTCCCCAAACTCCGAATTTGGGCAAAGTCGCCGAAAAGGTTTTTGGAATTTTTTTCTCTCCAATGCCGCTTTGGAATAACCTACGGGTTCAGCGCGACGAATGGGGCGTTCTGAGTCCCCAAACTCCGAATTTGGGCAAAGTCGCCCAAAAGGTTTTTGCAATTTTTTTCTCTCCAATGCCGCTTGGGAATAACCAACGGTTTCAGCGCGACAAATGTGCCGTTCTGAGTCCCCAAACTCCGAATTTGGGCAAAGTCGCCCAAAAGGTTTTTCCATTTTTTTCTCTCCAATGCCGCTGGGGAATAACCAACGGTTTCAGCGCGACAAATGTGGCGTTCTGAGTCCCCAAACTCCGAATTTGGGCAAAGTCCCCGAAAAGGTTTTTGGAATTTTTTGCTCTCCAATGCCGCTTTGGAATAACCTACGGGTTCAGCGCGACGAATGGGGCGTTCTGAGTCCCCAAACTCCGAATTTGGGCAAAGTCGCGAAAAAAGGTTTTTGTAATTTTTTTCTCTCCAATGCCGCTTTAAAATAACAAACGGGTTCAGCGCGACGAATGGGGCGTTCTGAGTCCCCAAACTCCGAAATTGGGCAAAGTCACCGAACAGGTTTTTGCAATTTGTTTCTCTCCAATGCCGCTTTGGAATAACCAACGGTTTCAGCGCGACAAATGTGGCGTTCTGAGTCCCCAAACTCCGAAATTGGGCAAAGTCTCCCAAAAGGTTTTTGCCGTGTTTTTCTCTCCAATGCCGCTTTGGAATAACCAACGGGTTCAGAGCGACAAATGGGGCGTTCTGAGTCCCCAAACTCCGAATTTGGGCAAAGTCGCCCAAAAGGTTTTTGGAATTGGTTTCTCTCCAATGCCGCTTGGGAATAACCAACGGGTTCAGCGCGACAAATGGGGCGTTCTGAGTCCCCAAACTCCGAATTTTGGCAAAGTCGCCCAAAAGGTTTTTGCCATTTTTTTCTCTCCAATGCCGCTTTGGAATAGCCAACGGGTTCAGCGCGACGAATGGGGCGTTCTGAGCCCCCAAACTGCGAATTTGGGAGAACTCGTCGAAAAGGTTTTTGCAATTTGTTTCTCTCCAATGCCTCTTTGGAATAGCCAACGTGTTCAGCGCGACGAATGGGGCGTTCTGAGTCCCCAAACTCCGTAATTGGGCAAAGTCGCCCAAAAGGTTTTTGCAATTTTTTTCTCTCCAATGCCGCTTGGGAATATCCAACGGTTTCAGCGCGACAAATGTGGCGTTCTGAGTCCCCAAACTCCGAAATTGGGCAAAGTCGCCCAAAAGGTTTTTGCCATGTTTTTCTCTCCAATGCCGCTTTGGAATAACCAACGGGTTCAGTGCGACAAATGGGGCGTTCTGAGTCCCCAAACTCCGAATTTGGGCAAAGTCGCCCAAAAGGTTTTTGGAATTTGTTTCTCTCCAATGCCGCTTTGGAATAACCAACGGGTTCAGCGCGACAAATGGGGCGTTCTGAGTTCCCAAACTCCGAATTTTGGCTAAGTCGCCCAAAAGGTTTTTGCCATTTTTTTCTCTCCAATGCCGCTTTGGAATAACCAACGGGTTCAGCGCGACGAATGGGGCGTTCTGAGCCCCCAAACTGCGAATTTGGGAGAACTCGTCGAAAAGGTTTTTGCAATTTGTTTCTCTCCAATGCCTCTTTGGAATAGCCAACGTGTTCAGCGCGACGAATGGGGCGTTCTGAGTCCCCAAACTCCGTAATTGGGCAAAGTCGCCCAAAAGGTTTTTGCAATTTTTTTCTCTCCAATGCCGCTTGGGAATATCCAACGGTTTCAGCGCGACAAATGTGGCGTTCTGAGTCCCCAAACTCCGAAATTGGGCAAAGTCGCCCAAAAGGTTTTTGCCATGTTTTTCTCTCCAATGCCGCTTTGGAATAACCAACGGGTTCAGAGCGACAAATGGGGCGTTCTGAGTCCCCAAACTCCGAATTTGGGAAAAGTCGCCCTAAAGGTTTTTGGAATTTGTTTCACTCCAATGCCGCTTTGGAATAACCAACGGTTTCAGCGCGACAAATGTGGCGTTCTGAGTCCCCAAACTCCGAATTTGGGCAAAGTCGCCCAAAAGGTTTTTGCAATTTTTTTCTCTCCAATGCCGCTTTGGAATAACCTACGGGTTCAGCGCGACGAATGGGGCGTTCTGAGTCCCCAAACTCCGAATTTGGGCAAAGTCGCCCAAAAGGTTTTTGCAATTTTTTTCTCTCCAATGCCGCTTTAAAATAACAAACGGGTTCAGCGCGACAAATGGGGCGTTCTGAGTCCCCAAACTCCGAATTTGGGCAAAGTCACCGAAAAGGTTTTTGCAATTTGTTTCTCTCCAATGCCGCTTGGGAATAACCAACGGTTTCAGCGCGACAAATGTGGCGTTCTGAGTCCCCAAACTCCGAAATTGGGCAAAGTCGCCCGAAAGGTTTTTGCCATGTTTTTCTCTCCAATGCCGCTTTGGAATAACCAACGGGTTCAGAGCGACAAATGGGGCGTTCTGAGTCCCCAAACTCCGAATTTGGGCAAAGTCGCCCTAAAGGTTTTTGGAATTTGTTTCACTCCAATGCCGCTTTGGAATAACCAACGGGTTCAGCGCGACAAATGGGGCGTTCTGAGTCCCCAAACTCCGAATTTTGGCAAAGTCGCCCAAAAGGTTTTTGCGATTTTTTTCTCTCCAATGCCGCTTTGGAATAACCAACGGGTTCAGCTTGACAAATGGGGCGTTCTGAGTCCCCAAACTCCGAATTTGGGCAAAGTCACCCAAAAGGTTTTTGCAATGTTTTTCTCTCCAATGCCGCTTGAGAATAACCAACGGTTTCAGCGCGACAAATGTGGCGTTCTGAGTCCCCAAACTCCGAATTTGGGCAAAGTCGCCCAAAAAGTTTGTGCAATATTTTTCTCTCCAATGCCGCTCTGGAATAGCCAACGGGTTCAGCGCGACAAATGGGGCGTTCTGAGTCCCCAAACTCCGAATTTGGGCAAAGTCGCGGAAAAGTTTTTTCCATTTTTTTCTCTCCAATGCCGCTTGGGAATAACCAACGGTTTCAGCGCGACAAATGTGGCGTTCTGAGTCCCCAAACTCCGAATTTGGGCAAAGTCGCCCAAAAGGTTTTTGGATTTTTTTTTCTCTCCAATGCCGCTTTGGAATAACCTACGGGTTCAGCGCGACGAATGGGGCGTTCTGAGTCCCCAAACTCCGAATTTGAGCAAAGTCGCCCAAAAGGTTTTTGCAATTTTTTTCTCTCCAATGCCGCTTGGGAATAACCAACGGTTTCAGCGCGACAAATGTGCCGTTCTGAGTCCCCAAACTCCGAATTTGGGCAAAGTCGCCCAAAAGGTTTTTCCATTTTTTTCTCTCCAATGCCGCTTGGGAATAACCAACGGTTTCAGCGCGACAAATGTGGCGTTCTGAGTCCCCAAACTCCGAATTTGGGCAAAGTCGCCCAAAAGGTTTTTGCAATTTTTTTCTCTCCAATGCCGCTTGGGAATAACCAACGGTTTCAGCGCGACAAATGGGGCGTTCTGAGTCCCCAAACTCCGAATTTGGGCAAAGTCGCCCAAAAAGTTTGTGTAATATTTTTCTCTCCAATGCCGCTCTGGAATATCCAACGGGTTCAGCGCGACAAATGGGGCGTTCTGATGAGTCCCCAAACTCCGAATTTGGGCAAAGTCGCGGAAAAGTTTTTTCCATTTTTTTCTCTCCAATGCCGCTTGGGAATAACCTACGGGTTCAGCGCGACGAATGGGGCGTTCTGAGTCCCCAAACTCCGAATTTGGGCAAAGTCACCCAAAAGGTTTTTGCAATGTTTTTCTCTCCAATGCCGCTTGAGAATAACCAACGGTTTCAGCGCGACAAATGTGGCGTTCTGAGTCCCCAAACTCCGAATTTGGGCAAAGTCGCCCAAAAAGTTTGTGCAATATTTTTCTCTCCAATGCCGCTCTGGAATAGCCAACGGGTTCAGCGCGACAAATGGGGCGTTCTGAGTCCCCAAACTCCGAATTTGGGCAAAGTCGCCCGAAAGGTTTTTCCATTTTTTTCTCTCCAATGCCGCTTGGGAATAACCAACGGTTTCAGCGCGACAAATGTGGCGTTCTGAGTCCCCAAACTCCGAATTTGGGCAAAGTCGCCCAAAAGGTTTTTGCAATTTTTTTCTCTCCAATGCCGCTTGGGAATAACCAACGGTTTCAGCGCGACAAATGGGGCGTTCTGAGTCCCCAAACTCCGAATTTGGGCAAAGTCGCCCAAAAAGTTTGTGCAATATTTTTCTCTCCAATGCCGCTCTGGAATAGCCAACGGGTTCAGCGCGACAAATGGGGCGTTCTGATGAGTCCCCAAACTCCGAATTTGGGCAAAGTCGCGGAAAAGTTTTTTCCATTTTTTTCTCTCCAATGCCGCTTGGGAATAACCTACGGGTTCAGCGCGACGAATGGGGCGTTCTGAGTCCCCAAACTCCGAATTTGGGCAAAGTCGCCCAAAAGGTTTTTGCAATTTTTTTCTCTCCAATGCCGCTTGGGAATAACCAACGGTTTCAGCGCGACAAATGTGCCGTTCTGAGTCCCCAAACTCCGAATTTGGGCAAAGTCGCCCAAAAGGTTTTTCCATTTTTTTCTCTCCAATGCCGCTTGGGAATAACCAACGGTTTCAGCGCGACAAATGTGGCGTTCTGAGTCCCCATACTCCGAATTTGGGCAAAGTCACCCAAAAGGTTTTTGGAATTTTTTTCTCTCCAATGCCGCTTTGGAATAACCTACGGGTTCAGCGCGACGAATGGGGCGTTCTGAGTCCCCAAACTCCGAATTTGGGCAAAGTCGCCCAAAAGGTTTTTGCAATTTTTTTCTCTCCAATGCCGGTTGGGAATAACCAACGGTTTCAGAGCGACAAATGTGGCGTTCTGAGTCCCCAAACTCCGAATTTGGGCAAAGTCGCCAAAAAGGTTTTTGTAATTTTTTTCTCTCGAATGCCGCTTTAAAATAACAAACGGGTTCAGCGCGACAAATGGGGCGTTCTGAGTCCCCAAACTCCGAATTTGGGCAAAGTCGCGGAAAAGTTTTTTCCATTTTTTTCTCTCCAATGCCGCTTGGGAATAACCTACGGGTTCAGCGCGACGAATGGGGCGTTCTGAGTCCCCAAACTCCGAATTTGGGCAAAGTCACCCAAAAGGTTTTTGCAATGTTTTTCTCTCCAATGCCGCTTGAGAATAACCAACGGTTTCAGCGCGACAAATGTGGCGTTCTGAGTCCCCAAACTCCGAATTTGGGCAAAGTCGCCCAAAAAGTTTGTGCAATATTTTTCTCTCCAATGCCGCTCTGGAATAGCCAACGGGTTCAGCGCGACAAATGGGGCGTTCTGAGTCCCCAAACTCCGAATTTGGGCAAAGTCGCCCGAAAGGTTTTTCCATTTTATTCTCTCCAATGCCGCTTGGGAATAACCAACGGTTTCAGCGCGACAAATGTGGCGTTCTGAGTCCCCAAACTCCGAATTTGGGCAAAGTCGCCCAAAAGGTTTTTGCAATTTTTTTCTCTCCAATGCCGCTTGGGAATAACCAACGGTTTCAGCGCGACAAATGGGGCGTTCTGAGTCCCCAAACTCCGAATTTGGGCAAAGTCGCCCAAAAAGTTTGTGCAATATTTTTCTCTCCAATGCCGCTCTGGAATAGCCAACGGGTTCAGCGCGACAAATGGGGCGTTCTGATGAGTCCCCAAACTCCGAATTTGGGCAAAGTCGCGGAAAAGGTTTTTCAATTTTTTTCTCTCCAATGCCGCTTGGGAATAACCTACGGGTTCAGCGCGACGAATGGGGCGTTCTGAGTCCCCAAACTCCGAATTTGGGCAAAGTCGCCCAAAAGGTTTTTGCAATTTTTTTCTCTCCAATGCCGCTTGGGAATAACCAACGGTTTCAGCGCGACAAATGTGCCGTTCTGAGTCCCCAAACTCCGAATTTGGGCAAAGTCGCCCAAAAGGTTTTTCCATTTTTTTCTCTCCAATGCCGCTTGGGAATAACCAACGGTTTCAGCGCGACAAATGTGGCGTTCTGAGTCCCCATACTCCGAATTTGGGCAAAGTCACCCAAAAGGTTTTTGGAATTTTTTTCTCTCCAATGCCGCTTTGGAATAACCTACGGGTTCAGCGCGACGAATGGGGCGTTCTGAGTCCCCAAACTCCGAATTTGGGCAAAGTCGCCCAAAAGGTTTTTGCAATTTTTTTCTCTCCAATGCCGGTTGGGAATAACCAACGGTTTCAGAGCGACAAATGTGGCGTTCTGAGTCCCCAAACTCCGAATTTGGGCAAAGTCGCCAAAAAGGTTTTTGTAATTTTTTTCTCTCGAATGCCGCTTTAAAATAACAAACGGGTTCAGCGCGACAAATGGGGCGTTCTGAGTCCCCAAACTCCGAATTTGGGCAAAGTCGCGGAAAAGTTTTTTCCATTTTTTTCTCTCCAATGCCGCTTGGGAATAACCTACGGGTTCAGCGCGACGAATGGGGCGTTCTGAGTCCCCAAACTCCGAATTTGGGCAAAGTCACCCAAAAGGTTTTTGCAATGTTTTTCTCTCCAATGCCGCTTGAGAATAACCAACGGTTTCAGCGCGACAAATGTGGCGTTCTGAGTCCCCAAACTCCGAATTTGGGCAAAGTCGCCCAAAAAGTTTGTGCAATATTTTTCTCTCCAATGCCGCTCTGGAATAGCCAACGGGTTCAGCGCGACAAATGGGGCGTTCTGAGTCCCCAAACTCCGAATTTGGGCAAAGTCGCCCGAAAGGTTTTTCCATTTTATTCTCTCCAATGCCGCTTGGGAATAACCAACGGTTTCAGCGCGACAAATGTGGCGTTCTGAGTCCCCAAACTCCGAATTTGGGCAAAGTCGCCCAAAAGGTTTTTGCAATTTTTTTCTCTCCAATGCCGCTTGGGAATAACCAACGGTTTCAGCGCGACAAATGGGGCGTTCTGAGTCCCCAAACTCCGAATTTGGGCAAAGTCGCCCAAAAAGTTTGTGCAATATTTTTCTCTCCAATGCCGCTCTGGAATAGCCAACGGGTTCAGCGCGACAAATGGGGCGTTCTGATGAGTCCCCAAACTCCGAATTTGGGCAAAGTCGCGGAAAAGGTTTTTCCATTTTTTTCTCTCCAATGCCGCTTGGGAATAACCTACGGGTTCAGCGCGACGAATGGGGCGTTCTGAGTCCCCAAACTCCGAATTTGGGCAAAGTCGCCCAAAAGGTTTTTGCAATTTTTTTCTCTCCAATGCCGCTTGGGAATAACCAACGGTTTCAGCGCGACAAATGTGCCGTTCTGAGTCCCCAAACTCCGAATTTGGGCAAAGTCGCCCAAAAGGTTTTTCCATTTTTTTCTCTCCAATGCCGCTTGGGAATAACCAACGGTTTCAGCGCGACAAATGTGGCGTTCTGAGTCCCCATACTCCGAATTTGGGCAAAGTCGCCCAAAAGGTTTTTGGAATTTTTTTCTCTCCAATGCCGCTTTGGAATAACCTACGGGTTCAGCGCGACGAATGGGGCGTTCTGAGTCCCCAAACTCCGAATTTGGGCAAAGTCGCCCAAAAGGTTTTTGCAATTTTTTTCTCTCCAATGCCGGTTGGGAATAACCAACGGTTTCAGAGCGACAAATGTGGCGTTCTGAGTCCCCAAACTCCGAATTTGGGCAAAGTCGCCAAAAAGGTTTTTGTAATTTTTTTCTCTCGAATGCCGCTTTAAAATAACAAACGGGTTCAGCGCGACAAATGGGGCGTTCTGAGTCCCCAAACTCCGAATTTGGGCAAAGTCACCGAAAAGCTTTTTGCAATTTGTTTCTCTCCAATGCCGCTTGGGAATAACCAACGGTTTCAGCGCGACAAATGTGGCGTTCTGAGTCCCCAAACTCCGAAATTGGGCAAAGTCGCCCAAAAGGTTTTTGCCATGTTTTTCTCTCCAATGCCGCTTTGGAATAACCAACGGGTTCAGCGCGACAAATGGGGCGTTCTGAGTCCCCAAACTCCGAATTTGGGCAAAGTCGCCTAAAAGGTTTTTGGAATTTGTTTCTCTCCAATGCCGCTTGGGAATAACCAACGGGTTCAGCGCGACAAATGGGGCGTTCTGAGTCCCCAAACTCCGAATTTTGGCAAAGTCGCCCAAAAGGTTTTTGCCATTTTTTTCTCTCCAATGCCGCTTTGGAATAGCCAACGGGTTCAGCGCGACGAATGGGGCGTTCTGAGCCCCGAAACTGCGAATTTGGGAGAACTCGTCGAAAAGGTTTTTGCAATTTGTTTCTCTCCAATGCCTCTTTGGAATAGCCAACGTGTTCAGCGCGACGAATGGGGCGTTCTGAGTCCCCAAACTCCGTAATTGGGCAAAGTCGCCCAAAAGGTTTTTGCAATTTTTTTCTCTCCAATGCCGCTTGGGAATAACCAATGGTTTCAGCGCGACAAATGTGCCGTTCTGAGTCCCCAAACTCCGAATTTGGGCAAAGTCGCGGAAAAGGTTTTTCCATTTTTCTCTCTCCAATGCCGCTTGGGAATAACCAACGGTTTCAGCGCGACAAATGTGGCGTTCTGAGTCCCCAAACTCCGAATTTGGGCAAAGTCGCCCAAAAGGTTTTTGCAATTTTTTTCTCTCCAATGCCGCTTTGGAATAACCTACGGGTTCAGCGCGACGAATGGGGCGTTCTGAGTCCCCAAACTCCGAATTTGGGCAAAGTCGCCCAAAAGGTTTTTGCAATTTTTTTCTCTCCAATGCCGGTTGGGAATAACCAACGGTTTCAGAGCGACAAATGTGGCGTTCTGAGTCCCCAAACTCCGAATTTGGGCAAAGTCGCCAAAAAGGTTTTTGTAATGTTTTTCTCTCGAATGCCGCTTTAAAATAACAAACGGGTTCAGCGCGACAAATGGGGCGTTCTGAGTCCCCAAACTCCGAATTTGGGCAAAGTCACCGAAAAGCTTTTTGCAATTTGTTTCTCTCCAATGCCGCTTGGGAATAACCAACGGTTTCAGCGCGACAAATGTGGCGTTCTGAGTCCCCAAACTCCGAAATTGGGCAAAGTCGCCCAAAAGGTTTTTGCCATGTTTTTCTCTCCAATGCCGCTTTGGAATAACCAACGGGTTCAGCGCGACAAATGGGGCGTTCTGAGTCCCCAAACTCCGAATTTGGGCAAAGTCGCCCAAAAGGTTTTTGCAATTTTTTTCTCTCCAATGCCGCTTGGGAATAACCAACGGTTTCAGCGCGACAAATGGGGCGTTCTGAGTCCCCAAACTCCGAATTTGGGCAAAGTCGCCCAAAAAGTTTGTGCAATATTTTTCTCTCCAATGCCGCTCTGGAATAGCCAACGGGTTCAGCGCGACAAATGGGGCGTTCTGATGAGTCCCCAAACTCCGAATTTGGGCAAAGTCGCGGAAAAGGTTTTTCCATTTTTTTCTCTCCAATGCCGCTTGGGAATAACCTACGGGTTCAGCGCGACGAATGGGGCGTTCTGAGTCCCCAAACTCCGAATTTGGGCAAAGTCGCCCAAAAGGTTTTTGCAATTTTTTTCTCTCCAATGCCGCTTGGGAATAACCAACGGTTTCAGCGCGACAAATGTGCCGTTCTGAGTCCCCAAACTCCGAATTTGGGCAAAGTCGCCCAAAAGGTTTTTCCATTTTTTTCTCTCCAATGCCGCTTGGGAATAACCAACGGTTTCAGCGCGACAAATGTGGCGTTCTGAGTCCCCATACTCCGAATTTGGGCAAAGTCGCCCAAAAGGTTTTTGGAATTTTTTTCTCTCCAATGCCGCTTTGGAATAACCTACGGGTTCAGCGCGACGAATGGGGCGTTCTGAGTCCCCAAACTCCGAATTTGGGCAAAGTCGCCCAAAAGGTTTTTGCAATTTTTTTCTCTCCAATGCCGGTTGGGAATAACCAACGGTTTCAGAGCGACAAATGTGGCGTTCTGAGTCCCCAAACTCCGAATTTGGGCAAAGTCGCCAAAAAGGTTTTTGTAATTTTTTTCTCTCGAATGCCGCTTTAAAATAACAAACGGGTTCAGCGCGACAAATGGGGCGTTCTGAGTCCCCAAACTCCGAATTTGGGCAAAGTCACCGAAAAGCTTTTTGCAATTTGTTTCTCTCCAATGCCGCTTGGGAATAACCAACGGTTTCAGCGCGACAAATGTGGCGTTCTGAGTCCCCAAACTCCGAAATTGGGCAAAGTCGCCCAAAAGGTTTTTGCCATGTTTTTCTCTCCAATGCCGCTTTGGAATAACCAACGGGTTCAGCGCGACAAATGGGGCGTTCTGAGTCCCCAAACTCCGAATTTGGGCAAAGTCGCCTAAAAGGTTTTTGGAATTTGTTTCTCTCCAATGCCGCTTGGGAATAACCAACGGGTTCAGCGCGACAAATGGGGCGTTCTGAGTCCCCAAACTCCGAATTTTGGCAAAGTCGCCCAAAAGGTTTTTGCCATTTTTTTCTCTCCAATGCCGCTTTGGAATAGCCAACGGGTTCAGCGCGACGAATGGGGCGTTCTGAGCCCCGAAACTGCGAATTTGGGAGAACTCGTCGAAAAGGTTTTTGCAATTTGTTTCTCTCCAATGCCTCTTTGGAATAGCCAACGTGTTCAGCGCGACGAATGGGGCGTTCTGAGTCCCCAAACTCCGTAATTGGGCAAAGTCGCCCAAAAGGTTTTTGCAATTTTTTTCTCTCCAATGCCGCTTGGGAATAACCAATGGTTTCAGCGCGACAAATGTGCCGTTCTGAGTCCCCAAACTCCGAATTTGGGCAAAGTCGCGGAAAAGGTTTTTCCATTTTTCTCTCTCCAATGCCGCTTGGGAATAACCAACGGTTTCAGCGCGACAAATGTGGCGTTCTGAGTCCCCAAACTCCGAATTTGGGCAAAGTCGCCCAAAAGGTTTTTGCAATTTTTTTCTCTCCAATGCCGCTTTGGAATAACCTACGGGTTCAGCGCGACGAATGGGGCGTTCTGAGTCCCCAAACTCCGAATTTGGGCAAAGTCGCCCAAAAGGTTTTTGCAATTTTTTTCTCTCCAATGCCGGTTGGGAATAACCAACGGTTTCAGAGCGACAAATGTGGCGTTCTGAGTCCCCAAACTCCGAATTTGGGCAAAGTCGCCAAAAAGGTTTTTGTAATTTTTTTCTCTCGAATGCCGCTTTAAAATAACAAACGGGTTCAGCGCGACAAATGGGGCGTTCTGAGTCCCCAAACTCCGAATTTGGGCAAAGTCACCGAAAAGCTTTTTGCAATTTGTTTCTCTCCAATGCCGCTTGGGAATAACCAACGGTTTCAGCGCGACAAATGTGGCGTTCTGAGTCCCCAAACTCCGAAATTGGGCAAAGTCGCCCAAAAGGTTTTTGCCATGTTTTTCTCTCCAATGCCGCTTTGGAATAACCAACGGGTTCAGCGCGACAAATGGGGCGTTCTGAGTCCCCAAACTCCGAATTTGGGCAAAGTCGCCTAAAAGGTTTTTGGAATTTGTTTCTCTCCAATGCCGCTTGGGAATAACCAACGGGTTCAGCGCGACAAATGGGGCGTTCTGAGTCCCCAAACTCCGAATTTTGGCAAAGTCGCCCAAAAGGTTTTTGCCATTTTTTTCTCTCCAATGCCGCTTTGGAATAGCCAACGGGTTCAGCGCGACGAATGGGGCGTTCTGAGCCCCGAAACTGCGAATTTGGGAGAACTCGTCGAAAAGGTTTTTGCAATTTGTTTCTCTCCAATGCCTCTTTGGAATAGCCAACGTGTTCAGCGCGACGAATGGGGCGTTCTGAGTCCCCAAACTCCGTAATTGGGCAAAGTCGCCCAAAAGGTTTTTGCAATTTTTTTCTCTCCAATGCCGCTTGGGAATAACCAATGGTTTCAGCGCGACAAATGTGCCGTTCTGAGTCCCCAAACTCCGAATTTGGGCAAAGTCGCGGAAAAGGTTTTTCCATTTTTCTCTCTCCAATGCCGCTTGGGAATAACCAACGGTTTCAGCGCGACAAATGTGGCGTTCTGAGTCCCCAAACTCCGAATTTGGGCAAAGTCGCCCAAAAGGTTTTTGCAATTTTTTTCTCTCCAATGCCGCTTTGGAATAACCTACGGGTTCAGCGCGACGAATGGGGCGTTCTGAGTCCCCAAACTCCGAATTTGGGCAAAGTCGCCCAAAAGGTTTTTGCATTTTTTTTCTCTCCAATGCCGCTTGGGAATAACCAACGGTTTCAGCGCGACAAATGTGGCGTTCTGAGTCCCCAAACTCCAAATTTGGGCAAAGTCGCCCAAAAGGTTTTTGTAATTTTTTTCTCTCCAATGCCGCTTTAAAATAACAAACGGGTTCAGCGCGACAAATGGGGCGTTCTGAGTCCCCAAACTCCGAATTTGGGCAAAGTCACCCAAAAGGTTTTTGCAATTTGTTTCTCTCCAATGCCGCTTGGGAATAACCAACGGTTTCAGCGCGACAAATGTGGCGTTCTGAGTCCCCAAACTCCGAAATTGGGCAAAGTCGCCCAAAAGGTTTTTGCCATGTTTTTCTCTCCAATGCCGCTTTGGAATAACCAACGGGTTCAGAGCGACAAATGGGGCGTTCTGAGTCCCCAAACTCCGAATTTGGGAAAAGTCGCCCTAAAGGTTTTTGGAATTTGTTTCACTCCAATGCCGCTTTGGAATAACCAACGGGTTCAGCGCGACAAATGGGGCGTTCTGAGTCCCCAAACTCCGAATTTTGGCAAAGTCGCCCAAAAGGTTTTTGCGATTTTTTTCTCTCCAATGCCGCTTTGGAATAACCAACGGGTTCAGCGCGACAAATGGGGCGTTCTGAGTCCCCAAACTCCGAATTTGGGCAAAGTCACCCAAAAGGTTTTTGCAATGTTTTTCTCTCCAATGCCATTTGGGCAAAGTCGCCCAAAAGGTTTTTGCAATTTTTTTCTCTCCAATGCCGCTTGGGAATAACCAACGGTTTCAGCGCGACAAATGTGCCGTTCTGAGTCCCCAAACTCCGAATTTGGGCAAAGTCGCCCGAAAGGTTTTTCCATTTTTTTCTCTCCAATGCCGCTTGGGAATAACCTACGGGTTCAGCGCGACGAATGGGGCGTTCTGAGTCCCCAAACTCCGAATTTGGGCAAAGTCGCCCAAAAGGTTTTTGCAATTTTTTTCTCTCCAATGCCGGTTGGGAATAACCAACGGTTTCAGAGCGACAAATGTGGCGTTCTGAGTCCCCAAACTCCGAATTTGGGCAAAGTCGCCAAAAAGGTTTTTGTAATTTTTTTCTCTCGAATGCCGCTTTAAAATAACAAACGGGTTCAGCGCGACAAATGGGGCGTTCTGAGTCCCCAAACTCCGAATTTGGGCAAAGTCACCGAAAAGCTTTATGCAATTTGTTTCTCTCCAATGCCGCTTGGGAATAACCAACGGTTTCAGCGCGACAAATGTGGCGTTCTGAGTCCCCAAACTCCGAAATTGGGCAAAGTCGCCCAAAAGGTTTTTGCCATGTTTTTCTCTCCAATGCCGCTTTGGAATAACCAACGGGTTCAGCGCGACAAATGGGGCGTTCTGAGTCCCCAAACTCCGAATTTGGGCAAAGTCGCCCAAAAGGTTTTTGGAATTTGTTTCTCTCCAATGCCGCTTGGGAATAACCAACGGGTTCAGCGCGACAAATGGGGCGTTCTGAGTCCCCAAACTCCGAATTTTTGCAAAGTCGCCCAAAAGGTTTTTGCCATTTTTTTCTCTCCAATGCCGCTTTGGAATAGCCAACGGGTTCAGCGCGACGAATGGGGCGTTCTGAGCCCCGAAACTGCGAATTTGGGAGAACTCGTCGAAAAGGTTTTTGCAATTTGTTTCTCTCCAATGCCTCTTTGGAATAGCCAACGTGTTCAGCGCGACGAATGGGGCGTTCTGAGTCCCCAAACTCCGAATTTGGGCAAAGTCGCCCAAAAGGTTTTTGCAATTTTTTTCTCTCCAATGCCGGTTGGGAATAACCAACGGTTTCAGAGCGACAAATGTGGCGTTCTGAGTCCCCAAACTCCGAATTTGGGCAAAGTCGCCCAAAAAGTTTGTGCAATATTTTTCTCTCCAATGCCGCTCTGGAATAGCCAACGGGTTCAGCGCGACAAATGGGGCGTTCTGAGTCCCCAAACTCCGAATTTGGGCAAAGTCGCGGAAAAGGTTTTTCCATTTTTTTCTCTCCAATGCCGCTTGGGAATAACCAACGGTTTCAGCGCGACAAATGTGGCGTTCTGAGTCCCCAAACTCCGAATTTGGGCAAAGTCGCCCAAAAGGTTTTTGGATTTTTTTTCTCTCCAATGCCGCTTTGGAATAACGTACGGGTTCAGCGCGACGAATGGGGCGTTCTGAGTCCCCAAACTCCGAAATTGGGCAAAGTCGCCCAAAAGGTTTTTGCCATGTTTTTCTCTCCAATGCCGCTTTGGAATAACCAACGGGTTCAGCGCGACAAATGGGGCGTTCTGAGTCCCCAAACTCCGAATTTGGGCAAAGTCGCCCAAAAGGTTTTTGGAATTTGTTTCTCTCCAATGCCGCTTGGGAATAACCAACGGGTTCAGCGCGACAAATGGGGCGTTCTGAGTCCCCAAACTCCGAATTTTGGCAAAGTCGCCCAAAAGGTTTTTGCCATTTTTTTCTCTCCAATGCCGCTTTGGAATAGCCAACGGGTTCAGCGCGACGAATGGGGCGTTCTGAGCCCCGAAACTGCGAATTTGGGAGAACTCGTCGAAAAGGTTTTTGCAATTTGTTTCTCTCCAATGCCTCTTTGGAATAGCCAACGTGTTCAGCGCGACGAATGGGGCGTTCTGAGTCCCCAAACTCCGAATTTGGGCAAAGTCGCCCAAAAGGTTTTTGCAATTTTTTTCTCTCCAATGCCGGTTGGGAATAACCAACGGTTTCAGAGCGACAAATGTGGCGTTCTGAGTCCCCAAACTCCGAATTTGGGCAAAGTCGCCCAAAAAGTTTGTGCAATATTTTTCTCTCCAATGCCGCTCTGGAATAGCCAACGGGTTCAGCGCGACAAATGGGGCGTTCTGAGTCCCCAAACTCCGAATTTGGGCAAAGTCGCGGAAAAGGTTTTTCCATTTTTTTCTCTCCAATGCCGCTTGGGAATAACCAACGGTTTCAGCGCGACAAATGTGGCGTTCTGAGTCCCCAAACTCCGAATTTGGGCAAAGTCGCCCAAAAGGTTTTTGGATTTTTTTTCTCTCCAATGCCGCTTTGGAATAACGTACGGGTTCAGCGCGACGAATGGGGCGTTCTGAGCCCCCAAACTCCGAATTTGGGCAAAGTCGCCCAAAAGGTTTTTGCAATTTTTTTCTCTCCAATGCCGCTTGGGAATAACCAACGGTTTCAGCGCGACAAATGTGCCGTTCTGAGTCCCCAAACTCCGAATTTGGGCAAAGTCGCCCAAAAGGTTTTTCCATTTTTTTCTCTCCAATGCCGCTTGGGAATAACCAACGGTTTCAGCGCCACAAATGTGGCGTTCTGAGTCCCCAAACTCCGAATTTGGGCAAAGTCGCCCAAAAGGTTTTTGGAATTTTTTTCTCTCCAATGCCGCTTTGGAATAACCTACGGGTTCAGCGCGACGAATGGGGCGTTCTGAGTCCCCAAACTCCGAATTTGGGCAAAGTCGCCCAAAAGGTTTTTGCAATTTTTTTCTCTCCAATGCCGCTTGGGAATAACCAACGGTTTCAGCGCGACGAATGGGGCGTTCTGAGTCCCCAAACTCCGAATTTGGGCAAAGTCGCCCAAAAGGTTTTTGCAATTTTTTTCTCTCCAATGCCGCTTGGGAATAACCAACGGTTTCAGCGCGACAAATGTGCCGTTCTGAGTCCCCAAACTCCGAATTTGGGCAAAGTCGCCCGAAAGGTTTTTCCATTTTTTTCTCTCCAATGCCGCTTGGGAATAACCAACGGTTTCAGCGCGACAAATGTGGCGTTCTGAGTCCCCATACTCCGAATTTGGGCAAAGTCGCCCAAAAGGTTTTTGGAATTTTTTTCTCTCCAATGCCGCTTTGGAATAACCTACGGGTTCAGCGCGACGAATGGGGCGTTCTGAGTCCCCAAACTCCGAATTTGGGCAAAGTCGCCCAAAAGGTTTTTGCAATTTTTTTCTCTCCAATGCCGGTTGGGAATAACCAACGGTTTCAGAGCGACAAATGTGCCGTTCTGAGTCCCCAAACTCCGAATTTGGGCAAAGTCGCCAAAAAGGTTTTTGTAATTTTTTTCTCTCGAATGCCGCTTTAAAATAACCAACGGGTTCAGAGCGACAAATGGGGCGTTCTGAGTCCCCAAACTCCGAATTTGGGAAAAGTCGCCCTAAAGGTTTTTGGAATTTGTTTCACTCCAATGCCGCTTTGGAATAACAAACGGGTTCAGCGCGACAAATGGGGCGTTCTGAGTCCCCAAACTCCGAATTTTGGCAAAGTCGCCCAAAAGGTTTTTGCGATTTTTTTCTCTCCAATGCCGCTTTGGAATAACCAACGGGTTCAGCGCGACAAATGGGGCGTTCTGAGTCCCCAAACTCCGAATTTGGGCAAAGTCACCCAAAAGGTTTTTGCAATGTTTTTCTCTCCAATGCCGCTTGAGAATAACCAACGGTTTCAGCGTGACAAATGTGGCGTTCTGAGTCCCCAAACTCCGAATTTGGGCAAAGTCGCCCAAAAAGTTTGTGCAATATTTTTCTCTCCAATGCCGCTCTGGAATAGCCAACGGGTTCAGCGCGACAAATGGGGCGTTCTGAGTCCCCAAACTCCGAATTTGGGCAAAGTCGCCCAAAAGGTTTTTGGAATTTTTTTCTCTCCAATGCCGCTTTGGAATAACCTACGGGTTCAGCGCGACGAATGGGGCGTTCTGAGTCCCCAAACTCCGAATTTGGGCAAAGTCGCCCAAAAGGTTTTTGCAATTTTTTTCTCTCCAATGCCGGTTGGGAATAACCAACGGTTTCAGAGCGACAAATGTGCCGTTCTGAGTCCCCAAACTCCGAATTTGGGCAAAGTCGCCAAAAAGGTTTTTGTAATTTTTTTCTCTCGAATGCCGCTTTAAAATAACCAACGGGTTCAGAGCGACAAATGGGGCGTTCTGAGTCCCCAAACTCCGAATTTGGGAAAAGTCGCCCTAAAGGTTTTTGGAATTTGTTTCACTCCAATGCCGCTTGGGAATAACCAACGGTTTCAGCGCGACAAATGTGGCGTTCTGAGTCCCCAAACTCCAAATTTGGGCAAAGTCGCCCAAAAGGTTTTTGTAATTTTTTTCTCTCCAATGCCGCTTTAAAATAACAAACGGGTTCAGCGCGACAAATGGGGCGTTCTGAGTCCCCAAACTCCGAATTTGGGCAAAGTCACCCAAAAGGTTTTTGCAATTTGTTTCTCTCCAATGCCGCTTGGGAATAACCAACGGTTTCAGCGCGACAAATGTGGCGTTCTGAGTCCCCAAACTCCGAAATTGGGCAAAGTCGCCCAAAAGGTTTTTGCCATGTTTTTCTCTCCAATGCCGCTTTGGAATAACCAACGGGTTCAGAGCGACAAATGGGGCGTTCTGAGTCCCCAAACTCCGAATTTGGGAAAAGTCGCCCTAAAGGTTTTTGGAATTTGTTTCACTCCAATGCCGCTTTGGAATAACCAACGGGTTCAGCGCGACAAATGGGGCGTTCTGAGTCCCCAAACTCCGAATTTTGGCAAAGTCGCCCAAAAGGTTTTTGCGATTTTTTTCTCTCCAATGCCGCTTTGGAATAACCAACGGGTTCAGCGCGACAAATGGGGCGTTCTGAGTCCCCAAACTCCGAATTTGGGCAAAGTCACCCAAAAGGTTTTTGCAATGTTTTTCTCTCCAATGCCATTTGGGCAAAGTCGCCCAAAAGGTTTTTGCAATTTTTTTCTCTCCAATGCCGCTTGGGAATAACCAACGGTTTCAGCGCGACAAATGTGCCGTTCTGAGTCCCCAAACTCCGAATTTGGGCAAAGTCGCCCGAAAGGTTTTTCCATTTTTTTCTCTCCAATGCCGCTTGGGAATAACCAACGGTTTCAGCGCGACAAATGTGGCGTTCTGAGTCCCCATACTCCGAATTTGGGCAAAGTCGCCCAAAAGGTTTTTGGAATTTTTTTCTCTCCAATGCCGCTTTGGAATAACCTACGGGTTCAGCGCGACGAATGGGGCGTTCTGAGTCCCCAAACTCCGAATTTGGGCAAAGTCGCCCAAAAGGTTTTTGCAATTTTTTTCTCTCCAATGCCGGTTGGGAATAACCAACGGTTTCAGAGCGACAAATGTGGCGTTCTGAGTCCCCAAACTCCGAATTTGGGCAAAGTCGCCAAAAAGGTTTTTGTAATTTTTTTCTCTCGAATGCCGCTTTAAAATAACAAACGGGTTCAGCGCGACAAATGGGGCGTTCTGAGTCCCCAAACTCCGAATTTGGGCAAAGTCACCGAAAAGCTTTATGCAATTTGTTTCTCTCCAATGCCGCTTGGGAATAACCAACGGTTTCAGCGCGACAAATGTGGCGTTCTGAGTCCCCAAACTCCGAAATTGGGCAAAGTCGCCCAAAAGGTTTTTGCCATGTTTTTCTCTCCAATGCCGCTTTGGAATAACCAACGGGTTCAGCGCGACAAATGGGGCGTTCTGAGTCCCCAAACTCCGAATTTGGGCAAAGTCGCCCAAAAGGTTTTTGGAATTTGTTTCTCTCCAATGCCGCTTGGGAATAACCAACGGGTTCAGCGCGACAAATGGGGCGTTCTGAGTCCCCAAACTCCGAATTTTGGCAAAGTCGCCCAAAAGGTTTTTGCCATTTTTTTCTCTCCAATGCCGCTTTGGAATAGCCAACGGGTTCAGCGCGACGAATGGGGCGTTCTGAGCCCCGAAACTGCGAATTTGGGAGAACTCGTCGAAAAGGTTTTTGCAATTTGTTTCTCTCCAATGCCTCTTTGGAATAGCCAACGTGTTCAGCGCGACGAATGGGGCGTTCTGAGTCCCCAAACTCCGAATTTGGGCAAAGTCGCCCAAAAGGTTTTTGCAATTTTTTTCTCTCCAATGCCGGTTGGGAATAACCAACGGTTTCAGAGCGACAAATGTGGCGTTCTGAGTCCCCAAACTCCGAATTTGGGCGAAGTCGCCCAAAAAGTTTGTGCAATATTTTTCTCTCCAATGCCGCTCTGGAATAGCCAACGGGTTCAGCGCGACAAATGGGGCGTTCTGAGTCCCCAAACTCCGAATTTGGGCAAAGTCGCGGAAAAGGTTTTTCCATTTTTTTCTCTCCAATGCCGCTTGGGAATAACCAACGGTTTCAGCGCGACAAATGTGGCGTTCTGAGTCCCCAAACTCCGAATTTGGGCAAAGTCGCCCAAAAGGTTTTTGGATTTTTTTTCTCTCCAATGCCGCTTTGGAATAACGTACGGGTTCAGCGCGACGAATGGGGCGTTCTGAGCCCCCAAACTCCGAATTTGGGCAAAGTCGCCCAAAAGGTTTTTGCAATTTTTTTCTCTCCAATGCCGCTTGGGAATAACCAACGGTTTCAGCGCGACAAATGTGCCGTTCTGAGTCCCCAAACTCCGAATTTGGGCAAAGTCGCCCAAAAGGTTTTTCCATTTTTTTCTCTCCAATGCCGCTTGGGAATAACCAACGGTTTCAGCGCCACAAATGTGGCGTTCTGAGTCCCCAAACTCCGAATTTGGGCAAAGTCGCCCAAAAGGTTTTTGGAATTTTTTTCTCTCCAATGCCGCTTTGGAATAACCTACGGGTTCAGCGCGACGAATGGGGCGTTCTGAGTCCCCAAACTCCGAATTTGGGCAAAGTCGCCCAAAAGGTTTTTGCAATTTTTTTCTCTCCAATGCCGCTTGGGAATAACCAACGGTTTCAGCGCGACGAATGGGGCGTTCTGAGTCCCCAAACTCCGAATTTGGGCAAAGTCGCCCAAAAGGTTTTTGCAATTTTTTTCTCTCCAATGCCGCTTGGGAATAACCAACGGTTTCAGCGCGACAAATGTGCCGTTCTGAGTCCCCAAACTCCGAATTTGGGCAAAGTCGCCCGAAAGGTTTTTCCATTTTTTTCTCTCCAATGCCGCTTGGGAATAACCAACGGTTTCAGCGCGACAAATGTGGCGTTCTGAGTCCCCATACTCCGAATTTGGGCAAAGTCGCCCAAAAGGTTTTTGGAATTTTTTTCTCTCCAATGCCGCTTTGGAATAACCTACGGGTTCAGCGCGACGAATGGGGCGTTCTGAGTCCCCAAACTCCGAATTTGGGCAAAGTCGCCCAAAAGGTTTTTGCAATTTTTTTCTCTCCAATGCCGGTTGGGAATAACCAACGGTTTCAGAGCGACAAATGTGCCGTTCTGAGTCCCCAAACTCCGAATTTGGGCAAAGTCGCCAAAAAGGTTTTTGTAATTTTTTTCTCTCGAATGCCGCTTTAAAATAACCAACGGGTTCAGAGCGACAAATGGGGCGTTCTGAGTCCCCAAACTCCGAATTTGGGAAAAGTCGCCCTAAAGGTTTTTGGAATTTGTTTCACTCCAATGCCGCTTTGGAATAACAAACGGGTTCAGCGCGACAAATGGGGCGTTCTGAGTCCCCAAACTCCGAATTTTGGCAAAGTCGCCCAAAAGGTTTTTGCGATTTTTTTCTCTCCAATGCCGCTTTGGAATAACCAACGGGTTCAGCGCGACAAATGGGGCGTTCTGAGTCCCCAAACTCCGAATTTGGGCAAAGTCACCCAAAAGGTTTTTGCAATGTTTTTCTCTCCAATGCCGCTTGAGAATAACCAACGGTTTCAGCGTGACAAATGTGGCGTTCTGAGTCCCCAAACTCCGAATTTGGGCAAAGTCGCCCAAAAAGTTTGTGCAATATTTTTCTCTCCAATGCCGCTCTGGAATAGCCAACGGGTTCAGCGCGACAAATGGGGCGTTCTGAGTCCCCAAACTCCGAATTTGGGCAAAGTCGCGGAAAAGGTTTTTCCATTTTTTGTCTCTCCAATGCCGCTTGGGAATAACCAACGGTTTCAGCGCGACAAATGTGGCGTTCTGAGTCCCCAAACTCCGAATTTGGGCAAAGTCGCCCAAAAGGTTTTTGGATTTTTTTTCTCTCCAATGCCGCTTGGGAATAACCAACGGTTTCAGCGCGACGAATGGGGCGTTCTGAGTCCCCAAACTCCGAATTTGGGCAAAGTCGCCCAAAAGGTTTTTGCAATTTTTTTCTCTCCAATGCCGCTTGGGAATAACCAACGGTTTCAGCGCGACAAATGTGCCGTTCTGAGTCCCCAAACTCCGAATTTGGGCAAAGTCGCCCGAAAGGTTTTTCCATTTTTTTCTCTCCAATGCCGCTTGGGAATAACCAACGGTTTCAGCGCGACAAATGTGGCGTTCTGAGTCCCCATACTCCGAATTTGGGCAAAGTCGCCCAAAAGGTTTTTGGAATTTTTTTCTCTCCAATGCCGCTTTGGAATAACCTACGGGTTCAGCGCGACGAATGGGGCGTTCTGAGTCCCCAAACTCCGAATTTGGGCAAAGTCGCCCAAAAGGTTTTTGCAATTTTTTTCTCTCCAATGCCGGTTGGGAATAACCAACGGTTTCAGAGCGACAAATGTGCCGTTCTGAGTCCCCAAACTCCGAATTTGGGCAAAGTCGCCAAAAAGGTTTTTGTAATTTTTTTCTCTCGAATGCCGCTTTAAAATAACCAACGGGTTCAGAGCGACAAATGGGGCGTTCTGAGTCCCCAAACTCCGAATTTGGGAAAAGTCGCCCTAAAGGTTTTTGGAATTTGTTTCACTCCAATGCCGCTTTGGAATAACAAACGGGTTCAGCGCGACAAATGGGGCGTTCTGAGTCCCCAAACTCCGAATTTTGGCAAAGTCGCCCAAAAGGTTTTTGCGATTTTTTTCTCTCCAATGCCGCTTTGGAATAACCAACGGGTTCAGCGCGACAAATGGGGCGTTCTGAGTCCCCAAACTCCGAATTTGGGCAAAGTCACCCAAAAGGTTTTTGCAATGTTTTTCTCTCCAATGCCGCTTGAGAATAACCAACGGTTTCAGCGTGACAAATGTGGCGTTCTGAGTCCCCAAACTCCGAATTTGGGCAAAGTCGCCCAAAAAGTTTGTGCAATATTTTTCTCTCCAATGCCGCTCTGGAATAGCCAACGGGTTCAGCGCGACAAATGGGGCGTTCTGAGTCCCCAAACTCCGAATTTGGGCAAAGTCGCGGAAAAGGTTTTTCCATTTTTTTCTCTCCAATGCCGCTTGGGAATAACCAACGGTTTCAGCGCGACAAATGTGGCGTTCTGAGTCCCCAAACTCCGAATTTGGGCAAAGTCGCCCAAAAGGTTTTTGGATTTTTTTTCTCTCCAATGCCGCTTTGGAATAACGTACGGGTTCAGCGCGACGAATGGGGCGTTCTGAGCCCCCAAACTCCGAATTTGGGCAAAGTCGCCCAAAAGGTTTTTGCAATTTTTTTCTCTCCAATGCCGCTTGGGAATAACCAACGGTTTCAGCGCGACAAATGTGCCGTTCTGAGTCCCCAAACTCCGAATTTGGGCAAAGTCGCCCAAAAGGTTTTTCCATTTTTTTCTCTCCAATGCCGCTTGGGAATAACCAACGGTTTCAGCGCCACAAATGTGGCGTTCTGAGTCCCCAAACTCCGAATTTGGGCAAAGTCGCCCAAAAGGTTTTTGGAATTTTTTTCTCTCCAATGCCGCTTTGGAATAACCTACGGGTTCAGCGCGACGAATGGGGCGTTCTGAGTCCCCAAACTCCGAATTTGGGCAAAGTCGCCCAAAAGGTTTTTGCAATTTTTTTCTCTCCAATGCCGCTTGGGAATAACCAACGGTTTCAGCGCGACGAATGGGGCGTTCTGAGTCCCCAAACTCCGAATTTGGGCAAAGTCGCCCGAAAGGTTTTTCCATTTTTTTTCTCTCCAATGCCGCTTGGGAATAACCAACGGTTTCAGCGCGACAAATGTGGCGTTCTGAGTCCCCATACTCCGAATTTGGGCAAAGTCGCCCAAAAGGTTTTTGGAATTTTTTTCTCTCCAATGCCGCTTTGGAATAACCTACGGGTTCAGCGCGACGAATGGGGCGTTCTGAGTCCCCAAACTCCGAATTTGGGCAAAGTCGCCCAAAAGGTTTTTGCAATTTTTTTCTCTCCAATGCCGGTTGGGAATAACCAACGGTTTCAGAGCGACAAATGTGCCGTTCTGAGTCCCCAAACTCCGAATTTGGGCAAAGTCGCCAAAAAGGTTTTTGTAATTTTTTTCTCTCGAATGCCGCTTTAAAATAACCAACGGGTTCAGAGCGACAAATGGGGCGTTCTGAGCCCCCAAACTCCGAATTTGGGAAAAGTCGCCCTAAAGGTTTTTGGAATTTGTTTCACTCCAATGCCGCTTTGGAATAACAAACGGGTTCAGCGCGACAAATGGGGCGTTCTGAGTCCCCAAACTCCGAATTTTGGCAAAGTCGCCCAAAAGGTTTTTGCGATTTTTTTCTCTCCAATGCCGCTTTGGAATAACCAACGGGTTCAGCGCGACAAATGGGGCGTTCTGAGTCCCCAAACTCCGAATTTGGGCAAAGTCACCCAAAAGGTTTTTGCAATGTTTTTCTCTCCAATGCCGCTTGAGGATAACCAACGGTTTCAGCGTGACAAATGTGGCGTTCTGAGTCCCCAAACTCCGAATTTGGGCAAAGTCGCCCAAAAAGTTTGTGCAATATTTTTCTCTCCAATGCCGCTCTGGAATAGCCAACGGGTTCAGCGCGACAAATGGGGCGTTCTGAGTCCCCAAACTCCGAATTTGGGCAAAGTCGCGGAAAAGTTTTTTCCATTTTTTTCTCTCCAATGCCGCTTGGGAATAACCAACGGTTTCAGCGCGACAAATGTGGCGTTCTGAGTCCCCAAACTCCGAATTTGGGCAAAGTCGCCCAAAAGGTTTTTGGATTTTTTTTCTCTCCAATGCCGCTTGGGAATAACCTACGGGTTCAGCGCGACGAGTGGGGCGTTCTGAGTCCCCAAACTCCGAATTTGGGCAAAGTCGCCCAAAAGGTTTTTGCAATTTTTTTCTCTCCAATGCCGCTTGGGAATAACCAACGGTTTCAGCGCGACAAATGTGCCGTTCTGAGTCCCCAAACTCCGAATTTGGGCAAAGTCGCCCGAAAGGTTTTTCCATTTTTTTCTCTCCAATGCCGCTTGGGAATAACCAACGGTTTCAGCGCGACAAATGTGGCGTTCTGAGTCCCCATACTCCGAATTTGGGCAAAGTCGCCCAAAAGGTTTTTGGATTTTTTTTCTCTCCAATGCCGCTTTGGAATAACCTACGGGTTCAGCGCGACGAATGGGGCGTTCTGAGTCCCCAAACTCCGAATTTGGGCAAAGTCGCCCAAAAGGTTTTTGCAATTTTTTTCTCTCCAATGCCGGTTGGGAATAACCAACGGTTTCAGAGCGACAAATGTGGCGTTCTGAGTCCCCAAACTCCGAATTTGGGCAAAGTCGCCAAAAAGGTTTTTGTAATTTTTTTCTCTCGAATGCCGCTTTAAAATAACAAACGGGTTCAGCGCGACAAATGGGGCGTTCTGAGTCCCCAAACTCCGAATTTGGGCAAAGTCACCGAAAAGCTTTATGCAATTTGTTTCTCTCCAATGCCGCTTGGGAATAACCAACGGTTTCAGCGCGACAAATGTGGCGTTCTGAGTCCCCAAACTCCGAAATTGGGCAAAGTCGCCCAAAAGGTTTTTGCCATGTTTTTCTCTCCAATGCCGCTTTGGAATAACCAACGGGTTCAGCGCGACAAATGGGGCGTTCTGAGTCCCCAAACTCCGAATTTGGGCAAAGTCGCCCAAAAGGTTTTTGGAATTTGTTTCTCTCCAATGCCGCTTGGGAATAACCAACGGGTTCAGCGCGACAAATGGGGCGTTCTGAGTCCCCAAACTCCGAATTTTGGCAAAGTCGCCCAAAAGGTTTTTGCCATTTTTTTCTCTCCAATGCCGCTTTGGAATAGCCAACGGGTTCAGCGCGACGAATGGGGCGTTCTGAGCCCCGAAACTGTGAATTTGGGAGAACTCGTCGAAAAGGTTTTTGCAATTTGTTTCTCTCCAATGCCTCTTTGGAATAGCCAACGTGTTCAGCGCGACGAATGGGGCGTTCTGAGTACCCAAACTCCGAATTTGGGCAAAGTCGCCCAAAAGGTTTTTGCAATTTTTTTCTCTCCAATGCCGGTTGGGAATAACCAACGGTTTCAGAGCGACAAATGTGGCGTTCTGAGTCCCCAAACTCCGAATTTGGGCAAAGTCGCCAAAAAGGTTTTTGTAATTTTTTTCTCTCGAATGCCGCTTTAAAATAACAAACGGGTTCAGCGCAACAAATGGGGCGTTCTGAGTCCCCAAACTCCGAATTTGGGCAAAGTCACCGAAAAGCTTTATGCAATTTGTTTCTCTCCAATGCCGCTTGGGAATAACCAACGGTTTCAGCGCGACAAATGTGGCGTTCTGAGTCCCCAAACTCCGAAATTGGGCAAAGTCGCCCAAAAGGTTTTTGCCATGTTTTTCTCTCCAATGCCGCTTTGGAATAACCAACGGGTTCAGCGCGACAAATGGGGCGTTCTGAGTCCCCAAACTCCGAATTTGGGCAAAGTCGCCGAAAAGGTTTTTGGAATTTGTTTCTCTCCAATGCCGCTTGGGAATAACCAACGGGTTCAGCGCGACAAATGGGGCGTTCTGAGTCCCCAAACTCTGAATTTTGGCAAAGTCGCCCAAAAGGTTTTTGCAATTGTTTTCTCTCCAATGCCGCTTTGGAATAGCCAACGGGTTCAGCGCGACGAATGGGGCGTTCTGAGCCCCGAAACTGCGAATTTGGGAGAACTCGTCGAAAAGGTTTTTGCAATTTGTTTCTCTCCAATGCCTCTTTGGAATAGCCAACGTGTTCAGCGCGACGAATGTGGCGTTCTGAGTCCCCAAACTCCGTAATTGGGCAAAGTCGCCCAAAAGGTTTTTGCAATTTTTTTCTCTCCAATGCCGCTTGGGAATAACCAATGGTTTCAGCGCGACAAATGTGCCGTTCTGAGTCCCCAAACTCCGAATTTGGGCAAAGTCGCGGAAAAGGTTTTTCCATTTTTCTCTCTCCAATGCCGCTTGGGAATAACCAACGGTTTCAGCGCGACAAATGTGGCGTTCTGAGTCCCCAAACTCCGAATTTGGGCAAAGTCGCCCAAAAGGTTTTTGCAATTTTTTTCTCTCCAATGCCGCTTTGGAATAACCTACGGGTTCAGCGCGACGAATGGGGCGTTCTGAGTCCCCAAACTCCGAATTTGGGCAAAGTCGCCCAAAAGGTTTTTGCAATTTTTTTCTCTCCAATGCCGCTGGGGAATAACCAACGGTTTCAGCGCGACAAATGTGGCGTTCTGAGTCCCCAAACTCCAAATTTGGGCAAAGTCGCCCAAAAGGTTTTTGTAATTTTTTTCTCTCGAATGCCGCTTTAAAATAACAAACGGGTTCAGCGCGACAAATGGGGCGTTCTGAGTCCCCAAACTCCGAATTTGGGCAAAGTCACCGAAAAGGTTTTTGCAATTTGTTTCTCTCCAATGCCGCTTGGGAATAACCAACGGTTTCAGCGCGACAAATGTGGCGTTCTGAGTCCCCAAACTCCGAAATTGGGCAAAGTCGCCCAAAAGGTTTTTGCCATGTTTTTCTCTCCAATGCCGCTTTGGAATAACCAACGGGTTCATAGCGACAAATGGGGCGTTCTGAGTCCCCAAACTCCGAATTTGGGCAAAGTCGCCCTAAAGGTTTTTGGAATTTGTTTCACTCCAATGCCGCTTTGGAATAACCAACGGGTTCAGCGCGACAAATGGGGCGTTCTGAGTCCCCAAACTCCGAATTTTGGCAAAGTCGCGGAAAAGGTTTTTGCGATTTTTTTCTCTCCAATGCCGCTTTGGAATAACCAACGGGTTCAGCGCGACAAATGGGGCGTTCTGAGTCCCCAAACTCCGAATTTGGGCAAAGTCGCCCAAAAAGTTTGTGCAATATTTTTCTCTCCAATGCCGCTCTGGAATAGCCAACGGGTTCAGCGCGACAAATGGGGCGTTCTGAGTCCCCAAACTCCGAATTTGGGCAAAGTCGCGGAAGAGGTTTTTCCATTTTTTTCTCTCCAATGCCGCTTGGGAATAACCAACGGTTTCAGCGCGACAAATGTGGCGTTCTGAGTCCCCAAACTCCGAATTTGGGCAAAGTCGCCCAAAAGGTTTTTGGATTTTTTTTCTCTCCAATGCCGCTTTGGAATAACCTACGGGTTCAGCGCGACGAATGGGGCGTTCTGAGTCCCCAAACTCCGAATTTGGGCAAAGTCGCCCAAAAGGTTTTTGCAATTTTTTTCTCTCCAATGCCGCTTGGGAATAACCAACGGTTTCAGCGCGACAAATGTGCCGTTCTGAGTCCCCAAACTCCGAATTTGGGCAAAGTCGCCCAAAAGGTTTTTCCATTTTTTTCTCTCCAATGCCGCTTGGGAATAACCAACGGTTTCAGCGCCACAAATGTGGCGTTCTGAGTCCCCAAACTCCGAATTTGGGCAAAGTCGCCCAAAAGGTTTTTGGAATTTTTTTCTCTCCAATGCCGCTTTGGAATAACCTACGGGTTCAGCGCGACGAATGGGGCGTTCTGAGTCCCCAAACTCCGAATTTGGGCAAAGTCGCCCAAAAGGTTTTTGCAATTTTTTTCTCTCCAATGCCGCTTGGGAATAACCAACGGTTTCAGCGGGACAAATGTGGCGTTCTGAGTCCCCAAACTCCGAATTTGGGCAAAGTCGCCAAAAAGGTTTTTGTAATTTTTTTCTCTCGAATGCCGCTTTAAAATAACAAACGGGTTCAGCGCGACAAATGGGGCGTTCTGAGTCCCCAAACTCCGAATTTGGGCAAAGTCACCGAAAAGCTTTTTGCAATTTGTTTCTCTCCAATGCCGCTTGGGAATAACCAACGGTTTCAGCGCGACAAATGTGGCGTTCTGAGTCCCCAAACTCCGAAATTGGGCAAAGTCGCCCAAAAGGTTTTTACCATGTTTTTCTCTCCAATGCCGCTTTGGAATAACCAACGGGTTCAGAGCGACAAATGGGGCGTTCTGAGTCCCCAAACTCCGAATTTGGGCAAAGTCGCCCAAAAGGTTTTTGGATTTTTTTTCTCTCCAATGCCGCTTTGGAATAACGTACGGGTTCAGCGCGACGAATGGGGCGTTCTGAGCCCCCAAACTCCGAATTTGGGCAAAGTCGCCCAAAAGGTTTTTGCAATTTTTTTCTCTCCAATGCCGCTTGGGAATAACCAACGGTTTCAGCGCGACAAATGTGCCGTTCTGAGTCCCCAAACTCCGAATTTGGGCAAAGTCGCCCAAAAGGTTTTTCCATTTTTTTCTCTCCAATGCCGCTTGGGAATAACCAACGGTTTCAGCGCCACAAATGTGGCGTTCTGAGTCCCCAAACTCCGAATTTGGGCAAAGTCGCCGAAAAGGTTTTTGCAATTTTTTTCTCTCCAATGCCGCTTTGGAATAACCTACGGGTTCAGCGCGACGAATGGGGCGTTCTGAGTCCCCAAACTCCGAATTTGGGCAAAGTCGCCCAAAAGGTTTTTGCAATTTTTTTCTCTCCAATGCCGCTTGGGAATAACCAACGGTTTCAGCGCGACGAATGGGGCGTTCTGAGTCCCCAAACTCCGAATTTGGGCAAAGTCGCCCAAAAGGTTTTTGCAATTTTTTTCTCTCCAATGCCGCTTGGGAATAACCAACGGTTTCAGCGCGACAAATGTACCGTTCTGAGTCCCCAAACTCCGAATTTGGGCAAAGTCGCCCGAAAGGTTTTTCCATTTTTTTCTCTCCAATGCCGCTTGGGAATAACCAACGGTTTCAGCGCGACAAATGTGGCGTTCTGAGTCCCCATACTCCGAATTTGGGCAAAGTCGCCCAAAAGGTTTTTGGAATTTTTTTCTCTCCAATGCCGCTTTGGAATAACCTACGGGTTCAGCGCGACGAATGGGGCGTTCTGAGTCCCCAAACTCCGAATTTGGGCAAAGTCGCCCAAAAGGTTTTTGCAATTTTTTTCTCTCCAATGCCGGTTGGGAATAACCAACGGTTTCAGAGCGACAAATGTGCCGTTCTGAGTCCCCAAACTCCGAATTTGGGCAAAGTCGCCAAAAAGGTTTTTGTAATTTTTTTCTCTCGAATGCCGCTTTAAAATAACCAACGGGTTCAGAGCGACAAATGGGGCGTTCTGAGTCCCCAAACTCCGAATTTGGGAAAAGTCGCCCTAAAGGTTTTTGGAATTTGTTTCACTCCAATGCCGCTTTGGAATAACAAACGGGTTCAGCGCGACAAATGGGGCGTTCTGAGTCCCCAAACTCCGAATTTTGGCAAAGTCGCCCAAAAGGTTTTTGCGATTTTTTTCTCTCCAATGCCGCTTTGGAATAACCAACGGGTTCAGCGCGACAAATGGGGCGTTCTGAGTCCCCAAACTCCGAATTTGGGCAAAGTCACCCAAAAGGTTTTTGCAATGTTTTTCTCTCCAATGCCGCTTGAGAATAACCAACGGTTTCAGCGTGACAAATGTGGCGTTCTGAGTCCCCAAACTCCGAATTTGGGCAAAGTCGCCCAAAAAGTTTGTGCAATATTTTTCTCTCCAATGCCGCTCTGGAATAGCCAACGGGTTCAGCGCGACAAATGGGGCGTTCTGAGTCCCCAAACTCCGAATTTGGGCAAAGTCGCGGAAAAGTTTTTTCCATTTTTTTCTCTCCAATGCCGCTTGAGAATAACCAACGGTTTCAGCGCGACAAATGTGCCGTTCTGAGTCCCCAAACTCCGAATTTGGGCAAAGTCGCCCGAAAGGTTTTTCCATTTTTTTCTCTCCAATGCCGCTTGGGAATAACCAACGGTTTCAGCGCGACAAATGTGGCGTTCTGAGTCCCCATACTCCGAATTTGGGCAAAGTCGCCCAAAAGGTTTTTGGAATTTTTTTCTCTCCAATGCCGCTTTGGAATAACCTACGGGTTCAGCGCGACGAATGGGGCGTTCTGAGTCCCCAAACTCCGAATTTGGGCAAAGTCGCCCAAAAGGTTTTTGCAATTTTTGTCTCTCCAATGCCGGTTGGGAATAACCAACGGTTTCAGAGCGACAAATGTGGCGTTCTGAGTCCCCAAACTCCGAATTTGGGCAAAGTCGCCAAAAAGGTTTTTGTAATTTTTTTCTCTCGAATGCCGCTTTAAAATAACAAACGGGTTCAGCGCGACAAATGGGGCGTTCTGAGTCCCCAAACTCCGAATTTGGGCAAAGTCGCCCAAAAGGTTTTTGGATTTTTTTTCTCTCCAATGCCGCTTTGGAATAACGTACGGGTTCAGCGCGACGAATGGGGCGTTCTGAGCCCCCAAACTCCGAATTTGGGCAAAGTCGCCCAAAAGGTTTTTGCAATTTTTTTCTCTCCAATGCCGCTTGGGAATAACCAACGGTTTCAGCGCGACAAATGTGCCGTTCTGAGTCCCCAAACTCCGAATTTGGGCAAAGTCGCCCAAAAGGTTTTTCCATTTTTTTCTCTCCAATGCCGCTTTGGAATAACCAACGGTTTCAGCGCCACAAATGTGGCGTTCTGAGTCCCCAAACTCCGAATTTGGGCAAAGTCGCCCAAAAGGTTTTTGGAATTTTTTTCTCTCCAATGCCGCTTTGGAATAACCTACGGGTTCAGCGCGACGAATGGGGCGTTCTGAGTCCCCAAACTCCGAATTTGGGCAAAGTCGCCCAAAAGGTTTTTGCAATTTTTTTCTCTCCAATGCCGCTTGGGAATAACCAACGGTTTCAGCGCGACGAATGGGGCGTTCTGAGTCCCCAAACTCCGAATTTGGGCAAAGTCGCCCAAAAGGTTTTTGCAATTTTTTTCTCTCCAATGCCGCTTGGGAATAACCAACGGTTTCAGCGCGACAAATGTGCCGTTCTGAGTCCCCAAACTCCGAATTTGGGCAAAGTCGCCCGAAAGGTTTTTCCATTTTTTTCTCTCCAATGCCGCTTGGGAATAACCAACGGTTTCAGCGCGACAAATGTGGCGTTCTGAGTCCCCATACTCCGAATTTGGGCAAAGTCGCCCAAAAGGTTTTTGGAATTTTTTTCTCTCCAATGCCGCTTTGGAATAACCTACGGGTTCAGCGCGACGAATGGGGCGTTCTGAGTCCCCAAACTCCGAATTTGGGCAAAGTCGCCCAAAAGGTTTTTGCAATTTTTTTCTCTCCAATGCCGGTTGGGAATAACCAACGGTTTCAGAGCGACAAATGTGCCGTTCTGAGTCCCCAAACTCCGAATTTGGGCAAAGTCGCCAAAAAGGTTTTTGTAATTTTTTTCTCTCGAATGCCGCTTTAAAATAACCAACGGGTTCAGAGCGACAAATGGGGCGTTCTGAGTCCCCAAACTCCGAATTTGGGAAAAGTCGCCCTAAAGGTTTTTGGAATTTGTTTCACTCCAATGCCGCTTTGGAATAACAAACGGGTTCAGCGCGACAAATGGGGCGTTCTGAGTCCCCAAACTCCGAATTTTGGCAAAGTCGCCCAAAAGGTTTTTGCGATTTTTTTCTCTCCAATGCCGCTTTGGAATAACCAACGGGTTCAGCGCGACAAATGGGGCGTTCTGAGTCCCCAAACTCCGAATTTGGGCAAAGTCACCCAAAAGGTTTTTGCAATGTTTTTCTCTCCAATGCCGCTTGAGAATAACCAACGGTTTCAGCGTGACAAATGTGGCGTTCTGAGTCCCCAAACTCCGAATTTGGGCAAAGTCGCCCAAAAAGTTTGTGCAATATTTTTCTCTCCAATGCCGCTCTGGAATAGCCAACGGGTTCAGCGCGACAAATGTGCCGTTCTGAGTCCCCAAACTCCGAATTTGGGCAAAGTCGCCCGAAAGGTTTTTGCAATTTTTTTCTCTCCAATGCCGCTTGGGAATAACCAACGGTTTCAGCGCGACAAATGTGGCGTTCTGAGTCCCCAAACTCCGAAATTGGGCAAAGTCGCCCAAAAGGTTTTTACCATGTTTTTCTCTCCAATGCCGCTTTGGAATAACCAACGGGTTCAGAGCGACAAATGGGGCGTTCTGAGTCCCCAAACTCCGAATTTGGGCAAAGTCGCCCAAAAGGTTTTTGGATTTTTTTTCTCTCCAATGCCGCTTTGGAATAACGTACGGGTTCAGCGCGACGAATGGGGCGTTCTGAGCCCCCAAACTCCGAATTTGGGCAAAGTCGCCCAAAAGGTTTTTGCAATTTTTTTCTCTCCAATGCCGCTTGGGAATAACCAACGGTTTCAGCGCGACAAATGTGCCGTTCTGAGTCCCCAAACTCCGAATTTGGGCAAAGTCGCCCAAAAGGTTTTTCCATTTTTTTCTCTCCAATGCCGCTTGGGAATAACCAACGGTTTCAGCGCCACAAATGTGGCGTTCTGAGTCCCCAAACTCCGAATTTGGGCAAAGTCGCCGAAAAGGTTTTTGCAATTTTTTTCTCTCCAATGCCGCTTTGGAATAACCTACGGGTTCAGCGCGACGAATGGGGCGTTCTGAGTCCCCAAACTCCGAATTTGGGCAAAGTCGCCCAAAAGGTTTTTGCAATTTTTTTCTCTCCAATGCCGCTTGGGAATAACCAACGGTTTCAGCGCGACGAATGGGGCGTTCTGAGTCCCCAAACTCCGAATTTGGGCAAAGTCGCCCAAAAGGTTTTTGCAATTTTTTTCTCTCCAATGCCGCTTGGGAATAACCAACGGTTTCAGCGCGACAAATGTACCGTTCTGAGTCCCCAAACTCCGAATTTGGGCAAAGTCGCCCGAAAGGTTTTTCCATTTTTTTCTCTCCAATGCCGCTTGGGAATAACCAACGGTTTCAGCGCGACAAATGTGGCGTTCTGAGTCCCCATACTCCGAATTTGGGCAAAGTCGCCCAAAAGGTTTTTGGAATTTTTTTCTCTCCAATGCCGCTTTGGAATAACCTACGGGTTCAGCGCGACGAATGGGGCGTTCTGAGTCCCCAAACTCCGAATTTGGGCAAAGTCGCCCAAAAGGTTTTTGCAATTTTTTTCTCTCCAATGCCGGTTGGGAATAACCAACGGTTTCAGAGCGACAAATGTGCCGTTCTGAGTCCCCAAACTCCGAATTTGGGCAAAGTCGCCAAAAAGGTTTTTGTAATTTTTTTCTCTCGAATGCCGCTTTAAAATAACCAACGGGTTCAGAGCGACAAATGGGGCGTTCTGAGTCCCCAAACTCCGAATTTGGGAAAAGTCGCCCTAAAGGTTTTTGGAATTTGTTTCACTCCAATGCCGCTTTGGAATAACAAACGGGTTCAGCGCGACAAATGGGGCGTTCTGAGTCCCCAAACTCCGAATTTTGGCAAAGTCGCCCAAAAGGTTTTTGCGATTTTTTTCTCTCCAATGCCGCTTTGGAATAACCAACGGGTTCAGCGCGACAAATGGGGCGTTCTGAGTCCCCAAACTCCGAATTTGGGCAAAGTCACCCAAAAGGTTTTTGCAATGTTTTTCTCTCCAATGCCGCTTGAGAATAACCAACGGTTTCAGCGTGACAAATGTGGCGTTCTGAGTCCCCAAACTCCGAATTTGGGCAAAGTCGCCCAAAAAGTTTGTGCAATATTTTTCTCTCCAATGCCGCTCTGGAATAGCCAACGGGTTCAGCGCGACAAATGGGGCGTTCTGAGTCCCCAAACTCCGAATTTGGGCAAAGTCGCGGAAAAGTTTTTTCCATTTTTTTCTCTCCAATGCCGCTTGGGAATAACCAACGGTTTCAGCGCCACAAATGTGGCGTTCTGAGTCCCCAAACTCCGAATTTGGGCAAAGTCGCCCAAAAGGTTTTTGGATTTTTTTTCTCTCCAATGCCGCTTTGGAATAACCTACGGGTTCAGCGCGACGAGTGGGGCGTTCTGAGTCCCCAAACTCCGAATTTGGGCAAAGTCGCCCAAAAGGTTTTTGCAATTTTTTTCTCTCCAATGCCGCTTGGGAATAACCAACGGTTTCAGCGCGACAAATGTGCCGTTCTGAGTCCCCAAACTCCGAATTTGGGCAAAGTCGCCCGAAAGGTTTTTCCATTTTTTTCTCTCCAATGCCGCTTGGGAATAACCAACGGTTTCAGCGCGACAAATGTGGCGTTCTGAGTCCCCATACTCCGAATTTGGGCAAAGTCGCCCAAAAGGTTTTTGGAATTTTTTTCTCTCCAATGCCGCTTTGGAATAACCTACGGGTTCAGCGCGACGAATGGGGCGTTCTGAGTCCCCAAACTCCGAATTTGGGCAAAGTCGCCCAAAAGGTTTTTGCAATTTTTGTCTCTCCAATGCCGGTTGGGAATAACCAACGGTTTCAGAGCGACAAATGTGGCGTTCTGAGTCCCCAAACTCCGAATTTGGGCAAAGTCGCCAAAAAGGTTTTTGTAATTTTTTTCTCTCGAATGCCGCTTTAAAATAACAAACGGGTTCAGCGCGACAAATGGGGCGTTCTGAGTCCCCAAACTCCGAATTTGGGCAAAGTCGCCCAAAAGGTTTTTGGATTTTTTTTCTCTCCAATGCCGCTTTGGAATAACGTACGGGTTCAGCGCGACGAATGGGGCGTTCTGAGCCCCCAAACTCCGAATTTGGGCAAAGTCGCCCAAAAGGTTTTTGCAATTTTTTTCTCTCCAATGCCGCTTGGGAATAACCAACGGTTTCAGCGCGACAAATGTGCCGTTCTGAGTCCCCAAACTCCGAATTTGGGCAAAGTCGCCCAAAAGGTTTTTCAATTTTTTTCTCTCCAATGCCGCTTTGGAATAACCAACGGTTTCAGCGCCACAAATGTGGCGTTCTGAGTCCCCAAACTCCGAATTTGGGCAAAGTCGCCCAAAAGGTTTTTGGAATTTTTTTCTCTCCAATGCCGCTTTGGAATAACCTACGGGTTCAGCGCGACGAATGGGGCGTTCTGAGTCCCCAAACTCCGAATTTGGGCAAAGTCGCCCAAAAGGTTTTTGCAATTTTTTTCTCTCCAATGCCGCTTGGGAATAACCAACGGTTTCAGCGCGACGAATGGGGCGTTCTGAGTCCCCAAACTCCGAATTTGGGCAAAGTCGCCCAAAAGGTTTTTGCAATTTTTTTCTCTCCAATGCCGCTTGGGAATAACCAACGGTTTCAGCGCGACAAATGTGCCGTTCTGAGTCCCCAAACTCCGAATTTGGGCAAAGTCGCCCGAAAGGTTTTTCCATTTTTTTCTCTCCAATGCCGCTTGGGAATAACCAACGGTTTCAGCGCGACAAATGTGGCGTTCTGAGTCCCCATACTCCGAATTTGGGCAAAGTCGCCCAAAAGGTTTTTGGAATTTTTTTCTCTCCAATGCCGCTTTGGAATAACCTACGGGTTCAGCGCGACGAATGGGGCGTTCTGAGTCCCCAAACTCCGAATTTGGGCAAAGTCGCCCAAAAGGTTTTTGCAATTTTTTTCTCTCCAATGCCGGTTGGGAATAACCAACGGTTTCAGAGCGACAAATGTGCCGTTCTGAGTCCCCAAACTCCGAATTTGGGCAAAGTCGCCAAAAAGGTTTTTGTAATTTTTTTCTCTCGAATGCCGCTTTAAAATAACCAACGGGTTCAGAGCGACAAATGGGGCGTTCTGAGTCCCCAAACTCCGAATTTGGGAAAAGTCGCCCTAAAGGTTTTTGGAATTTGTTTCACTCCAATGCCGCTTTGGAATAACAAACGGGTTCAGCGCGACAAATGGGGCGTTCTGAGTCCCCAAACTCCGAATTTTGGCAAAGTCGCCCAAAAGGTTTTTGCGATTTTTTTCTCTCCAATGCCGCTTTGGAATAACCAACGGGTTCAGCGCGACAAATGGGGCGTTCTGAGTCCCCAAACTCCGAATTTGGGCAAAGTCACCCAAAAGGTTTTTGCAATGTTTTTCTCTCCAATGCCGCTTGAGAATAACCAACGGTTTCAGCGTGACAAATGTGGCGTTCTGAGTCCCCAAACTCCGAATTTGGGCAAAGTCGCCCAAAAAGTTTGTGCAATATTTTTCTCTCCAATGCCGCTCTGGAATAGCCAACGGGTTCAGCGCGACAAATGTGCCGTTCTGAGTCCCCAAACTCCGAATTTGGGCAAAGTCGCCCGAAAGGTTTTTGCAATTTTTTTCTCTCCAATGCCGGTTGGGAATAACCAACGGTTTCAGAGCGACAAATGTGGCGTTCTGAGTCCCCAAACACCGAATTTGGGCAAAGTCGCCAAAAAGGTTTTTGTAATTTTTTTCTCTCGAATGCCGCTTTAAAATAACAAACGGGTTCAGCGCGACAAATGGGGCGTTCTGAGTCCCCAAACTCCGAATTTGGGCAAAGTCACCGAAAAGCTTTATGCAATTTGTTTCTCTCCAATGCCGCTTGGGAATAACCAACGGTTTCAGCGCGACAAATGTGGCGTTCTGAGTCCCCAAACTCCGAAATTGGGCAAAGTCGCCCAAAAGGTTTTTGCCATGTTTTTCTCTCCAATGCCGCTTTGGAATAACCAACGGGTTCAGCGCGACAAATGGGGCGTTCTGAGTCCCCAAACTCCGAATTTGGGCAAAGTCGCCGAAAAGGTTTTTGGAATTTGTTTCTCTCCAATGCCGCTTGGGAATAACCAACGGGTTCAGCGCGACAAATGGGGCGTTCTGAGTCCCCAAACTCTGAATTTTGGCAAAGTCGCCCAAAAGGTTTTTGCAATTGTTTTCTCTCCAATGCCGCTTTGGAATAGCCAACGGGTTCAGCGCGACGAATGGGGCGTTCTGAGCCCCGAAACTGCGAATTTGGGAGAACTCGTCGAAAAGGTTTTTGCAATTTGTTTCTCTCCAATGCCTCTTTGGAATAGCCAACGTGTTCAGCGCGACGAATGGGGCGTTCTGAGTCCCCAAACTCCGTAATTGGGCAAAGTCGCCCAAAAGGTTTTTGCAATTTTTTTCTCTCCAATGCCGCTTGGGAATAACCAATGGTTTCAGCGCGACAAATGTGCCGTTCTGAGTCCCCAAACTCCGAATTTGGGCAAAGTCGCGGAAAAGGTTTTTCCATTTTTCTCTCTCCAATGCCGCTTGGGAATAACCAACGGTTTCAGCGCGACAAATGTGGCGTTCTGAGTCCCCAAACTCCGAATTTCGGCAAAGTCGCCCAAAAGGTTTTTGCAATTTTTTTCTCTCCAATGCCGCTTTGGAATAACCTACGGGTTCAGCGCGACGAATGGGGCGTTCTGAGTCCCCAAACTCCGAATTTGGGCAAAGTCGCCCAAAAGGTTTTTGCAATTTTTTTCTCTCCAATGCCGCTGGGGAATAACCAACGGTTTCAGCGCGACAAATGTGGCGTTCTGAGTCCCCAAACTCCAAATTTGGGCAAAGTCGCCCAAAAGGTTTTTGTAATTTTTTTCTCTCCAATGCCGCTTTAAAATAACAAACGGGTTCAGCGCGACAAATGGGGCGTTCTGAGTCCCCAAACTCCGAATTTGGGCAAAGTCACCGAAAAGGTTTTTGCAATTTGTTTCTCTCCAATGCCGCTTGGGAATAACCAACGGTTTCAGCGCGACAAATGTGGCGTTCTGAGTCCCCAAACTCCGAAATTGGGCAAAGTCGCCCAAAAGGTTTTTGCCATGTTTTTCTCTCCAATGCCGCTTTGGAATAACCAACGGGTTCATAGCGACAAATGGGGCGTTCTGAGTCCCCAAACTCCGAATTTGGGCAAAGTCGCCCTAAAGGTTTTTGGAATTTGTTTCACTCCAATGCCGCTTTGGAATAACCAACGGGTTCAGCGCGACAAATGGGGCGTTCTGAGTCCCCAAACTCCGAATTTTGGCAAAGTCGCGGAAAAGGTTTTTGCGATTTTTTTCTCTCCAATGCCGCTTTGGAATAACCAACGGGTTCAGCGCGACAAATGGGGCGTTCTGAGTCCCCAAACTCCGAATTTGGGCAAAGTCGCCCAAAAAGTTTGTGCAATATTTTTCTCTCCAATGCCGCTCTGGAATAGCCAACGGGTTCAGCGCGACAAATGGGGCGTTCTGAGTCCCCAAACTCCGAATTTGGGCAAAGTCGCGGAAAAGGTTTTTCCATTTTTTTCTCTCCAATGCCGCTTGGGAATAACCAACGGTTTCAGCGCGACAAATGTGGCGTTCTGAGTCCCCAAACTCCGAATTTGGGCAAAGTCGCCCAAAAGGTTTTTGGATTTTTTTTCTCTCCAATGCCGCTTTGGAATAACCTACGGGTTCAGCGCGACGAATGGGGCGTTCTGAGTCCCCAAACTCCGAATTTGGGCAAAGTCGCCCAAAAGGTTTTTGCAATTTTTTTCTCTCCAATGCCGCTTGGGAATAACCAACGGTTTCAGCGCGACAAATGTGCCGTTCTGAGTCCCCAAACTCCGAATTTGGGCAAAGTCGCCCAAAAGGTTTTTCAATTTTTTTCTCTCCAATGCCGCTTGGGAATAACCAACGGTTTCAGCGCCACAAATGTGGCGTTCTGAGTCCCCAAACTCCGAATTTGGGCAAAGTCGCCCAAAAGGTTTTTGGAATTTTTTTCTCTCCAATGCCGCTTTGGAATAACCTACGGGTTCAGCGCGACGAATGGGGCGTTCTGAGTCCCCAAACTCCGAATTTGGGCAAAGTCGCCCAAAAGGTTTTTGCAATTTTTTTCTCTCCAATGCCGCTTGGGAATAACCAACGGTTTCAGCGGGACAAATGTGGCGTTCTGAGTCCCCAAACTCCGAATTTGGGCAAAGTCGCCAAAAAGGTTTTTGTAATTTTTTTCTCTCGAATGCCGCTTTAAAATAACAAACGGGTTCAGCGCGACAAATGGGGCGTTCTGAGTCCCCAAACTCCGAATTTGGGCAAAGTCACCGAAAAGCTTTTTGCAATTTGTTTCTCTCCAATGCCGCTTGGGAATAACCAACGGTTTCAGCGCGACAAATGTGGCGTTCTGAGTCCCCAAACTCCGAAATTGGGCAAAGTCGCCCAAAAGGTTTTTACCATGTTTTTCTCTCCAATGCCGCTTTGGAATAACCAACGGGTTCAGAGCGACAAATGGGGCGTTCTGAGTCCCCAAACTCCGAATTTGGGCAAAGTCTCCCAAAAGGTTTTTGGAATTTGTTTCTCTCCAATGCCGCTTGGGAATAACCAACGGGTTCAGCGCGACAAATGGGGCGTTCTGAGTCCCCAAACTCCGAATTTTGGCAAAGTCGCCCAAAAGGTTTTTGCCATTTTTTTCTCTCCAATGCCGCTTTGGAATAGCCAACGGGTTCAGCGCGACCAATGGGACGTTCTGAGCCCCCAAACTGCGAATTTGGGAGAACTCGTCGAAAAGGTTTTTGCAATTTGTTTCTCTCCAATGCCTCTTTGGAATAGCCAACGTGTTCAGCGCGACAAATGGGGCGTTCTGAGTCCCCAAACTCCGTAATTGGGCAAAGTCGCCCAAAAGGTTTTTGCAATTTTTTTCTCTCCAATGCCGCTTGGGAATAACCAACGGTTTCAGCACGACAAATGTGCCGTTCTGAGTCCCCAAACTCCGAATTTGGGCAAAGTCGCGGAAAAGGTTTTTCCATTTTTTTCTCTCCAATGCCGCTTGGGAATAACCAACGGTTTCAGCGCGACAAATGTGGCGTTCTGAGTCCCCAAACTCCGAATTTGGGCAAAGTCGCCCGAAAGGTTTTTCCATTTTTTTCTCTCCAATGCCGCTTGGGAATAACCAACGGTTTCAGCGCGACAAATGTGGCGTTCTGAGTCCCCAAACTCCGAATTTGGGCAAAGTCGCCCAAAAGGTTTTTGCAATTTTTTTCTCTCCAATGCCGATTGGGAATAACCAACGGTTTCAGAGCGACAAATGTGGCGTTCTGAGTCCCCAAACTCCGAATTTGGGCAAAGTCGCCAAAAAGGTTTTTGTAATTTTTTTCTCTCGAATGCCGCTTTAAAATAACAAACGGGTTCAGCGCGACAAATGGGGCGTTCTGAGTCCCCAAACTCCGAATTTGGGCAAAGTCACCGAAAAGGTTTTTGCAATTTGTTTCTCTCCAATGCCGCTTGGGAATAACCAACGGTTTCAGCGCGACAAATGTGGCGTTCTGAGTCCCCAAACTCCGAATTTAGGCAAAGTCGCCCTAAAGGTTTTTGCCATGTTTTTCTCTCCAATGCCGCTTTGGAATAACCAACGGGTTCAGCGCGACAAATGGGGCGTTCTGAGTCCCCAAACTCCGAATTTGGGCAAAGTCGCCCAAAAGGTTTTTGGAATTTGTTTCTCTCCAATGCCGCTTGGGAATAACCAACGGTTTCAGCGCGACAAATGTGCCGTTCTGAGTCCCCAAACTCCGAATTTGGGCAAAGTCGCCCGAAAGGTTTTTCCATTTTTTTCTCTCCAATGCCGCTTGGGAATAACCAACGGTTTCAGCGCGACAAATGTGGCGTTCTGAGTCCCCATACTCCGAATTTGGGCAAAGTCGCCCAAAAGGTTTTTGGAATTTTTTTCTCTCCAATGCCGCTTTGGAATAACCTACGGGTTCAGCGCGACGAATGGGGCGTTCTGAGTCCCCAAACTCCGAATTTGGGCAAAGTCGCCCAAAAGGTTTTTGTAATTTTTTTCTCTCGAATGCCGCTTTAAAATAACAAACGGGTTCAGCGCGACAAATGGGGCGTTCTGAGTCCCCAAACTCCGAATTTGGGCAAAGTCACCGAAAAGCTTTTTGCAATTTGTTTCTCTCCAATGCCGCTTGGGAATAACCAACGGTTTCAGCGCGACAAATGTGGCGTTCTGAGTCCACAAACTCCGAAATTGGGCAAAGTCGCCCAAAAGGTTTTTGCCATGTTTTTCTCTCCAATGCCGCTTTGGAATAACCAACGGGTTCAGCGCGACAAATGGGGCGTTCTGAGTCCCCAAACTCCGAATTTGGGCAAAGTCGCCCAAAAGGTTTTTGGAATTTGTTTCTCTCCAATGCCGCTTGGGAATAACCAACGGGTTCAGCGCGACAAATGGGGCGTTCTGAGTCCCCAAACTCCGAATTTTGGCAAAGTCGCCCAAAAGGTTTTTGCCATTTTTTTCTCTCCAATGCCGCTTTGGAATAGCCAACGGGTTCAGCGCGACGAATGGGGCGTTCTGAGCCCCGAAACTGCGAATTTGGGAGAACTCGTCGAAAAGGTTTTTGCAATTTGTTTCTCTCCAATGCCTCTTTGGAATAGCCAACGTGTTCAGCGCGACGAATGGGGCGTTCTGAGTCCCCAAACTCCGTAATTGGGCAAAGTCGCCCAAAAGGTTTTTGCAATTTTTTTCTCTCCAATGCCGCTTGGGAATAACCAATGGTTTCAGCGCGACAAATGTGCCGTTCTGAGTCCCCAAACTCCGAATTTGGGCAAAGTCGCGGAAAAGGTTTTTCCATTTTTCTCTCTCCAATGCCGCTTGGGAATAACCAACGGTTTCAGCGCGACAAATGTGGCGTTCTGAGTCCCCAAACTCCGAATTTCGGCAAAGTCGCCCAAAAGGTTTTTGCAATTTTTTTCTCTCCAATGCCGCTTTGGAATAACCTACGGGTTCAGCGCGACGAATGGGGCGTTCTGAGTCCCCAAACTCCGAATTTGGGCAAAGTCGCCCAAAAGGTTTTTGCAATTTTTTTCTCTCCAATGCCGCTTGGGAATAACCAACGGTTTCAGCGCGACAAATGTGGCGTTCTGAGTCCCCAAACTCCAAATTTGGGCAAAGTCGCCAAAAAGGTTTTTGTAATTTTTTTCTCTCCAATGCCGCTTTAAAATAACAAACGGGTTCAGCGCGACAAATGGGGCGTTCTGAGTCCCCAAACTCCGAATTTGGGCAAAGTCACCCAAAAGGTTTTTGCAATTTGTTTCTCTCCAATGCCGCTTGGGAATAACCAACGGTTTCAGCGCGACAAATGTGGCGTTCTGAGTCCCCAAACTCCGAAATTGGGCAAAGTCGCCCAAAAGGTTTTTGCCATGTTTTTCTCTCCAATGCCGCTTTGGAATAACCAACGGGTTCATAGCGACAAATGGGGCGTTCTGAGTCCCCAAACTCCGAATTTGGGCAAAGTCGCCCTAAAGGTTTTTGGAATTTGTTTCACTCCAATGCCGCTTTGGAATAACCAACGGGTTCAGCGCGACAAATGGGGCGTTCTGAGTCCCCAAACTCCGAATTTTGGCAAAGTCGCCCAAAAGGTTTTTGCGATTTTTTTCTCTCCAATGCCGCTTTGGAATAACCAACGGGTTCAGCGCGACAAATGGGGCGTTCTGAGTCCCCAAACTCCGAATTTGGGCAAAGTCGCCCAAAAAGTTTGTGCAATATTTTTCTCTCCAATGCCGCTCTGGAATAGCCAACGGGTTCAGCGCGACAAATGGGGCGTTCTGAGTCCCCAAACTCCGAATTTGGGCAAAGTCGCGGAAAAGGTTTTTCCATTTTTTTCTCTCCAATGCCGCTTGGGAATAACCAACGGTTTCAGCGCGACAAATGTGGCGTTCTGAGTCCCCAAACTCCGAATTTGGGCAAAGTCGCCCAAAAGGTTTTTGGATTTTTTTTTCTCTCCAATGCCGCTTTGGAATAACCTACGGGTTCAGCGCGACGAATGGGGCGTTCTGAGTCCCCAAACTCCGAATTTGGGCAAAGTCGCCCAAAAGGTTTTTGCTATTTTTTTCTCTCCAATGCCGGTTGGGAATAACCAACGGTTTCAGAGCGACAAATGTGGCGTTCTGAGTCCCCAAACTCCGAATTTGGGCAAAGTCGCCAAAAAGGTTTTTGTAATTTTTTTCTCTCGAATGCCGCTTTAAAATAACAAACGGGTTCAGCGCGACAAATGGGGCGTTCTGAGTCCCCAAACTCCGAATTTGGGCAAAGTCACCCAAAAGGTTTTTGCAATTTGTTTCTCTCCAATGCCGCTTGGGAATAACCAACGGTTTCAGCGCGACAAATGTGGCGTTCTGAGTCCCCAAACTCCGAATTTAGGCAAAGTCGCCCAAAAGGTTTTTGCCATGTTTTTCTCTCCAATGCCGCTTTGGAATAACCAACGGGTTCAGCGCGACAAATGGGGCGTTCTGAGTCCCCAAACTCCGAATTTGGGCAAAGTCGCCCAAAAGGTTTTTGGAATTTGTTTCTCTCCAATGCCGCTTGGGAATAACCAACGGGTTCAGCGCGACAAATGGGGCGTTCTGAGTCCCCAAACTCCGAATTTGGGCAAAGTCACCGAAAAGGTTTTTGCAATTTGTTTCTCTCCAATGCCGCTTGGGAATAACCAACGGTTTCAGCGCGACAAATGTGGCGTTCTGAGTCCCCAAACTCCGAAATTGGGCAAAGTCGCCCAAAAGGTTTTTGCCATGTTTTTCTCTCCAATGCCGCTTTGGAATAACCAACGGGTTCAGCGCGACAAATGGGGCGTTCTGAGTCCCCAAACTCCGAATTTTGGCAAAGTCGCCCAAAAGGTTTTTGCGATTTTTTTCTCTACAATGCCGCTTTGGAATAACCAACGGGTTCAGCGCGACGAATGGGGCGTTCTGAGCCCCCAAACTGCGAATTTGGGAGAACTCGTCGAAAAGGTTTTTGCAATTTGTTTCTCTCCAATGCCTCTTTGGAATAGCCAACGTGTTCAGCGCGACGAATGGGGCGTTCTGAGTCCCCGAACTCCGTAATTGGGTAAAGTCGCCCAAAAGGTTTTTGCCATTTTTTTCTATCCAATGCCGCTTTGGAATAACCAACGGGTTCAGCGCGACAAATGGGGCGTTCTGAGTCCCCAAACTCCGAATTTGGGCAAAGTCGCCCAAAATGTTTTTGCAATTTTTTTCTCTCCAATGCCGCTTTGGAATATCCATCGGGATCAGCGCGACAAATGGGGCGTTCTGAGTCCCCAAACTCCGAATTTGGGCAAAGTCACCGAAAAGGTTTTTGCAATTTTTTTCTCTCCAATGCCGCTTGGGAATAACCAACGGTTTCAGCGCGACAAATGTGGCGTTCTAATTTGAGACCATCGCCAGCTTCATAGCGTTAGAACTCTTTGAGAAAATTCAAAACTCGCAAAAAACGTCTTCCCGTGAACTGTGAGTGTTTTTCCGTTTACTGCATTGTGACTGTTTAACGTTTGCCAAATTTCCTGATGAACGCCCCTCCTTTCCCTGTTAATAATTGAATGGAATATTGACCAAATCCAGTAATGTTTACACGTATGGGTAGCTTAGATCTAGCGCTACAATTTGAGACCATCGCCAGCTTCATAGCGTTAGAACTCTTTGAGAAAATTCAAAACTCGCAAAAAACGTCTTACCGTGAACTCTGTGTGTGTTTTTCCGTTTACTGCATTGTGACTGTTTAACGTTTGCCAAATTTCCAGATAAACGCCCCTCCTTTCCCTGTTCATAATTGAATGGAATATTGACCAAATCCAGCAATGTTTGCACGTATGAGTAGCTTAGATCTAGCTCAACAATTTGAGACCATCGCCAGCTTCGTAGCGTTAGAACTCTTTGAGAAAATTCAAACCTCGCAACAAATTTCTTCCCGTGAACTCTGTGTGCATTCTCCCGTTTACTGCATTGTGACTGTTTAACGTTTGCCAAATTTCCAGATGAACGCCCATCCTTTCCCTGTTCATAATTGAATGGAATATTGACCAAATCCAGTAATGTTTACACGTATGGGTAGCTTAGATCTAGCGCTACAATTTGAGACCATCGCCAGCTTCATAGCGTTAGAACTCTTTGAGAAAATTCAAAACTCGCAAAAAACGTCTTCCCGTGAACTCTGTGTGTGTTTTTCCGTTTACTGCATTGTGACTGTTTAACGTTTGCCAAATTTCCAGATGAACGCCCCTCCTTTCCCTGTTCATAATTGAATGGAATATTGACCAAATCCAGTAATGTTTACACGTATGAGTAGCTTAGATCTAGCTCAACAATTTGAGACCATCGCCAGCTTCGTAGCGATAGAACTCTTCGAGAAAATTCAAACCTCGCAACAAATTTCTTCCCGTGAACTCTGTGTGCATTCTCCCGTTTACTGCATTGTGACTGTTTAACGTTTGCCAAATTTCCAGATGAACGCCCATCCTTTCCCTGTTCATAATTGAATGGAATATTCACCAAATCCAGTAATGTTTACACGTATGGGTAGCTTAGATCTAGCGCTACAATTTGAGACCATCGCCAGCTTCATAGCGTTGGAACTCTTCGAGAAAATTCAAACCTCGCAAAAAATATATTCCCGTAAACTCTGTGTGCGTTCTCCCGTTTACAGCATTGTGACTGTGTAACGTTTGCCAAATTTCTAGATGAACGCCCCTCCTTTCCCTGTTCATAATTGAATGGAATATCGACCAAATCCAGTAATTTTTACACATATGGGTAGCTTAGATCTAGCGCAACAATTTGAGACCATCGCCAGCTTCATAGCGTTAGAACTCTTTGAGAAAATTCAAAACTCGCAAAACAACGTCTTCCCGTGAACTCTGTGTGTGTTTTTCCGTTTACTGCATTGTGACTGTTTAACGTTTGCCAAATTTCCAGATGAACGCCCCTCCTTTCCCTGCTCATAATTGAATGGAATATTGACCAAATCCAGTAATGTTTACACGTATGAGTAGCTTAGATCTAGCTCAACAATTTGAGACCATCGCCAGCTTCGTAGCGTTAGAACTCTTGGAGAAAATTCAAACCTCGCAACAAATTTCTTCCCGTGAACTCTGTGTGCATTCTCCCGTTTACTGCATTGTGACTGTTTAACGTTTGCCAAATTTCCAGATGAACGCCCATCCTTTCCCTGTTCATAATTGAATGGAATATTGACCAAATCCAGTAATGTTTACACGTATGAGTAGCTTAGATCTAGCTCAACAATTTGAGACCATCGCCAGCTTCGTAGCGTTAGAACTCTTCGAGAAAATTCAATCCTCGCAAAAAATATATTCCCGTGAACTCTGTGTGCGTTCTCCCGTTTACAGCAATTGTGACTGTAACGTTTGCCAAATTTCCTGATGAACGCCCCTCCTTTCCCTGTTCATAATTGAATGGAATATTGACCAAATCCAGTAATGTTTACAAGTATGAGTAGCTTAGATCTAGCTCAACAATTTGAGACCATCGCCAGCTTCATAGCGTTAGAACGCTTCGAGAAAATTCAAACCTCGCAACAAATTCTTTCCCGTGAACTCTGTGTGCGTTCTCCCGTTTACTGCATTGTGACTGTTTAACGTTTGCCAAATTTCCTGATGAACGACCCTCCCTTTCCCTGTTCATAATTGAATGGAATATTGACCAAATGCAGTATTTTTTGCACGTATGAGTAGCTTAGATCTAGCGCAACAATTTGAGACCATCGCCAGCTTTATAGCGTTGGAACTCTTCGAGAAAATCCAAACCTCGCAACAAAAATATTCCCGTGAACTCTTTGTGCGTTCTCTCGTTTACAGCATTGTGACTGTTTAACGTTTGCCAAATTTCCAGATGAACGCCCATCCTTTCCCTGTTCATAATTGAATGGAATATTGACCAAATCCAGTAATGTTTACACGTATGGGTAGCTTAGATCTAGCGCTACAATTTGAGACCATCGCCAGCTTCATAGCGTTGGAACTTTTCGAGAAAGTCCAATCCTCGCAAAAACATTCTTCCCGTGAACTCTGTGTGCGTTCTCCCGTTTACTGCATTTTGACTGTTTAACGTTTGCCATATTTCCAGATGAACGCCCCTCCTTTCCCTGTTAATAATTGAATGGAATATTGACCAAATCCAGTAATTTTTACACATATGAGTATCTTAGATCTAGCTCAACAATTTGAGACCATCGCCAGCTTCATAGCGTTAGAACGCTTCGAGAAAATTCAAACCTCGCAACAAATTCCTTCCCGTGAACTCTGTGTGCGTTCTCCCGTTTACTGCATTGTGACTGTTTAACGTTTGCCAAATTTCCTGATGAACGACCCTCCCTTTCCCTGTTCATAATTGAATGGAATATTGACCAAATGCAGTATTTTTTGCACGTATGAGTAGCTTAGATCTAGCGCAACAATTTGAGACCATCGCCAGCTTTATAGCGTTGGAACTCTTCGATAAAATGTACACCTCGCAACAAAAATATTCCCGTGAACTCTTTGTGCGTTCTCTCGTTTACAGCATTGTGACTGTTTAACGTTTGCCAAATTTCCAGATGAACGCCCATCCTTTCCCTGTTCATAATTGAATGGAATATTGACCAAATCCAGTAATGTTTACACGTATGGGTAGCTTAGATCTAGCGCTACAATTTGAGACCATCGCCAGCTTCATAGCGTTGGAACTCTTCGAGAAAATTTACACCTCGCAACAAAAATATTCCCGTGAACTCTGTGTGCGTTCTCTCGTTTACAGCATTGTGACTGTGTAACGTTTGCCAAATTTCCAGATGAACGCCCCTCCTTTCCCTGTTAATAATTGAATGGAATATTGACCAAATCCATTATTTTTTACACGTATGAGTAGCTTAGATCTAGCTCTACAATTTGAGACCATCGCCAGCTTCATAGCGTTGGAACTCTTTGAGAAAATTCAAACCTCGCAAAAAATATATTCCCATGAACTCTGTGTGCGTTCTCCCGTTTACAGCAATTGTGACTGTAACGTTTGCCAAATTTCCAGATGAACGCCCCTCCTTTCCCTGTTCATAATTGAATGGAATATTGACCAAATCCAGTAATGTTTACAAGTATGAGTAGCTTAGATCTAGCTCAACAATTTGAGAACATCGCCAGCTTCATAGCGTTAGAACTCTTCGAGAAAATTCAAACCTCGCAACAAATTCCTTCCCGTGAACTCTGTGTGCGTTCTCCCGTTTACTGCATTGTGACTGTTTAACGTTTGCCAAATTTCCAGATGAACGACCCTCCCTTTCCCTGTTCATAATTGAATGGAATATTGACCAAATCCAGTATTTTTTGCACGTATGAGTAGCTTAGATCTAGCGCAACAATTTGAGACCATCACCAGCTTCATAGCGTTAGAACTCTTTGAGAAAATTCAAACCTCGCAACAAATTTCTTCCCGTGAACTCTGTGTGCGTTCTCCCGTTTACTGCATTGTGACTGTTTAACGTTTGCCAAATTTCCAGATGAACGCCCATCCTTTCCCTGTTCATAATTGAATGGAATATTGACCAAATCCAGTAATGTTTACACGTATGAGTAGCTTAGATCTAGCTCAACAATTTGAGACCATCGCCAGCTTCGTAGCGTTAGAACTCTTCGAGAAAATTCAATCCTCGCAAAAAATATATTCCCTTGAACTCTGTGTGCGTTCTCCCGTTTACAGCATTGTGACTGTTTAACGTTTGCCAAATTTCCAGATGAACGCCCATCCTTTCCCTGTTAATAATTGAATGGAATATTGACCAAATCCAGTAATGTTTACACGTATGGGTAGCTTAGATCTAGCGCTACAATTTGAGACCATCGCCAGCTTCATAGCGTTGGAACTTTTCGAGAAAGTCCAAACCTCGCAAAAACATTCTTCCCGTGAACTCTGTGTGCGTTCTCCCGTTTACTGCATTTTGACTGTTTAACGTTTTCCATATTTCCAGATGAACGCCCCTCCTTTCCCTGTTCATAATTGAATGGAATATTGACCAAATGCAGTATTTTTTGCACGTATGAGTAGCTTAGATCTAGCGCAACAATTTGAGACCATCGCCAGCTTTATAGCGTTGGAACTCTTCGATAAAATGTACACCTCGCAACACAAATATTCCCGTGAACTCTTTGTGCGTTCTCTCGTTTACAGCATTGTGACTGTTTAACGTTTGCCAAATTTCCAGATGAACGACCCTCCCTTTCCCTGTTCATAATTGAATGGAATATTGACCAAATCCAGTATTTTTTGCACGTATGAGTAGCTTAGATCTAGCGCAACAATTTGAGACCATCACCAGCTTCATAGCGTTAGAACTCTTTGAGAAAACTAAAACCTCGCAACAAATTTCTTCCCGTGAACTCTGTGTGCGTTCTCCCGTTTACTGCATTGTGACTGTTTAACGTTTGCCAAATTTCCAGATGAACGCCCATCCTTTCCCTGTTCATAATTGAATGGAATATTGACCAAATCCAGTAATGTTTACACATATGGGTAGCTTAGATCTAGCGCTACAATTTGAGACCATCGCCAGCTTCATAGCGTTGGAACTCTTGGAGAAAATCCAAACCTCGCAAAAAATATATTCCCGTGAACTCTGTGTGCGTTCTCCCGTTTACAGCAGTTGTGACTGTTTAACGTTTGCCATATTTCCTGATGAACGCCCCTCCTTTCCCTGTTAATAATTGAATGGAATATTGACCAAATCCAGTAATTTTTACACATATGGGTAGCTTAGATCTAGCGCAACAATTTGAGACCATCGCCAGCTTCGTAGCGTTAGAACTCTTGGAGAAAATTCAAACCTCGCAACAAATTTCTTCCGGTGAACTCTGTGTGCATTCTCCCGTTTACTGCATTGTGACTGTTTAACGTTTGCCAAATTTCCAGATGAACGCCCATCCTTTCCCTGTTCATAATTGAATGGAATATTGACCAAATCCAGTAATGTTTACACGTATGAGTAGCTTAGATCTAGCTCAACAATTTGAGACCATCGCCAGCTTCGTAGCGTTAGAACTCTTCGAGAAAATTCAATCCTCGCAAAAAATATATTCCCGTGAACTCTGTGTGCGTTCTCCCGTTTACAGCAATTGTGACTGTAACGTTTGCCAAATTTCCTGATGAACGCCCCTCCTTTCCCTGTTCATAATTGAATGGAATATTGACCAAATCCAGTAATGTTTACAAGTATGAGTAGCTTAGATCTAGCTCAACAATTTGAGACCATCGCCAGCTTCATAGCGTTAGAACGCTTCGAGAAAATTCAAACCTCGCAACAAATTCTTTCCCGTGAACTCTGTGTGCGTTCTCCCGTTTACTGCATTGTGACTGTTTAACGTTTGCCAAATTTCCTGATGAACGACCCTCCCTTTCCCTGTTCATAATTGAATGGAATATTGACCAAATGCAGTATTTTTTGCACGTATGAGTAGCTTAGATCTAGCGCAACAATTTGAGACCATCGCCAGCTTTATAGCGTTGGAACTCTTCGAGAAAATTCAAACCTCGCAACAAAAATATTCCCGTGAACTCTTTGTGCGTTCTCTCGTTTACAGCATTGTGACTGTTTAACGTTTGCCAAATTTCCAGATGAACGCCCATCCTTTCCCTGTTCATAATTGAATGGAATATTGACCAAATCCAGTAATGTTTACACGTATGGGTAGCTTAGATCTAGCGCTACAATTTGAGACCATCGCCAGCTTCATAGCGTTGGAACTTTTCGAGAAAGTCCAATCCTCGCAAAAACATTCTTCCCGTGAACTCTGTGTGCGTTCTCCCGTTTACTGCATTTTGACTGTTTAACGTTTGCCATATTTCCAGATGAACGCCCCTCCTTTCCCTGTTAATAATTGAATGGAATATTGACCAAATCCAGTAATTTTTACACATATGAGTATCTTAGATCTAGCTCAACAATTTGAGACCATCGCCAGCTTCATAGCGTTAGAACGCTTCGAGAAAATTCAAACCTCGCAACAAATTCCTTCCCGTGAACTCTGTGTGCGTTCTCCCGTTTACTGCATTGTGACTGTTTAACGTTTGCCAAATTTCCTGATGAACGACCCTCCCTTTCCCTGTTCATAATTGAATGGAATATTGACCAAATGCAGTATTTTTTGCACGTATGAGTAGCTTAGATCTAGCGCAACAATTTGAGACCATCGCCAGCTTTATAGCGTTGGAACTCTTCGATAAAATGTACACCTCGCAACAAAAATATTCCCGTGAACTCTTTGTGCGTTCTCTCGTTTACAGCATTGTGACTGTTTAACGTTTGCCAAATTTCCAGATGAACGCCCATCCTTTCCCTGTTCATAATTGAATGGAATATTGACCAAATCCAGTAATGTTTACACGTATGGGTAGCTTAGATCTAGCGCTACAATTTGAGACCATCGCCAGCTTCATAGCGTTGGAACTCTTCGAGAAAATTTACACCTCGCAACAAAAATATTCCCGTGAACTCTGTGTGCGTTCTCTCGTTTACAGCATTGTGACTGTGTAACGTTTGCCAAATTTCCAGATGAACGCCCCTCCTTTCCCTGTTAATAATTGAATGGAATATTGACCAAATCCATTATTTTTTACACGTATGAGTAGCTTAGATCTAGCTCTACAATTTGAGACCATCGCCAGCTTCATAGCGTTGGAACTCTTTGAGAAAATTCAAACCTCGCAAAAAATATATTCCCATGAACTCTGTGTGCGTTCTCCCGTTTACAGCAATTGTGACTGTAACGTTTGCCAAATTTCCAGATGAACGCCCCTCCTTTCCCTGTTCATAATTGAATGGAATATTGACCAAATCCAGTAATGTTTACAAGTATGAGTAGCTTAGATCTAGCTCAACAATTTGAGAACATCGCCAGCTTCATAGCGTTAGAACTCTTCGAGAAAATTCAAACCTCGCAACAAATTCCTTCCCGTGAACTCTGTGTGCGTTCTCCCGTTTACTGCATTGTGACTGTTTAACGTTTGCCAAATTTCCAGATGAACGACCCTCCCTTTCCCTGTTCATAATTGAATGGAATATTGACCAAATCCAGTATTTTTTGCACGTATGAGTAGCTTAGATCTAGCGCAACAATTTGAGACCATCACCAGCTTCATAGCGTTAGAACTCTTTGAGAAAATTCAAACCTCGCAACAAATTTCTTCCCGTGAACTCTGTGTGCGTTCTCCCGTTTACTGCATTGTGACTGTTTAACGTTTGCCAAATTTCCAGATGAACGCCCATCCTTTCCCTGTTCATAATTGAATGGAATATTGACCAAATCCAGTAATGTTTACACGTATGAGTAGCTTAGATCTAGCTCAACAATTTGAGACCATCGCCAGCTTCGTAGCGTTAGAACTCTTCGAGAAAATTCAATCCTCGCAAAAAATATATTCCCTTGAACTCTGTGTGCGTTCTCCCGTTTACAGCATTGTGACTGTTTAACGTTTGCCAAATTTCCAGATGAACGCCCATCCTTTCCCTGTTAATAATTGAATGGAATATTGACCAAATCCAGTAATGTTTACACGTATGGGTAGCTTAGATCTAGCGCTACAATTTGAGACCATCGCCAGCTTCATAGCGTTGGAACTTTTCGAGAAAGTCCAAACCTCGCAAAAACATTCTTCCCGTGAACTCTGTGTGCGTTCTCCCGTTTACTGCATTTTGACTGTTTAACGTTTGCCATATTTCCAGATGAACGCCCCTCCTTTCCCTGTTCATAATTGAATGGAATATTGACCAAATGCAGTATTTTTTGCACGTATGAGTAGCTTAGATCTAGCGCAACAATTTGAGACCATCGCCAGCTTTATAGCGTTGGAACTCTTCGATAAAATGTACACCTCGCAACACAAATATTCCCGTGAACTCTTTGTGCGTTCTCTCGTTTACAGCATTGTGACTGTTTAACGTTTGCCAAATTTCCAGATGAACGACCCTCCCTTTCCCTGTTCATAATTGAATGGAATATTGACCAAATCCAGTATTTTTTGCACGTATGAGTAGCTTAGATCTAGCGCAACAATTTGAGACCATCACCAGCTTCATAGCGTTAGAACTCTTTGAGAAAACTAAAACCTCGCAACAAATTTCTTCCCGTGAACTCTGTGTGCGTTCTCCCGTTTACTGCATTGTGACTGTTTAACGTTTGCCAAATTTCCAGATGAACGCCCATCCTTTCCCTGTTCATAATTGAATGGAATATTGACCAAATCCAGTAATGTTTACACATATGGGTAGCTTAGATCTAGCGCTACAATTTGAGACCATCGCCAGCTTCATAGCGTTGGAACTCTTGGAGAAAATCCAAACCTCGCAAAAAATATATTCCCGTGAACTCTGTGTGCGTTCTCCCGTTTACAGCAGTTGTGACTGTTTAACGTTTGCCATATTTCCTGATGAACGCCCCTCCTTTCCCTGTTAATAATTGAATGGAATATTGACCAAATCCAGTAATTTTTACACATATGGGTAGCTTAGATCTAGCGCAACAATTTGAGACCATCGCCAGCTTCATAGCGTTAGAACTCTTCGAGAAAATTCAAAACTCGCAAAAAAATTCTTCCCGTGAACTCTGTGTGCGTTCACCCATTTAAGGCATTGTGACTGTTTAACGTTTGCCATATTTCCAGATGACCGCCCCTCCTTTCCCTGTTCATAATTGAATGGAATATTGACCAAATCCAGTAATGTTTACAAGTATGGGTAGCTAAATAGATCTAGCGCTACAATTTGAGACCATCGCCAGCTTCATAGCGTTGGAACTCTTCGAGAAAATTCAAAACTCGCAAAAAATTTCTTCCCGTGAACTCTGTGTGCGTTCACCCATTTAAGGCATTGTGACTGTTTAACGTTTGCCATATTTCCAGATGAACGACCCTCCTTTCCCTGTTCATAATTGAATGGAATATTGACCAAATCCAGTAATGTTTACAAGTAGGGGTAGCTAAATAGATCTAGCGCTACAAGTTGAGACCATCGCCAGCTTCATAGCGTTAGAACTCTTTAAGAAAATTCAAAACTCGCAAAAAACTTCTTCCCGTGAACTCTGTGTGTACTTTTCCGTTTACTGCATTGTGACTGTTTAACGTTTGCCAAATTTTCCTGATGAACGCCCCTCCTTTCCCTGTCAATAATTGAATGCAATATCTACCAAATGGAGTATATTTTACACGTATGAGTAGCTTAGATCTAGCTCAACAATTTGAGACCATCGCCACCTTCATAGCGTTGGAACTCTTCGAGAAAATCTAAACCTCTCAAAAAGCATTCTTTCCGTGAACTTTGTGTGCGTTCTCCCGTTTACTGCATTGTGACTGTTTAACGTTTGCCAAATTTCCAGATGAACGCCCCTACTTTCCCTGTTCATAATTGAATAGAATATTTACCAAATCCATTATTTTTTACACGTATGAGTAGCTTAGATCTAGCGCTACAATTTGAGACCATCGCCAGCTTCATAGCGTTGAAACTCTTCGAGAAAATCCAAACCTCGCAACAAAAATATTCCCCTGAACTCTGTGTGCGTTCTCCCGTTTACTACATTTTGACTGTTTAACGTTTGCCATATTTCCAGATGAATGCCCCTCCTTTCCCTGTTAATAATTGAATGGAATATTGACCAAATCCAGTATTTTTACACGTATGGGTAGCTTAGATCTAGCGCAACAATTTGAGACCATCGCCAGCTTCATAGCGTTAGAACTCTTTGAGAAAATTCAAAACTCGCAAAACACTTCTTCCCGTGAACTCTGTGTGTGCTTTTCCGTTTACTGCATTGTGACTGTTTAACGTTTGCCAAATTTCCAGATAAACGCCCATCCTTTCCCTGTTCATAATTGAATGGAATATTGACCAAATCCAGTAATGTTTACACGTATGGGTAGCTTAGATCTAGCGCTACAATTTGAGACCATCGCCAGCTTCATAGCGTTGGAACTTTTCGAGAAAGTCCAAACCTCGCAAAAACATTATTCCCGTGAACTCTGTGTGCGTTCTCCCGTTTACTGCATTTTGACTGTTTAACGTTTGCCATATTTCCAGATGAACGCCCCTCCTTTCCCTGTTAATAATTGAATGGAATATTGACCAAATCCAGTAATTTTTACACATATGGGTATCTTAGATCTAGCGCAACAATTTGAGACCATCGCCAGCTTCATAGCGTTAGAACTCTTCGAGAAAATTCAAAACTCGCAAAAAATATATTCCCGTAAACTCTGTGTGCGTTCTCCCGTTTACTGCATTGTGACTGTTTAACGTTTGCCAAATTTCCAGATGAACGCCCCTCCTTTCCCTGTTAATAATTGAATGCAATATTCACCAAATACAGTATTTTTTACAAGTATGAGTAGCTTAGATCTAGCTCAACAATTTGAGACCATCTCCAGCTTCATAGCGTTGGAACTCTTCGAGAAAATTCAAACCTCGCAAAAAATATATTCCCGTGAACTCTGTGTGCGTTCTCCCGTTTACAGCAATTGTGACTGTAACGTTTGCCAAATTTCCAGATGAACGACCCTCCTTTCCCTGTTCATAATTGAATAGAATATTTACCAAATCCATTATTTTTTACACGTATGAGTAGCTTAGATCTAGCGCAACAATTTGAGACCATCGCCAGCTTCATAGCGTTGGAACTTTTCGAGAAAGTCCAAACCTCGCAAAAACATTCTTCCCGTGAACTCTGTGTGCGTTCTCCCGTTTACTGCATTTTGACTGTTTAACGTTTGCCATATTTCCAGATGAACGCCCCTCCTTTCCCTGTTAATAATTGAATGGAATATTGACCAAATCCAGTAATTTTTACACATATGGGTAGCTTAGATCTAGCGCTGCAATTTGAGACCATCGCCAGCTTCATAGCATTGGAACTCTTGGAGAAATTTCAAACCTCGCAAAAAATATATTCCCGTGAACTCTGTGTGCGTTCTCCCGTTTACTGCAATTGTGACTGTTTAACGTTTGCCATATTTCCTTATGAACGCCCCTCCTTTCCCTGTTAATATTTGAATGGAATATTGACCAAATCCAGTAATGTTTACACGTATGGGTAGCTTAGATCTAGCGCTACAATTTGAGACCATCGCCAGCTTCATAGCGTTGGAACTTTTCGAGAAAGTCCAAACCTCGCAAAAACATTCATCCCGTGAACTCTGTGTGCGTTCTCCCGTTTACTGCATTTTGACTGTTTAACGTTTGCCATATTTCCAGATGAACGCCCCTCCTTTCCCTGTTAATAATTGAATGGAATATTGACCAAATCCAGTAATTTTTACACATATGGGTATCTTAGATCTAGCGCAACAATTTGAGACCATCGCCAGCTTCATAGCGTTAGAACTCTTCGAGAAAATTCAAAACTCGCAAAAAATATATTCCCGTAAACTCTGTGTGCGTTCTCCCGTTTGCTGCATTGTGACTGTTTAATGTTTGCCAAATTTCCAGATGAACGCCCCTCCTTTCCCTGTTAATAATTGAATGGAATATTGACCAAATCCAGTAATTTTTACACATATGGGTATCTTAGATCTAGCGCAACAATTTGAGACCATCGCCAGCTTCATAGCGTTAGAACTCTTCGAGAAAATTCAAAACTCGCAAAAAATATATTCCCGTGAACTCTGTGTGCGTTCTCCCGTTTACTGCATTGTGACTGTTTAATGTTTGCCAAATTTCCAGATGAACGCCCCTCCTTTCCCTGTTCATAATTGAATGGAATATTGACCAAATCCAGTAATGTTTACACGTATGGGTAGCTTAGATCTAGCGCTACAATTTGAGACCATCGCCAGCTTCATAGCGTTAGAACTCTTCGAGAAAATTCAAACCTCGCAAAAATATATTCCCGTGAACTCTGTGTGCGTTCTCCCGTTTACAGCAATTGTGACTGTAACGTTTGCCAAATTTCCAGATGAACGCCCCTCATTTCCCTGTTCATAATTGAATGGAATATTGACCAAATCCAGTAATGTTTACAAGTATGAGTAGCTTAGATCTAGCTCAACAATTTCAGACCATCGCCAGCTTCATAGCGTTAGAACTCTTTGAGAAAATTCAAACCTCGCTACAAATTTCTTCCCGTGAACTCTGTGTGCGTTCTCCCGTTTACTGTATTGTGACTGTTTAACGTTTGCCAAATTTCCAGATGGACGCCCCTCCTTTCCCTGTTAATAATTGAATGGAATATTGACCAAATCCATTATTTTTTACACGTATGAGTAGCTTAGATCTAGCTCTACAATTTGAGACCATCGCCAGCTTCATAGCGTTGGAACTCTTCGAGAAAATCCAAACCTCGCAAAACCTTCTTCCCGTGAACTCTGTGTGAGTTTTTCCGTTTACTGCATTGTGACTGTTTAACGTTTGCCAAATTTCCAGATGAACGCCCCTCCTTTCCCTGTTAATAATTGAATGCAATATTCACCAAATGCAGTATTTTTTACACGTATGAGTAGCTTAGATCTAGCTCAACAATTTGAGACCATCTCCAGCTTCATAGCGTTGGAACTCTTTGAGAAAATTCAAACCTCGCAAAAAATATATTCCCGTGAACTCTGTGTGCGTTCTCCCGTTTACAGCAATTGTGACTGTAACGTTTGCCAAATTTCCAGATGAACGACCCTCCTTTCCCTGTTCATAATTGAATAGAATATTTACCAAATCCATTATTTTTTACAAGTATGAGTAGCTTAGATCTAGCGCAACAATTTGAGACCATCGCCAGCTTCATAGCGTTGGAACTTTTCGAGAAAGTCCAAACCTCGCAAAAACATTCTTCCCGTGAACTCTGTGTGCGTTCTCCCGTTTACTGCATTTTGACTGTTTAACGTTTGCCATATTTCCAGATGAACGCCCCTCCTTTCCCTGTTCATAATTGAATGGAATATTGACCAAATCCAGTAATTTTTACACATATGGGTAGCTTAGATCTAGCACTACAATTTGAGACCATCGCCAGCTTCATAGCGTTGGAACTCTTGGAGAAATTTCAAACCTCGCAAAAAATATATTCCCGTGAACTCTGTGTGCGTTCTCCCGTTTACTGCAATTGTGACTGTTTAACGTTTGCCATATTTCCTTATGAACGCCCCTCCTTTCCCTGTTAATATTTGAATGGAATATTGACCAAATCCAGTAATGTTTACACGTATGGGTAGCTTAGATCTAGCGCTACAATTTGAGACCATCGCCAGCTTCATAGCGTTGGAACTCTTGGAGAAAATTCAAACCTCGCAAAAAATATATTCCCGTGAACTCTGTGTGCGTTCTCCCGTTTACAGCAATTGTGACTGTTTAACGTTTGCCATATTTCCAGATGAACGCCCCTCATTTCCCTGTTAATATTTGAATGGAATATTGACCAAATCCAGTAATGTTTACACGTATGGGTAGCTTAGATCTAGCGCTACAATTTGAGACCATCGCCAGCTTCATAGCGTTAAAACTCTTCGAGAAAATCCAAACCTCGCAAAAAACTTCTTCCCGTGAACTATGTGTGCGTTCTCCAGTTTACAGCATTTTGACTGTTTAACGTTTGCCATATTTCCTGATGAACGCCCCTCCTTTCCCTGTTAATAATTGAATGGAATATTGACCAAATCCAGTAATTTGTACACATATGGGTAGCTTACATCTAGCGCAACAATTTGAGACCATCGCCAGCTTCATAGCGTTAGAACTCTTCGAGAAAATTCAAAACTCGCAAAAAAATTCTTCCCGTGAACTCTGTGTGCGTTCACCCATTTACTGCATTGTGACTGTTTAACGTTTGCCATATTTCCAGATGAACGCCCCTCCTTTCCTTGTTCATAATTGAATGGAATATTGACCAAATCCAGTAATGTTTACACATATGGGTAGCTTATATCTAGCGCAACAATTTGAGACCATCGCCAGCTTCATAGCGTTAGAACTCTTCGAGAAAATCCAAAACTCGCAAAAAACTTCTTCCCGTGAACTCTGTGTGCGTTCACCCATTTACTGCATTGTGACTGTTTAACGTTTGCCAAATTTCCAGATGAACGCCCCTCCTTTCCCTGTTCATAATTGAATGGAATATTGACCAAATCCAGTAATGTTTACACGTATGGGTAGCTTAGATCTAGCGCTACAATTTGAGACCATCGCCAGCTTCATAGCGTTGGAACTCTTGGAGAAAATCCAAACCTCGCAAAAACATTCTTCCCGTGAACTCTGTGTGCGTTCTCCCGTTTACTGCATTTTGACTGTTTAACGTTTGCCATATTTCCTGATGAACGCCCCTCCTTTCCCTGTTAATAATTGAATGGAATATTGACCAAATCCAGTAATTTGTACACATATGGGTAGCTTACATCTAGCGCAACAATTTGAGACCATCGCCAGCTTCATAGCGTTAGAACTCTTCGAGAAAATTCAAAACTCGCAAAAAAATTCTTCCCGTGAACTCTGTGTGCGTTCACCCATTTACTGCATTGTGACTGTTTAACGTTTGCCATATTTCCAGATGAACGCCCCTCCTTTCCTTGTTCATAATTGAATGGAATATTGACCAAATCCAGTAATGTTTACACATATGGGTAGCTTAGATCTAGCGCAACAATTTGAGACCATCGCCAGCTTCATAGCGTTAGAACTCTTCGAGAAAATCCAAAACTCGCAAAAAACTTCTTCCCGTGAACTCTGTGTGCGTTCACCCATTTACTGCATTGTGACTGTTTAACGTTTGCCAAATTTCCAGATGAACGCCCCTCCTTTCCCTGTTCATAATTGAATGGAATATTGACCAAATCCAGTAATGTTTACACGTATGGGTAGCTTAGATCTAGCGCTACAATTTGAGACCATCGCCAGCTTCATAGCGTTGGAACTCTTGGAGAAAATCCAAACCTCGCAAAAAAATTCTTCCCGTGAACTCTGTGTGCGTTCTCCCGTTTACTGCATTTTGACTGTTTAACGTTTGCCATATTTCCTGATGAACGCCCCTCCTTTCCCTGTTAATAATTGAATGGAATATTGACCAAATCCAGTAATTTTTACACATACGGGTAGCTTAGATCTAGCGCAACAATTTGAGACCATCGCCAGCTTCATAGCGTTAGAACTCTTCGAGAAAATTCAAAACTCGCAAATATTTTCTTCCCGTGAACTCTGTGTGCGTTCACCCATTTACTGCATTTTGACTGTTTAACGTTTGCCAAATTTCCAGATGAACGCCCCTCCTTTCCCTGTTCATAATTGAATGGAATATTGACCAAATCCAGTAATGTTTACAAGTATGGGTAGCTAAATAGATCTAGCGCTACAATTTGAGACCATCGCCAGCTTCATAGCGTTGGAACTCTTCGAGAAAATTCAAACCTCGCAAAAAATATATTCCCGTAAACTCTGTGTGCGTTCTCCCGTTTACAGCATTGTGACTGTGTAACGTTTGCCAAATTTCTAGATGAACGCCCCTCCTTTCCCTGTTCATAATTGAATGGAATATTGACCAAATCCAGTAATGTTTACAAGTATGAGTAGCTTAGATCTAGCTCAACAATTTGAGACCATCGCCAGCTTCGTAGCGTTAGAACTCTTCAAGAAAATTCAAACCTCGCAACAAATTTCTTCCCGTGAACTCTGTGTGCGTTCTCCCGTTTACTGCATTGTGACTGTTTAACGTTTGCCAAATTTCCAGATGAACGTCCATCCTTTCCCTGTTCATAATTGAATGGAATATTGACCAAATCCAGTAATGTTTACACGTATGGGTAGCTTAGATCTAGCGCTACAATTTGAGACCATCGCCAGCTTCATAGCGTTGGAACTCTTGGAGAAAATTCAAACCTCGCAAAAAATATATTCCCGTGAACTATGTGTGCGTTCTCCAGTTTACAGCATTTTGACTGTTTAACGTTTGCCATATTTCCTGATGAACGCCCCTCCTTTCCCTGTTAATAATTGAATGGAATATTGACCAAATCCAGTAATTTGTACACATATGGGTAGCTTAGATCTAGCGCAACAATTTGAGACCATCGCCAGCTTCATAGCGTTAGAACTCTTCGAGCAAATTCAAAACTCGCAAAAAACTTCTTCCCGTGAACTCTGTGTGCGTTCTCCCGTTTACAGCATTGTGACTGTGTAACGTTTGCCAAATTTCTAGATGAACGCCCCTCCTTTCCCTGTTCATAATTGAATGGAATATTGACCAAATCCAGTAATGTTTACAAGTATGAGTAGCTTAGATCTAGCTCAACAATTTGAGACCATCGCCAGCTTCGTAGCGTTAGAACTCTTCGAGAAAATTCAAACCTCGCAACAAATTTCTTCCCGTGAACTCTGTGTGCGTTCTCCCGTTTACTGCATTGTGACTGTTTAACGTTTGCCAAATTTCCAGATGAACGTCCATCCTTTCCCTGTTCATAATTGAATGGAATATTGACCAAATCCAGTAATGTTTACACGTATGGGTAGCTTAGATCTAGCGCTACAATTTGAGACCATCGCCAGCTTCATAGCGTTGGAACTCTTGGAGAAAATTCAAACCTCGCAAAAAATATATTCCCGTGAACTCTGTGTGCGTTCTCCCGTTTACAGCAATTGTGACTGTTTAACGTTTGCCATATTTCCAGATGAACGCCCCTCATTTCCCTGTTAATATTTGAATGGAATATTGACCAAATCCAGTAATGTTTACAAGTATGGGTAGCTTAGATCTAGCGCTACAATTTGAGACCATCGCCAGCTTCATAGCGTTGGAACTCTTCGAGAAAATCCAAACCTCGCAAAAAACTTCTTCCCGTGAACTATGTGTGCGTTCTCCAGTTTACAGCATTTTGACTGTTTAACGTTTGCCATATTTCCTGATGAACGCCCCTCCTTTCCCTGTTAATAATTGAATGGAATATTGACCAAATCCAGTAATTTGTACACATATGGGTAGCTTAGATCTAGCGCAACAATTTGAGACCATCGCCAGCTTCATAGCGTTAGAACTCTTCGAGCAAATTCAAAACTCGCAAAAAACTTCTTCCCGTGAACTCTGTGTGCGTTCACCCATTTACTGCATTGTGACTGTTTAACGTTTGCCAAATTTCAGATGAACGCCCCTCCTTTCCCTGTTCATAATTGAATGGAATATTGACCAAATCCAGTAATGTTTACAAGTATGGGTAGCTAAATAGATCTAGCGCTACAATTTGAGAGCATCGCCAGCTTCATAGCGTTGGAACTCTTCGAGAAAATTCAAACCTCGCAAAAAACATATTCCCGTGAACTCTGTGTGCGTTCTCCCGTTTACTGCATTGTGACTGTGTAACGTTTGCCAAATTTCTAGATGAACGCCCCTCCTTTCCCTGTTCATAATTGAATGGAATATTGACCAAATCCAGTAATGTTTACAAGTATGAGTAGCTTAGATCTAGCTCAACAATTTGAGACCATCGCCAGCTTCGTAGCGTTAGAACTCTTCGAGGAAATTCAAACCTCGCAACAAATTTCTTCCCGTGAACTCTGTGTGCGTTCTCCCGTTTACTGCATTGTGACTGTTTAACGTTTGCCAAATTTCCAGATGAAAGCCCATCCTTTCCCTGTTCATAATTGAATGGAATATTGACCAAATCCAGTAATGTTTACACGTATGGGTAGCTTAGATCTAGCGCTACAATTTGAGACCATCGCCAGCTTCATAGCGTTGGAACTCTTTGAGAAAATTCAAACCTCGCAAAAAATATATTCCCGTGGACTCTGTGTGCGTTCTCCCGTTTACAGCAATTGTGACTGTTTAACGTTTGCCATATTTCCAGATGAACGCCCCTCATTTCCCTGTTAATATTTGAATGGAATATTGACCAAATCCAGTAATGTTTACACGTATGGGTAGCTTAGATCTAGCGCTACAATTTGAGACCATCGCCAGCTTCATAGCGTTGGAACTCTTTGAGAAAATTCAAACCTCGCAAAAAATATATTCCCGTGAACTCTGTGTGCGTTCTCCCGTTTACAGCAATTGTGACTGTTTAACGTTTGCCATATTTCCAGATGAACGCCCCTCATTTCCCTGTTAATATTTGAATGGAATATTGACCAAATCCAGTAATGTTTACACGTATGGGTAGCTTAGATCTAGCGCTACAATTTGAGACCATCGCCAGCTTCATAGCGTTAAAACTCTTCGAGAAAATCCAAACCTCGCAAAAAACTTCTTCCCGTGAACTATGTGTACGTTCTCCAGTTTACAGCATTTTGACTGTTTAACGTTTGCCATATTTCCTGATGAACGCCCCTCCTTTCCCTGTTAATAATTGAATGGAATATTGACCAAATCCAGTAATTTGTACACATATGGGTAGCTTACATCTAGCGCAACAATTTGAGACCATCGCCAGCTTCATAGCGTTAGAACTCTTCGAGAAAATTCAAAACTCGCAAACAATTTCTTCCCGTGAACTCTGTGTGCGTTCACCCATTTACTGCATTGTGACTGTTTAACGTTTGCCATATTTCCAGATGAACGCCCCTCCTTTCCTTGTTCATAATTGAATGGAATATTGACCAAATCCAGTAATGTTTACACATATGGGTAGCTTAGATCTAGCGCAACAATTTGAGACCATCGCCAGCTTCATAGCGTTAGAACTCTTCGAGAAAATTCAAAACTCGCAAAAATTTTCTTCCCGTGAACTCTGTGTGCGTTCACCCATTTACTGCATTGTGACTGTTTAACGTTTGCCAAATTTCCAGATGAACGCCACTCCTTTCCCTGTTCATAATTGAATGGAATATTGACCAAATCCAGTAATGTTTACAAGTATGGGTAGCTAAATAGATCTAGCGCTACAATTTGAGACCATCGCCAGCTTCATAGCGTTGGAACTCTTCGAGAAAATTCAAACCTCGCAAAAAATATATTCCCGTAAACTCTGTGTGCGTTCTCCCGTTTACAGCATTGTGACTGTGTAACGTTTGCCAAATTTCTAGATGAACGCCCCTCCTTTCCCTGTTCATAATTGAATGGAATATTGACCAAATCCAGTAATGTTTACAAGTATGAGTAGCTTAGATCTAGCTCAACAATTTGAGACCATCGCCAGCTTCGTAGCGTTAGAACTCTTCGAGAAAATTCAAACCTCGCAACAAATTTCTTCCCGTGAACTCTGTGTGCGTTCTCCCGTTTACTGCATTGTGACTGTTTAACGTTTGCCAAATTTCCAGATGAACGCCCATCCTTTCCCTGTTCATAATTGAATGGAATATTGACCAAATCCAGTAATGTTTACACGTATGGGTAGCTTAGATCTAGCGCTACAATTTGAGACCATCGCCAGCTTCATAGCGTTGGAACTCTTGGAGAAAATTCAAACCTCGCAAAAAATATATTCCCGTGAACTCTGTGTGCGTTCTCCCGTTTACAGCAATTGTGACTGTTTAACGTTTGCCATATTTCCAGATGAACGCCCCTCATTTCCCTGTTAATATTTGAATGGAATATTGACCAAATCCAGTAATGTTTACACGTATGGGTAGCTTAGATCTAGCGCTACAATTTGAGACCATCGCCAGCTTCATAGCGTTAAAACTCTTCGAGAAAATCCAAACCTCGCAAAAAACTTCTTCCCGTGAACTCTGTGTGCGTTCTCCAGTTTACAGCATTTTTGACTGTTTAACGTTTGCCATATTTCCTGATGAACGCCCCTCCTTTCCCTGTTAATAATTGAATGGAATATTGACCAAATCCAGTAATTTGTACACATATGGGTAGCTTACATCTAGCGCAACAATTTGAGACCATCGCCAGCTTCATAGCGTTAGAACTCTTCGAGAAAATTCAAAACTCGCAAAAAAATTCTTCCCGTGAACTCTGTGTGCGTTCACCCATTTACTGCATTGTGACTGTTTAACGTTTGCCATATTTCCAGATGAACGCCCCTCCTTTCCCTGTTCATAATTGAATGGAATATTGACCAAATCCAGTAATGTTTACACATATGGGTAGCTTAGATCTAGCGCAACAATTTGAGACCATCGCCAGCTTCATAGCGTTGGAACTCTTCGAGAAAATCCAAAACTCGCAAAAAACTTCTTCCCGTGAACTCTGTGTGCGTTCACCCATTTACTGCATTGTGACTGTTTAACGTTTGCCAAATTTCCAGATGAACGCCCCTCCTTTCCCTGTTCATAATTGAATGGAATATTGACCAAATCCAGTAATGTTTACACGTATGGGTAGCTTAGATCTAGCGCTACAATTTGAGACCATCGCCAGCTTCATAGCGTTGGAACTCTTGGAGAAAATCCAAACCTCGCAAAAATATTCTTCCCGTGAACTCTGTGTGCGTTCTCCCGTTTACTGCATTTTGACTGTTTAACGTTTGCCATATTTCCAGATGAACGCCCCTCCTTTCCCTGTTAATAATTGAATGGAATATTGACCAAATCCAGTAATTTTTACACATACGGGTAGCTTAGATCTAGCGCAACAATTTGAGACCATCGCCAGCTTCATAGCGTTAGAACTCTTCGAGAAAATTCAAAACTCGCAAATTTTTTCTTCCCGTGAACTCTGTGTGCGTTCACCCATTTACTGCATTTTGACTGTTTAACGTTTGCCAAATTTCCAGATGAACGCCCCTCCTTTCCCTGTTCATAATTGAATGGAATATTGACCAAATCCAGTAATGTTTACAAGTATGGGTAGCTAAATAGATCTAGCGCTACAATTTGAGACCATCGCCAGCTTCATAGCGTTGGAACTCTTCGAGAAAATTCAAACCTCGCAAAAAATATATTCCCGTAAACTCTGTGTGCGTTCTCCCGTTTACAGCATTGTGACTGTGTAACGTTTGCCAAATTTCTAGATGAACGCCCCTCCTTTCCCTGTTCATAATTGAATGGAATATTGACCAAATCCAGTAATGTTTACACGTATGGGTAGCTTAGATCTAGCGCTACAATTTGAGACCATCGCCAGCTTCATAGCGTTAAAACTCTTCGAGAAAATCCAAACCTCGCAAAAAACTTCTTCCCGTGAACTATGTGTGCGTTCTCCAGTTTACAGCATTTTGACTGTTTAACGTTTGCCATATTTCCTGATGAACGCCCCTCCTTTCCCTGTTAATAATTGAATGGAATATTGACCAAATCCAGTAATTTGTACACATATGGGTAGCTTACATCTAGCGCAACAATTTGAGACCATCGCCAGCTTCATAGCGTTAGAACTCTTTAAGAAAATTCAAAACTCGCAAAAAAATTCTTCCCGTGAACTCTGTGTGCGTTCACCCATTTACTGCATTGTGACTGTTTAACGTTTGCCATATTTCCAGATGAACGCCCCTCCTTTCCCTGTTCATAATTGAATGGAATATTGACCAAATCCAGTAATGTTTACACGTATGGGTAGCTTAGATCTAGCGCTACAATTTGAGACCATCGCCAGCTTCATAGCGTTGGAACTCTTGGAGAAAATCCAAACCTCGCAAAAATATTCTTCCCGTGAACTCTGTGTGCGTTCTCCCGTTTACTGCATTTTGACTGTTTAACGTTTGCCATATTTCCAGATGAACGCCCCTCCTTTCCCTGTTAATAATTGAATGGAATATTGACCAAATCCAGTAATTTTTACACATACGGGTAGCTTAGATCTAGCGCAACAATTTGAGACCATCGCCAGCTTCATAGCGTTAGAACTCTTCGAGAAAATTCAAAACTCGCAAATATTTTCTTCCCGTGAACTCTGTGTGCGTTCACCCATTTACTGCATTTTGACTGTTTAACGTTTGCCAAATTTCCAGATGAACGCCCCTCCTTTCCCTGTTCATAATTGAATGGAATATTGACCAAATCCAGTAATGTTTACAAGTATGGGTAGCTAAATAGATCTAGCGCTACAATTTGAGACCATCGCCAGCTTCATAGCGTTGGAACTCTTCGAGAAAATTCAAACCTCGCAAAAAATATATTCCCGTAAACTCTGTGTGCGTTCTCCCGTTTACAGCATTGTGACTGTGTAACGTTTGCCAAATTTCTAGATGAACGCCCCTCCTTTCCCTGTTCATAATTGAATGGAATATTGACCAAATCCAGTAATGTTTACACGTATGGGTAGCTTAGATCTAGCGCTACAATTTGAGACCATCGCCAGCTTCATAGCGTTAAAACTCTTCGAGAAAATTCAAACCTCGCAAAAAATATATTCCCGTAAACTCTGTGTGCGTTCTCCCGTTTACAGCATTTTTGACTGTTTAACGTTTGCCATATTTCCTGATGAACGCCCCTCCTTTCCCTGTTAATAATTGAATGGAATATTGACCAAATCCAGTAATTTGTACACATATGGGTAGCTTACATCTAGCGCAACAATTTGAGACCATCGCCAGCTTCGTAGCGTTAGAACTCTTCGAGAAAATTCAAACCTCGCAACAAATTTCTTCCCGTGAACTCTGTGTGCGTTCTCCCGTTTACTGCATTGTGACTGTTTAACGTTTGCCATATTTCCAGATGAACGCCCCTCATTTCCCTGTTAATATTTGAATGGAATATTGACCAAATCCAGTAATGTTTACACGTATGGGTAGCTTAGATCTAGCGCTACAATTTGAGACCATCGCCAGCTTCATAGCGTTAAAACTCTTCGAGAAAATCCAAACCTCGCAAAAAACTTCTTCCCGTGAACTCTGTGTGCGTTCTCCAGTTTACAGCATTTTTGACTGTTTAACGTTTGCCATATTTCCTGATGAACGCCCCTCCTTTCCCTGTTAATAATTGAATGGAATATTGACCAAATCCAGTAATTTGTACACATATGGGTAGCTTACATCTAGCGCAACAATTTGAGACCATCGCCAGCTTCATAGCGTTAGAACTCTTCGAGAAAATTCAAAACTCGCAAAAAAATTCTTCCCGTGAACTCTGTGTGCGTTCACCCATTTACTGCATTGTGACTGTTTAACGTTTGCCATATTTCCAGATGAACGCCCCTCCTTTCCCTGTTCATAATTGAATGGAATATTGACCAAATCCAGTAATGTTTACACATATGGGTAGCTTAGATCTAGCGCAACAATTTGAGACCATCGCCAGCTTCATAGCGTTAGAACTCTTCGAGAAAATCCAAAACTCGCAAAAAACTTCTTCCCGTGAACTCTGTGTGCGTTCACCCATTTACTGCATTGTGACTGTTTAACGTTTGCCAAATTTCCAGATGAACGCCCCTCCTTTCCCTGTTCATAATTGAATGGAATATTGACCAAATCCAGTAATGTTTACACGTATGGGTAGCTTAGATCTAGCGCTACAATTTGAGACCATCGCCAGCTTCATAGCGTTGGAACTCTTGGAGAAAATCCAAACCTCGCAAAAATATTCTTCCCGTGAACTCTGTGTGCGTTCTCCCGTTTACTGCATTTTGACTGTTTAACGTTTGCCATATTTCCAGATGAACGCCCCTCCTTTCCCTGTTAATAATTGAATGGAATATTGACCAAATCCAGTAATTTTTACACATACGGGTAGCTTAGATCTAGCGCAACAATTTGAGACCATCGCCAGCTTCATAGCGTTAGAACTCTTCGAGAAAATTCAAAACTCGCAAATTTTTTCTTCCCGTGAACTCTGTGTGCGTTCACCCATTTACTGCATTTTGACTGTTTAACGTTTGCCAAATTTCCAGATGAACGCCCCTCCTTTCCCTGTTCATAATTGAATGGAATATTGACCAAATCCAGTAATGTTTACACGTATGGGTAGCTTAGATCTAGCGCTACAATTTGAGACCATCGCCAGCTTCATAGCGTTAAAACTCTTCGAGAAAATCCAAACCTCGCAAAAAACTTCTTCCCGTGAACTATGCGTGCGTTCTCCAGTTTACAGCATTTTGACTGTTTAACGTTTGCCATATTTCCTGATGAACGCCCCTCCTTTCCCTGTTAATAATTGAATGGAATATTGACCAAATCCAGTAATTTGTACACATATGGGTAGCTTACATCTAGCGCAACAATTTGAGACCATCGCCAGCTTCATAGCGTTAGAACTCTTCGAGAAAATTCAAAACTCGCAAAAAAATTCTTCCCGTGAACTCTGTGTGCGTTCACCCATTTACTGCATTGTGACTGTTTAACGTTTGCCATATTTCCAGATGAACGCCCCTCCTTTCCTTGTTCATAATTGAATGGAATATTGACCAAATCCAGTAATGTTTACACATATGGGTAGCTTAGATCTAGCGCAACAATTTGAGACCATCGCCAGCTTCATAGCGTTAGAACTCTTCGAGAAAATCCAAAACTCGCAAAAAACTTCTTCCCGTGAACTCTGTGTGCGTTCACCCATTTTCTGCATTGTGACTGTTTAACGTTTGCCAAATTTCCAGATGAACGCCCCTCCTTTCCCTGTTCATAATTGAATGGAATATTGACCAAATCCAGTAATGTTTACACGTATGGGTAGCTTAGATCTAGCGCTACAATTTGAGACCATCGCCAGCTTCATAGCGTTGGAACTCTTGGAGAAAATCCAAACCTCGCAAAAATATTCTTCCCGTGAACTCTGTGTGCGTTCTCCCGTTTACTGCATTTTGACTGTTTAACGTTTGCCATATTTCCAGATGAACGCCCCTCCTTTCCCTGTTAATAATTGAATGGAATATTGACCAAATCCAGTAATTTTTACACATACGGGTAGCTTAGATCTAGCGCAACAATTTGAGACCATCGCCAGCTTCATAGCGTTAGAACTCTTCGAGAAAATTCAAAACTCGCAAATATTTTCTTCCCGTGAACTCTGTGTGCGTTCACCCATTTACTGCATTTTGACTGTTTAACGTTTGCCAAATTTCCAGATGAACGCCCCTCCTTTCCCTGTTCATAATTGAATGGAATATTGACCAAATCCAGTAATGTTTACAAGTATGGGTAGCTAAATAGATCTAGCGCTACAATTTGAGACCATCGCCAGCTTCATAGCGTTGGAACTCTTCGAGAAAATTCAAACCTCGCAAAAAATATATTCCCGTAAACTCTGTGTGCGTTCTCCCGTTTACAGCATTGTGACTGTGTAACGTTTGCCAAATTTCTAGATGAACGCCCCTCCTTTCCCTGTTCATAATTGAATGGAATATTGACCAAATCCAGTAATGTTTACAAGTATGAGTAGCTTAGATCTAGCTCAACAATTTGAGACCATCGCCAGCTTCGTAGCGTTAGAACTCTTCGAGAAAATTCAAACCTCGCAACAAATTTCTTCCCGTGAACTCTGTGTGCGTTCTCCCGTTTACTGCATTGTGACTGTTTAACGTTTGCCAAATTTCCAGATGAACGCCCCTCATTTCCCTGTTAATATTTGAATGGAATATTGACCAAATCCAGTAATGTTTACACGTATGGGTAGCTTAGATCTAGCGCTACAATTTGAGACCATCGCCAGCTTCATAGCGTTGGAACTCTTGGAGAAAATCCAAACCTCGCAAAAAACTTCTTCCCGTGAACTATGTGTGCGTTCTCCAGTTTACAGCATTTTGACTGTTTAACGTTTGCCATATTTCCTGATGAACGCCCCTCCTTTCCCTGTTAATAATTGAATGGAATATTGACCAAATCCAGTAATTTGTACACATATGGGTAGCTTAGATCTAGCGCAACAATTTGAGACCATCGCCAGCTTCATAGCGTTAGAACTCTTCGAGCAAATTCAAAACTCGCAAAAAACTTCTTCCCGTGAACTCTGTGTGCGTTCACCCATTTACTGCATTGTGACTGTTTAACGTTTGCCAAATTTCAGATGAACGCCCCTCCTTTCCCTGTTCATAATTGAATGGAATATTGACCAAATCCAGTAATGTTTACAAGTATGGGTAGCTAAATAGATCTAGCGCTACAATTTGAGAGCATCGCCAGCTTCATAGCGTTGGAACTCTTCGAGAAAATTCAAACCTCGCAAAAAACTTATTCCCGTAAACTCTGTGTGCGTTCTCCCGTTTACTGCATTGTGACTGTGTAACGTTTGCCAAATTTCTAGATGAACGCCCCTCCTTTCCCTGTTCATAATTGAATGGAATATTGACCAAATCCAGTAATGTTTACAAGTATGAGTAGCTTAGATCTAGCTCAACAATTTGAGACCATCGCCAGCTTCGTAGCGTTAGAACTCTTCGAGGAAATTCAAACCTCGCAACAAATTTCTTCCCGTGAACTCTGTGTGCGTTCTCCCGTTTACTGCATTGTGACTGTTTAACGTTTGCCAAATTTCCAGATGAAAGCCCATCCTTTCCCTGTTCATAATTGAATGGAATATTGACCAAATCCAGTAATGTTTACACGTATGGGTAGCTTAGATCTAGCGCTACAATTTGAGACCATCGCCAGCTTCATAGCGTTGGAACTCTTTGAGAAAATTCAAACCTCGCAAAAAATATATTCCCGTGGACTCTGTGTGCGTTCTCCCGTTTACAGCAATTGTGACTGTTTAACGTTTGCCATATTTCCAGATGAACGCCCCTCATTTCCCTGTTAATATTTGAATGGAATATTGACCAAATCCAGTAATGTTTACACGTATGGGTAGCTTAGATCTAGCGCTACAATTTGAGACCATCGCCAGCTTCATAGCGTTGGAACTCTTTGAGAAAATTCAAACCTCGCAAAAAATATATTCCCGTGAACTCTGTGTGCGTTCTCCCGTTTACAGCAATTGTGACTGTTTAACGTTTGCCATATTTCCAGATGAACGCCCCTCATTTCCCTGTTAATATTTGAATGGAATATTGACCAAATCCAGTAATGTTTACACGTATGGGTAGCTTAGATCTAGCGCTACAATTTGAGACCATCGCCAGCTTCATAGCGTTAAAACTCTTCGAGAAAATCCAAACCTCGCAAAAAACTTCTTCCCGTGAACTATGTGTGCGTTCTCCAGTTTACAGCATTTTGACTGTTTAACGTTTGCCATATTTCCTGATGAACGCCCCTCCTTTCCCTGTTAATAATTGAATGGAATATTGACCAAATCCAGTAATTTGTACACATATGGGTAGCTTACATCTAGCGCAACAATTTGAGACCATCGCCAGCTTCATAGCGTTAGAACTCTTCGAGAAAATTCAAAACTCGCAAAAAATTTCTTCCCGTGAACTCTGTGTGCGTTCACCCATTTACTGCATTGTGACTGTTTAACGTTTGCCATATTTCCAGATGAACGCCCCTCCTTTCCTTGTTCATAATTGAATGGAATATTGACCAAATCCAGTAATGTTTACACATATGGGTAGCTTAGATCTAGCGCAACAATTTGAGACCATCGCCAGCTTCATAGCGTTAGAACTCTTCGAGAAAATTCAAAACTCGCAAAAATTTTCTTCCCGTGAACTCTGTGTGCGTTCACCCATTTACTGCATTGTGACTGTTTAACGTTTGCCAAATTTCCAGATGAACGCCACTCCTTTCCCTGTTCATAATTGAATGGAATATTGACCAAATCCAGTAATGTTTACAAGTATGAGTAGCTTAGATCTAGCTCAACAATTTGAGACCATCGCCAGCTTCGTAGCATTAGAACTCTTGGAGAAAATTCAAACCTCGCAACAAATTTCTTCCCGTGAACTCTGTGTGCGTTCTCCCGTTTACTGCATTGTGACTGTTTAACGTTTGCCAAATTTCCAGATGAACGCCCCTCCTTTCCCTGTTCATAATTGAATGGAATATTGACCAAATCCAGTAATGTTTACACGTATGGGTAGCTTAGATCTAGCGCTACAATTTGAGACCATCGCCAGCTTCATAGCGTTGGAACTCGTGGAGAAAATTCAAACCGCGCAAAAAATATATTCCCGTGAACTCTGTGTGCGTTCTCCCGTTTACTGCAATTGTGACTGTTTAACGTTTGCCATATTTCCAGATGAACGCCCCTCATTTCCCTGTTAATATTTGAATGGAATATTGACCAAATCCAGTAATGTTTACACATATGGGTAGCTTAGATCTAGCGCAACAATTTGAGACCATCGCCAGCTTCATAGCGTTAGAACTCTTCGAGAAAATTCAAAACTCGCAAAAATTTTCTTCCCGTGAACTCTGTGTGCGTTCACCCATTTACTGCATTGTGACTGTTTAACGTTTGCCATATTTCCAGATGAACGCCCCTCCTTTCCTTGTTCATAATTGAATGGAATATTGACCAAATCCAGTAATGTTTACACATATGGGTAGCTTAGATCTAGCGCAACAATTTGAGACCATCGCCAGCTTCATAGCGTTAGAACTCTTCGAGAAAATCCAAAACTCGCAAAAAACTTCTTCCCGTGAACTCTGTGTGCGTTCACCCATTTACTGCATTGTGACTGTTTAACGTTTGCCAAATTTCCAGATGAACGCCCATCCTTTCCCTGTTCATAATTGAATGGAATATTGACCAAATCCAGTAATGTTTACACGTATGGGTAGCTTAGATCTAGCGCTACAATTTGAGACCATCGCCAGCTTCATAGCGTTGGAACTCTTTGAGAAAATTCAAACCTCGCAAAAAATATATTCCCGTGGACTCTGTGTGCGTTCTCCCGTTTACAGCAATTGTGACTGTTTAACGTTTGCCATATTTCCAGATGAACGCCCCTCATTTCCCTGTTAATATTTGAATGGAATATTGACCAAATCCAGTAATGTTTACACGTATGGGTAGCTTAGATCTAGCGCTACAATTTGAGACCATCGCCAGCTTCATAGCGTTGGAACTCTTTGAGAAAATTCAAACCTCGCAAAAAATATATTCCCGTGAACTCTGTGTGCGTTCTCCCGTTTACAGCAATTGTGACTGTTTAACGTTTGCCATATTTCCAGATGAACGCCCCTCATTTCCCTGTTAATATTTGAATGGAATATTGACCAAATCCAGTAATGTTTACACGTATGGGTAGCTTAGATCTAGCGCTACAATTTGAGACCATCGCCAGCTTCATAGCGTTAAAACTCTTCGAGAAAATCCAAACCTCGCAAAAAACTTCTTCCCGTGAACTATGTGTGCGTTCTCCAGTTTACAGCATTTTGACTGTTTAACGTTTGCCATATTTCCTGATGAACGCCCCTCCTTTCCCTGTTAATAATTGAATGGAATATTGACCAAATCCAGTAATTTGTACACATATGGGTAGCTTACATCTAGCGCAACAATTTGAGACCATCGCCAGCTTCATAGCGTTAGAACTCTTCGAGAAAATTCAAAACTCGCAAAAAATTTCTTCCCGTGAACTCTGTGTGCGTTCACCCATTTACTGCATTGTGACTGTTTAACGTTTGCCATATTTCCAGATGAACGCCCCTCCTTTCCTTGTTCATAATTGAATGGAATATTGACCAAATCCAGTAATGTTTACACATATGGGTAGCTTAGATCTAGCGCAACAATTTGAGACCATCGCCAGCTTCATAGCGTTAGAACTCTTCGAGAAAATTCAAAACTCGCAAAAATTTTCTTCCCGTGAACTCTGTGTGCGTTCACCCATTTACTGCATTGTGACTGTTTAACGTTTGCCAAATTTCCAGATGAACGCCACTCCTTTCCCTGTTCATAATTGAATGGAATATTGACCAAATCCAGTAATGTTTACAAGTATGAGTAGCTTAGATCTAGCTCAACAATTTGAGACCATCGCCAGCTTCGTAGCGTTAGAACTCTTGGAGAAAATTCAAACCTCGCAACAAATTTCTTCCCGTGAACTCTGTGTGCGTTCTCCCGTTTACTGCATTGTGACTGTTTAACGTTTGCCAAATTTCCAGATGAACGCCCCTCCTTTCCCTGTTCATAATTGAATGGAATATTGACCAAATCCAGTAATGTTTACACGTATGGGTAGCTTAGATCTAGCGCTACAATTTGAGACCATCGCCAGCTTCATAGCGTTGGAACTCGTGGAGAAAATTCAAACCGCGCAAACAATATATTCCCGTGAACTCTGTGTGCGTTCTCCCGTTTACTGCAATTGTGACTGTTTAACGTTTGCCATATTTCCAGATGAACGCCCCTCATTTCCCTGTTAATATTTGAATGGAATATTGACCAAATCCAGTAATGTTTACACATATGGGTAGCTTAGATCTAGCGCAACAATTTGAGACCATCGCCAGCTTCATAGCGTTAGAACTCTTCGAGAAAATTCAAAACTCGCAAAAATTTTCTTCCCGTGAACTCTGTGTGCGTTCACCCATTTACTGCATTGTGACTGTTTAACGTTTGCCATATTTCCACATGAACGCCCCTCCTTTCCTTGTTCATAATTGAATGGAATATTGACCAAATCCAGTAATGTTTACACATATGGGTAGCTTAGATCTAGCGCAACAATTTGAGACCATCGCCAGCTTCATAGCGTTAGAACTCTTCGAGAAAATCCAAAACTCGCAAAAAACTTCTTCCCGTGAACTCTGTGTGCGTTCACCCATTTACTGCATTGTGACTGTTTAACGTTTGCCAAATTTCCAGATGAACGCCCCTCCTTTCCCTGTTCATAATTGAATGGAATATTGACCAAATCCAGTAATGTTTACACGTATGGGTAGCTTAGATCTAGCGCTACAATTTGAGACCATCGCCAGCTTCATAGCGTTGGAACTCTTGGAGAAAATCCAAACCTCGCAAAAAAATTCTTCCCGTGAACTCTGTGTGCGTTCTCCCGTTTACTGCATTTTGACTGTTTAACGTTTGCCATATTTCCTGATGAACGCCCCTCCTTTCCCTGTTAATAATTGAATGGAATATTGACCAAATCCAGTAATTTTTACACATACGGGTAGCTTAGATCTAGCGCAACAATTTGAGACCATCGCCAGCTTCATAGCGTTAGAACTCTTCGAGAAAATTCAAAACTCGCAAATATTTTCTTCCCGTGAACTCTGTGTGCGTTCACCCATTTACTGCATTTTGACTGTTTAACGTTTGCCAAATTTTCAGATGAACGCCCCTCCTTTCCCTGTTCATAATTGAATGGAATATTGACCAAATCCAGTAATGTTTACAAGTATGGGTAGCTAAATAGATCTAGCGCTACAATTTGAGACCATCGCCAGCTTCATAGCGTTGGAACTCTTCGAGAAAATTCAAACCTCGCAAAAAATATATTCCCGTAAACTCTGTGTGCGTTCTCCCGTTTACAGCATTGTGACTGTGTAACGTTTGCCAAATTTCTAGATGAACGCCCCTCCTTTCCCTGTTCATAATTGAATGGAATATTGACCAAATCCAGTAATGTTTACAAGTATGAGTAGCTTAGATCTAGCTCAACAATTTGAGACCATCGCCAGCTTCGTAGCGTTAGAACTCTTCGAGAAAATTCAAACCTCGCAACAAATTTCTTCCCGTGAACTCTGTGTGCGTTCTCCCGTTTACTGCATTGTGACTGTTTAACGTTTGCCAAATTTCCAGATGAACGCCCCTCATTTCCCTGTTAATATTTGAATGGAATATTGACCAAATCCAGTAATGTTTACACGTATGGGTAGCTTAGATCTAGCGCTACAATTTGAGACCATCGCCAGCTTCATAGCGTTGGAACTCTTCGAGAAAATCCAAACCTCGCAAAAAACTTCTTCCCGTGAACTATGTGTGCGTTCTCCAGTTTACAGCATTTTGACTGTTTAACGTTTGCCATATTTCCTGATGAACGCCCCTCCTTTCCCTGTTAATAATTGAATGGAATATTGACCAAATCCAGTAATTTGTACACATATGGGTAGCTTAGATCTAGCGCAACAATTTGAGACCATCGCCAGCTTCATAGCGTTAGAACTCTTCGAGCAAATTCAAAACTCGCAAAAAACTTCTTCCCGTGAACTCTGTGTGCGTTCACCCATTTACTGCATTGTGACTGTTTAACGTTTGCCAAATTTCAGATGAACGCCCCTCCTTTCCCTGTTCATAATTGAATGGAATATTGACCAAATCCAGTAATGTTTACAAGTATGGGTAGCTAAATAGATCTAGCGCTACAATTTGAGAGCATCGCCAGCTTCATAGCGTTGGAACTCTTCGAGAAAATTCAAACCTCGCAAAAAACTTATTCCCGTAAACTCTGTGTGCGTTCTCCCGTTTACTGCATTGTGACTGTGTAACGTTTGCCAAATTTCTAGATGAACGCCCCTCCTTTCCCTGTTCATAATTGAATGGAATATTGACCAAATCCAGTAATGTTTACAAGTATGAGTAGCTTAGATCTAGCTCAACAATTTGAGACCATCGCCAGCTTCGTAGCGTTAGAACTCTTCGAGGAAATTCAAACCTCGCAACAAATTTCTTCCCGTGAACTCTGTGTGCGTTCTCCCGTTTACTGCATTGTGACTGTTTAACGTTTGCCAAATTTCCAGATGAAAGCCCATCCTTTCCCTGTTCATAATTGAATGGAATATTGACCAAATCCAGTAATGTTTACACGTATGGGTAGCTTAGATCTAGCGCTACAATTTGAGACCATCGCCAGCTTCATAGCGTTGGAACTCTTTGAGAAAATTCAAACCTCGCAAAAAATATATTCCCGTGGACTCTGTGTGCGTTCTCCCGTTTACAGCAATTGTGACTGTTTAACGTTTGCCATATTTCCAGATGAACGCCCCTCATTTCCCTGTTAATATTTGAATGGAATATTGACCAAATCCAGTAATGTTTACACGTATGGGTAGCTTAGATCTAGCGCTACAATTTGAGACCATCGCCAGCTTCATAGCGTTGGAACTCTTTGAGAAAATTCAAACCTCGCAAAAAATATATTCCCGTGAACTCTGTGTGCGTTCTCCCGTTTACAGCAATTGTGACTGTTTAACGTTTGCCATATTTCCAGATGAACGCCCCTCATTTCCCTGTTAATATTTGAATGGAATATTGACCAAATCCAGTAATGTTTACACGTATGGGTAGCTTAGATCTAGCGCTACAATTTGAGACCATCGCCAGCTTCATAGCGTTGGAACTTTTCGAGAAAGTCCAAACCTCGCAAAAACATTCTTCCCGTGAACTATGTGTGCGTTCTCCAGTTTACAGCATTTTGACTGTTTAACGTTTGCCATATTTCCTGATGAACGCCCCTCCTTTCCCTGTTAATAATTGAATGGAATATTGACCAAATCCAGTAATTTGTACACATATGGGTAGCTTACATCTAGCGCAACAATTTGAGACCATCGCCAGCTTCATAGCGTTAGAACTCTTCGAGAAAATTCAAAACTCGCAAAAAATTTCTTCCCGTGAACTCTGTGTGCGTTCACCCATTTACTGCATTGTGACTGTTTAACGTTTGCCATATTTCCAGATGAACGCCCCTCCTTTCCTTGTTCATAATTGAATGGAATATTGACCAAATCCAGTAATGTTTACACATATGGGTAGCTTAGATCTAGCGCAACAATTTGAGACCATCGCCAGCTTCATAGCGTTAGAACTCTTCGAGAAAATTCAAAACTCGCAAAAATTTTCTTCCCGTGAACTCTGTGTGCGTTCACCCATTTACTGCATTGTGACTGTTTAACGTTTGCCAAATTTCCAGATGAACGCCACTCCTTTCCCTGTTCATAATTGAATGGAATATTGACCAAATCCAGTAATGTTTACAAGTATGAGTAGCTTAGATCTAGCTCAACAATTTGAGACCATCGCCAGCTTCGTAGCGTTAGAACTCTTGGAGAAAATTCAAACCTCGCAACAAATTTCTTCCCGTGAACTCTGTGTGCGTTCTCCCGTTTACTGCATTGTGACTGTTTAACGTTTGCCAAATTTCCAGATGAACGCCCATCCTTTCCCTGTTCATAATTGAATGGAATATTGACCAAATCCAGTAATGTTTACACGTATGGGTAGCTTAGATCTAGCGCTACAATTTGAGACCATCGCCAGCTTCATAGCGTTGGAACTCGTGGAGAAAATTCAAACCTCGCAAAAAATATATTCCCGTGAACTCTGTGTGCGTTCTCCCGTTTACTGCAATTGTGACTGTTTAACGTTTGCCATATTTCCAGATGAACGCCCCTCATTTCCCTGTTAATATTTGAATGGAATATTGACCAAATCCAGTAATGTTTACACATATGGGTAGCTTAGATCTAGCGCAACAATTTGAGACCATCGCCAGCTTCATAGCGTTAGAACTCTTCGAGAAAATTCAAAACTCGCAAAAATTTTCTTCCCGTGAACTCTGTGTGCGTTCACCCATTTACTGCATTGTGACTGTTTAACGTTTGCCATATTTCCAGATGAACGCCCCTCCTTTCCTTGTTCATAATTGAATGGAATATTGACCAAATCCAGTAATGTTTACACATATGGGTAGCTTAGATCTAGCGCAACAATTTGAGACCATCGCCAGCTTCATAGCGTTAGAACTCTTCGAGAAAATCCAAAACTCGCAAAAAACTTCTTCCCGTGAACTCTGTGTGCGTTCACCCATTTACTGCATTGTGACTGTTTAACGTTTGCCAAATTTCCAGATGAACGCCCCTCCTTTCCCTGTTCATAATTGAATGGAATATTGACCAAATCCAGTAATGTTTACACGTATGGGTAGCTTAGATCTAGCGCTACGATTTGAGACCATCGCCAGCTTCATAGCGTTGGAACTCTTCGAGAAAATCCAAACCTCGCAAAAAAATTCTTCCCGTGAACTCTGTGTGCGTTCTCCCGTTTACTGCATTTTGACTGTTTAACGTTTGCCATATTTCCTGATGAACGCCCCTCCTTTCCCTGTTAATAATTGAATGGAATATTGACCAAATCCAGTAATTTTTACACATACGGGTAGCTTAGATCTAGCGCAACAATTTGAGACCATCGCCAGCTTCATAGCGTTAGAACTCTTCGAGAAAATTCAAAACTCGCAAATATTTTCTTCCCGTGAACTCTGTGTGCGTTCACCCATTTACTGCATTTTGACTGTTTAACGTTTGCCAAATTTTCAGATGAACGCCCCTCCTTTCCCTGTTCATAATTGAATGGAATATTGACCAAATCCAGTAATGTTTACAAGTATGGGTAGCTAAATAGATCTAGCGCTACAATTTGAGACCATCGCCAGCTTCATAGCGTTGGAACTCTTCGAGAAAATTCAAACCTCGCAAAAAATATATTCCCGTAAACTCTGTGTGCGTTCTCCCGTTTACAGCATTGTGACTGTGTAACGTTTGCCAAATTTCTAGATGAACGCCCCTCCTTTCCCTGTTCATAATTGAATGGAATATTGACCAAATCCAGTAATGTTTACAAGTATGAGTAGCTTAGATCTAGCTCAACAATTTGAGACCATCGCCAGCTTCGTAGCGTTAGAACTCTTCGAGAAAATTCAAACCTCGCAACAAATTTCTTCCCGTGAACTCTGTGTGCGTTCTCCCGTTTACTGCATTGTGACTGTTTAACGTTTGCCAAATTTCCAGATGAACGCCCATCCTTTCCCTGTTCATAATTGAATGGAATATTGACCAAATCCAGTAACGTTTACACGTATGGGTAGCTTAGATCTAGCGCTACAATTTGAGACCATCGCCAGCTTCATAGCGTTGGAACTCTTGGAGAAAATTCAAACCTCGCAAAAAATATATTCCCGTGAACTCTGTGTGCGTTCTCCCGTTTACTGCAATTGTGACTGTTTAACGTTTGCCATATTTCCAGATGAACGCCCCTCATTTCCCTGTTAATATTTGAATGGAATATTGACCAATTCCAGTAATGTTTACACATATGGGTAGCTTAGATCTAGCGCAACAATTTGAGACCATCGCCAGCTTCATAGCGTTAGAACTCTTCGAGAAAATTCAAAACTCGCAAAAAATTTCTTCCCGTGAACTCTGTGTGCGTTCACCCATTTACTGCATTGTGACTGTTTAACGTTTGCCATATTTCCAGATGAACGCCCCTCCTTTCCTTGTTCATAATTGAATGGAATATTGACCAAATCCAGTAATGTTTACACATATGGGTAGCTTAGATCTAGCGCAACAATTTGAGACCATCGCCAGCTTCATAGCGTTAGAACTCTTCGAGAAAATCCAAAACTCGCAAAAAACTTCTTCCCGTGAACTCTGTGTGCGTTCACCCATTTACTGCATTGTGACTGTTTAACGTTTGCCAAATTTCCAGATGAACGCCCCTCCTTTCCCTGTTCATAATTGAATGGAATATTGACCAAATCCAGTAATGTTTACACGTATGGGTAGCTTAGATCTAGCGCTACAATTTGAGACCATCGCCAGCTTCATAGCGTTGGAACTCTTCGAGAAAATCCAAACCTCGCAAAAAAATTCTTCCTGTGAACTCTGTGTGCGTTCTCCCGTTTACTGCATTTTGACTGTTTAACGTTTGCCATATTTCCTGATGAACGCCCCTCCTTTCCCTGTTAATAATTGAATGGAATATTGACCAAATCCAGTAATTTTTACACATACGGGTAGCTTAGATCTAGCGCAACAATTTGAGACCATCGCCAGCTTCATAGCGTTAGAACTCTTCGAGAAAATTCAAAACTCGCAAATATTTTCTTCCCGTGAACTCTGTGTGCGTTCACCCATTTACTGCATTTTGACTGTTTAACGTTTGCCAAATTTTCAGATGAACGCCCCTCCTTTCCCTGTTCATAATTGAATGGAATATTGACCAAATCCAGTAATGTTTACAAGTATGGGTAGCTAAATAGATCTAGCGCTACAATTTGAGACCATCGCCAGCTTCATAGCGTTGGAACTCTTCGAGAAAATTCAAACCTCGAAAAAAATATATTCCCGTAAACTCTGTGTGCGTTCTCCCGTTTACAGCATTGTGACTGTTTAACGTTTGCCAAATTTCTAGATGAACGCCCCTCCTTTCCCTGTTCATAATTGAATGGAATATTGACCAAATCCAGTAATGTTTACACGTATGGGTAGCTTAGATCTAGCGCTACAATTTGAGACCATCGCCAGCTTCATAGCGTTGGAACTCTTCGAGAAAATCCAAACCTCGCAAAAAAATTCTTCCCGTGAACTCTGTGTGCGTTCTCCCGTTTACTGCATTTTGACTGTTTAACGTTTGCCATATTTCCTGATGAACGCCCCTCCTTTCCCAGTTCATAATTGAATGGAATATTGACCAAATCCAGTAATTTTTACACATACGGGTAGCTTAGATCTAGCGCAACAATTTGAGACCATCGCCAGCTTCATAGCGTTAGAACTCTTCGAGAAAATTCAAAACTCGCAAATATTTTCTTCCCGTGAACTCTGTGTGCGTTCACCCATTTACTGCATTTTGACTGTTTAACGTTTGCCAAATTTCCAGATGAACGCCCCTCCTTTCCCTGTTCATAATTGAATGGAATATTGACCAAATCCAGTAATGTTTACAAGTATGGGTAGCTAAATAGATCTAGCGCTACAATTTGAGACCATCGCCAGCTTCATAGCGTTGGAACTCTTCGAGAAAATTCAAACCTCGCAAAAAATATATTCCCGTAAACTCTGTGTGCGTTCTCCCGTTTACAGCATTGTGACTGTGTAACGTTTGCCAAATTTCTAGATGAACGCCCCTCCTTTCCCTGTTCATAATTGAATGGAATATTGACCAAATCCAGTAATGTTTACAAGTATGAGTAGCTTAGATCTAGCTCAACAATTTGAGACCATCGCCAGCTTCGTAGCGTTAGAACTCTTTGAGAAAATTCAAACCTCGCAACAAATTTCTTCCCGTGAACTCTGTGTGCGTTCTCCCGTTTACTGCATTGTGACTGTTTAACGTTTGCCAAATTTCCAGATGAACGTCCATCCTTTCCCTGTTCATAATTGAATGGAATATTGACCAAATCCAGTAATGTTTACACGTATGGGTAGCTTAGATCTAGCGCTACAATTTGAGACCATCGCCAGCTTCATAGCGTTGGAACTCTTGGAGAAAATTCAAACCTCGCAAAAAATATATTCCCGTGAACTCTGTGTGCGTTCTCCCGTTTACAGCAATTGTGACTGTTTAACGTTTGCCATATTTCCAGATGAACGCCCCTCATTTCCCTGTTAATATTTGAATGGAATATTGACCAAATCCAGTAATGTTTACACGTATGGGTAGCTTAGATCTAGCGCTACAATTTGAGACCATCGCCAGCTTCATAGCGTTAAAACTCTTCGAGAAAATCCAAACCTCGCAAAAAACTTCTTCCCGTGAACTATGTGTGCGTTCTCCAGTTTACAGCATTTTGACTGTTTAACGTTTGCCATATTTCCTGATGAACGCCCCTCCTTTCCCTGTTAATAATTGAATGGAATATTGACCAAATCCAGTAATTTGTACACATATGGGTAGCTTACATCTAGCGCAACAATTTGAGACCATCGCCAGCTTCATAGCGTTAGAACTCTTCGAGAAAATTCAAAACTCGCAAAAAAATTCTTCCCGTGAACTCTGTGTGCGTTCACCCATTTACTGCATTGTGACTGTTTAACGTTTGCCATATTTCCAGATGAACGCCCCTCCTTTCCTTGTTCATAATTGAATGGAATATTGACCAAATCCAGTAATGTTTACACATATGGGTAGCTTAGATCTAGCGCAACAATTTGAGACCATCGCCAGCTTCATAGCGTTAGAACTCTTCGAGAAAATCCAAAACTCGCAAAAAACTTCTTCCCGTGAACTCTGTGTGCGTTCACCCATTTACTGCATTGTGACTGTTTAACGTTTGCCAAATTTCCAGATGAACGCCCCTCCTTTCCCTGTTCATAATTGAATGGAATATTGACCAAATCCAGTAATGTTTACACGTATGGGTAGCTTAGATCTAGCGCTACAATTTGAGACCATCGCCAGCTTCATAGCGTTGGAACTCTTCGAGAAAATCCAAACCTCGCAAAAAAATTCTTCCCGTGAACTCTGTGTGCGTTCTCCCGTTTACTGCATTTTGACTGTTTAACGTTTGCCATATTTCCTGATGAACGCCCCTCCTTTCCCTGTTAATAATTGAATGGAATATTGACCAAATCCAGTAATTTTTACACATACGGGTAGCTTAGATCTAGCGCAACAATTTGAGACCATCGCCAGCTTCATAGCGTTAGAACTCTTCGAGAAAATTCAAAACTCGCAAATATTTTCTTCCCGTGAACTCTGTGTGCGTTCACCCATTTACTGCATTTTGACTGTTTAACGTTTGCCAAATTTCCAGATGAACGCCCCTCCTTTCCCTGTTCATAATTGAATGGAATATTGACCAAATCCAGTAATGTTTACAAGTATGGGTAGCTAAATAGATCTAGCGCTACAATTTGAGACCATCGCCAGCTTCATAGCGTTGGAACTCTTCGAGAAAATTCAAACCTCGCAAAAAATATATTCCCGTAAACTCTGTGTGCGTTCACCCATTTACTGCATTTTGACTGTTTAACGTTTGCCAAATTTCCAGATGAACGCCCCTCCTTTCCCTGTTCATAATTGAATGGAATATTGACCAAATCCAGTAATGTTTACAAGTATGGGTAGCTAAATAGATCTAGCGCTACAATTTGAGACCATCGCCAGCTTCATAGCGTTGGAACTCTTCGAGAAAATTCAAACCTCGCAAAAAATATATTCCCGTAAACTCTGTGTGCGTTCTCCCGTTTACAGCATTGTGACTGTGTAACGTTTGCCAAATTTCTAGATGAACGCCCCTCCTTTCCCTGTTCATAATTGAATGGAATATTGACCAAATCCAGTAATGTTTACAAGTATGAGTAGCTTAGATCTAGCTCAACAATTTGAGACCATCGCCAGCTTCGTAGCGTTAGAACTCTTCGAGAAAATTCAAACCTCGCAACAAATTTCTTCCCGTGAACTCTGTGTGCGTTCTCCCGTTTACTGCATTGTGACTGTTTAACGTTTGCCAAATTTCCAGATGAACGTCCATCCTTTCCCTGTTCATAATTGAATGGAATATTGACCAAATCCAGTAATGTTTACACGTATGGGTAGCTTAGATCTAGCGCTACAATTTGAGACCATCGCCAGCTTCATAGCGTTGGAACTCTTGGAGAAAATTCAAACCTCGCAAAAAATATATTCCCGTGAACTCTGTGTGCGTTCTCCCGTTTACAGCAATTGTGACTGTTTAACGTTTGCCATATTTCCAGATGAACGCCCCTCATTTCCCTGTTAATATTTGAATGGAATATTGACCAAATCCAGTAATGTTTACACGTATGGGTAGCTTAGATCTAGCGCTACAATTTGAGACCATCGCCAGCTTCATAGCGTTAAAACTCTTCGAGAAAATCCAAACCTCGCAAAAAACTTCTTCCCGTGAACTCTGTGTGCGTTCTCCCGTTTACAGCATTGTGACTGTGTAACGTTTGCCAAATTTCTAGATGAACGCCCCTCCTTTCCCTGTTCATAATTGAATGGAATATTGACCAAATCCAGTAATGTTTACAAGTATGAGTAGCTTAGATCTAGCTCAACAATTTGAGACCATCGCCAGCTTCGTAGCGTTAGAACTCTTTGAGAAAATTCAAACCTCGCAACAAATTTCTTCCCGTGAACTCTGTGTGCGTTCTCCCGTTTACTGCATTGTGACTGTTTAACGTTTGCCAAATTTCCAGATGAACGTCCATCCTTTCCCTGTTCATAATTGAATGGAATATTGACCAAATCCAGTAATGTTTACACGTATGGGTAGCTTAGATCTAGCGCTACAATTTGAGACCATCGCCAGCTTCATAGCGTTGGAACTCTTGGAGAAAATTCAAACCTCGCAAAAAATATATTCCCGTGAACTCTGTGTGCGTTCTCCCGTTTACAGCAATTGTGACTGTTTAACGTTTGCCATATTTCCAGATGAACGCCCCTCATTTCCCTGTTAATATTTGAATGGAATATTGACCAAATCCAGTAATGTTTACACGTATGGGTAGCTTAGATCTAGCGCTACAATTTGAGACCATCGCCAGCTTCATAGCGTTAAAACTCTTCGAGAAAATCCAAACCTCGCAAAAAACTTCTTCCCGTGAACTATGTGTGCGTTCTCCAGTTTACAGCATTTTGACTGTTTAACGTTTGCCATATTTCCTGATGAACGCCCCTCCTTTCCCTGTTAATAATTGAATGGAATATTGACCAAATCCAGTAATTTGTACACATATGGGTAGCTTACATCTAGCGCAACAATTTGAGACCATCGCCAGCTTCATAGCGTTAGAACTCTTCGAGAAAATTCAAAACTCGCAAAAAAATTCTTCCCGTGAACTCTGTGTGCGTTCACCCATTTACTGCATTGTGACTGTTTAACGTTTGCCATATTTCCAGATGAACGCCCCTCCTTTCCTTGTTCATAATTGAATGGAATATTGACCAAATCCAGTAATGTTTACACATATGGGTAGCTTAGATCTAGCGCAACAATTTGAGACCATCGCCAGCTTCATAGCGTTAGAACTCTTCGAGAAAATCCAAAACTCGCAAAAAACTTCTTCCCGTGAACTCTGTGTGCGTTCACCCATTTACTGCATTGTGACTGTTTAACGTTTGCCAAATTTCCAGATGAACGCCCCTCCTTTCCCTGTTCATAATTGAATGGAATATTGACCAAATCCAGTAATGTTTACACGTATGGGTAGCTTAGATCTAGCGCTACAATTTGAGACCATCGCCAGCTTCATAGCGTTGGAACTCTTCGAGAAAATCCAAACCTCGCAAAAAAATTCTTCCCGTGAACTCTGTGTGCGTTCTCCCGTTTACTGCATTTTGACTGTTTAACGTTTGCCATATTTCCTGATGAACGCCCCTCCTTTCCCTGTTAATAATTGAATGGAATATTGACCAAATCCAGTAATTTTTACACATACGGGTAGCTTAGATCTAGCGCAACAATTTGAGACCATCGCCAGCTTCATAGCGTTAGAACTCTTCGAGAAAATTCAAAACTCGCAAATATTTTCTTCCCGTGAACTCTGTGTGCGTTCACCCATTTACTGCATTTTGACTGTTTAACGTTTGCCAAATTTCCAGATGAACGCCCCTCCTTTCCCTGTTCATAATTGAATGGAATATTGACCAAATCCAGTAATGTTTACAAGTATGGGTAGCTAAATAGATCTAGCGCTACAATTTGAGACCATCGCCAGCTTCATAGCGTTGGAACTCTTCGAGAAAATTCAAACCTCGCAAAAAATATATTCCCGTAAACTCTGTGTGCGTTCTCCCGTTTACAGCATTGTGACTGTGTAACGTTTGCCAAATTTCTAGATGAACGCCCCTCCTTTCCCTGTTCATAATTGAATGGAATATTGACCAAATCCAGTAATGTTTACAAGTATGAGTAGCTTAGATCTAGCTCAACAATTTGAGACCATCGCCAGCTTCGTAGCGTTAGAACTCTTTGAGAAAATTCAAACCTCGCAACAAATTTCTTCCCGTGAACTCTGTGTGCGTTCTCCCGTTTACTGCATTGTGACTGTTTAACGTTTGCCAAATTTCCAGATGAACGTCCATCCTTTCCCTGTTCATAATTGAATGGAATATTGACCAAATCCAGTAATGTTTACACGTATGGGTAGCTTAGATCTAGCGCTACAATTTGAGACCATCGCCAGCTTCATAGCGTTGGAACTCTTGGAGAAAATTCAAACCTCGCAAAAAATATATTCCCGTGAACTCTGTGTGCGTTCTCCCGTTTACTGCAATTGTGACTGTTTAACGTTTGCCATATTTCCAGATGAACGCCCCTCATTTCCCTGTTAATATTTGAATGGAATATTGACCAAATCCAGTAATGTTTACACGTATGGGTAGCTTAGATCTAGCGCTACAATTTGAGACCATCGCCAGCTTCATAGCGTTAAAACTCTTCGAGAAAATCCAAACCGCGCAAAAAACTTCTTCCCGTAAACTCTGTGTGCGTTCTCCCGTTTACAGCATTGTGACTGTGTAACGTTTGCCAAATTTCTAGATGAACGCCCCTCCTTTCCCTGTTCATAATTGAATGGAATATTGACCAAATCCAGTAATGTTTACAAGTATGAGTAGCTTAGATCTAGCTCAACAATTTGAGACCATCGCCAGCTTCGTAGCGTTAGAACTCTTTGAGAAAATTCAAACCTCGCAACAAATTTCTTCCCGTGAACTCTGTGTGCGTTCTCCCGTTTACTGCATTGTGACTGTTTAACGTTTGCCAAATTTCCAGATGAACGTCCATCCTTTCCCTGTTCATAATTGAATGGAATATTGACCAAATCCAGTAATGTTTACACGTATGGGTAGCTTAGATCTAGCGCTACAATTTGAGACCATCGCCAGCTTCATAGCGTTGGAACTCTTGGAGAAAATTCAAACCTCGCAAAAAATATATTCCCGTGAACTCTGTGTGCGTTCTCCCGTTTACAGCAATTGTGACTGTTTAACGTTTGCCATATTTCCAGATGAACGCCCCTCATTTCCCTGTTAATATTTGAATGGAATATTGACCAAATCCAGTAATGTTTACACGTATGGGTAGCTTAGATCTAGCGCTACAATTTGAGACCATCGCCAGCTTCATAGCGTTAAAACTCTTCGAGAAAATCCAAACCTCGCAAAAAACTTCTTCCCGTGAACTATGTGTGCGTTCTCCAGTTTACAGCATTTTGACTGTTTAACGTTTGCCATATTTCCTGATGAACGCCCCTCCTTTCCCTGTTAATAATTGAATGGAATATTGACCAAATCCAGTAATTTGTACACATATGGGTAGCTTACATCTAGCGCAACAATTTGAGACCATCGCCAGCTTCATAGCGTTAGAACTCTTCGAGAAAATTCAAAACTCGCAAAAAAATTCTTCCCGTGAACTCTGTGTGCGTTCACCCATTTACTGCATTGTGACTGTTTAACGTTTGCCATATTTCCAGATGAACGCCCCTCCTTTCCTTGTTCATAATTGAATGGAATATTGACCAAATCCAGTAATGTTTACACGTATGGGTAGCTTAGATCTAGCGCTACAATTTGAGACCATCGCCAGCTTCATAGCGTTGGAACTCTTGGAGAAAATTCAAACCTCGCAAAAAACATATTCCCGTGAACTCTGTGTGCGTTCTCCCGTTTACAGCAATTGTGACTGTTTAACGTTTGCCATATTTCCAGATGAACGCCCCTCATTTCCCTGTTAATATTTGAATGGAATATTGACCAAATCCAGTAATGTTTACACGTATGGGTAGCTTAGATCTAGCGCTACAATTTGAGACCATCGCCAGCTTCATAGCGTTAAAACTCTTCGAGAAAATCCAAACCTCGCAAAAAACTTCTTCCCGTAAACTCTGTGTGCGTTCTCCCGTTTACAGCATTGTGACTGTGTAACGTTTGCCAAATTTCTAGATGAACGCCCCTCCTTTCCCTGTTCATAATTGAACAAGTCGTGCACACACATCGCTCCAGAAAATTGCCTTTTTTCTACCGTTTGGAGAGATTATTTGCGCAATTGAACAATATCACCGTCCATGTCCGTGGGTAGAGACATAAACGATCCATATCTGGAGTTTCAACAGTGAATTCCGAGGCCTTTTGGCCTGTTGGCCTTTTTCTTCAAGTGCAGTGCTTAATTTGTGGCAGTGGCAGCCATCTTGAGCGCCATGGCCCGCTACATGCCGAATAGGGGAGCAACGCTCAAACGGCCAAATACAATACGATTTAATGCGCGTCCACTACAGGAGCTTACACCACGGGAGGTATATTGTGCCATCGACAAAGAGTTGGGAACAGTCGACTCCATTAAGTGCATTGCACCGTTGGACAACGGATGGTACAACGTTTCTTTTGCAAATCAGAAAGACTGTGAAAGAATTGCACAGCGAGGGGTGATCCTCAAGAGGGTTCTTGTTCAGTGTGAGCGGGTGAACGTACAGAATTCTGCAGTCACTTATGTCAAGGCTCCCTACGAGATGACGGATGAAGTAGTATGTAACGCCATGATGCAATACGGCACAGTGGCAAATATACGGCGTCAATTCCATGAATTTGATGACAGAGTGGAAACCGGGGTTCGTAGCCTTCTGATCAAAAACATAAAAAGACCTATCCCAAGCTACGTTAAGGTTGGAACTTTCTCCCTCCCCGTCCGATACAAGGGACAGGAAAAGACGTGCAAGATATGCGAGGAACCTGGACATTTCGCTCGGGACTGTCCCCATCGTAGACGATGCTTTGTTTGTGGAAGCGACAGCCATCGGGCAGCTTGGCACGAGAAACAAGAAGAGAGACAGACCCCACAGTCATCTGACCACTCCGATGAAGACTGCAGCGACGTGGAGACTGGTTATGATGCCGGCGAAAGTACACACGATGAACCCGACGACATTGCCGAAAACGACACCGAAGACAAAAATAAGACAGAAGCAATTCAGAAGCCCGAAGAAGACGACAACAACGCATCCCTGGAAGCACCGCAAGTTGTACATGATATAAGAGTCGAGCTAATCAGCGTGGTTGGGGGTAATGAAGAGATGCCAAGCGCTGGAAAAGAAGGAAGAGACAAGACATACAGTGAGGCGGTTCAACCGAAGGAGGCAAAGACCAAACCCAAGAAGAAGATCGCTGGATTTTGGGATGAACATATGACAAATCTTGACACGAGGAAGAGAAAATCGAGGGATGGTGACAGCAGTGAAGAAGAAGCAAAAGAACTTCTACAAGAGAGTGAGGACAAAGCCATCGATGAAGGAAAAAGTCAAGATGCAGATGTGGATGTAGAGGGGGACTCTGACGGAGAATCCAATCTAACAGTACCCGAAACGCAAGACACTACCAAGGCCGGTGATGATGTTGTCACCTACACAAGAGGAGGTGTACAACGATTCCGGAAGAAGGCAAAGGAAAGGAAACAGAAGGACGTTTCACAAACTGAAACATCCAACCGGTCAAGTCCACGAGGAAGGGGTAGGGGAAGAGGAACTCAAGATGTACCTTGATTTGTATCGCGGTACAGGTGATTAAAATTGCTTCCTTTTTGTTATGAATAATGCTATTCTTTTATGTATGATGCTTAGAATAGTTACTCTTAATGCTAATGGCCTACGCAATGAGCAAAAAAGAGAGCTTTTGTTTAACCATTTGGCCAGGGAAAAACATGATATTATTTGTTTGCAAGAAACACACAGCACTCGGAGGGATGAAGAGTCTTGGAGGAAACAGTGGGGTGGGGACATTGTGTTCAGTCATGGGGAGAGTAACTCCAAAGGGGTAGCTATTCTAGCATCATACAAAAGTGGAATTAAATTAAATAATCCTGACAATGATCATGATGGAAGAATAGTCACTTGCGACATCGATTGGAAAGGATTGAATTTCAGTGTTTTATGTATTTATACTCCTAATTCAATGAAGCAAAGAAAAACGTTTTTTCAGATTTTGTCCCAATATATGTATGAAGGGAACAATTGGATTGTAGTGGGTGATTTTAACTGCCAACTTGACTCTACTAATGCTACTGACAAGAGTGTCCTGGAATTGAGGGATCTTGTTTTTGAACATGACATGGTTGATATTTGGAGATCATTGTACCCTAATCAACCGGGATATACATTTTACCACAGATCTCTTAAACGTAGCAACAGACTTGACTATATATTCGCTTCCCGTTCGATATATACTTCTGTTTCGAATGCCAGTGTTAATTCTTTGGGTCTGTCTGATCACCTGGCCCTTATTTGTAGATTAGAAAAAAATGATGTTGTTCGGGGTTCGGGAAGGTGGATATGTGACAATGTTTTGTTGGAAGATGATCAATGTATTGAACGTATTCAAAAATTCTGGTGTTTTTGGAAAACTCAAAAAGTCAACTTTGATAATATTTTTATTTGGTGGGATTGTGGAAAAGCGAAACTTAAGGAGATTATTAGAGATTATGGTCGAGAGAAATATAAGAGAGACCAGAAACGCAAACGTCAACTTCAAAAAACGCTCTCAAAATTACTGGGTGCTATTAATACTAATGCCCATGCCATTAACGAAACTGAGCGTATCATTAAAGAGTTCGAGTTCATTGAATTGGAAAAATCCAGAGTGAGATCGCATATCAGTAAAATGGTTGGCGAAAAACCTACCAAGTTCTTTCTTCGTGCGGAGAAACAAAGGAGTGAAGATAATGTATTACGATGCTTAGTGGACAGTCATGGTAAATTTTATAATGATTCTTTGTCGATGTGTAATTATGTAAATTCCTTTTATCAAGAGTTATACACAAGTGGAGGTATAAACAATGAAGCTTGTTCTGTTATACTTAATTCTATTAAGGCCGGTGATTTTGATGATGATGATGATGATGATAATAATCATGATCTTGAAAGTGATTTTAAGGATGATGAAATCTGGCAGGCGGTTAAACAGATGAATAGAGAAAAATCACCAGGGCTTGATGGCTTAACTGCCGAGTTCTATCAAAAATGTTGGTTTTTCATCAAAGATGATTTCAAGGACGTTGTTAATGAATGTAAAGTCAGGGGTACACTCCCTCACTCTCTAAATGTTGCCCTGATACGTTTAATTTTTAAGAATAGAGGTGAAAGAACCGATTTAAAAAACTGGAGACCGATTAGCTTACTGAATGTCGATTATAAGATCATTTCCAAAGTCATAACAAATCGATTAAGAAATATTATGCCTTACATTATTGGCGAAGACCAATCTTGCGGTGTAAAACAAAGAAACATTCAAGATAATTTGATGATCTTACGTGATGCTATTTATTATATAAACAATGAAAATAAGCAAGGAGCTATTCTGAGCATCGACCAGGAAAAAGCTTTTGATCGGATTGAATGGGAATACATGTTTAGAGTAATGAATAAAATGGGAATTCCAAAAGGCTTAATTAAATGGGTTAACATTTTGTACAGTAACCCGTCCAGTACTATTTTTATTAACAACTTTATCACTGAGCCATTTGGTGTATCAAGAGGAATAAGACAAGGGTGCCCCCTTTCTCCGCTTCTATACGCCATTTGTGCAGAAGGTTTTGCTTCTTTAATAAGGCAAAATAACATTTTGCAAGGCATTTCTCTTCCTTATAGCGATCAATCCCTAAAGGTAATCCAACATGCAGATGATGCTACTCTTTTCATTACCAATAACAGTGATTTTGATGAGCTCGACGCTATTTTTGCTGTTTACAGTAGGGGATCAGGCTCCAGAATAAACATTCATAAGTCTAAAGGTCTCTGGCTTGGCACGTGGAGGAATAGAAAAGACAAGCCTGGTGGTTTTACATGGGTCGATAGTTACATTAAAATTCTAGGGATCGATTTTGGTAATCAAGATAATCTTGACAACTTTTGGGATACGAAAATAGGCAAGATGCAAGCAGTTTTAAACAAATGGAAGAGTAGGGACCTCACACTGAAAGGTAAATCTGTCATTATTAATAGTTTTATGGGGGCAAGCCTCTCTTATTACGGATCAGTTTTACATTGCCCTGAGAAATTCATTCGGAAAATGGAACGGATTAAGTGGAATTTTTTCTGGAATGGGAAAGTTAATAAAATTAAGAGTAAGACGATTTGCGGTCAAGTTGAAAAGGGAGGAACTGGAGTTATTAATATTAGGTGTAAACTACAAACTCTAAAAGTAAATATTTTAAAAAAATACCTTTCTAGTTCTGGAAAATGGAAATACCTGTTTGATTATTGTCTTTTTAAAGCAAGTGGCAGTGACAATCTAGGATGGTATGTCTTAAGCTGTCCAAAAGTTACTTGTCCTAATGTTCAGTCCTATTACAAAGACTTAATTTCTAATTGTTCCCAAGCTGGTGCGACCATCAATAATGTTTTTGATTGTGTCAATGAAACCCGCAAGTTACCCTTGTGGAATAATACAATTATTACTGATAATCCGGATAAAGTATTAAATAGTAGTATTCTTAAACCCCAGGGTATATGTCATTTAGGACAAATTCTTGATAAAGACGCCATTGTTTCATTTTCCAAATTATCTAACATGTGTAATATATTTCCAGTCAATGCTGGTCGAATTGTTGCAGGGTTAAAAAGGCATATCAAGATTGATTATGTTAAAGAAAACAGAGGAGGGCCTCCTAATCATTACCTTAATAAGATTCGTTTTGGCGCTGGTGACAATACTTTGATAGATGTTAACTGTATTAGTGTGAAGAATATTTATAAAATATTGATTTCTAAGGACTTTCTCCCACCGACATCTGAAAGGTCTTGGGGAGATTATTTTAATTATGTGTTTTTAGACTGGAGTCAAATCTGGTCTGATCGACAATATAACCTAATGGATGCAGATGATAGGGATATTTGGTTCAAATTGAAACATAGAATTTTACCCACTAAGGATAAATTGAAAAAATGGGGAATTTCTGATGACAATGTTTGCCCCTTATGTAAGAGAGAAGTAGAGACTTTAGAGCATCTTTTTATAGAATGTACTTCACACATAGATGCATGGCTTTTTGTAGAAAACATGATAAAAATATGTACGAAGAACACAAACTTTACAGTAACGGATAGTAAGAGAATTTTTGGGTTTTTGGTCAAAAACCCTTTGTCTTTACTGTTAATTGGAAGGCTTCACAGAGTTATATGGAACATGAGATGTAAAATTGCGCTTCAGGGAGACAAGTCTCATGTAAATATCCTTTACGCTTTCAAATGCAATCTTCGTAGACATGTTATCTTGGAAAAGCAGAGGTTGCCTAAAAATATTTTTTGTGCGATATATGCCGTAAACTCAGCAATTTGTACTGTACAAAATGACAAACTTCAATTTAATTTCTAAATTATAGAGTTCAATTTTATTTGTATATAGTCTAAGCAGAATGGTAATTTATATGTATTATTGATTTAGTGAAACTTGCATTAAATGGGGCTGCATAGCTCCAATTTCATTTAAAAAAAAAAAAAAAAAAAATCCAGTAATGTTTACAAGTATGAGTAGCTTAGATCTAGCTCAACAATTTGAGACCATCGCCAGCTTCGTAGCGTTAGAACTCTTTGAGAAAATTCAAACCTCGCAACAAATTTCTTCCCGTGAACTCTGTGTGCGTTCTCCCGTTTACTGCATTGTGACTGTTTAACGTTTGCCAAATTTCCAGATGAACGTCCATCCTTTCCCTGTTCATAATTGAATGGAATATTGACCAAATCCAGTAATGTTTACACGTATGGGTAGCTTAGATCTAGCGCTACAATTTGAGACCATCGCCAGCTTCATAGCGTTGGAACTCTTGGAGAAAATTCAAACCTCGCAAAAAATATATTCCCGTGAACTCTGTGTGCGTTCTCCCGTTTACAGCAATTGTGACTGTTTAACGTTTGCCATATTTCCAGATGAACGCCCCTCATTTCCCTGTTAATATTTGAATGGAATATTGACCAAATCCAGTAATGTTTACACGTATGGGTAGCTTAGATCTAGCGCTACAATTTGAGACCATCGCCAGCTTCATAGCGTTAAAACTCTTCGAGAAAATCCAAACCTCGCAAAAAACTTCTTCCCGTGAACTATGTGTGCGTTCTCCAGTTTACAGCATTTTGACTGTTTAACGTTTGCCATATTTCCTGATGAACGCCCCTCCTTTCCCTGTTAATAATTGAATGGAATATTGACCAAATCCAGTAATTTGTACACATATGGGTAGCTTACATCTAGCGCAACAATTTGAGACCATCGCCAGCTTCATAGCGTTAGAACTCTTCGAGAAAATTCAAAACTCGCAAAAAAATTCTTCCCGTGAACTCTGTGTGCGTTCACCCATTTACTGCATTGTGACTGTTTAACGTTTGCCATATTTCCAGATGAACGCCCCTCCTTTCCTTGTTCATAATTGAATGGAATATTGACCAAATCCAGTAATGTTTACACATATGGGTAGCTTAGATCTAGCGCAACAATTTGAGACCATCGCCAGCTTCATAGCGTTAGAACTCTTCGAGAAAATCCAAAACTCGCAAAAAACTTCTTCCCGTGAACTCTGTGTGCGTTCACCCATTTACTGCATTGTGACTGTTTAACGTTTGCCAAATTTCCAGATGAACGCCCATCCTTTCCCTGTTCATAATTGAATGGAATATTGACCAAATCCAGTAATGTTTACACGTATGGGTAGCTTAGATCTAGCGCTACAATTTGAGACCATCGCCAGCTTCATAGCGTTGGAACTCTTCGAGAAAATCCAAACCTCGCAAAAAAATTCTTCCCGTGAACTCTGTGTGCGTTCTCCCGTTTACTGCATTTTGACTGTTTAACGTTTGCCATATTTCCTGATGAACGCCCCTCCTTTCCCTGTTAATAATTGAATGGAATATTGACCAAATCCAGTAATTTTTACACATACGGGTAGCTTAGATCTAGCGCAACAATTTGAGACCATCGCCAGCTTCATAGCGTTAGAACTCTTCGAGAAAATTCAAAACTCGCAAATATTTTCTTCCCGTGAACTCTGTGTGCGTTCACCCATTTACTGCATTTTGACTGTTTAACGTTTGCCAAATTTCCAGATGAACGCCCCTCCTTTCCCTGTTCATAATTGAATGGAATATTGACCAAATCCAGTAATGTTTACAAGTATGGGTAGCTAAATAGATCTAGCGCTACAATTTGAGACCATCGCCAGCTTCATAGCGTTGGAACTCTTCGAGAAAATTCAAACCTCGCAAAAAATATATTCCCGTAAACTCTGTGTGCGTTCTCCCGTTTACAGCATTGTGACTGTGTAACGTTTGCCAAATTTCTAGATGAACGCCCCACCTTTCCCTGTTCATAATTGAATGGAATATTGACCAAATCCAGTAATGTTTACAAGTATGAGTAGCTTAGATCTAGCTCAACAATTTGAGACCATCGCCAGCTTCGTAGCGTTAGAACTCTTTGAGAAAATTCAAACCTCGCAACAAATTTCTTCCCGTGAACTCTGTGTGCGTTCTCCCGTTTACTGCATTGTGACAGTTTAACGTTTGCCAAATTTCCAGATGAACGTCCATCCTTTCCCTGTTCATAATTGAATGGAATATTGACCAAATCCAGTAATGTTTACACGTATGGGTAGCTTAGATCTAGCGCTACAATTTGAGACCATCGCCAGCTTCATAGCGTTGGAACTCTTGGAGAAAATTCAAACCTCGCAAAAAATATATTCCCGTGAACTCTGTGTGCGTTCTCCCGTTTACAGCAATTGTGACTGTTTAACGTTTGCCATATTTCCAGATGAACGCCCCTCATTTCCCTGTTAATATTTGAATGGAATATTGACCAAATCCAGTAATGTTTACACGTATGGGTAGCTTAGATCTAGCGCTACAATTTGAGACCATCGCCAGCTTCATAGCGTTAAAACTCTTCGAGAAAATCCAAACCTCGCAAAAAACTTCTTCCCGTAAACTCTGTGTGCGTTCTCCCGTTTACAGCATTGTGACTGTGTAACGTTTGCCAAATTTCTAGATGAACGCCCCTCCTTTCCCTGTTCATAATTGAATGGAATATTGACCAAATCCAGTAATGTTTACACGTATGGGTAGCTTAGATCTAGCGCTACAATTTGAGACCATCGCCAGCTTCATAGCGTTAAAACTCTTCGAGAAAATCCAAACCTCGCAAAAAACTTCTTCCCGTGAACTATGTGTGCGTTCTCCAGTTTACAGCATTTTGACTGTTTAACGTTTGCCATATTTCCTGATGAACGCCCCTCCTTTCCCTGTTAATAATTGAATGGAATATTGACCAAATCCAGTAATTTGTACACATATGGGTAGCTTACATCTAGCGCAACAATTTGAGACCATCGCCAGCTTCATAGCGTTAGAACTCTTCGAGAAAATTCAAAACTCGCAAAAAAATTCTTCCCGTGAACTCTGTGTGCGTTCACCCATTTACTGCATTGTGACTGTTTAACGTTTGCCATATTTCCAGATGAACGCCCCTCCTTTCCTTGTTCATAATTGAATGGAATATTGACCAAATCCAGTAATGTTTACACATATGGGTAGCTTAGATCTAGCGCAACAATTTGAGACCATCGCCAGCTTCATAGCGTTAGAACTCTTCGAGCAAATCCAAAACTCGCAAAAAACTTCTTCCCGTGAACTCTGTGTGCGTTCACCCATTTACTGCATTGTGACTGTTTAACGTTTGCCAAATTTCCAGATGAACGCCCCTCCTTTCCCTGTTCATAATTGAATGGAATATTGACCAAATCCAGTAATGTTTACACGTATGGGTAGCTTAGATCTAGCGCTACAATTTGAGACCATCGCCAGCTTCATAGCGTTGGAACTCTTCGAGAAAATCCAAACCTCGCAAAAAAATTCTTCCCGTGAACTCTGTGTGCGTTCTCCCGTTTACTGCATTTTGACTGTTTAACGTTTGCCATATTTCCTGATGAACGCCCCTCCTTTCCCTGTTAATAATTGAATGGAATATTGACCAAATCCAGTAATTTTTACACATACGGGTAGCTTAGATCTAGCGCAACAATTTGAGACCATCGCCAGCTTCATAGCGTTAGAACTCTTCGAGAAAATTCAAAACTCGCAAATATTTTCTTCCCGTGAACTCTGTGTGCGTTCACCCATTTACTGCATTTTGACTGTTTAACGTTTGCCAAATTTCCAGATGAACGCCCCTCCTTTCCCTGTTCATAATTGAATGGAATATTGACCAAATCCAGTAATGTTTACAAGTATGGGTAGCTAAATAGATCTAGCGCTACAATTTGAGACCATCGCCAGCTTCATAGCGTTGGAACTCTTCGAGAAAATTCAAACCTCGCAAAAAATATATTCCCGTGAACTCTGTGTGCGTTCTCCCGTTTACAGCATTGTGACTGTGTAACGTTTGCCAAATTTCTAGATGAACGCCCCTCCTTTCCCTGTTCATAATTGAATGGAATATTGACCAAATCCAGTAATGTTTACAAGTATGAGTAGCTTAGATCTAGCTCAACAATTTGAGACCATCGCCAGCTTCGTAGCGTTAGAACTCTTTGAGAAAATTCAAACCTCGCAACAAATTTCTTCCCGTGAACTCTGTGTGCGTTCTCCCGTTTACTGCATTGTGACTGTTTAACGTTTGCCAAATTTCCAGATGAACGTCCATCCTTTCCCTGTTCATAATTGAATGGAATATTGACCAAATCCAGTCATGTTTACACGTATGGGTAGCTTAGATCTAGCGCTACAATTTGAGACCATCGCCAGCTTCATAGCGTTGGAACTCTTGGAGAAAATTCAAACCTCGCAAAAAACATATTCCCGTGAACTCTGTGTGCGTTCTCCCGTTTACAGCAATTGTGACTGTTTAACGTTTGCCATATTTCCAGATGAACGCCCCTCATTTCCCTGTTAATATTTGAATGGAATATTGACCAAATCCAGTAATGTTTACACGTATGGGTAGCTTAGATCTAGCGCTACAATTTGAGACCATCGCCAGCTTCATAGCGTTAAAACTCTTCGAGAAAATCCAAACCTCGCAAAAAACTTCTTCCCGTAAACTCTGTGTGCGTTCTCCCGTTTACAGCATTGTGACTGTGTAACGTTTGCCAAATTTCTAGATGAACGCCCCTCCTTTCCCTGTTCATAATTGAATGGAATATTGACCAAATCCAGTAATGTTTACAAGTATGAGTAGCTTAGATCTAGCTCAACAATTTGAGACCATCGCCAGCTTCGTAGCGTTAGAACTCTTTGAGAAAATTCAAACCTCGCAACAAATTTCTTCCCGTGAACTCTGTGTGCGTTCTCCCGTTTACTGCATTGTGACTGTTTAACGTTTGCCAAATTTCCAGATGAACGTCCATCCTTTCCCTGTTCATAATTGAATGGAATATTGACCAAATCCAGTAATGTTTACACGTATGGGTAGCTTAGATCTAGCGCTACAATTTGAGACCATCGCCAGCTTCATAGCGTTGGAACTCTTGGAGAAAATTCAAACCTCGCAAAAAATATATTCCCGTGAACTCTGTGTGCGTTCTCCCGTTTACAGCAATTGTGACTGTTTAACGTTTGCCATATTTCCAGATGAACGCCCCTCATTTCCCTGTTAATATTTGAATGGAATATTGACCAAATCCAGTAATGTTTACACGTATGGGTAGCTTAGATCTAGCGCTACAATTTGAGACCATCGCCAGCTTCATAGCGTTAAAACTCTTCGAGAAAATCCAAACCTCGCAAAAAACTTCTTCCCGTGAACTATGTGTGCGTTCTCCAGTTTACAGCATTTTGACTGTTTAACGTTTGCCATATTTCCTGATGAACGCCCCTCCTTTCCCTGTTAATAATTGAATGGAATATTGACCAAATCCAGTAATTTGTACACATATGGGTAGCTTACATCTAGCGCAACAATTTGAGACCATCGCCAGCTTCATAGCGTTAGAACTCTTCGAGAAAATTCAAAACTCGCAAAAAAATTCTTCCCGTGAACTCTGTGTGCGTTCACCCATTTACTGCATTGTGACTGTTTAACGTTTGCCATATTTCCAGATGAACGCCCCTCCTTTCCTTGTTCATAATTGAATGGAATATTGACCAAATCCAGTAATGTTTACACATATGGGTAGCTTAGATCTAGCGCAACAATTTGAGACCATCGCCAGCTTCATAGCGTTAGAACTCTTCGAGAAAATCCAAAACTCGCAAAAAACTTCTTCCCGTGAACTCTGTGTGCGTTCACCCATTTACTGCATTGTGACTGTTTAACGTTTGCCAAATTTCCAGATGAACGCCCCTCCTTTCCCTGTTCATAATTGAATGGAATATTGACCAAATCCAGTAATGTTTACACGTATGGGTAGCTTAGATCTAGCGCTACAATTTGAGACCATCGCCAGCTTCATAGCGTTGGAACTCTTCGAGAAAATCCAAACCTCGCAAAAAAATTCTTCCCGTGAACTCTGTGTGCGTTCTCCCGTTTACTGCATTTTGACTGTTTAACGTTTGCCATATTTCCTGATGAACGCCCCTCCTTTCCCTGTTAATAATTGAATGGAATATTGACCAAATCCAGTAATTTTTACACATACGGGTAGCTTAGATCTAGCGCAACAATTTGAGACCATCGCCAGCTTCATAGCGTTAGAACTCTTCGAGAAAATTCAAAACTCGCAAATATTTTCTTCCCGTGAACTCTGTGTGCGTTCACCCATTTACTGCATTTTGACTGTTTAACGTTTGCCAAATTTCCAGATGAACGCCCCTCCTTTCCCTGTTCATAATTGAATGGAATATTGACCAAATCCAGTAATGTTTACAAGTATGGGTAGCTAAATAGATCTAGCGCTACAATTTGAGACCATCGCCAGCTTCATAGCGTTGGAACTCTTCGAGAAAATTCAAACCTCGCAAAAAATATATTCCCGTAAACTCTGTGTGCGTTCTCCCGTTTACAGCATTGTGACTGTGTAACGTTTGCCAAATTTCTAGATGAACGCCCCACCTTTCCCTGTTCATAATTGAATGGAATATTGACCAAATCCAGTAATGTTTACAAGTATGAGTAGCTTAGATCTAGCTCAACAATTTGAGACCATCGCCAGCTTCGTAGCGTTAGAACTCTTTGAGAAAATTCAAACCTCGCAACAAATTTCTTCCCGTGAACTCTGTGTGCGTTCTCCCGTTTACTGCATTGTGACAGTTTAACGTTTGCCAAATTTCCAGATGAACGTCCATCCTTTCCCTGTTCATAATTGAATGGAATATTGACCAAATCCAGTAATGTTTACACGTATGGGTAGCTTAGATCTAGCGCTACAATTTGAGACCATCGCCAGCTTCATAGCGTTAGAACTCTTGGAGAAAATTCAAACCTCGCAAAAAATATATTCCCGTGAACTCTGTGTGCGTTCTCCCGTTTACAGCAATTGTGACTGTTTAACGTTTGCCATATTTCCAGATGAACGCCCCTCATTTCCCTGTTAATATTTGAATGGAATATTGACCAAATCCAGTAATGTTTACACGTATGGGTAGCTTAGATCTAGCGCTACAATTTGAGACCATCGCCAGCTTCATAGCGTTAAAACTCTTCGAGAAAATCCAAACCTCGCAAAAAACTTCTTCCCGTAAACTCTGTGTGCGTTCTCCCGTTTACAGCATTGTGACTGTGTAACGTTTGCCAAATTTCTAGATGAACGCCCCTCCTTTCCCTGTTCATAATTGAATGGAATATTGACCAAATCCAGTAATGTTTACAAGTATGAGTAGCTTAGATCTAGCTCAACAATTTGAGACCATCGCCAGCTTCGTAGCGTTAGAACTCTTTGAGAAAATTCAAACCTCGCAACAAATTTCTTCCCGTGAACTCTGTGTGCGTTCTCCCGTTTACTGCATTGTGACTGTTTAACGTTTGCCAAATTTCCAGATGAACGTCCATCCTTTCCCTGTTCATAATTGAATGGAATATTGACCAAATCCAGTAATGTTTACACGTATGGGTAGCTTAGATCTAGCGCTACAATTTGAGACCATCGCCAGCTTCATAGCGTTGGAACTCTTGGAGAAAATTCAAACCTCGCAAAAAATATATTCCCGTGAACTCTGTGTGCGTTCTCCCGTTTACAGCAATTGTGACTGTTTAACGTTTGCCATATTTCCAGATGAACGCCCCTCATTTCCCTGTTAATATTTGAATGGAATATTGACCAAATCCAGTAATGTTTACACGTATGGGTAGCTTAGATCTAGCGCTACAATTTGAGACCATCGCCAGCTTCATAGCGTTAAAACTCTTCGAGAAAATCCAAACCTCGCAAAAAACTTCTTCCCGTGAACTATGAGTGCGTTCTCCAGTTTACAGCATTTTGACTGTTTAACGTTTGCCATATTTCCTGATGAACGCCCCTCCTTTCCCTGTTAATAATTGAATGGAATATTGACCAAATCCAGTAATTAGTACACATATGGGTAGCTTACATCTAGCGCAACAATTTGAGACCATCGCCAGCTTCATAGCGTTAGAACTCTTCGAGAAAATTCAAAACTCGCAAAAAAATTCTTCCCGTGAACTCTGTGTGCGTTCACCCATTTACTGCATTGTGACTGTTTAACGTTTGCCATATTTCCAGATGAACGCCCCTCCTTTCCTTGTTCATAATTGAATGGAATATTGACCAAATCCAGTAATGTTTACACATATGGGTAGCTTAGATCTAGCGCAACAATTTGAGACCATCGCCAGCTTCATAGCGTTAGAACTCTTCGAGAAAATCCAAAACTCGCAAAAAACTTCTTCCCGTGAACTCTGTGTGCGTTCACCCATTTACTGCATTGTGACTGTTTAACGTTTGCCAAATTTCCAGATGAACGCCCCTCCTTTCCCTGTTCATAATTGAATGGAATATTGACCAAATCCAGTAATGTTTACACGTATGGGTAGCTTAGATCTAGCGCTACAATTTGAGACCATCGCCAGCTTCATAGCGTTGGAACTCTTGGAGAAAATCCAAACCTCGCAAAAAAATTCTTCCTGTGAACTCTGTGTGCGTTCTCCCGTTTACTGCATTTTGACTGTTTAACGTTTGCCATATTTCCTGATGAACGCCCCTCCTTTCCCTGTTAATAATTGAATGGAATATTGACCAAATCCAGTAATTTTTACACATACGGGTAGCTTAGATCTAGCGCAACAATTTGAGACCATCGCCAGCTTCATAGCGTTAGAACTCTTCGAGAAAATTCAAAACTCGCAAATATTTTCTTCCCGTGAACTCTGTGTGCGTTCACCCATTTACTGCATTTTGACTGTTTAACGTTTGCCAAATTTCCAGATGAACGCCCCTCCTTTCCCTGTTCATAATTGAATGGAATATTGACCAAATCCAGTAATGTTTACAAGTATGGGTAGCTAAATAGATCTAGCGCTACAATTTGAGACCATCGCCAGCTTCATAGCGTTGGAACTCTTCGAGAAAATTCAAACCTCGCAAAAAATATATTCCCGTAAACTCTGTGTGCGTTCTCCCGTTTACAGCATTGTGACTGTGTAACGTTTGCCAAATTTCTAGATGAACGCCCCTCCTTTCCCTGTTCATAATTGAATGGAATATTGACCAAATCCAGTAATGTTTACAAGTATGAGTAGCTTAGATCTAGCTCAACAATTTGAGACCATCGCCAGCTTCGTAGCGTTAGAACTCTTCGAGAAAATTCAAACCTCGCAACAAATTTCTTCCCGTGAACTCTGTGTGCGTTCTCCCGTTTACTGCATTGTGACTGTTTAACGTTTGCCAAATTTCCAGATGAACGTCCATCCTTTCCCTGTTCATAATTGAATGGAATATTGACCAAATCCAGTAATGTTTACACGTATGGGTAGCTTAGATCTAGCGCTACAATTTGAGACCATCGCCAGCTTCATAGCGTTGGAACTCTTGGAGAAAATTCAAACCTCGCAAAAAATATATTCCCGTGAACTCTGTGTGCGTTCTCCCGTTTACAGCAATTGTGACTGTTTAACGTTTGTCATATTTCCAGATGAACGCCCCTCATTTCCCTGTTAATATTTGAATGGAATATTGACCAAATCCAGTAATGTTTACACGTATGGGTAGCTTAGATCTAGCGCTACAATTTGAGACCATCGCCAGCTTCATAGCGTTGGAACTCTTCGAGAAAATCCAAACCTCGCAAAAAACTTCTTCCCGTGAACTATGTGTGCGTTCTCCAGTTTACAGCATTTTGACTGTTTAACGTTTGCCATATTTCCTGATGAACGCCCCTCCTTTCCCTGTTAATAATTGAATGGAATATTGACCAAATCCAGTAATTTGTACACATATGGGTAGCTTAGATCTAGCGCAACAATTTGAGACCATCGCCAGCTTCATAGCGTTAGAACTCTTCGAGCAAATTCAAAACTCGCAAAAAACTTCTTCCCGTGAACTCTGTGTGCGTTCACCCATTTACTGCATTGTGACTGTTTAACGTTTGCCAAATTTCTAGATGAACGCCCATCCTTTCCCTGTTCATAATTGAATGGAATATTGACCAAATCCAGTAATGTTTACAAGTATGAGTAGCTTAGATCTAGCTCAACAATTTGAGACCATCGCCAGCTTCGTAGCGTTAGAACTCTTCGAGGAAATTCAAACCTCGCAACAAATTTCTTCCCGTGAACTCTGTGTGCGTTCTCCCGTTTACTGCATTGTGACTGTTTAACGTTTGCCAAATTTCCAGATGAAAGCCCATCCTTTCCCTGTTCATAATTGAATGGAATATTGACCAAATCCAGTAATGTTTACACGTATGGGTAGCTTAGATCTAGCGCTACAATTTGAGACCATCGCCAGCTTCATAGCGTTGGAACTCTTTGAGAAAATTCAAACCTCGCAAAAAATATATTCCCGTGGACTCTGTGTGCGTTCTCCCGTTTACAGCAATTGTGACTGTTTAACGTTTGCCATATTTCCAGATGAACGCCCCTCATTTCCCTGTTAATATTTGAATGGAATATTGACCAAATCCAGTAATGTTTACACGTATGGGTAGCTTAGATCTAGCGCTACAATTTGAGACCATCGCCAGCTTCATAGCGTTGGAACTCTTTGAGAAAATTCAAACCTCGCAAAAAAAATATTCCCGTGAACTCTGTGTGCGTTCTCCCGTTTACAGCAATTGTGACTGTTTAACGTTTGCCATATTTCCAGATGAACGCCCCTCATTTCCCTGTTAATATTTGAATGGAATATTGACCAAATCCAGTAATGTTTACACGTATGGGTAGCTTAGATCTAGCGCTACAATTTGAGACCATCGCCAGCTTCATAGCGTTAAAACTCTTCGAGAAAATCCAAACCTCGCAAAAAACTTCTTCCCGTGAACTATGTGTGCGTTCTCCAGTTTACAGCATTTTGACTGTTTAACGTTTGCCATATTTCCTGATGAACGCCCCTCCTTTCCCTGTTAATAATTGAATGGAATATTGACCAAATCCAGTAATTTGTACACATATGGGTAGCTTACATCTAGCGCAACAATTTGAGACCATCGCCAGCTTCATAGCGTTAGAACTCTTCGAGAAAATTCAAAACTCGCAAAAAATTTCTTCCCGTGAACTCTGTGTGCGTTCACCCATTTACTGCATTGTGACGGTTTAACGTTTGCCATATTTCCAGATGAACGCCCCTCCTTTCCTTGTTCATAATTGAATGGAATATTGACCAAATCCAGTAATGTTTACACATATGGGTAGCTTAGATCTAGCGCAACAATTTGAGACCATCGCCAGCTTCATAGCGTTAGAACTCTTCGAGAAAATCCAAAACTCGCAAAAAACTTCTTCCCGTGAACTCTGTGTGCGTTCACCCATTTACTGCATTGTGACTGTTTAACGTTTGCCAAATTTCCAGATGAACGCCCCTCCTTTCCCTGTTCATAATTGAATGGAATATTGACCAAATCCAGTAATGTTTACACGTATGGGTAGCTTAGATCTAGCGCTACAATGTGAGACCATCGCCAGCTTCATAGCGTTGGAACTCTTCGAGAAAATCCAAACCTCGCAAAAAAATTCTTCCCGTGAACTCTGTGTGCGTTCTCCCGTTTACTGCATTTTGACTGTTTAACGTTTGCCATATTTCCTGATGAACGCCCCTCCTTTCCCTGTTAATAATTGAATGGAATATTGACCAAATCCAGTAATTTTTACACATACGGGTAGCTTAGATCTAGCGCAACAATTTGAGACCATCGCCAGCTTCATAGCGTTAGAACTCTTCGAGAAAATTCAAAACTCGCAAATATTTTCTTCCCGTGAACTCTGTGTGCGTTCACCCATTTACTGCATTTTGACTGTTTAACGTTTGCCAAATTTCCAGATGAACGCCCCTCCATTCCCTGTTCATAATTGAATGGAATATTGACCAAATCCAGTAATGTTTACAAGTATGGGTAGCTAAATAGATCTAGCGCTACAATTTGAGACCATCGCCAGCTTCATAGCGTTGGAACTCTTCGAGAAAATTCAAACCTCGCAAAAAATATATTCCCGTAAACTCTGTGTGCGTTCTCCCGTTTACAGCATTGTGACTGTGTAACGTTTGCCAAATTTCTAGATGAACGCCCCTCCTTTCCCTGTTCATAATTGAATGGAATATTGACCAAATCCAGTAATGTTTACAAGTATGAGTAGCTTAGATCTAGCTCAACAATTTGAGACCATCGCCAGCTTCGTAGCGTTAGAACTCTTCGAGAAAATTCAAACCTCGCAACAAATTTCTTCCCGTGAACTCTGTGTGCGTTCTCCCGTTTACTGCATTGTGACTGTTTAACGTTTGCCAAATTTCCAGATGAACGCCCATCCTTTCCCTGTTCATAATTGAATGGAATATTGACCAAATCCAGTAATGTTTACACGTATGGGTAGCTTAGATCTAGCTCTACAATTTGAGACCATCGCCAGCTTCATAGCGTTGGAACTCTTGGAGAAAATTCAAACCTCGCAAAAAATATATTCCCGTGAACTCTGTGTGCGTTCTCCCGTTTACAGCAATTGTGACCGTGTAACGTTTGCCAAATTTCTAGATGAACGCCCCTCCTTTCCCTGTTCATAATTGAATGGAATATTGACCAAATCCAGTAATGTTTACAAGTATGAGTAGCTTAGATCTAGCTCAACAATTTGAGACCATCGCCAGCTTCGTAGCGTTAGAACTCTTCGAGAAAATTCAAACCTCGCAACAAATTTCTTCCCGTGAACTCTGTGTGCGTTCTCCCGTTTACTGCATTGTGACTGTTTAATGTTTGCCAAATTTCCAGATGAACGTCCATCCTTTCCCTGTTCATAATTGAATGGAATATTGACCAAATCCAGTAATGTTTACACGTATGGGTAGCTTAGATCTAGCGCTACAATTTGAGACCATCGCCAGCTTCATAGCGTTGGAACTCTTGGAGAAAATTCAAACCTCGCAAAAAATATATTCCCGTGAACTCTGTGTGCGTTCTCCCGTTTACTGCATTGTGACTGTTTAACGTTTGCCAAATTTCCAGATGAACGCCCATCCTTTCCCTGTTCATAATTGAATGGAATATTGACCAAATCCAGTAATGTTTACACGTATGGGTAGCTTAGATCTAGCTCTACAATTTGAGACCATCGCCAGCTTCATAGCGTTGGAACTCTTGGAGAAAATTCAAACCTCGCAAAAAATATATTCCCGTGAACTCTGTGTGCGTTCTCCCGTTTACAGCAATTGTGACCGTGTAACGTTTGCCAAATTTCTAGATGAACGCCCATCCTTTCCCTGTTCATAATTGAATGGAATATTGACCAAATCCAGTAATGTTTACAAGTATGAGTAGCTTAGATCTAGCTCAACAATTTGAGACCATCGCCAGCTTCGTAGCGTTAGAACTCTTCGAGAAAATTCAAACCTCGCAACAAATTTCTTCCCGTGAACTCTGTGTGCGTTCTCCCGTTTACTGCATTGTGACTGTTTAATGTTTGCCAAATTTCCAGATGAACGTCCATCCTTTCCCTGTTCATAATTGAATGGAATATTGACCAAATCCAGTAATGTTTACACGTATGGGTAGCTTAGATCTAGCGCTACAATTTGAGACCATCGCCAGCTTCATAGCGTTGGAACTCTTGGAGAAAATTCAAACCTCGCAAAAAATATATTCCCGTGAACTCTGTGTGCGTTCTCCCGTTTACAGCAATTGTGACTGTTTAACGTTTGCCATATTTCCAGATGAACGCCCCTCATTTCCCTGTTAATATTTGAATGGAATATTGACCAAATCCAGTAATGTTTACACGTATGGGTAGCTTAGATCTAGCGCTACAATTTGAGACCATCGCCAGCTTCATAGCGTTGGAACTCTTCGAGAAAATCCAAACCTCGCAAAAAACTTCTTCCCGTGAACTATGTGTGCGTTCTCCAGTTTACAGCATTTTGACTGTTTAACGTTTGCCATATTTCCTGATGAACGCCCCTCCTTTCCCTGTTAATAATTGAATGGAATATTGACCAAATCCAGTAATTTGTACACATATGGGTAGCTTAGATCTAGCGCAACAATTTGAGACCATCGCCAGCTTCATAGCGTTAGAACTCTTCGAGCAAATTCAAAACTCGCAAAAAACTTCTTCCCGTGAACTCTGTGTGCGTTCACCCATTTACTGCATTGTGACTGTTTAACGTTTGCCAAATTTCAGATGAACGCCCCTCCTTTCCCTGTTCATAATTGAATGGAATATTGACCAAATCCAGTAATGTTTACAAGTATGGGTAGCTAAATAGATCTAGCGCTACAATTTGAGAGCATCGCCAGCTTCATAGCGTTGGAACTCTTGGAGAAAATTCAAACCTCGCAAAAAACATATTCCCGTAAACTCTGTGTGCGTTCTCCCGTTTACTGCATTGTGACTGTGTAACGTTTGCCAAATTTCTAGATGAACGCTCATCCTTTCCCTGTTCATAATTGAATGGAATATTGACCAAATCCAGTAATGTTTACAAGTATGAGTAGCTTAGATCTAACTCAACAATTTGAGACCATCGCCAGCTTCGTAGCGTTAGAACTCTTCGAGGAAATTCAAACCTCGCAACAAATTTCTTCCCGTGAACTCTGTGTGCGTTCTCCCGTTTACTGCATTGTGACTGTTTAACGTTTGCCAAATTTCCAGATGAACGTCCATCCTTTCCCTGTTCATAATTGAATGGAATATTGACCAAATCCAGTAATGTTTACACGTATGGGTAGCTTAGATCTAGCGCTACAATTTGAGACCATCGCCAGCTTCATAGCGTTGGAACTCTTGGAGAAAATTCAAACCTCGCAAAAAATATATTCCCGTGAACTCTGTGTGCGTTCTCCCGTTTACAGCAATTGTGACTGTTTAACGTTTGTCATATTTCCAGATGAACGCCCCTCATTTCCCTGTTAATATTTGAATGGAATATTGACCAAATCCAGTAATGTTTACACGTATGGGTAGCTTAGATCTAGCGCTACAATTTGAGACCATCGCCAGCTTCATAGCGTTGGAACTCTTCGAGAAAATCCAAACCTCGCAAAAAACTTCTTCCCGTGAACTATGTGTGCGTTCTCCAGTTTACAGCATTTTGACTGTTTAACGTTTGCCATATTTCCTGATGAACGCCCCTCCTTTCCCTGTTAATAATTGAATGGAATATTGACCAAATCCAGTAATTTGTACACATATGGGTAGCTTAGATCTAGCGCAACAATTTGAGACCATCGCCAGCTTCATAGCGTTAGAACTCTTCGAGCAAATTCAAAACTCGCAAAAAACTTCTTCCCGTGAACTCTGTGTGCGTTCACCCATTTACTGCATTGTGACTGTTTAACGTTTGCCAAATTTCTAGATGAACGCCCATCCTTTCCCTGTTCATAATTGAATGGAATATTGACCAAATCCAGTAATGTTTACAAGTATGAGTAGCTTAGATCTAGCTCAACAATTTGAGACCATCGCCAGCTTCGTAGCGTTAGAACTCTTCGAGGAAATTCAAACCTCGCAACAAATTTCTTCCCGTGAACTCTGTGTGCGTTCTCCCGTTTACTGCATTGTGACTGTTTAACGTTTGCCATATTTCCAGATGAAAGCCCATCCTTTCCCTGTTCATAATTGAATGGAATATTGACCAAATCCAGTAATGTTTACACGTATGGGTAGCTTAGATCTAGCGCTACAATTTGAGACCATCGCCAGCTTCATAGCGTTGGAACTCTTTGAGAAAATTCAAACCTCGCAAAAAATTTCTTCCCGTGGACTCTGTGTGCGTTCTCCCGTTTACAGCAATTGTGACTGTTTAACGTTTGCCATATTTCCAGATGAACGCCCCTCATTTCCCTGTTAATATTTGAATGGAATATTGACCAAATCCAGTAATGTTTACACGTATGGGTAGCTTAGATCTAGCGCTACAATTTGAGACCATCGCCAGCTTCATAGCGTTGGAACTCTTTGAGAAAATTCAAACCTCGCAAAAAAAATATTCCCGTGAACTCTGTGTGCGTTCTCCCGTTTACAGCAATTGTGACTGTTTAACGTTTGCCATATTTCCAGATGAACGCCCCTCATTTCCCTGTTAATATTTGAATGGAATATTGACCAAATCCAGTAATGTTTACACGTATGGGTAGCTTAGATCTAGCGCTACAATTTGAGACCATCGCCAGCTTCATAGCGTTAAAACTCTTCGAGAAAATCCAAACCTCGCAAAAAACTTCTTCCCGTGAACTATGTGTGCGTTCTCCAGTTTACAGCATTTTGACTGTTTAACGTTTGCCATATTTCCTGATGAACGCCCCTCCTTTCCCTGTTAATAATTGAATGGAATATTGACCAAATCCAGTAATTTGTACACATATGGGTAGCTTACATCTAGCGCAACAATTTGAGACCATCGCCAGCTTCATAGCGTTAGAACTCTTCGAGAAAATTCAAAACTCGCAAAAAATTTCTTCCCGTGAACTCTGTGTGCGTTCACCCATTTACTGCATTGTGACGGTTTAACGTTTGCCATATTTCCAGATGAACGCCCCTCCTTTCCTTGTTCATAATTGAATGGAATATTGACCAAATCCAGTAATGTTTACACATATGGGTAGCTTAGATCTAGCGCAACAATTTGAGACCATCGCCAGCTTCATAGCGTTAGAACTCTTCGAGAAAATCCAAAACTCGCAAAAAACTTCTTCCCGTGAACTCTGTGTGCGTTCACCCATTTACTGCATTGTGACTGTTTAACGTTTGCCAAATTTCCAGATGAACGCCCCTCCTTTCCCTGTTCATAATTGAATGGAATATTGACCAAATCCAGTAATGTTTACACGTATGGGTAGCTTAGATCTAGCGCTACAATGTGAGACCATCGCCAGCTTCATAGCGTTGGAACTCTTCGAGAAAATCCAAACCTCGCAAAAAAATTCTTCCCGTGAACTCTGTGTGCGTTCTCCCGTTTACTGCATTTTGACTGTTTAACGTTTGCCATATTTCCTGATGAACGCCCCTCCTTTCCCTGTTAATAATTGAATGGAATATTGACCAAATCCAGTAATTTTTACACATACGGGTAGCTTAGATCTAGCGCAACAATTTGAGACCATCGCCAGCTTCATAGCGTTAGAACTCTTCGAGAAAATTCAAAACTCGCAAATATTTTCTTCCCGTGAACTCTGTGTGCGTTCACCCATTTACTGCATTTTGACTGTTTAACGTTTGCCAAATTTCCAGATGAACGCCCCTCCATTCCCTGTTCATAATTGAATGGAATATTGACCAAATCCAGTAATGTTTACAAGTATGGGTAGCTAAATAGATCTAGCGCTACAATTTGAGACCATCGCCAGCTTCATAGCGTTGGAACTCTTCGAGAAAATTCAAACCTCGCAAAAAATATATTCCCGTAAACTCTGTGTGCGTTCTCCCGTTTACAGCATTGTGACTGTGTAACGTTTGCCAAATTTCTAGATGAACGCCCCTCCTTTCCCTGTTCATAATTGAATGGAATATTGACCAAATCCAGTAATGTTTACAAGTATGAGTAGCTTAGATCTAGCTCAACAATTTGAGACCATCGCCAGCTTCGTAGCGTTAGAACTCTTCGAGAAAATTCAAACCTCGCAACAAATTTCTTCCCGTGAACTCTGTGTGCGTTCTCCCGTTTACTGCATTGTGACTGTTTAACGTTTGCCAAATTTCCAGATGAACGCCCATCCTTTCCCTGTTCATAATTGAATGGAATATTGACCAAATCCAGTAATGTTTACACGTATGGGTAGCTTAGATCTAGCTCTACAATTTGAGACCATCGCCAGCTTCATAGCGTTGGAACTCTTGGAGAAAATTCAAACCTCGCAAAAAATATATTCCCGTGAACTCTGTGTGCGTTCTCCCGTTTACAGCAATTGTGACCGTGTAACGTTTGCCAAATTTCTAGATGAACGCCCCTCCTTTCCCTGTTCATAATTGAATGGAATATTGACCAAATCCAGTAATGTTTACAAGTATGAGTAGCTTAGATCTAGCTCAACAATTTGAGACCATCGCCAGCTTCGTAGCGTTAGAACTCTTCGAGAAAATTCAAACCTCGCAACAAATTTCTTCCCGTGAACTCTGTGTGCGTTCTCCCGTTTACTGCATTGTGACTGTTTAATGTTTGCCAAATTTCCAGATGAACGTCCATCCTTTCCCTGTTCATAATTGAATGGAATATTGACCAAATCCAGTAATGTTTACACGTATGGGTAGCTTAGATCTAGCGCTACAATTTGAGACCATCGCCAGCTTCATAGCGTTGGAACTCTTGGAGAAAATTCAAACCTCGCAAAAAATATATTCCCGTGAACTCTGTGTGCGTTCTCCCGTTTACAGCAATTGTGACCGTGTAACGTTTGCCAAATTTCTAGATGAACGCCCCTCCTTTCCCTGTTCATAATTGAATGGAATATTGACCAAATCCAGTAATGTTTACAAGTATGAGTAGCTTAGATCTAGCTCAACAATTTGAGACCATCGCCAGCTTCGTAGCGTTAGAACTCTTCGAGAAAATTCAAACCTCGCAACAAATTTCTTCCCGTGAACTCTGTGTGCGTTCTCCCGTTTACTGCATTGTGACTGTTTAATGTTTGCCAAATTTCCAGATGAACGTCCATCCTTTCCCTGTTCATAATTGAATGGAATATTGACCAAATCCAGTAATGTTTACACGTATGGGTAGCTTAGATCTAGCGCTACAATTTGAGACCATCGCCAGCTTCATAGCGTTGGAACTCTTGGAGAAAATTCAAACCTCGCAAAAAATATATTCCCGTGAACTCTGTGTGCGTTCTCCCGTTTACTGCATTGTGACTGTTTAACGTTTGCCAAATTTCCAGATGAACGCCCATCCTTTCCCTGTTCATAATTGAATGGAATATTGACCAAATCCAGTAATGTTTACACGTATGGGTAGCTTAGATCTAGCTCTACAATTTGAGACCATCGCCAGCTTCATAGCGTTGGAACTCTTGGAGAAAATTCAAACCTCGCAAAAAATATATTCCCGTGAACTCTGTGTGCGTTCTCCCGTTTACAGCAATTGTGACCGTGTAACGTTTGCCAAATTTCTAGATGAACGCCCATCCTTTCCCTGTTCATAATTGAATGGAATATTGACCAAATCCAGTAATGTTTACAAGTATGAGTAGCTTAGATCTAGCTCAACAATTTGAGACCATCGCCAGCTTCGTAGCGTTAGAACTCTTCGAGAAAATTCAAACCTCGCAACAAATTTCTTCCCGTGAACTCTGTGTGCGTTCTCCCGTTTACTGCATTGTGACTGTTTAATGTTTGCCAAATTTCCAGATGAACGTCCATCCTTTCCCTGTTCATAATTGAATGGAATATTGACCAAATCCAGTAATGTTTACACGTATGGGTAGCTTAGATCTAGCGCTACAATTTGAGACCATCGCCAGCTTCATAGCGTTGGAACTCTTGGAGAAAATTCAAACCTCGCAAAAAATATATTCCCGTGAACTCTGTGTGCGTTCTCCCGTTTACAGCAATTGTGACTGTTTAACGTTTGCCATATTTCCAGATGAACGCCCCTCATTTCCCTGTTAATATTTGAATGGAATATTGACCAAATCCAGTAATGTTTACACGTATGGGTAGCTTAGATCTAGCGCTACAATTTGAGACCATCGCCAGCTTCATAGCGTTGGAACTCTTCGAGAAAATCCAAACCTCGCAAAAAACTTCTTCCCGTGAACTATGTGTGCGTTCTCCAGTTTACAGCATTTTGACTGTTTAACGTTTGCCATATTTCCTGATGAACGCCCCTCCTTTCCCTGTTAATAATTGAATGGAATATTGACCAAATCCAGTAATTTGTACACATATGGGTAGCTTAGATCTAGCGCAACAATTTGAGACCATCGCCAGCTTCATAGCGTTAGAACTCTTCGAGCAAATTCAAAACTCGCAAAAAACTTCTTCCCGTGAACTCTGTGTGCGTTCACCCATTTACTGCATTGTGACTGTTTAACGTTTGCCAAATTTCAGATGAACGCCCCTCCTTTCCCTGTTCATAATTGAATGGAATATTGACCAAATCCAGTAATGTTTACAAGTATGGGTAGCTAAATAGATCTAGCGCTACAATTTGAGAGCATCGCCAGCTTCATAGCGTTGGAACTCTTGGAGAAAATTCAAACCTCGCAAAAAACATATTCCCGTAAACTCTGTGTGCGTTCTCCCGTTTACTGCATTGTGACTGTGTAACGTTTGCCAAATTTCTAGATGAACGCTCATCCTTTCCCTGTTCATAATTGAATGGAATATTGACCAAATCCAGTAATGTTTACAAGTATGAGTAGCTTAGATCTAACTCAACAATTTGAGACCATCGCCAGCTTCGTAGCGTTAGAACTCTTCGAGGAAATTCAAACCTCGCAACAAATTTCTTCCCGTGAACTCTGTGTGCGTTCTCCCGTTTACTGCATTGTGACTGTTTAACGTTTGCCAAATTTCCAGATGAACGTCCATCCTTTCCCTGTTCATAATTGAATGGAATATTGACCAAATCCAGTAATGTTTACACGTATGGGTAGCTTAGATCTAGCGCTACAATTTGAGACCATCGCCAGCTTCATAGCGTTGGAACTCTTGGAGAAAATTCAAACCTCGCAAAAAATATATTCCCGTGAACTCTGTGTGCGTTCTCCCGTTTACAGCAATTGTGACTGTTTAACGTTTGTCATATTTCCAGATGAACGCCCCTCATTTCCCTGTTAATATTTGAATGGAATATTGACCAAATCCAGTAATGTTTACACGTATGGGTAGCTTAGATCTAGCGCTACAATTTGAGACCATCGCCAGCTTCATAGCGTTGGAACTCTTCGAGAAAATCCAAACCTCGCAAAAAACTTCTTCCCGTGAACTATGTGTGCGTTCTCCAGTTTACAGCATTTTGACTGTTTAACGTTTGCCATATTTCCTGATGAACGCCCCTCCTTTCCCTGTTAATAATTGAATGGAATATTGACCAAATCCAGTAATTTGTACACATATGGGTAGCTTAGATCTAGCGCAACAATTTGAGACCATCGCCAGCTTCATAGCGTTAGAACTCTTCGAGCAAATTCAAAACTCGCAAAAAACTTCTTCCCGTGAACTCTGTGTGCGTTCACCCATTTACTGCATTGTGACTGTTTAACGTTTGCCAAATTTCTAGATGAACGCCCATCCTTTCCCTGTTCATAATTGAATGGAATATTGACCAAATCCAGTAATGTTTACAAGTATGAGTAGCTTAGATCTAGCTCAACAATTTGAGACCATCGCCAGCTTCGTAGCGTTAGAACTCTTCGAGGAAATTCAAACCTCGCAACAAATTTCTTCCCGTGAACTCTGTGTGCGTTCTCCCGTTTACTGCATTGTGACTGTTTAACGTTTGCCATATTTCCAGATGAAAGCCCATCCTTTCCCTGTTCATAATTGAATGGAATATTGACCAAATCCAGTAATGTTTACACGTATGGGTAGCTTAGATCTAGCGCTACAATTTGAGACCATCGCCAGCTTCATAGCGTTGGAACTCTTTGAGAAAATTCAAACCTCGCAAAAAATTTCTTCCCGTGGACTCTGTGTGCGTTCTCCCGTTTACAGCAATTGTGACTGTTTAACGTTTGCCATATTTCCAGATGAACGCCCCTCATTTCCCTGTTAATATTTGAATGGAATATTGACCAAATCCAGTAATGTTTACACGTATGGGTAGCTTAGATCTAGCGCTACAATTTGAGACCATCGCCAGCTTCATAGCGTTGGAACTCTTTGAGAAAATTCAAACCTCGCAAAAAAAATATTCCCGTGAACTCTGTGTGCGTTCTCCCGTTTACAGCAATTGTGACTGTTTAACGTTTGCCATATTTCCAGATGAACGCCCCTCATTTCCCTGTTAATATTTGAATGGAATATTGACCAAATCCAGTAATGTTTACACGTATGGGTAGCTTAGATCTAGCGCTACAATTTGAGACCATCGCCAGCTTCATAGCGTTAAAACTCTTCGAGAAAATCCAAACCTCGCAAAAAACTTCTTCCCGTCAACTATGTGTGCGTTCTCCAGTTTACAGCATTTTGACTGTTTAACGTTTGCCATATTTCCTGATGAACGCCCCTCCTTTCCCTGTTAATAATTGAATGGAATATTGACCAAATCCAGTAATTTGTACACGTATGGGTAGCTTACATCTAGCGCAACAATTTGAGACCATCGCCAGCTTCATAGCGTTAGAACTCTTCGAGAAAATTCAAAACTCGCAAAAAATTTCTTCCCGTGAACTCTGTGTGCGTTCACCCATTTACTGCATTGTGACGGTTTAACGTTTGCCATATTTCCAGATGAACGCCCCTCCTTTCCTTGTTCATAATTGAATGGAATATTGACCAAATCCAGTAATGTTTACACATATGGGTAGCTTAGATCTAGCGCAACAATTTGAGACCATCGCCAGCTTCATAGCGTTAGAACTCTTCGAGAAAATCCAAAACTCGCAAAAAACTTCTTCCCGTGAACTCTGTGTGCGTTCACCCATTTACTGCATTGTGACTGTTTAACGTTTGCCAAATTTCCAGATGAACGCCCCTCCTTTCCCTGTTCATAATTGAATGGAATATTGACCAAATCCAGTAATGTTTACACGTATGGGTAGCTTAGATCTAGCGCTACAATGTGAGACCATCGCCAGCTTCATAGCGTTGGAACTCTTCGAGAAAATCCAAACCTCGCAAAAAAATTCTTCCCGTGAACTCTGTGTGCGTTCTCCCGTTTACTGCATTTTGACTGTTTAACGTTTGCCATATTTCCTGATGAACGCCCCTCCTTTCCCTGTTAATAATTGAATGGAATATTGACCAAATCCAGTAATTTTTACACATACGGGTAGCTTAGATCTAGCGCAACAATTTGAGACCATCGCCAGCTTCATAGCGTTAGAACTCTTCGAGAAAATTCAAAACTCGCAAATATTTTCTTCCCGTGAACTCTGTGTGCGTTCACCCATTTACTGCATTTTGACTGTTTAACGTTTGCCAAATTTCCAGATGAACGCCCCTCCATTCCCTGTTCATAATTGAATGGAATATTGACCAAATCCAGTAATGTTTACAAGTATGGGTAGCTAAATAGATCTAGCGCTACAATTTGAGACCATCGCCAGCTTCATAGCGTTGGAACTCTTCGAGAAAATTCAAACCTCGCAAAAAATATATTCCCGTAAACTCTGTGTGCGTTCTCCCGTTTACAGCATTGTGACTGTGTAACGTTTGCCAAATTTCTAGATGAACGCCCCTCCTTTCCCTGTTCATAATTGAATGGAATATTGACCAAATCCAGTAATGTTTACAAGTATGAGTAGCTTAGATCTAGCTCAACAATTTGAGACCATCGCCAGCTTCGTAGCGTTAGAACTCTTCGAGAAAATTCAAACCTCGCAACAAATTTCTTCCCGTGAACTCTGTGTGCGTTCTCCCGTTTACTGCATTGTGACTGTTTAACGTTTGCCAAATTTCCAGATGAACGCCCATCCTTTCCCTGTTCATAATTGAATGGAATATTGACCAAATCCAGTAATGTTTACACGTATGGGTAGCTTAGATCTAGCTCTACAATTTGAGACCATCGCCAGCTTCATAGCGTTGGAACTCTTGGAGAAAATTCAAACCTCGCAAAAAATATATTCCCGTGAACTCTGTGTGCGTTCTCCCGTTTACAGCAATTGTGACCGTGTAACGTTTGCCAAATTTCTAGATGAACGCCCCTCCTTTCCCTGTTCATAATTGAATGGAATATTGACCAAATCCAGTAATGTTTACAAGTATGAGTAGCTTAGATCTAGCTCAACAATTTGAGACCATCGCCAGCTTCGTAGCGTTAGAACTCTTCGAGAAAATTCAAACCTCGCAACAAATTTCTTCCCGTGAACTCTGTGTGCGTTCTCCCGTTTACTGCATTGTGACTGTTTAATGTTTGCCAAATTTCCAGATGAACGTCCATCCTTTCCCTGTTCATAATTGAATGGAATATTGACCAAATCCAGTAATGTTTACACGTATGGGTAGCTTAGATCTAGCGCTACAATTTGAGACCATCGCCAGCTTCATAGCGTTGGAACTCTTGGAGAAAATTCAAACCTCGCAAAAAATATATTCCCGTGAACTCTGTGTGAGTTCTCCCGTTTACTGCATTGTGACTGTTTAACGTTTGCCAAATTTCCAGATGAACGCCCATCCTTTCCCTGTTCATAATTGAATGGAATATTGACCAAATCCAGTAATGTTTACACGTATGGGTAGCTTAGATCTAGCTCTACAATTTGAGACCATCGCCAGCTTCATAGCGTTGGAACTCTTGGAGAAAATTCAAACCTCGCAAAAAATATATTCCCGTGAACTCTGTGTGCGTTCTCCCGTTTACAGCAATTGTGACCGTGTAACGTTTGCCAAATTTCTAGATGAACGCCCATCCTTTCCCTGTTCATAATTGAATGGAATATTGACCAAATCCAGTAATGTTTACAAGTATGAGTAGCTTAGATCTAGCTCAACAATTTGAGACCATCGCCAGCTTCGTAGCGTTAGAACTCTTCGAGAAAATTCAAACCTCGCAACAAATTTCTTCCCGTGAACTCTGTGTGCGTTCTCCCGTTTACTGCATTGTGACTGTTTAATGTTTGCCAAATTTCCAGATGAACGTCCATCCTTTCCCTGTTCATAATTGAATGGAATATTGACCAAATCCAGTAATGTTTACACGTATGGGTAGCTTAGATCTAGCGCTACAATTTGAGACCATCGCCAGCTTCATAGCGTTGGAACTCTTGGAGAAAATTCAAACCTCGCAAAAAATATATTCCCGTGAACTCTGTGTGCGTTCTCCCGTTTACAGCAATTGTGACTGTTTAACGTTTGCCATATTTCCAGATGAACGCCCCTCATTTCCCTGTTAATATTTGAATGGAATATTAACCAAATCCAGTAATGTTTACACGTATGGGTAGCTTAGATCTAGCGCTACAATTTGAGACCATCGCCAGCTTCATAGCGTTGGAACTCTTCGAGAAAATCCAAACCTCGCAAAAAAATTCTTCCCGTGAACTATGTGTGCGTTCTCCAGTTTACAGCATTTTGACTGTTTAACGTTTGCCATATTTCCTGATGAACGCCCCTCCTTTCCCTGTTAATAATTGAATGGAATATTGACCAAATCCAGTAATTTGTACACATATGGGTAGCTTAGATCTAGCGCAACAATTTGAGACCATCGCCAGCTTCATAGCGTTAGAACTCTTCGAGCAAATTCAAAACTCGCAAAAAACTTCTTCCCGTGAACTCTGTGTGCGTTCACCCATTTACTGCATTGTGACTGTTTAACGTTTGCCAAATTTCAGATGAACGCCCCTCCTTTCCCTGTTCATAATTGAATGGAATATTGACCAAATCCAGTAATGTTTACAAGTATGGGTAGCTAAATAGATCTAGCGCTACAATTTGAGAGCATCGCCAGCTTCATAGCGTTGGAACTCTTGGAGAAAATTCAAACCTCGCAAAAAACATATTCCCGTAAACTCTGTGTGCGTTCTCCCGTTTACTGCATTGTGACTGTGTAACGTTTGCCAAATTTCTAGATGAACGCTCATCCTTTCCCTGTTCATAATTGAATGGAATATTGACCAAATCCAGTAATGTTTACAAGTATGAGTAGCTTAGATCTAACTCAACAATTTGAGACCATCGCCAGCTTCGTAGCGTTAGAACTCTTCGAGGAAATTCAAACCTCGCAACAAATTTCTTCCCGTGAACTCTGTGTGCGTTCTCCCGTTTACTGCATTGTGACTGTTTAACGTTTGCCAAATTTCCAGATGAAAGCCCATCCTTTCCCTGTTCATAATTGAATGGAATATTGACCAAATCCAGTAATGTTTACACGTATGGGTAGCTTAGATCTAGCGCTACAATTTGAGACCATCGCCAGCTTCATAGCGTTGGAACTCTTGGAGAAAATTCAAAACTCGCAAAAAATATATTCCCGTGAACTCTGTGTGCGTTCTCCCGTTTACAGCAATTGTGACTGTTTAACGTTTGCCATATTTCCAGATGAACGCCCCTCATTTCCCTGTTAATATTTGAATGGAATATTGACCAAATCCAGTAATGTTTACACGTATGGGTAGCTTAGATCTAGCGCTACAATTTGAGACCATCGCCAGCTTCATAGCGTTGGAACTCTTCGAGAAAATCCAAACCTCGCAAAAAACTTCTTCCCGTGAACTATGTGTGCGTTCTCCAGTTTACAGCATTTTGACTGTTTAACGTTTGCCATATTTCCTGATGAACGCCCCTCCTTTCCCTGTTAATAATTGAATGGAATATTGACCAAATCCAGTAATTTGTACACATATGGGTAGCTTAGATCTAGCGCAACAATTTGAGACCATCGCCAGCTTCATAGCGTTAGAACTCTTCGAGCAAATTCAAAACTCGCAAAAAACTTCTTCCCGTGAACTCTGTGTGCGTTCACCCATTTACTGCATTGTGACTGTTTAACGTTTGCCAAATTTCAGATGAACGCCCCTCATTTCCCTGTTAATATTTGAATAGAATATTGACCAAATCCAGTAATGTTTACACGTATGGGTAGCTTAGATCTAGCGCTACAATTTGAGACCATCGCCAGCTTCATAGCGTTGGAACTCTTCGAGAAAATCCAAACCTCGCAAAAAACTTCTTCCCGTGAACTCTGTGTGCGTTATCCCGTTTACTGCATTGTGACGGTTTAACGTTTGCCAAATTTCCAGATGAACGCCCCTCCTTTCCCTGTTCATAATTGAATGGAATATTGACCAAATCCAGTAATGTTTACAAGTATGAGTAGCTTAGATCTAGCTCAACAATTTGAGACCATCGCCAGCTTCATAGCGTTGGAACTCTTCGAGAAAATTCAAACCTCGCAAAAAACATATTCCCGTAAACTCTGTGTGCGTTCTCCCGTTTACAGCATTGTGACTGTGTAACGTTTGCCAAATTTCTAGATGAACGCCCCTCCTTTCCCTGTTCATAATTGAATGGAATATTGACCAAATCCAGTAATGTTTACAAGTATGAGTAGCTTAGATCTAGCTCAACAATTTGAGACCATCGCCAGCTTCGTAGCGTTAGAACTCTTCGAGAAAATTCAAACCTCGCAACAAATTTCTTCCCGTGAACTCTGTGTGCGTTCTCCCGTTTACTGCATTGTGACTGTTTAACGTTTGCCAAATTTTCTGATGAACGCCCATCCTTTCCCTGTTCATAATTGAATGGAATATTGACCAAATCCAGTAATGTTTACACGTATGGGTAGCTTAGATCTAGCGCAACAATTTGAGACCATCGCCAGCTTCATAGCGTTGGAACTCTTTGAGAAAATTCAAACCTCGCAAAAAATATATTCCCGTGAACTCTGTGTGCGTTCTCCCGTTTACAGCAATTGTGACTGTTTAACGTTTGCCATATTTCCAGATGAACGCCCCTCATTTCCCTGTTAATATTTGAATGGAATATTGACCAAATCCAGTAATGTTTACACGTATGGGTAGCTTAGATCTAGCGCTACAATTTGAGACCATCGCCAGCTTCATAGCGTTGGAACTCTTCGAGAAAATCCAAACCTCGAAAAAAACTTCTTCCCGTGAACTCTGTGTGCGTTCTCCCGTTTACTGCATTTTGACTGTTTAACGTTTGCCATATTTCCTGATGAACGCCCCTCCTTTCCCTGTTAATAATTGAATGGAATATTTACCAAATCCAGTAATGTTTACACATATGGGTAGCTTAGATCTAGCTCAACAATTTGAGACCATCGCCAGCTTCATAGCGTTAGAACTCTTCGAGAAAATTCAAAACTCGCAAAAAACTTCTTCCCGTGAACTCTGTGTGCGTTCACCCATTTACTGCATTGTGACTGTTTAACGTTTGCCAAATTTCCAGATGAACGCCCCTCCTTTCCCTGTTCATAATTGAATGGAATATTGACCAAATCCAGTAATGTTTACACGTATGAGTAGCTTAGATCTAGCGCTACAATTTGAGACCATCGCCAGCTTCATAGCGTTGGAACTCTTCGAGAAAATCCAAACCTCGCAATAGTATTCTTCCCGTGAACTCTGTGTGCGTTCTCCCGTTTACTGCATTTTGACTGTTTAACGTTTGCCATATTTCCTGATGAACGCCCCTCCTTTCCCTGTTAATAATTGAATGGAATATTGACCAAATCCAGTAATTTTTACACATATGGGTAGCTTAGATCTAGCGCAACAATTTGAGACCATCGCCAGCTTCATAGCGTTAGAACTCTTCGAGAAAATTCAAAACTCGCAAAACTTTTCTTCCCGTGAACTCTGTGTGCGTTCACCCATTTACTGCATTGTGACTGTTTAACGTTTGCCAAATTTCCAGATGAACGCCCCTCCTTTCCCTGTTCATAATTGAATGGAATATTGACCAAATCCAGTAATGTTTACAAGTATGGGTAGCTAAATAGATCTAGCGCTACAATTTGAGACCATCGCCAGCTTCATAGCGTTGGAACTCTTCGAGAAAATTCAAACCTCGCAAAAAATATATTCCCGTAAACTCTGTGTGCGTTCTCCCGTTTATAGCATTGTGACTGTGTAACGTTTGCCAAATTTCTAGATGAACGCCCCTCCTTTCCCTGTTCATAATTGAATGGAATATTGACCAAATCCAGTAATGTTTACAAGTATGAGTAGCTTAGATCTAGCTCAACAATTTGAGACCATCGCCAGCTTCGTAGCGTTAGAACTCTTCGACAAAATTCAAACCTCGCAACAAATTTCTTCCCGTGAACTCTGTGTGCGTTCTCCCGTTTACTGCATTGTGACTGTTTAACGTTTGCCAAATTTCCAGATGAACGCCCATCCTTTCCCTGTTCATAATTGAATGGAATATTGACCAAATCCAGTAATGTTTACACGTATGGGTAGCTTAGATCTAGCGCTACAATTTGAGACCATCGCCAGCTTCATAGCGTTGGAACTCTTGGAGAAAATTCAAACCTCGCAAAAAATATATTCCCGTGAACTCTGTGTGCGTTCTCCCGTTTACAGCAATTGTGACTGTTTAACGTTTGCCATATTTACAGATGAACGCCCCTCATTTCCCTGTTAATATTTGAATGGAATATTGACCAAATCCAGTAATGTTTACACGTATGGGTAGCTTAGATCTAGCGCTACAATTTGAGACCATCGCCAGCTTCATAGCGTTGGAACTCTTCGAGAAAATCCAAACCTCGCAAAAAAATTATTCCCGTGAACTCTGTGTGCGTTCTCCCGTTTACTGCATTTTGACTGTTTAACGTTTGCCATATTTCCTGATGAACGCCCCTCCTTTCCCTGTTAATAATTGAATGGAATATTGACCAAATCCAGTAATTTGTACACATATGGGTAGCTTACATCTAGCGCAACAATTTGAGACCATCGCCAGCTTCATAGCGTTGGAACTCTTCGAGAAAATTCAAAACTCGCAAAAATTTTCTTCCCGTGAACTCTGTGTGCGTTCACCCATTTACTGCATTGTGACTGTTTAACGTTTCCCATATTTCCAGATGAACGCCCCTCCTTTCCCTGTTCATAATTGAATGGAATATTGACCAAATCCAGTAATGTTTACACATATGGGTAGCTTAGATCTAGCGCAACAATTTGAGACCATCGCCAGCTTCATAGCGTTGGAACTCTTGGAGAAAATTCAAACCTCGCAAAAAATATATTCCCGTGGACTCTGTGTGCGTTCTCCCGTTTACAGCAATTGTGACTGTTTAACGTTTGCCATATTTACAGATGAACGCCCCTCATTTCCCTGTTAATATTTGAATGGAATATTGACCAAATCCAGTAATGTTTACACGTATGGGTAGCTTAGATCTAGCGCTACAATTTGAGACCATCGCCAGCTTCATAGCGTTGGAACTCTTCGAGAAAATCCAAACCTCGCAAAAAACTTCTTCCCGTGAACTCTGTGTGCGTTCTCCCGTTTACTGCATTTTGACTGTTTAACGTTTGCCATATTTCCTGATGAACGCCCCTCCTTTCCCTGTTAATAATTGAATGGAATATTGACCAAATCCAGTAATTTGTACACATATGGGTAGCTTACATCTAGCGCAACAATTTGAGACCATCGCCAGCTTCATAGCGTTGGAACTCTTCGAGAAAATTCAAAACTCGCAAAAATTTTCTTCCCGTGAACTCTGTGTGCGTTCACCCATTTACTGCATTGTGACTGTTTAACGTTTCCCATATTTCCAGATGAACGCCCCTCCTTTCCCTGTTCATAATTGAATGGAATATTGACCAAATCCAGTAATGTTTACACATATGGGTAGCTTAGATCTAGCGCAACAATTTGAGACCATCGCCAGCTTCATAGCGTTAGAACTCTTCGAGAAAATTCAAAACTCGCAAAAAACTTTTTCCCGTGAACTCTGTGTGCGTTCACCCATTTACTGCATTGTGACTGTTTAACGTTTGCCAAATTTCCAGATGAACGCCCCTCCTTTCCCTGTTCATAATTGAATGGAATATTGACCAAATCCAGTAATGTTTACACGTATGGGTAGCTTAGATCTAGCGCTACAATTTGAGACCATCGCCAGCTTTATAGCGTTGGAACTCTTCGAGAAAATCCAAACCTCGCAACAAAATTCTTCCCGTTAACTCTGTGTGCGTTCTCCCGTTTACTGCATTTTGACTGTTTAACGTTTGCCATATTTCCTGATGAACGCCCCTCCTTTCCCTGTTAATAATTGAATGGAATATTGACCAAATCCAGTAATTTTTACACATATGGGTAGCTTAGATCTAGCGCAACAATTTGAGACCATCGCCAGCTTCATAGCGTTAGAACTCTTCGAGAAAATTCAAAACTCGCAAAACTTTTCTTCCCGTGAACTCTGTGTGCGTTCACCCATTTACTGCATTGTGACTGTTTAACGTTTGCCAAATTTCCAGATGAACGCCCCTCCTTTCCCTGTTCATAATTGAATGGAATATTGACCAAATCCAGTAATGTTTACAAGTATGGGTAGCTAAATAGATCTAGCGCTACAATTTGAGACCATCGCCAGCTTCATAGCGTTGGAACTCTTCGAGAAAATTCAAACCTCGCAAAAAATATATTCCCGTAAACTCTGTGTGCGTTCTCCCGTTTACAGCATTGTGACTGTGTAACGTTTGCCAAATTTCTAGATGAACACCCCTCCTTTCCCTGTTCATAATTGAATGGAATATTGACCAAATCCAGTAATGTTTACACGTATGAGTAGCTTAGATCTAGCTCAACAATTTGAGACCATCCCCACCTTCGTAGCGTTAGAACTCTTCGAGAAAATTCAAACCTCGCAACAAATTTCTTCCCGTGAACTCTGTGTGCGTTCTCCCGTTTACTGCATTGTGACTGTTTAACGTTTGCCAAATTTCCAGATGAACGCCCATCCTTTCCCTGTTCATAATTGAATGGAATATTGACCAAATCCAGTAATGTTTACACGTATGGGTAGCTTAGATCTAGCGCTACAATTTGAGACCATCGCCAGCTTCATAGCGTTGGAACTCTTGGAGAAAATTCAAACCTCGCAAAAAATATATTCCCGTGAACTCTGTGTGCGTTCTCCCGTTTACAGCAATTGTGACTGTTTAACGTTTGCCATATTTACAGATGAACGCCCCTCATTTCCCTGTTAATATTTGAATGGAATATTGACCAAATCCAGTAATGTTTACACGTATGGGTAGCTTAGATCTAGCGCTACAATTTGAGACCATCGCCAGCTTCATAGCGTTGGAACTCTTCGAGAAAATCCAAACCTCGCAAAAAACTTCTTCCCGTGAACTCTGTGTGCGTTCTCCCGTTTACTGCATTTTGACTGTTTAACGTTTGCCATATTTCCTGATGAACGCCCCTCCTTTCCCTGTTAATAATTGAATGGAATATTGACCAAATCCAGTAATTTGTACACATATGGGTAGCTTACATCTAGCGCAACAATTTGAGACCATCGCCACCTTCATAGCGTTGGAACTCTTCGAGAAAATTCAAAACTCGCAAAAATTTTCTTCCCGTGAACTCTGTGTGCGTTCACCCATTTACTGCATTGTGACTGTTTAACGTTTCCCATATTTCCAGATGAACGCCCCTCCTTTCCCTGTTCATAATTGAATGGAATATTGACCAAATCCAGTAATGTTTACACATATGGGTAGCTTAGATCTAGCGCAACAATTTGAGACCATCGCCAGCTTCATAGCGTTGGAACTCTTGGAGAAAATTCAAACCTCGCAAAAAATATATTCCCGTGGACTCTGTGTGCGTTCTCCCGTTTACAGCAATTGTGACTGTTTAACGTTTGCCATATTTACAGATGAACGCCCCTCATTTCCCTGTTAATATTTGAATGGAATATTGACCAAATCCAGTAATGTTTACACGTATGGGTAGCTTAGATCTAGCGCTACAATTTGAGACCATCGCCAGCTTCATAGCGTTGGAACTCTTCGAGAAAATCCAAACCTCGCAAAAAACTTCTTCCCGTGAACTCTGTGTGCGTTCTCCCGTTTACTGCATTTTGACTGTTTAACGTTTGCCATATTTCCTGATGAACGCCCCTCCTTTCCCTGTTAATAATTGAATGGAATATTGACCAAATCCAGTAATTTGTACACATATGGGTAGCTTACATCTAGCGCAACAATTTGAGACCATCGCCAGCTTCATAGCGTTGGAACTCTTCGAGAAAATTCAAAACTCGCAAAAATTTTCTTCCCGTGAACTCTGTGTGCGTTCACCCATTTACTGCATTGTGACTGTTTAACGTTTCCCATATTTCCAGATGAACGCCCCTCCTTTCCCTGTTCATAATTGAATGGAATATTGACCAAATCCAGTAATGTTTACACATATGGGTAGCTTAGATCTAGCGCAACAATTTGAGACCATCGCCAGCTTCATAGCGTTAGAACTCTTCGAGAAAATTCAAAACTCGCAAAAAACTTTTTCCCGTGAACTCTGTGTGCGTTCACCCATTTACTGCATTGTGACTGTTTAACGTTTGCCAAATTTCCAGATGAACGCCCCTCCTTTCCCTGTTCATAATTGAATGGAATATTGACCAAATCCAGTAATGTTTACACGTATGGGTAGCTTAGATCTAGCGCTACAATTTGAGACCATCGCCAGCTTTATAGCGTTGGAACTCTTCGAGAAAATCCAAACCTCGCAACAAAATTCTTCCCGTTAACTCTGTGTGCGTTCTCCCGTTTACTGCATTTTGACTGTTTAACGTTTGCCATATTTCCTGATGAACGCCCCTCCTTTCCCTGTTAATAATTGAATGGAATATTGACCAAATCCAGTAATTTTTACACATATGGGTAGCTTAGATCTAGCGCAACAATTTGAGACCATCGCCAGCTTCATAGCGTTAGAACTCTTCGAGAAAATTCAAAACTCGCAAAACTTTTCTTCCCGTGAACTCTGTGTGCGTTCACCCATTTACTGCATTGTGACTGTTTAACGTTTGCCAAATTTCCAGATGAACGCCCCTCCTTTCCCTGTTCATAATTGAATGGAATATTGACCAAATCCAGTAATGTTTACAAGTATGGGTAGCTAAATAGATCTAGCGCTACAATTTGAGACCATCGCCAGCTTCATAGCGTTGGAACTCTTCGAGAAAATTCAAACCTCGCAAAAAATATATTCCCGTAAACTCTGTGTGCGTTCTCCCGTTTACAGCATTGTGACTGTGTAACGTTTGCCAAATTTCTAGATGAACACCCCTCCTTTCCCTGTTCATAATTGAATGGAATATTGACCAAATCCAGTAATGTTTACACGTATGAGTAGCTTAGATCTAGCTCAACAATTTGAGACCATCCCCACCTTCGTAGCGTTAGAACTCTTCGAGAAAATTCAAACCTCGCAACAAATTTCTTCCCGTGAACTCTGTGTGCGTTCTCCCGTTTACTGCATTGTGACTGTTTAACGTTTGCCAAATTTCCAGATGAACGCCCATCCTTTCCCTGTTCATAATTGAATGGAATATTGACCAAATCCAGTAATGTTTACACGTATGGGTAGCTTAGATCTAGCGCTACAATTTGAGACCATCGCCAGCTTCATAGCGTTGGAACTCTTCGAGAAAATTCAAACCTCGCAAAAAATATATTCCCGTGAACTCTGTGTGCGTTCTCCCGTTTACAGCAATTGTGACTGTTTAACGTTTGCCATATTTCCAGATGAACGCCCCTCATTTCCCTGTTAATATTTGAATGGAATATTGACCAAATCCAGTAATGTTTACACGTATGGGTAGCTTAGATCTAGCGCTACAATTTGAGACCATCGCCAGCTTCATAGCGTTGGAACTCTTCGAGAAAATCCAAACCTCGCAAAAAACTTCTTCCCGTGAACTCTGTGTGCGTTCTCCCGTTTACTGCATTTTGACTGTTTAACGTTTGCCATATTTCCAGATGAACGCCCCTCCTTTCCTTGTTCATAATTGAATGGAATATTGACCAAATCCAGTAATGTTTACACATATGGGTAGCTTAGATCTAGCGCTACAATTTGAGACCATCGCCAGCTTCATAGCGTTGGAGCTCTTGGAGAAAATTCAAACCTCGCAAAAAATATATTCCCGTGAACTCTGTGTGCGTTCTCCCGTTGACAGCAATTGTGACTGTTTAACGTTTGCCATATTTCCAGATGAACGCCCCTCATTTCCCTGTTAATATTTGAATGGAATATTGACCAAATCCAGTAATGTTTACACGTATGGGTAGCTTAGATCTAGCGCTACAATTTGAGACCATCGCCAGCTTCATAGCGTTGGAACTCTTCGAGAAAATCCAAACCTCGCAAAAAAATATATTCCCGTGAACTCTGTGTGCGTTCTCCCGTTGACAGCAATTGTGACTGTTTAACGTTTGCCATATTTCCAGATGAACGCCCCTCATTTCCCTGTTAATATTTGAATGGAATATTGACCAAATCCAGTAATGTTTACAAGTATGGGTAGCTAAATAGATCTAGCGCTACAATTTGAGACCATCGCCAGCTTCATAGCGTTGGAACTCTTCGAGAAAATTCAAACCTCGCAAAAAATATATTCCCGTAAACTCTGTGTGCGTTCTCCCGTTTACAGCATTGTGACTGTGTAACGTTTGCCAAATTTCTAGATGAACGCCCCTCCTTTCCCTGTTCATAATTGAATGGAATATTGACCAAATCCAGTAATGTTTACACGTATGAGTAGCTTAGATCTAGCTCAACAATTTGAGACCATCGCCAGCTTCATAGCGTTAGAACTCTTCGAGAAAATCCAAAACTCGCAAAAAACTTCTTCCCGTGAACTCTGTGTGCGTTCACCCATTTACTGCATTGTGACTGTTTAACGTTTGCCAAATTTCCAGATGAACGCCCCTCCTTTCCCTGTTCATAATTGAATGGAATATTGACCAAATCCAGTAATGTTTACACGTATGGGTAGCTTAGATCTAGCGCTACAATTTGAGACCATCGCCAGCTTCATAGCGTTGGAACTCTTGGAGAAAATTCAAACCTCGCAAAAAATATATGCCCGTGAACTCTGTGTGCGTTCTCCCGTTGACAGCAATTGTGACTGTTTAACGTTTGCCATATTTCCAGATGAACGCCCCTCATTTCCCTGTTAATATTTGAATGGAATATTGACCAAATCCAGTAATGTTTACACGTATGGGTAGCTTAGATCTAGCGCTACAATTTGAGACCATCGCCAGCTTCATAGCGTTGGAACTCTTCGAGAAAATCCAAACCTCGCAAAAAAATTCTTCCCGTGAACTCTGTGTGCGTTCTCCCGTTTACAGCATTGTGACTGTGTAACGTTTGCCAAATTTCTAGATGAACGCCCCTCCTTTCCCTGTTCATAATTGAATGGAATATTGACCAAATCCAGTAATGTTTACACGTATGAGTAGCTTAGATCTAGCTCAACAATTTGAGACCATCGCCACCTTCGTAGCGTTAGAACTCTTCGACAAAATTCAAACCTCGCAACAAATTTCTTCCCGTGAACTCTGTGTGCGTTCTCCCGTTTACTGCATTGTGACTGTTTAACGTTTGCCAAATTTCCAGATGAACGCCCATCCTTTCCCTGTTCATAATTGAATGGAATATTGACCAAATCCAGTAATGTTTACACGTATGGGTAGCTTAGATCTAGCGCTACAATTTGAGACCATCGCCAGCTTCATAGCGTTGGAACTCTTCGAGAAAATTCAAACCTCGCAAAAAATATATTCCCGTGAACTCTGTGTGCGTTCTCCCGTTGACAGCAATTGTGACTGTTTAACGTTTGCCATATTTCCAGATGAACGCCCCTCATTTCCCTGTTAATATTTGAATGGAATATTGACCAAATCCAGTAATGTTTACACGTATGGGTAGCTTAGATCTAGCGCTACAATTTGAGACCATCGCCAGCTTCATAGCATTGGAACTCTTCGAGAAAATCCAAACCTCGCAAAAAAATTCTTCCCGTGAACTCTGTGTGCGTTCTCCCGTTTACAGCATTGTGACTGTGTAACGTTTGCCAAATTTCTAGATGAACGCCCCTCCTTTCCCTGTTCATAATTGAATGGAATATTGACCAAATCCAGTAATGTTTACACGTATGAGTAGCTTAGATCTAGCTCAACAATTTGAGACCATCGCCACCTTCGTAGCGTTAGAACTCTTCGACAAAATTCAAACCTCGCAACAAATTTCTTCCCGTGAACTCTGTGTGCGTTCTCCCGTTTACTGCATTGTGACTGTTTAACGTTTGCCAAATTTCCAGATGAACGCCCATCCTTTCCCTGTTCATAATTGAATGGAATATTGACCAAATCCAGTAATGTTTACACGTATGGGTAGCTTAGATCTAGCGCTACAATTTGAGACCATCGCCAGCTTCATAGCGTTGGAACTCTTCGAGAAAATTCAAACCTCGCAAAAAATATATTCCCGTGAACTCTGTGTGCGTTCTCCCGTTTACAGCAATTGTGACTGTTTAACGTTTGCCATATTTCCAGATGAACGCCCCTCATTTCCCTGTTAATATTTGAATGGAATATTGACCAAATCCAGTAATGTTTACACGTATGGGTAGCTTAGATCTAGCGCTACAATTTGAGACCATCGCCAGCTTCATAGCGTTGGAACTCTTCGAGAAAATCCAAACCTCGCAAAAAACTTCTTCCCGTGAACTCTGTGTGCGTTCTCCCGTTTACTGCATTTTGACTGTTTAACGTTTGCCATATTTCCAGATGAACGCCCCTCCTTTCCTTGTTCATAATTGAATGGAATATTGACCAAATCCAGTAATGTTTACACGTATGGGTAGCTTAGATCTAGCGCTACAATTTGAGACCATCGCCAGCTTCATAGCGTTGGAGCTCTTGGAGAAAATTCAAACCTCGCAAAAAATATATTCCCGTGAACTCTGTGTGCGTTCTCCCGTTGACAGCAATTGTGACTGTTTAACGTTTGCCATATTTCCAGATGAACGCCCCTCATTTCCCTGTTAATATTTGAATGGAATATTGACCAAATCCAGTAATGTTTACACGTATGGGTAGCTTAGATCTAGCGCTACAATTTGAGACCATCGCCAGCTTCATAGCGTTGGAACTCTTCGAGAAAATCCAAACCTCGCAACAAAATATATTCCCGTGAACTCTGTGTGCGTTCTCCCGTTGACAGCAATTGTGACTGTTTAACGTTTGCCATATTTCCAGATGAACGCCCCTCATTTCCCTGTTAATATTTGAATGGAATATTGACCAAATCCAGTAATGTTTACAAGTATGGGTAGCTAAATAGATCTAGCGCTACAATTTGAGACCATCGCCAGCTTCATAGCGTTGGAACTCTTCGAGAAAATTCAAACCTCGCAAAAAATATATTCCCGTAAACTCTGTGTGCGTTCTCCCGTTTACAGCATTGTGACTGTGTAACGTTTGCCAAATTTCTAGATGAACGCCCCTCCTTTCCCTGTTCATAATTGAATGGAATATTGACCAAATCCAGTAATGTTTACACGTATGAGTAGCTTAGATCTAGCTCAACAATTTGAGACCATCGCCAGCTTCATAGCGTTAGAACTCTTCGAGAAAATCCAAAACTCGCAAAAAACTTCTTCCCGTGAACTCTGTGTGCGTTCACCCATTTACTGCATTGTGACTGTTTAACGTTTGCCAAATTTCCAGATGAACGCCCCTCCTTTCCCTGTTCATAATTGAATGGAATATTGACCAAATCCAGTAATGTTTACACGTATGGGTAGCTTAGATCTAGCGCTACAATTTGAGACCATCGCCAGCTTCATAGCGTTGGAACTCTTGGAGAAAATTCAAACCTCGCAAAAAATATATGCCCGTGAACTCTGTGTGCGTTCTCCCGTTGACAGCAATTGTGACTGTTTAACGTTTGCCATATTTCCAGATGAACGCCCCTCATTTCCCTGTTAATATTTGAATGGAATATTGACCAAATCCAGTAATGTTTACACGTATGGGTAGCTTAGATCTAGCGCTACAATTTGAGACCATCGCCAGCTTCATAGCGTTGGAACTCTTCGAGAAAATCCAAACCTCGCAAAAAAATTCTTCCCGTGAACTCTGTGTGCGTTCTCCCGTTTACTGCATTGTGACTGTTTAACGTTTGCCAAATTTCCAGATGAACGCCCATCCTTTCCCTGTTCATAATTGAATGGAATATTGACCAAATCCAGTAATGTTTACACGTATGGGTAGCTTAGATCTAGCGCTACAATTTGAGACCATCGCCAGCTTCATAGCGTTGGAACTCTTCGAGAAAATTCAAACCTCGCAAAAAATATATTCCCGTGAACTCTGTGTGCGTTCTCCCGTTTACAGCAATTGTGACTGTTTAACGTTTGCCATATTTCCAGATGAACGCCCCTCATTTCCCTGTTAATATTTGAATGGAATATTGACCAAATCCAGTAATGTTTACACGTATGGGTAGCTTAGATCTAGCGCTACAATTTGAGACCATCGCCAGCTTCATAGCGTTGGAACTCTTCGAGAAAATCCAAACCTCGCAAAAAACTTCTTCCCGTGAACTCTGTGTGCGTTCTCCCGTTTACTGCATTTTGACTGTTTAACGTTTGCCATATTTCCAGATGAACGCCCCTCCTTTCCTTGTTCATAATTGAATGGAATATTGACCAAATCCAGTAATGTTTACACATATGGGTAGCTTAGATCTAGCGCTACAATTTGAGACCATCGCCAGCTTCATAGCGTTGGAGCTCTTGGAGAAAATTCAAACCTCGCAAAAAATATATTCCCGTGAACTCTGTGTGCGTTCTCCCGTTGACAGCAATTGTGACTGTTTAACGTTTGCCATATTTCCAGATGAACGCCCCTCATTTCCCTGTTAATATTTGAATGGAATATTGACCAAATCCAGTAATGTTTACACGTATGGGTAGCTTAGATCTAGCGCTACAATTTGAGACCATCGCCAGCTTCATAGCGTTGGAACTCTTCGAGAAAATCCAAACCTCGCAACAAAATTCTTCCCGTTAACTCTGTGTGCGTTCTCCCGTTTACTGCATTTTGACTGTTTAACGTTTGCCATATTTCCTGATGAACGCCCCTCCTTTCCCTGTTAATAATTGAATGGAATATTGACCAAATCCAGTAATTTTTACACATATGGGTAGCTTAGATCTAGCGCAACAATTTGAGACCATCGCCAGCTTCATAGCGTTAGAACTCTTCGAGAAAATTCAAAACTCGCAAAAATTTTCTTCCCGTGAACTCTGTGTGCGTTCACCCATTTACTGCATTGTGACTGTTTAACGTTTGCCAAATTTCCAGATGAACGCCCCTCCTTTCCCTGTTCATAATTGAATGGAATATTGACCAAATCCAGTAATGTTTACAAGTATGGGTAGCTAAATAGATCTAGCGCTACAATTTGAGACCATCGCCAGCTTCATAGCGTTGGAACTCTTCGAGAAAATTCAAACCTCGCAAAAAATATATTCCCGTAAACTCTGTGTGCGTTCTCCCGTTTACAGCATTGTGACTGTGTAACGTTTGCCAAATTTCTAGATGAACGCCCCTCCTTTCCCTGTTCATAATTGAATGGAATATTGACCAAATCCAGTAATGTTTACACGTATGAGTAGCTTAGATCTAGCTCAACAATTTGAGACCATCGCCACCTTCGTAGCGTTAGAACTCTTCGAGAAAATTCAAACCTCGCAACAAATTTCTTCCCGTGAACTCTGTGTGCGTTCTCCCGTTTACTGCATTGTGACTGTTTAACGTTTGCCAAATTTCCAGATGAACGCCCATCCTTTCCCTGTTCATAATTGAATGGAATATTGACCAAATCCAGTAATGTTTACACGTATGGGTAGCTTAGATCTAGCGCTACAATTTGAGACCATCGCCAGCTTCATAGCGTTGGAACTCTTGGAGAAAATTCAAACCTCGCAAAAAATATATTCCCGTGAACTCTGTGTGCGTTCTCCCGTTTACAGCAATTGTGACTGTTTAACGTTTGCCATATTTCCAGATGAACGCCCCTCATTTCCCTGTTAATATTTGAATGGAATATTGACCAAATCCAGTAATGTTTACACGTATGGGTAGCTTAGATCTAGCGCTACAATTTGAGACCATCGCCAGCTTCATAGCGTTGGAACTCTTCGAGAAAATCCAAACCTCGCAAAAAACTTCTTCCCGTGAACTCTGTGTGCGTTCTCCCGTTTACTGCATTTTGACTGTTTAACGTTTGCCATATTTCCTGATGAACGCCCCTCCTTTCCTTGTTCATAATTGAATGGAATATTGACCAAATCCAGTAATGTTTACACATATGGGTAGCTTAGATCTAGCGCAACAATTTGAGACCATCGCCAGCTTCATAGCGTTAGAACTCTTCGAGAAAATTCAAAACTCGCAAAAATTTTCATCCCGTGAACTCTGTGTGCGTTCACCCATTTACTGCATTGTGACTGTTTAACGTTTGCCAAATTTCCAGATGAACGCCCCTCCTTTCCCTGTTCATAATTGAATGGAATATTGACCAAATCCAGTAATGTTTACAAGTATGGGTAGCTAAATAGATCTAGCGCTACAATTTGAGACCATCGCCAGCTTCATAGCGTTGGAACTCTTCGAGAAAATTCAAACCTCGCAAAAAATATATTCCCGTAAACTCTGTGTGCGTTCTCCCGTTTACAGCATTGTGACTGTGTAACGTTTGCCAAATTTCTAGATGAACGCCCCTCCTTTCCCTGTTCATAATTGAATGGAATATTGACCAAATCCAGTAATGTTTACACGTATGAGTAGCTTAGATCTAGCTCAACAATTTGAGACCATCGCCAGCTTCATAGCGTTAGAACTCTTCGAGAAAATCCAAAACTCGCAAAAAACTTCTTCAAGTGAACTCTGTGTGCGTTCACCCATTTACTGCATTGTGACTGTTTAACGTTTGCCAAATTTCCAGATGAACGCCCCTCCTTTCCCTGTTCATAATTGAATGGAATATTGACCAAATCCAGTAATGTTTACACGTATGGGTAGCTTAGATCTAGCGCTACAATTTGAGACCATCGCCAGCTTCATAGCGTTGGAACTCTTGGAGAAAATTCAAACCTCGCAAAAAATATATTCCCGTGAACTCTGTGTGCGTTCTCCCGTTGACAGCAATTGTGACTGTTTAACGTTTGCCATATTTCCAGATGAACGCCCCTCATTTCCCTGTTAATATTTGAATGGAATATTGACCAAATCCAGTAATGTTTACACGTATGGGTAGCTTAGATCTAGCGCTACAATTTGAGACCATCGCCAGCTTCATAGCGTTGGAACTCTTCGAGAAAATCCAAACCTCGCAAAAAAATTCTTCCCGTGAACTCTGTGTGCGTTCTCCCGTTTACAGCATTTTGACTGTGTAACGTTTGCCAAATTTCTAGATGAACGCCCCTCCTTTCCCTGTTCATAATTGAATGGAATATTGACCAAATCCAGTAATGTTTACACGTATGAGTAGCTTAGATCTAGCTCAACAATTTGAGACCATCGCCACCTTCGTAGCGTTAGAACTCTTCGACAAAATTCAAACCTCGCAACAAATTTCTTCCCGTGAACTCTGTGTGCGTTCTCCCGTTTACTGCATTGTGACTGTTTAACGTTTGCCAAATTTCCAGATGAACGCCCATCCTTTCCCTGTTCATAATTGAATGGAATATTGACCAAATCCAGTAATGTTTACACGTATGGGTAGCTTAGATCTAGCGCTACAATTTGAGACCATCGCCAGCTTCATAGCGTTGGAACTCGTGGAGAAAATTAAAACCTCGCAAAAAATATATTCCCGTGAACTCTGTGTGCGTTCTCCCGTTTACAGCAATTGTGACTGTTTAACGTTTGCCATATTTCCAGATGAACGCCCCTCATTTCCCTGTTAATATTTGAATGGAATATTGACCAAATCCAGTAATGTTTACACGTATGGGTAGCTTAGATCTAGCGCTACAATTTGAGACCATCGCCAGCTTCATAGCGTTGGAACTCTTCGAGAAAATCCAAACCTCGCAAAAAACTTCTTCCCGTGAACTCTGTGTGCGTTCACCCATTTACTGCATTGTGACTGTTTAACGTTTGCCAAATTTCCAGATGAACGCCCCTCCTTTCCCTGTTCATAATTGAATGGAATATTGACCAAATTCAGTAAGGTTTACACATATGGGTAGCTAAATAGATCTAGCGCTACAATTTGAGAACATCGCCAGCTTCATAGCGTTAGAACTCTTCGAGAAAATTCAAACCTCGCAAAAAATATATTCCCGTGAACTCTGTGTGCGTTCTCCCGTTTACAGCAATTGTGACTGTTTAACGTTTGCCATATTTCCAGATGAACGCCCCTCATTTCCCTGTTAATATTTGAATGGAATATTGACCAAATCCAGTAATGTTTACACGTATGGGTAGCTTAGATCTAGCGCTACAATTTGAGACCATCGCCAGCTTCATAGCGTTGGAACTTCTCGAGAAAATCCAAACCTCGCAAAAAACTTCTTCCCGTGAACTCTGTGTGCGTTCTCCCGTTTACTGCATTTTGACTGTTTAACGTTTGCCATATTTCCTGATGAACGCCCCTCCTTTCCCTGTTCATAATTGAATGGAATATTGACCAAATCCAGTAATGTTTACACATGTGGGTAGCTTAGATCTAGCGCAACAATTTGGGACCATCGCCAGCTTCATAGCGTTAGAACTCTTCGAGAAAATTCAAAACTCGCAAAAAACGTCTTCCCGTGAACTCTGTGTGCGTTCACCCATTTGCTGCATTGTGACTGTTTAACGTTTGCCAAATTTCCTGATGAACGCCCCTTCTTTCCCTGTTCATAATTGAATGGAATATTTACCAAATCCAGTAATGTTTACACGTATGGGTAGCTTAGATCTAGCGCTACAATTTGAGACCATCGCCAGCTTCATAGCGTTGGAACTCTTCGAGAAAATTCAAACCTCGCAAAAAATGTATTCCCGTGAACTCTGTGTGCGTTCTCCAGTTTACAGCAATTGTGACTGTTTAACGTTTGCCATATTTCCTGATGAACGCCCCTCCTTTCCCTGTCAATATTTGAATGGAATATTGACCAAATCCAGTAATGTTTACACGTATGGGTAGCTTAGATCTAGCGCTACAATTTGAGACCATCGCCAGCTTCATAGCGTTGGAACTCTTCGAGAAAATCCAAACCTCGCAAAAAAATTATTCCCGTGAACTCTGTGTGCGTTCTCCCGTTTACTGCATTTTGACTGTGTAACGTTTGCCAAATTTCTAGATGAACGCCCCTCCTTTCCCTGTTCATAATTGATTGGAATATTGACCAAATCTAGTAATGTTTACAAGTATGAGTAGCTTAGATCTAGCTCAACAATTTGAGACCATCGACAGCTTCATAGCATTAGAACTCTTCGAGAAAATTCAAACCTCGCAACAAATTTCTTCCCGTGAACTCTGTGTGCGTTCTCCCGTTTACTGCATTGTGACTGTTTAACGTTTGCCAAATTTCCAGATGAACGCCCATCCTTTCCCTGTTAATAATTGAATGGAATATTGACCAAATCCAGTAATGTTTACACGTATGGGTAGTTTAGATCTAGCGCTACAATTTGAGACCATCGCCAGCTTCATAGCGTTGGAACTCTTGGAGAAAATTCAAACCTCGCAAAAAATGTATTCCCGTGAACTCTGTGTGCGTTCTCCCGTTTACAGCAATTGTGACTGTTTAACGTTTGCCATATTTCCAGATGAACGCCCCTCCTTTCCCTGTTCATAATTGAATGGAATATTGACCAAATCCAGTAATGTTTACACATGTGGGTAGCTTAGATCTAGCGCAACAATTTGGGACCATCGCCAGCTTCATAGCGTTAGAACTCTTCGAGAAAATTCAAAACTCGCAAAAAACGTCTTCCCGTGAACTCTGTGTGCGTTCACCCATTTGCTGCATTGTGACTGTTTAACGTTTGCCATATTTCCTGATGAACGCCCCTCCTTTCCCTGTCAATATTTGAATGGAATATTGACCAAATCCAGTAATGTTTACACGTATGGGTAGCTTAGATCTAGCGCTACAATTTGAGACCATCGCCAGCTTCATAGCGTTGGAACTCTTCGAGAAAATTCAAACCTCGCAAAAAATATATTACCGTAAACTCTGTGTGCGTTCTCCCGTTTATAGCATTGTGACTGTGTAACGTTTGCCAAATTTCTAGATGAACGCCCCTCCTTTCCCTGTTCATAATTGAATGGAATATTGACCAAATCCAGTAATGTTTACAAGTATGAGTAGCTTAGATCTAGCTCAACAATTTGAGACCATCGCCAGCTTCGTAGCGTTAGAACTCTTCGACAAAATTCAAACCTCGCAACACATTTCTTCCCGTGAACTCTGTGTGCGTTCTCCCGTTTACTGCATTGTGACTGTTTAACGTTTGCCAAATTTCCAGATGAACGCCCATCCTTTCCCTGTTCATAATTGAATGGAATATTGACCAAATCCAGTAATATTTACACGTATGGGTAGCTTAGATCTAGCGCTACAATTTGAGACCATCGCCAGCTTCATAGCGTTGGAACTCTTGGAGAAAATTCAAACCTCGCAAAAAATATATTCCCGTGAACTCTGTGTGCGTTCTCCCGTTTACAGCAATTGTGACTGTTTAACGTTTGCCATATTTACAGATGAACGCCCCTCATTTCCCTGTTAATATTTGAATGGAATATTGACCAAATCCAGTAATGTTTACACGTATGGGTAGTTTAGATCTAGCGCTACAATTTGAGACCATCGCCAGCTTCATAGCGTTGGAACTCTTCGAGAAAATCCAAACCTCGCAAAAAACTTCTTCCCGTGAACTCTGTGTGCGTTCTCCCGTTTACTGCATTTTGACTGTTTAACGTTTGCCATATTTCCTGATGAACGCCCCTCCTTTCCCTGTTAATAATTGAATGGAATATTGACCAAATCCAGTAATTTGTACACATATGGGTAGCTTACATCTAGCGCAACAATTTGAGACCATCGCCAGCTTCATAGCGTTGGAACTCTTCGAGAAAATTCAAAACTCGCAAAAATTGTCTTCCCGTGAACTCTGTGTGCGTTCACCCATTTACTGCATTGTGACTGTTTAACGTTTGCCAAATTTCCTGATGAACGCCCCTCCTTTCCCTGTTCATAATTGAATGGAATATTGACCAAATCCAGTAATGTTTACACGTATGGGTAGCTTAGATCTAGCGCTACAATTTGAGACCATCGCCAGCTTCATAGCGTTGGAACTCTTCGAGAAAATCCAAACCTCGCAACAAAATTCTTCCCGTTAACTCTGTGTGCGTTCTCCCGTTTACTGCATTTTGACTGTTTAACGTTTGCCATATTTCCTGATGAACGCCCCTCCTTTCCCTGTTAATAATTGAATGGGATATTGACCAAATCCAGTAATTTTTACACATATGGGTAGCTTAGATCTAGCGCAGCAATTTGAGACCATCGCCAGCTTCATAGCGTTAGAACTCTTCGAGAAAATTCAAAACTCGCAAAAATTTTCTTCCCGTGAACTCTGTGTGCGTTCACCCATTTACTGCATTGTGACTGTTTAACGTTTGCCAAATTTCCAGATGAACGCCCCTCCTTTCCCTGTTCATAATTGAATGGAATATTGACCAAATCCAGTAATGTTTACAAGTATGGGTAGCTAAATAGATCTAGCGCTACAATTTGAGACCATCGCCAGCTTCATAGCGTTGGAACTCTTCGAGAAAATTCAAACCTCGCAAAAAATATATTCCCGTAAACTCTGTGTACGTTCTCCCGTTTACAGCATTGTGACTGTGTAACGTTTCCCAAATTTCTAGATGAACGCCCCTCCTTTCCCTGTTCATAATTGAATGGAATATTGACCAAATCCAGTAATGTTTACACGTATGAGTAGCTTAGATCTAGCTCAACAATTTGAGACCATCGCCACCTTCGTAGCGTTAGAACTCTTCGAGAAAATTCAAACCTCGCAACAAATTTCTTCCCGTGAACTCTGTGTGCGTTCTCCCGTTTACTGCATTGTGACTGTTTAACGTTTGCCAAATTTCCAGATGAACGCCCATCCTTTCCCTGTTCATAATTGAATGGAATATTGACCAAATCCAGTAATGTTTACACGTATGGGTAGCTTAGATCTAGCGCTACAATTTGAGACCATCGCCAGCTTCATAGCGTTGGAACTCTTGGAGAAAATTCAAACCTCGCAAAAAATATATTCCCGTGAACTCTGTGTGCGTTCTCCCGTTTACAGCAATTGTGACTGTTTAACGTTTGCCATATTTCCAGATGAACGCCCCTCATTTCCTTGTTCATAATTGAATGGAATATTGACCAAATCCAGTAATGTTTACACATATGGGTAGCTTAGATCTAGCGCAACAATTTGAGACCATCGCCAGCTTCATAGCGTTAGAACTCTTCGAGAAAATTCAAAACTCGCAAAAATGTTCATCCCGTGAACTCTGTGTGCGTTCACCCATTTACTGCATTGTGACTGTTTAACGTTTGCCAAATTTCCAGATGAACGCCCCTCCTTTCCCTGTTCATAATTGAATGGAATATTGACCAAATCCAGTAATGTTTACAAGTATGGGTAGCTAAATAGATCTAGCGCTACAATTTGAGACCATCGCCAGCTTCATAGCGTTGGAACTCTTCGAGAAAATTCAAACCTCGCAAAAAATATATTCCCGTAAACTCTGTGTGCGTTCTCCCGTTTACAGCATTGTGACTGTGTAACGTTTGCCAAATTTCTAGATGAACGCCCCTCCTTTCCCTGTTCATAATTGAATGGAATATTGACCAAATCCAGTAATGTTTACACGTATGAGTAGCTTAGATCTAGCTCAACAATTTGAGACCATCGCCAGCTTCATAGCGTTAGAACTCTTCGAGAAAATCCAAAACTCGCAAAAAACTTCTTCCCGTGAACTCTGTGTGCGTTCACCCATTTACTGCATTGTGACTGTTTAACGTTTGCCAAATTTCCAGATGAACGCCCCTCCTTTCCCTGTTCATAATTGAATGGAATATTGACCAAATCCAGTAATGTTTACACGTATGGGTAGCTTAGATCTAGCGCTACAATTTGAGACCATCGCCAGCTTCATAGCGTTGGAACTCTTGGAGAAAATTCAAACCTCGCAAAAAATATATTCCCGTGAACTCTGTGTGCGTTCTCCCGTTGACAGCAATTGTGACTGTTTAACGTTTGCCATATTTCCAGATGAACGCCCCTCATTTCCCTGTTAATATTTGAATGGAATATTGACCAAATCCAGTAATGTTTACACGTATGGGTAGCTTTGATCTAGCGCTACAATTTGAGACCATCGCCAGCTTCATAGCGTTGGAACTCTTGGAGAAAATCCAAACCTCGCAAAAAAATTCTTCCCGTGAACTCTGTGTGCGTTCTCCCGTTTACAGCATTGTGACTGTGTAACGTTTGCCAAATTTCTAGATGAACGCCTCTCCTTTCCCTGTTCATAATTGAATGGAATATTGACCAAATCCAGTAATGTTTACACGTATGAGTAGCTTAGATCTAGCTCAACAATTTGAGACCATCGCCACCTTCGTAGCGTTAGAACTCTTCGACAAAATTCAAACCTCGCAACAAATTTCTTCCCGTGAACTCTGTGTGCGTTCTCCCGTTTACTGCATTGTGACTGTTTAACGTTTGCCAAATTTCCAGATGAACGCCCATCCTTTCCCTGTTCATAATTGAATGGAATATTGACCAAATCCAGTAATGTTTACACGTATGGGTAGCTTAGATCTAGCGCTACAATTTGAGACCATCGCCAGCTTCATAGCGTTGGAACTCTTCGAGAAAATTCAAACCTCGCAAAAAATATATTCCCGTGAACTCTGTGTGCGTTCTCCCGTTTACAGCAATTGTGACTGTTTAACGTTTGCCATATTTCCAGATGAACGCCCCTCATTTCCCTGTTAATATTTGAATGGAATATTGACCAAATCCAGTAATGTTTACACGTATGGGTAGCTTAGATCTAGCGCTACAATTTGAGACCATCGCCAGCTTCATAGCGTTGGAACTCTTCGAGAAAATCCAAACCTCGCAAAAAACTTCTTCCCGTGAACTCTGTGTGCGTTCTCCCGTTTACTGCATTTTGACTGTTTAACGTTTGCCATATTTCCAGATGAACGCCCCTCCTTTCCTTGTTCATAATTGAATGGAATATTGACCAAATCCAGTAATGTTTACACATATGGGTAGCTTAGATCTAGCGCAACAATTTGAGACCATCGCCAGCTTCATAGCGTTAGAACTCTTCGAGAAAATCCAAAACTCGCAAAAAACTTCTTCCCGTGAACTCTGTGTGCGTTCACCCATTTACTGCATTGTGACTGTTTAACGTTTGCCAAATTTCCAGATGAACGCCCCTCCTTTCCCTGTTCATAATTGAATGGAATATTGACCAAATCCAGTATTGTTTACACGTATGGGTAGCTTAGATCTAGCGCTACAATTTGAGACCATCGCCAGCTTCATAGCGTTGGAACTCTTGGAGAAAATTCAAACCTCGCAAAAAATATATTCCCGTGAACTCTGTGTGCGTTCTCCCGTTGACAGCAATTGTGACTGTTTAACGTTTGCCATATTTCCAGATGAACGCCCCTCATTTCCCTGTTAATATTTGAATGGAATATTGACCAAATCCAGTAATGTTTACACGTATGGGTAGCTTAGATCTAGCGCTACAATTTGAGACCATCGCCAGCTTCATAGCGTTGGAACTCTTCGAGAAAATCCAAACCTCGCAAAAAAATTCTTCCCGTGAACTCTGTGTGCGTTCTCCCGTTTACTGCATTTTGACTGTTTAACGTTTGCCATATTTCCTGATGAACGCCCATCCTTTCCCTGTTAATAATTGAATGGAATATTGACCAAATCCAGTAATTTTTACACATACGGGTAGCTTAGATCTAGCGCAACAATTTGAGACCATCGCCAGCTTCATAGCGTTAGAACTCTTCGAGAAAATTCAAAACTCGCAAATATTTTCTTCCCGTGAACTCTGTGTGCGTTCACCCATTTACTGCATTGTGACTGTTTAACGTTTGCCAAATTTCCAGATGAACGCCCCTCCTTTCCCTGTTCATAATTGAATGGAATATTGACCAAATTCAGTAATGTTTACAAGTATGGGTAGCTAAATAGATCTAGCGCTACAATTTGAGAACATCGCCAGCTTCATAGCGTTAGAACTCTTCGAGAAAATTCAAACCTCGCAAAAAATATATTCCCGTGAACTCTGTGTGCGTTCTCCCGTTTACAGCAATTGTGACTGTTTAACGTTTGCCATATTTCCAGATGAACGCCCCTCATTTCCCTGTTAATATTTGAATGGAATATTGACCAAATCCAGTAATGTTTACACGTATGGGTAGCTTAGATCTAGCGCTACAATTTGAGACCATCGCCAGCTTCATAGCGTTGGAACTTCTCGAGAAAATCCAAACCTCGCAAAAAACTTCTTCCCGTGAACTCTGTGTGCGTTCTCCCGTTTACTGCATTTTGACTGTTTAACGTTTGCCATATTTCCTGATGAACGCCCCTCCTTTCCCTGTCAATAATTGAATGGAATATTGACCAAATCCAGTAATTTGTACACATATGGGTAGCTTAGATCTAGCGCAACAATTTGAGACCATCGCCAGCTTCATAGCGTTAGAACTCTTCGAGAAAATTCAAAACTCGCAAAAAATGTATTCCCGTGAACTCTGTGTGCGTTCTCCAGTTTACAGCAATTGTGACTGTTTAACGTTTGCCATATTTCCTGATGAACGCCCCTCCTTTCCCTGTCAATATTTGAATGGAATATTGACCAAATCCAGTAATGTTTACACGTATGGGTAGCTTAGATCTAGCGCTACAATTTGAGACCATCGCCAGCTTCATAGCGTTGGAACTCTTCGAGAAAATCCAAACCTCGCAAAAAAATTATTCCCGTGAACTCTGTGTGCGTTCTCCCGTTTACTGCATTTTGACTGTGTAACGTTTGCCAAATTTCTAGATGAACGCCCCTCCTTTCCCTGTTCATAATTGAATGGAATATTGACCTAATCTAGTAATGTTTACAAGTATGAGTAGCTTAGATCTAGCTCAACAATTTGAGACCATCGACAGCTTCATAGCATTAGAACTCTTTGAGAAAATTCAAACCTCGCAACAAATTTCTTCCCGTGAACTCTGTGTGCGTTCTCCCGTTTACTGCATTGTGACTGTTTAACGTTTGCCAAATTTCCAGATGAACGCCCATCCTTTCCCTGTTAATAATTGAATGGAATATTGACCAAATCCAGTAATTTTTACACGTATGGGTAGTTTAGATCTAGCGCTACAATTTGAGACCATCGCCAGCTTCATAGCGTTGGAACTCTTGGAGAAAATTCAAAACTCGCAAAACATTTCTTCCCGTGAACTCTGTGTGCGTTCAGCCATTTACTGCATTGTGACTGTTTAACGTTTGCCATATTTCCAGATGAACGCCCCTCCTTTCCCTGTTCATAATTGAATGGAATATTGACCAAATCCAGTAATGTTTACACATGTGGGTAGCTTAGATCTAGCGCAACAATTTGGGACCATCGCCAGCTTCATAGCGTTAGAACTCTTCGAGAAAATTCAAAACTCGCAAAAAACGTCTTCCCGTGAACTCTGTGTGCGTTCACCCATTTGAGGCATTGTGACTGTTTAACGTTTGCCAAATTTCCTGATGAACGCCCCTTCTTTCCCTGTTCATAATTGAATGGAATATTTACCAAATCCAGTAATGTTTACACGTATGGGTAGCTTAGATCTAGCGCTACAATTTGAGACCATCGCCAGCTTCATAGCGTTGGAACTCTTCGAGAAAATTCAAACCTCGCAAAAAATGTATTCCCGTGAACTCTGTGTGCGTTCTCCAGTTTACAGCAATTGTGACTGTTTAACGTTTGCCATATTTCCTGATGAACGCCCCTCCTTTCCCTGTCAATATTTGAATGGAATATTGACCAAATCCAGTAATGTTTACACGTATGGGTAGCTTAGATCTAGCGCTACAATTTGAGACCATCGCCAGCTTCATAGCGTTGGAACTCTTCGAGAAAATCCAAACCTCGCAAAAAAATTATTCCCGTGAACTCTGTGTGCGTTCTCCCGTTTACTGCATTTTGACTGTGTAACGTTTGCCAAATTTCTAGATGAACGCCCCTCCTTTCCCTGTTCATAATTGATTGGAATATTGACCAAATCTAGTAATGTTTACAAGTATGAGTAGCTTAGATCTAGCTCAACAATTTAAGACCATCGACAGCTTCATAGCATTAGAACTCTTCGAGAAAATTCAAACCTCGCAACAAATTTCTTCCCGTGAACTCTGTGTGCGTTCTCCCGTTTACTGCATTGTGACTGTTTAACGTTTGCCAAATTTCCAGATGAACGCCCATCCTTTCCCTGTTAATAATTGAATGGAATATTGACCAAATCCAGTAATGTTTACACGTATGGGTAGTTTAGATCTAGCGCTACAATTTGAGACCATCGCCAGCTTCATAGCGTTGGAACTCTTGGAGAAAATTCAAACCTCGCAAAAAATTTCTTCCCGTGAACTCTGTGTGCGTTCTCCCGTTTACAGCAATTGTGACTGTTTAACGTTTGCCATATTTCCAGATGAACGCCCCTCCTTTCCCTGTTCATAATTGAATGGAATATTGACCAAATCCAGTAATGTTTACACGTATGGGTAGCTTAGATCTAGCGCTACAATTTGAGACCATCGCCAGCTTCATAGCGTTGGAACTTCTCGAGAAAATCCAAACCTCGCAAAAAACTTCTTCCCGTGAACTCTGTGTGCGTTCTCCCGTTTACTGCATTTTGACTGTTTAACGTTTGCCATATTTCCTGATGAACGCCCCTCCTTTCCCTGTCAATAATTGAATGGAATATTGACCAAATCCAGTAATTTGTACACATATGGGTAGCTTAGATCTAGCGCAACAATTTGAGACCATCGCCAGCTTCATAGCGTTAGAACTCTTCGAGAAAATTCAAAACTCGCAAAAAACGTCTTCCCGTGAACTCTGTGTGCGTTCACCCATTTACTGCATTGTGACTGTTTAACGTTTGCCAAATTTCCTGATGAACGCCCCTTCTTTCCCTGTTCATAATTGAATGGAATATTGACCAAATCCAGTAATGTTTACACGTATGGGTAGCTTAGATCTAGCGCTACAATTTGAGACCATCGCCAGCTTCATAGCGTTGGAACTCTTCGAGAAAATTCAAACCTAGCAAAAAATGTATTCCCGTGAACTCTGTGTGCGTTCTCCAGTTTACAGCAATTGTGACTGTTTAACGTTTGCCATATTTCCTGATGAACGCCCCTCCTTTCCCTGTCAATATTTGAATGGAATATTGACCAAATCCAGTAATGTTTACACGTATGGGTAGCTTAGATCTAGCGCTACAATTTGAGACCATCGCCAGCTTCATAGCGTTGGAACTCTTCGAGAAAATCCAAACCTCGCAAAAAAATTATTCCCGTGAACTCTGTGTGCGTTCTCCCGTTTACTGCATTTTGACTGTGTAACGTTTGCCAAATTTCTAGATGAACGCCCCTCCTTTCCCTGTTCATAATTGAATGGAATATTGACCAAATCTAGTAATGTTTACAAGTATGAGTAGCTTAGATCTAGCTCAACAATTTGAGACCATCGACAGCTTCATAGCATTAGAACTCTTTGAGAAAATTCAAACCTCGCAACAAATTTCTTCCCGTGAACTCTGTGTGCGTTCTCCCGTTTACTGCATTGTGACTGTTTAACGTTTGCCAAATTTCCAGATGAACGCCCATCCTTTCCCTGTTAATAATTGAATGGAATATTGACCAAATCCAGTAATTTTTACACGTATGGGTAGTTTAGATCTAGCGCTACAATTTGAGACCATCGCCAGCTTCATAGCGTTGGAACTCTTGGAGAAAATTCAAAACTCGGAAAACATTTCTTCCCGTGAACTCTGTGTGCGTTCAGCCATTTACTGCATTGTGACTGTTTAACGTTTGCCATATTTCCAGATGAACGCCCCTCCTTTCCCTGTTCATAATTGAATGGAATATTGACCAAATCCAGTAATGTTTACACATGTGGGTAGCTTAGATCTAGCGCAACAATTTGGGACCATCGCCAGCTTCATAGCGTTAGAACTCTTCGAGAAAATTCAAAACTCGCAAAAAACGTCTTCCCGTGAACTCTGTGTGCGTTCACCCATTTGAGGCATTGTGACTGTTTAACGTTTGCCAAATTTCCTGATGAACGCCCCTTCTTTCCCTGTTCATAATTGAATGGAATATTTACCAAATCCAGTAATGTTTACACGTATGGGTAGCTTAGATCTAGCGCTACAATTTGAGACCATCGCCAGCTTCATAGCGTTGGAACTCTTCGAGAAAATTCAAACCTCGCAAAAAATGTATTCCCGTGAACTCTGTGTGCGTTCTCCAGTTTACAGCAATTGTGACTGTTTAACGTTTGCCATATTTCCTGATGAACGCCCCTCCTTTCCCTGTCAATATTTGAATGGAATATTGACCAAATCCAGTAATGTTTACACGTATGGGTAGCTTAGATCTAGCGCTACAATTTGAGACCATCGCCAGCTTCATAGCGTTGGAACTCTTCGAGAAAATCCAAACCTCGCAAAAAAATTATTCCCGTGAACTCTGTGTGCGTTCTCCCGTTTACTGCATTTTGACTGTGTAACGTTTGCCAAATTTCTAGATGAACGCCCCTCCTTTCCCTGTTCATAATTGATTGGAATATTGACCAAATCTAGTAATGTTTACAAGTATGAGTAGCTTAGATCTAGCTCAACAATTTAAGACCATCGACAGCTTCATAGCATTAGAACTCTTCGAGAAAATTCAAACCTCGCAACAAATTTCTTCCCGTGAACTCTGTGTGCGTTCTCCCGTTTACTGCATTGTGACTGTTTAACGTTTGCCAAATTTCCTGATGAACGCCCATCCTTTCCCTGTTAATAATTGAATGGAATATTGACCAAATCCAGTAATGTTTACACGTATGGGTAGTTTAGATCTAGCGCTACAATTTGAGACCATCGCCAGCTTCATAGCGTTGGAACTCTTGGAGAAAATTCAAACCTCGCAAAAAATTTCTTCCCGTGAACTCTGTGTGCGTTCTCCCGTTTACAGCAATTGTGACTGTTTAACGTTTGCCATATTTCCAGATGAACGCCCCTCCTTTCCCTGTTCATAATTGAATGGAATATTGACCAAATCCAGTAATGTTTACACATGTGGGTAGCTTAGATCTAGCGCAACAATTTGGGACCATCGCCAGCTTCATAGCGTTAGAACTCTTCGAGAAAATTCAAAACTCGCAAAAAACGTCTTCCCGTGAACTCTGTGTGCGTTCACCCATTTGCTGCATTGTGACTGTTTAACGTTTGCCAAATTTCCTGATGAACGCCCCTTCTTTCCCTGTTCATAATTGAATGGAATATTGACCAAATCCAGTAATGTTTACACGTATGGGTAGCTTAGATCTAGCGCTACAATTTGAGACCATCGCCAGCTTCATAGCGTTGGAACTCTTCGAGAAAATTCAAACCTCGCAAAAAATGTATTCCCGTGAACTCTGTGTGCGTTCTCCAGTTTACAGCAATTGTGACTGTTTAACGTTTGCCATATTTCCTGATGAACGCCCCTCCTTTCCCTGTCAATATTTGAATGGAATATTGACCAAATCCAGTAATGTTTACACGTATGGGTAGCTTAGATCTAGCGCTACAATTTGAGACCATCGCCAGCTTCATAGCGTTGGAACTCTTCGAGAAAATCCAAACCTCGCAAAAAAATTATTCCCGTGAAATCTGTGTGCGTTCTCCCGTTTACTGCATTTTGACTGTGTAACGTTTGCCAAATTTCTAGATGAACGCCCCTCCTTTCCCTGTTCATAATTGATTGGAATATTGACCAAATCTAGTAATGTTTACAAGTATGAGTAGCTTAGATCTAGCTCAACAATTTGAGACCATCGACAGCTTCATAGCATTAGAACTCTTTGAGAAAATTCAAACCTCGCAACAAATTTCTTCCCGTGAACTCTGTGTGCGTTCTCCCGTTTACTGCATTGTGACTGTTTAACGTTTGCCAAATTTCCAGATGAACGCCCATCCTTTCCCTGTTAATAATTGAATGGAATATTGACCAAATCCAGTAATTTTTACACGTATGGGTAGTTTAGATCTAGCTCTACAATTTGAGACCATCGCCAGCTTCATAGCGTTGGAACTCTTGGAGAAAATTCAAAACTCGCAAAACATTTCTTCCCGTGAACTCTGTGTGCGTTCAGCCATTTACTGCATTGTGACTGTTTAACGTTTGCCATATTTCCAGATGAACGCCCCTCCTTTCCCTGTTCATAATTGAATGGAATATTGACCAAATCCAGTAATGTTTACACATGTGGGTAGCTTAGATCTAGCGCAACAATTTGGGACCATCGCCAGCTTCATAGCGTTAGAACTCTTCGAGAAAATTCAAAACTCGCAAAAAACGTCTTCCCGTGAACTCTGTGTGCGTTCACCCATTTGAGGCATTGTGACTGTTTAACGTTTGCCAAATTTCCTGATGAACGCCCCTTCTTTCCCTGTTCATAATTGAATGGAATATTTACCAAATCCAGTAATGTTTACACGTATGGGTAGCTTAGATCTAGCGCTACAATTTGAGACCATCGCCAGCTTCATAGCGTTGGAACTCTTCGAGAAAATCCAAACCTCGCAAAAAAATTATTCCCGTGAAATCTGTGTGCGTTCTCCCGTTTACTGCATTTTGACTGTGTAACGTTTGCCAAATTTCTAGATGAACGCCCCTCCTTTCCCTGTTCATAATTGATTGGAATATTGACCAAATCTAGTAATGTTTACAAGTATGAGTAGCTTAGATCTAGCTCAACAATTTGAGACCATCGACAGCTTCATAGCATTAGAACTCTTTGAGAAAATTCAAACCTCGCAACAAATTTCTTCCCGTGAACTCTGTGTGCGTTCTCCCGTTTACTGCATTGTGACTGTTTAACGTTTGCCAAATTTCCAGATGAACGCCCATCCTTTCCCTGTTAATAATTGAATGGAATATTGACCAAATCCAGTAATTTTTACACGTATGGGTAGTTTAGATCTAGCTCTACAATTTGAGACCATCGCCAGCTTCATAGCGTTGGAACTCTTGGAGAAAATTCAAAACTCGCAAAACATTTCTTCCCGTGAACTCTGTGTGCGTTCAGCCATTTACTGCATTGTGACTGTTTAACGTTTGCCATATTTCCAGATGAACGCCCCTCCTTTCCCTGTTCATAATTGAATGGAATATTGACCAAATCCAGTAATGTTTACACATGTGGGTAGCTTAGATCTAGCGCAACAATTTGGGACCATCGCCAGCTTCATAGCGTTAGAACTCTTCGAGAAAATTCAAAACTCGCAAAAAACGTCTTCCCGTGAACTCTGTGTGCGTTCACCCATTTGAGGCATTGTGACTGTTTAACGTTTGCCAAATTTCCTGATGAACGCCCCTTCTTTCCCTGTTCATAATTGAATGGAATATTTACCAAATCCAGTAATGTTTACACGTATGGGTAGCTTAGATCTAGCGCTACAATTTGAGACCATCGCCAGCTTCATAGCGTTGGAACTCTTCGAGAAAATTCAAACCTCGCAAAAAATGTATTCCCGTGAACTCTGTGTGCGTTCTCCAGTTTACAGCAATTGTGACTGTTTAACGTTTGCCATATTTCCTGATGAACGCCCCTCCTTTCCCTGTCAATATTTGAATGGAATATTGACCAAATCCAGTAATGTTTACACGTATGGGTAGCTTAGATCTAGCGCTACAATTTGAGACCATCGCCAGCTTCATAGCGTTGGAACTCTTCGAGAAAATCCAAACCTCGCAAAAAAATTATTCCCGTGAACTCTGTGTGCGTTCTCCCGTTTACTGCATTTTGACTGTGTAACGTTTGCCAAATTTCTAGATGAACGCCCCTCCTTTCCCTGTTCATAATTGATTGGAATATTGACCAAATCTAGTAATGTTTACAAGTATGAGTAGCTTAGATCTAGCTCAACAATTTAAGACCATCGACAGCTTCATAGCATTAGAACTCTTCGAGAAAATTCAAACCTCGCAACAAATTTCTTCCCGTGAACTCTGTGTGCGTTCTCCCGTTTACTGCATTGTGACTGTTTAACGTTTGCCAAATTTCCAGATGAACGCCCATCCTTTCCCTGTTAATAATTGAATGGAATATTGACCAAATCCAGTAATGTTTACACGTATGGGTAGTTTAGATCTAGCGCTACAATTTGAGACCATCGCCAGCTTCATAGCGTTGGAACTCTTGGAGAAAATTCAAACCTCGCAAAAAATTTCTTCCCGTGAACTCTGTGTGCGTTCTCCCGTTTACAGCAATTGTGACTGTTTAACGTTTGCCATATTTCCAGATGAACGCCCCTCCTTTCCCTGTTCATAATTGAATGGAATATTGACCAAATCCAGTAATGTTTACACATGTGGGTAGCTTAGATCTAGCGCAACAATTTGGGACCATCGCCAGCTTCATAGCGTTAGAACTCTTCGAGAAAATTCAAAACTCGCAAAAAACGTCTTCCCGTGAACTCTGTGTGCGTTCACCCATTTGCTGCATTGTGACTGTTTAACGTTTGCCAAATTTCCTGATGAACGCCCCTTCTTTCCCTGTTCATAATTGAATGGAATATTGACCAAATCCAGTAATGTTTACACGTATGGGTAGCTTAGATCTAGCGCTACAATTTGAGACCATCGCCAGCTTCATAGCGTTGGAACTCTTCGAGAAAATTCAAACCTCGCAAAAAATGTATTCCCGTGAACTCTGTGTGCGTTCTCCAGTTTACAGCAATTGTGACTGTTTAACGTTTGCCATATTTCCTGATGAACGCCCCTCCTTTCCCTGTCAATATTTGAATGGAATATTGACCAAATCCAGTAATGTTTACACGTATGGGTAGCTTAGATCTAGCGCTACAATTTGAGACCATCGCCAGCTTCATAGCGTTGGAACTCTTCGAGAAAATCCAAACCTCGCAAAAAAATTATTCCCGTGAAATCTGTGTGCGTTCTCCCGTTTACTGCATTTTGACTGTGTAACGTTTGCCAAATTTCTAGATGAACGCCCCTCCTTTCCCTGTTCATAATTGATTGGAATATTGACCAAATCTAGTAATGTTTACAAGTATGAGTAGCTTAGATCTAGCTCAACAATTTGAGACCATCGACAGCTTCATAGCATTAGAACTCTTTGAGAAAATTCAAACCTCGCAACAAATTTCTTCCCGTGAACTCTGTGTGCGTTCTCCCGTTTACTGCATTGTGACTGTTTAACGTTTGCCAAATTTCCAGATGAACGCCCATCCTTTCCCTGTTAATAATTGAATGGAATATTGACCAAATCCAGTAATGTTTACACGTATGGGTAGTTTAGATCTAGCGCTACAATTTGAGACCATCGCCAGCTTCATAGCGTTGGAACTCTTGGAGAAAATTCAAACCTCGCAAAAAATGTATTCCCGTGAACTCTGTGTGCGTTCTCCCGTTTACAGCAATTGTGACTGTTTAACGTTTGCCATATTTCCAGATGAACGCCCCTCCTTTCCCTGTTCATAATTGAATGGAATATTGACCAAATCCAGTAATGTTTACACGTATGGGTAGCTTAGATCTAGCGCTACAATTTGAGACCATCGCCAGCTTCATAGCGTTGGAACTCTTGGAGAAAATTCAAACCTCGCAAAAAATGTATTCCCGTGAACTCTGTGTGCGTTCTCCCGTTTACTGCATTTTGACTGTGTAACGTTTGCCAAATTTCTAGATGAACGCCCCTCCTTTCCCTGTTCATAATTGAATGGAATATTGACCAAATCCAGTAATGTTTACAAGTATGAGTAGCTTAGATCTAGCTCAACAATTTGAGACCATCGACAGCTTCATAGCATTAGAACTCTTCGAGAAAATTCAAACCTCGCAACAAATTTCTTCCCGTGAACTCTGTGTGCGTTCTCCCGTTTACTGCATTGTGACTGTTTAACGTTTGCCATATTTCCAGATGAACGCCCCTCTTTTCCTTGTTCATAATTGAATGGAATATTGACCAAATCCAGTAATGTTTACACATATGGGTAGCTTAGATCTAGCGCAACAATTTGAGACCATCGCCAGCTTCATAGCGTTAGAACTCTTCGAGAAAATCCAAAACTCGCAAAAAACTTCTTCCCGTGAACTCTGTGTGCGTTCACCCATTTACTGCATTGTGACTGTTTAACGTTTGCCAAATTTCCAGATGAACGCCCATCATTTCCCTGTTCATAATTGAATGGAATATTGACCAAATCCAGTAATGTTTACACGTATGGGTAGCTTAGATCTAGCGCTACAATTTGAGACCATCGCCAGCTTCATAGCGTTGGAACTCTTGGAGAAAATTCAAACCTCGCAAAAAATATATTCCCGTGAACTCTGTGTGCGTTCTCCCGTTGACAGCAATTGTGACTGTTTAACGTTTGCCATATTTCCAGATGAACGCCCCTCATTTCCCTGTTAATATTTGAATGGAATATTGACCAAATCCAGTAATGTTTACACGTATGGGTAGCTTAGATCTAGCGCAACAATTTGGGACCATCGCCAGCTTCATAGCGTTAGAACTCTTCGAGAAAATTCAAAACTCGCAAAAAACGTCTTCCCGTGAACTCTGTGTGCGTTCACCCATTTGCTGCATTGTGACTGTTTAACGTTTGCCAAATTTCCTGATGAACGCCCCTTCTTTCCCTGTTCATAATTGAATGGAATATTGACCAAATCCAGTAATGTTTACACGTATGGGTAGCTTAGATCTAGCGCTACAATTTGAGACCATCGCCAGCTTCATAGCGTTGGAACTCTTCGAGAAAATTCAAACCTCGCAAAAAATGTATTCCCGTGAACTCTGTGTGCGTTCTCCAGTTTACAGCAATTGTGACTGTTTAACGTTTGCCATATTTCCTGATGAACGCCCCTCCTTTCCCTGTCAATATTTGAATGGAATATTGACCAAATCCAGTAATGTTTACACGTATGGGTAGCTTAGATCTAGCGCTACAATTTGAGACCATCGCCAGCTTCATAGCGTTGGAACTCTTCGAGAAAATCCAAACCTCGCAAAAAAATTATTCCCGTGAAATCTGTGTGCGTTCTCCCGTTTACTGCATTTTGACTGTGTAACGTTTGCCAAATTTCTAGATGAACGCCCCTCCTTTCCCTGTTCATAATTGATTGGAATATTGACCAAATCTAGTAATGTTTACAAGTATGAGTAGCTTAGATCTAGCTCAACAATTTGAGACCATCGACAGCTTCATAGCATTAGAACTCTTTGAGAAAATTCAAACCTCGCAACAAATTTCTTCCCGTGAACTCTGTGTGCGTTCTCCCGTTTACTGCATTGTGACTGTTTAACGTTTGCCAAATTTCCAGATGAACGCCCATCCTTTCCCTGTTAATAATTGAATGGAATATTGACCAAATCCAGTAATGTTTACACGTATGGGTAGTTTAGATCTAGCGCTACAATTTGAGACCATCGCCAGCTTCATAGCGTTGGAACTCTTGGAGAAAATTCAAACCTCGCAAAAAATGTATTCCCGTGAACTCTGTGTGCGTTCTCCCGTTTACAGCAATTGTGACTGTTTAACGTTTGCCATATTTCCAGATGAACGCCCCTCCTTTCCCTGTTCATAATTGAATGGAATATTGACCAAATCCAGTAATGTTTACACGTATGGGTAGCTTAGATCTAGCGCTACAATTTGAGACCATCGCCAGCTTCATAGCGTTGGAACTCTTGGAGAAAATTCAAACCTCGCAAAAAATGTATTCCCGTGAACTCTGTGTGCGTTCTCCCGTTTACTGCATTTTGACTGTGTAACGTTTGCCAAATTTCTAGATGAACGCCCCTCCTTTCCCTGTTCATAATTGAATGGAATATTGACCAAATCCAGTAATGTTTACAAGTATGAGTAGCTTAGATCTAGCTCAACAATTTGAGACCATCGACAGCTTCATAGCATTAGAACTCTTCGAGAAAATTCAAACCTCGCAACAAATTTCTTCCCGTGAACTCTGTGTGCGTTCTCCCGTTTACTGCATTGTGACTGTTTAACGTTTGCCATATTTCCAGATGAACGCCCCTCTTTTCCTTGTTCATAATTGAATGGAATATTGACCAAATCCAGTAATGTTTACACATATGGGTAGCTTAGATCTAGCGCAACAATTTGAGACCATCGCCAGCTTCATAGCGTTAGAACTCTTCGAGAAAATCCAAAACTCGCAAAAAACTTCTTCCCGTGAACTCTGTGTGCGTTCACCCATTTACTGCATTGTGACTGTTTAACGTTTGCCAAATTTCCAGATGAACGCCCATCATTTCCCTGTTCATAATTGAATGGAATATTGACCAAATCCAGTAATGTTTACACGTATGGGTAGCTTAGATCTAGCGCTACAATTTGAGACCATCGCCAGCTTCATAGCGTTGGAACTCTTGGAGAAAATTCAAACCTCGCAAAAAATATATTCCCGTGAACTCTGTGTGCGTTCTCCCGTTGACAGCAATTGTGACTGTTTAACGTTTGCCATATTTCCAGATGAACGCCCCTCATTTCCCTGTTAATATTTGAATGGAATATTGACCAAATCCAGTAATGTTTACACGTATGGGTAGCTTAGATCTAGCGCAACAATTTGGGACCATCGCCAGCTTCATAGCGTTAGAACTCTTCGAGAAAATTCAAAACTCGCAAAAAACGTCTTCCCGTGAACTCTGTGTGCGTTCACCCATTTGCTGCATTGTGACTGTTTAACGTTTGCCAAATTTCCTGATGAACGCCCCTTCTTTCCCTGTTCATAATTGAATGGAATATTGACCAAATCCAGTAATGTTTACACGTATGGGTAGCTTAGATCTAGCGCTACAATTTGAGACCATCGCCAGCTTCATAGCGTTGGAACTCTTCGAGAAAATTCAAACCTCGCAAAAAATGTATTCCCGTGAACTCTGTGTGCGTTCTCCAGTTTACAGCAATTGTGACTGTTTAACGTTTGCCATATTTCCTGATGAACGCCCCTCCTTTCCCTGTCAATATTTGAATGGAATATTGACCAAATCCAGTAATGTTTACACGTATGGGTAGCTTAGATCTAGCGCTACAATTTGAGACCATCGCCAGCTTCATAGCGTTGGAACTCTTCGAGAAAATCCAAACCTCGCAAAAAAATTATTCCCGTGAAATCTGTGTGCGTTCTCCCGTTTACTGCATTTTGACTGTGTAACGTTTGCCAAATTTCTGGATGAACGCCCCTCCTTTCCCTGTTCATAATTGATTGGAATATTGACCAAATCTAGTAATGTTTACAAGTATGAGTAGCTTAGATCTAGCTCAACAATTTGAGACCATCGACAGCTTCATAGCATTAGAACTCTTGGAGAAAATTCAAACCTCGCAAAAAATATATTCCCGTGAACTCTGTGTGCGTTCTCCCGTTGACAGCAATTGTGACTGTTTAACGTTTGCCATATTTCCAGATGAACGCCCCTCATTTCCCTGTTAATATTTGAATGGAATATTGACCAAATCCAGTAATGTTTACACGTATGGGTAGCTTAGATCTAGCGCAACAATTTGGGACCATCGCCAGCTTCATAGCGTTAGAACTCTTCGAGAAAATTCAAAACTCGCAAAAAACGTCTTCCCGTGAACTCTGTGTGCGTTCACCCATTTGCTGCATTGTGACTGTTTAACGTTTGCCAAATTTCCTGATGAACGCCCCTTCTTTCCCTGTTCATAATTGAATGGAATATTGACCAAATCCAGTAATGTTTACACGTATGGGTAGCTTAGATCTAGCGCTACAATTTGAGACCATCGCCAGCTTCATAGCGTTGGAACTCTTCGAGAAAATTCAAACCTCGCAAAAAATGTATTCCCGTGAACTCTGTGTGCGTTCTCCAGTTTACAGCAATTGTGACTGTTTAACGTTTGCCATATTTCCTGATGAACGCCCCTCCTTTCCCTGTCAATATTTGAATGGAATATTGACCAAATCCAGTAATGTTTACACGTATGGGTAGCTTAGATCTAGCGCTACAATTTGAGACCATCGCCAGCTTCATAGCGTTGGAACTCTTCGAGAAAATCCAAACCTCGCAAAAAAATTCTTCCCGTGAAATCTGTGTGCGTTCTCCCGTTTACTGCATTTTGACTGTGTAACGTTTGCCAAATTTCTAGATGAACGCCCCTCCTTTCCCTGTTCATAATTGATTGGAATATTGACCAAATCTAGTAATGTTTACAAGTATGAGTAGCTTAGATCTAGCTCAACAATTTAAGACCATCGACAGCTTCATAGCATTAGAACTCTTCGAGAAAATTCAAACCTCGCAACAAATTTCTTCCCGTGAACTCTGTGTGCGTTCTCCCGTTTACTGCATTGTGACTGTTTAACGTTTGCCAAATTTCCAGATGAACGCCCATCCTTTCCCTGTTAATAATTGAATGGAATATTGACCAAATCCAGTAATGTTTACACGTATGGGTAGTTTAGATCTAGCGCTACAATTTGAGACCATCGCCAGCTTCATAGCGTTGGAACTCTTGGAGAAAATTCAAACCTCGCAAAAAATTTCTTCCCGTGAACTCTGTGTGCGTTCTCCCGTTTACAGCAATTGTGACTGTTTAACGTTTGCCATATTTCCAGATGAACGCCCCTCCTTTCCCTGTTCATAATTGAATGGAATATTGACCAAATCCAGTAATGTTTACACGTATGGGTAGCTTAGATCTAGCGCTACAATTTGAGACCATCGCCAGCTTCATAGCGTTGGAACTTCTCGAGAAAATCCAAACCTCGCAAAAAACTTCTTCCCGTGAACTCTGTGTGCGTTCTCCCGTTTACTGCATTTTGACTGTTTAACGTTTGCCATATTTCCTGATGAACGCCCCTCCTTTCCCTGTCAATAATTGAACGGAATATTGACCAAATCCAGTAATTTGTACACATATGGGTAGCTTAGATCTAGCGCAACAATTTGAGACCATCGCCAGCTTCATAGCGTTAGAACTCTTCGAGAAAATTCAAAACTCGCAAAAAACGTCTTCCCGTGAACTCTGTGTGCGTTCACCCATTTACTGCATTGTGACTGTTTAACGTTTGCCAAATTTCCTGATGAACGCCCCTTCTTTCCCTGTTCATAATTGAATGGAATATTGACCAAATCCAGTAATGTTTACACGTATGGGTAGCTTAGATCTAGCGCTACAATTTGAGACCATCGCCAGCTTCATAGCGTTGGAACTCTTCGAGAAAATTCAAACCTAGCAAAAAATGTATTCCCGTGAACTCTGTGTGCGTTCTCCAGTTTACAGCAATTGTGACTGTTTAACGTTTGCCATATTTCCTGATGAACGCCCCTCCTTTCCCTGTCAATATTTGAATGGAATATTGACCAAATCCAGTAATGTTTACACGTATGGGTAGCTTAGATCTAGCGCTACAATTTGAGACCATCGCCAGCTTCATAGCGTTGGAACTCTTCGAGAAAATCCAAACCTCGCAAAAAAATTATTCCCGTGAACTCTGTGTGCGTTCTCCCGTTTACTGCATTTTGACTGTGTAACGTTTGCCAAATTTCTAGATGAACGCCCCTCCTTTCCCTGTTCATAATTGAATGGAATATTGACCAAATCTAGTAATGTTTACAAGTATGAGTAGCTTAGATCTAGCTCAACAATTTGAGACCATCGACAGCTTCATAGCATTAGAACTCTTTGAGAAAATTCAAACCTCGCAACAAATTTCTTCCCGTGAACTCTGTGTGCGTTCTCCCGTTTACTGCATTGTGACTGTTTAACGTTTGCCAAATTTCCAGATGAACGCCCATCCTTTCCCTGTTAATAATTGAATGGAATATTGACCAAATCCAGTAATTTTTACACGTATGGGTAGTTTAGATCTAGCGCTACAATTTGAGACCATCGCCAGCTTCATAGCGTTGGAACTCTTGGAGAAAATTCAAAACTCGCAAAACATTTCTTCCCGTGAACTCTGTGTGCGTTCAGCCATTTACTGCATTGTGACTGTTTAACGTTTGCCATATTTCCAGATGAACGCCCCTCCTTTCCCTGTTCATAATTGAATGGAATATTGACCAAATCCAGTAATGTTTACACATGTGGGTAGCTTAGATCTAGCGCAACAATTTGGGACCATCGCCAGCTTCATAGCGTTAGAACTCTTCGAGAAAATTCAAAACTCGCAAAAAACGTCTTCCCGTGAACTCTGTGTGCGTTCACCCATTTGAGGCATTGTGACTGTTTAACGTTTGCCAAATTTCCTGATGAACGCCCCTTCTTTCCCTGTTCATAATTGAATGGAATATTTACCAAATCCAGTAATGTTTACACGTATGGGTAGCTTAGATCTAGCGCTACAATTTGAGACCATCGCCAGCTTCATAGCGTTGGAACTCTTCGAGAAAATTCAAACCTCGCAAAAAATGTATTCCCGTGAACTCTGTGTGCGTTCTCCAGTTTACAGCAATTGTGACTGTTTAACGTTTGCCATATTTCCTGATGAACGCCCCTCCTTTCCCTGTCAATATTTGAATGGAATATTGACCAAATCCAGTAATGTTTACACGTATGGGTAGCTTAGATCTAGCGCTACAATTTGAGACCATCGCCAGCTTCATAGCGTTGGAACTCTTCGAGAAAATCCAAACCTCGCAAAAAAATTATTCCCGTGAACTCTGTGTGCGTTCTCCCGTTTACTGCATTTTGACTGTGTAACGTTTGCCAAATTTCTAGATGAACGCCCCTCCTTTCCCTGTTCATAATTGATTGGAATATTGACCAAATCTAGTAATGTTTACAAGTATGAGTAGCTTAGATCTAGCTCAAAAATTTAAGACCATCGACAGCTTCATAGCATTAGAACTCTTCGAGAAAATTCAAACCTCGCAACAAATTTCTTCCCGTGAACTCTGTGTGCGTTCTCCCGTTTACTGCATTGTGACTGTTTAACGTTTGCCAAATTTCCAGATGAACGCCCATCCTTTCCCTGTTAATAATTGAATGGAATATTGACCAAATCCAGTAATGTTTACACGTATGGGTAGTTTAGATCTAGCGCTACAATTTGAGACCATCGCCAGCTTCATAGCGTTGGAACTCTTGGAGAAAATTCAAACCTCGCAAAAAATTTCTTCCCGTGAACTCTGTGTGCGTTCTCCCGTTTACAGCAATTGTGACTGTTTAACGTTTGCCATATTTCCAGATGAACGCCCCTCCTTTCCCTGTTCATAATTGAATGGAATATTGACCAAATCCAGTAATGTTTACACATGTGGGTAGCTTAGATCTAGCGCAACAATTTGGGACCATCGCCAGCTTCATAGCGTTAGAACTCTTCGAGAAAATTCAAAACTCGCAAAAAACGTCTTCCCGTGAACTCTGTGTGCGTTCACCCATTTGCTGCATTGTGACTGTTTAACGTTTGCCAAATTTCCTGATGAACGCCCCTTCTTTCCCTGTTCATAATTGAATGGAATATTGACCAAATCCAGTAATGTTTACACGTATGGGTAGCTTAGATCTAGCGCTACAATTTGAGACCATCGCCAGCTTCATAGCGTTGGAACTCTTCGAGAAAATTCAAACCTCGCAAAAAATGTATTCCCGTGAACTCTGTGTGCGTTCTCCAGTTTACAGCAATTGTGACTGTTTAACGTTTGCCATATTTCCTGATGAACGCCCCTCCTTTCCCTGTCAATATTTGAATGGAATATTGACCAAATCCAGTAATGTTTACACGTATGGGTAGCTTAGATCTAGCGCTACAATTTGAGACCATCGCCAGCTTCATAGCGTTGGAACTCTTCGAGAAAATCCAAACCTCGCAAAAAAATTATTCCCGTGAAATCTGTGTGCGTTCTCCCGTTTACTGCATTTTGACTGTGTAACGTTTGCCAAATTTCTAGATGAACGCCCCTCCTTTCCCTGTTCATAATTGATTGGAATATTGACCAAATCTAGTAATGTTTACAAGTATGAGTAGCTTAGATCTAGCTCAACAATTTGAGACCATCGACAGCTTCATAGCATTAGAACTCTTTGAGAAAATTCAAACCTCGCAACAAATTTCTTCCCGTGAACTCTGTGTGCGTTCTCCCGTTTACTGCATTGTGACTGTTTAACGTTTGCCAAATTTCCAGATGAACGCCCATCCTTTCCCTGTTAATAATTGAATGGAATATTGACCAAATCCAGTAATGTTTACACGTATGGGTAGTTTAGATCTAGCGCTACAATTTGAGACCATCGCCAGCTTCATAGCGTTGGAACTCTTGGAGAAAATTCAAACCTCGCAAAAAATGTATTCCCGTGAACTCTGTGTGCGTTCTCCCGTTTACAGCAATTGTGACTGTTTAACGTTTGCCATATTTCCAGATGAACGCCCCTCCTTTCCCTGTTCATAATTGAATGGAATATTGACCAAATCCAGTAATGTTTACACGTATGGGTAGCTTAGATCTAGCGCTACAATTTGAGACCATCGCCAGCTTCATAGCGTTGGAACTCTTGGAGAAAATTCAAACCTCGCAAAAAATGTATTCCCGTGAACTCTGTGTGCGTTCTCCCGTTTACTGCATTTTGACTGTGTAACGTTTGCCAAATTTCTAGATGAACGCCCCTCCTTTCCCTGTTCATAATTGAATGGAATATTGACCAAATCCAGTAATGTTTACAAGTATGAGTAGCTTAGATCTAGCTCAACAATTTGAGACCATCGACAGCTTCATAGCATTAGAACTCTTCGAGAAAATTCAAACCTCGCAACAAATTTCTTCCCGTGAACTCTGTGTGCGTTCTCCCGTTTACTGCATTGTGACTGTTTAACGTTTGCCATATTTCCAGATGAACGCCCCTCTTTTCCTTGTTCATAATTGAATGGAATATTGACCAAATCCAGTAATGTTTACACATATGGGTAGCTTAGATCTAGCGCAACAATTTGAGACCATCGCCAGCTTCATAGCGTTAGAACTCTTCGAGAAAATCCAAAACTCGCAAAAAACTTCTTCCCGTGAACTCTGTGTGCGTTCACCCATTTACTGCATTGTGACTGTTTAACGTTTGCCAAATTTCCAGATGAACGCCCATCATTTCCCTGTTCATAATTGAATGGAATATTGACCAAATCCAGTAATGTTTACACGTATGGGTAGCTTAGATCTAGCGCTACAATTTGAGACCATCGCCAGCTTCATAGCGTTGGAACTCTTGGAGAAAATTCAAACCTCGCAAAAAATATATTCCCGTGAACTCTGTGTGCGTTCTCCCGTTGACAGCAATTGTGACTGTTTAACGTTTGCCATATTTCCAGATGAACGCCCCTCATTTCCCTGTTAATATTTGAATGGAATATTGACCAAATCCAGTAATGTTTACACGTATGGGTAGCTTAGATCTAGCGCAACAATTTGGGACCATCGCCAGCTTCATAGCGTTAGAACTCTTCGAGAAAATTCAAAACTCGCAAAAAACGTCTTCCCGTGAACTCTGTGTGCGTTCACCCATTTGCTGCATTGTGACTGTTTAACGTTTGCCAAATTTCCTGATGAACGCCCCTTCTTTCCCTGTTCATAATTGAATGGAATATTGACCAAATCCAGTAATGTTTACACGTATGGGTAGCTTAGATCTAGCGCTACAATTTGAGACCATCGCCAGCTTCATAGCGTTGGAACTCTTCGAGAAAATTCAAACCTCGCAAAAAATGTATTCCCGTGAACTCTGTGTGCGTTCTCCAGTTTACAGCAATTGTGACTGTTTAACGTTTGCCATATTTCCTGATGAACGCCCCTCCTTTCCCTGTCAATATTTGAATGGAATATTGACCAAATCCAGTAATGTTTACACGTATGGGTAGCTTAGATCTAGCGCTACAATTTGAGACCATCGCCAGCTTCATAGCGTTGGAACTCTTCGAGAAAATCCAAACCTCGCAAAAAAATTATTCCCGTGAAATCTGTGTGCGTTCTCCCGTTTACTGCATTTTGACTGTGTAACGTTTGCCAAATTTCTAGATGAACGCCCCTCCTTTCCCTGTTCATAATTGATTGGAATATTGACCAAATCTAGTAATGTTTACAAGTATGAGTAGCTTAGATCTAGCTCAACAATTTGAGACCATCGACAGCTTCATAGCATTAGAACTCTTGGAGAAAATTCAAACCTCGCAAAAAATATATTCCCGTGAACTCTGTGTGCGTTCTCCCGTTGACAGCAATTGTGACTGTTTAACGTTTGCCATATTTCCAGATGAACGCCCCTCATTTCCCTGTTAATATTTGAATGGAATATTGACCAAATCCAGTAATGTTTACACGTATGGGTAGCTTAGATCTAGCGCAACAATTTGGGACCATCGCCAGCTTCATAGCGTTAGAACTCTTCGAGAAAATTCAAAACTCGCAAAAAACGTCTTCCCGTGAACTCTGTGTGCGTTCACCCATTTGCTGCATTGTGACTGTTTAACGTTTGCCAAATTTCCTGATGAACGCCCCTTCTTTCCCTGTTCATAATTGAATGGAATATTGACCAAATCCAGTAATGTTTACACGTATGGGTAGCTTAGATCTAGCGCTACAATTTGAGACCATCGCCAGCTTCATAGCGTTGGAACTCTTCGAGAAAATTCAAACCTCGCAAAAAATGTATTCCCGTGAACTCTGTGTGCGTTCTCCAGTTTACAGCAATTGTGACTGTTTAACGTTTGCCATATTTCCTGATGAACGCCCCTCCTTTCCCTGTCAATATTTGAATGGAATATTGACCAAATCCAGTAATGTTTACACGTATGGGTAGCTTAGATCTAGCGCTACAATTTGAGACCATCGCCAGCTTCATAGCGTTGGAACTCTTCGAGAAAATCCAAACCTCGCAAAAAAATTATTCCCGTGAAATCTGTGTGCGTTCTCCCGTTTACTGCATTTTGACTGTGTAACGTTTGCCAAATTTCTAGATGAACGCCCCTCCTTTCCCTGTTCATAATTGATTGGAATATTGACCAAATCTAGTAATGTTTACAAGTATGAGTAGCTTAGATCTAGCTCAACAATTTGAGACCATCGACAGCTTCATAGCATTAGAACTCTTTGAGAAAATTCAAACCTCGCAACAAATTTCTTCCCGTGAACTCTGTGTGCGTTCTCCCGTTTACTGCATTGTGACTGTTTAACGTTTGCCAAATTTCCAGATGAACGCCCATCCTTTCCCTGTTAATAATTGAATGGAATATTGACCAAATCCAGTAATGTTTACACGTATGGGTAGTTTAGATCTAGCGCTACAATTTGAGACCATCGCCAGCTTCATAGCGTTGGAACTCTTGGAGAAAATTCAAACCTCGCAAAAAATGTATTCCCGTGAACTCTGTGTGCGTTCTCCCGTTTACAGCAATTGTGACTGTTTAACGTTTGCCATATTTCCAGATGAACGCCCCTCCTTTCCCTGTTCATAATTGAATGGAATATTGACCAAATCCAGTAATGTTTACACGTATGGGTAGCTTAGATCTAGCGCTACAATTTGAGACCATCGCCAGCTTCATAGCGTTGGAACTCTTCGAGAAAATTCAAACCTCGCAAAAAATGTATTCCCGTGAACTCTGTGTGCGTTCTCCCGTTTACTGCATTTTGACTGGGTAACGTTTGCCAAATTTCTAGATGAACGCCCCTCCTTTCCCTGTTCATAATTGAATGGAATATTGACCAAATCCAGTAATGTTTACAAGTATGAGTAGCTTAGATCTAGCTCAACAATTTGAGACCATCGACAGCTTCATAGCATTAGAACTCTTGGAGAAAATTCAAACCTCGCAACAAATTTCTTCCCGTGAACTCTGTGTGCGTTCTCCCGTTTACTGCATTGTGACTGTTTAACGTTTGCCATATTTCCAGATGAACGCCCCTCTTTTCCTTGTTCATAATTGAATGGAATATTGACCAAATCCAGTAATGTTTACACATATGGGTAGCTTAGATCTAGCGCAACAATTTGAGACCATCGCCAGCTTCATAGCGTTAGAACTCTTCGAGAAAATCCAAAACTCGCAAAAAACTTCTTCCCGTGAACTCTGTGTGCGTTCACCCATTTACTGCATTGTGACTGTTTAACGTTTGCCAAATTTCCAGATGAACGCCCATCCTTTCCCTGTTCATAATTGAATGGAATATTGACCAAATCCAGTAATGTTTACACGTATGGGTAGCTTAGATCTAGCGCTACAATTTGAGACCATCGCCAGCTTCATAGCGTTGGAACTCTTGGAGAAAATTCAAACCTCGCAAAAAATATATTCCCGTGAACTCTGTGTGCGTTCTCCCGTTGACAGCAATTGTGACTGTTTAACGTTTGCCATATTTCCAGATGAACGCCCCTCATTTCCCTGTTAATATTTGAATGGAATATTGACCAAATCCAGTAATGTTTACACGTATGGGTAGCTTAGATCTAGCGCAACAATTTGGGACCATCGCCAGCTTCATAGCGTTAGAACTCTTCGAGAAAATTCAAAACTCGCAAAAAACGTCTTCCCGTGAACTCTGTGTGCGTTCACCCATTTGCTGCATTGTGACTGTTTAACGTTTGCCAAATTTCCTGATGAACGCCCCTTCTTTCCCTGTTCATAATTGAATGGAATATTGACCAAATCCAGTAATGTTTACACGTATGGGTAGCTTAGATCTAGCGCTACAATTTGAGACCATCGCCAGCTTCATAGCGTTGGAACTCTTCGAGAAAATTCAAACCTCGCAAAAAATGTATTCCCGTGAACTCTGTGTGCGTTCTCCAGTTTACAGCAATTGTGACTGTTTAACGTTTGCCATATTTCCTGATGAACGCCCCTCCTTTCCCTGTCAATATTTGAATGGAATATTGACCAAATCCAGTAATGTTTACACGTATGGGTAGCTTAGATCTAGCGCTACAATTTGAGACCATCGCCAGCTTCATAGCGTTGGAACTCTTCGAGAAAATCCAAACCTCGCAAAAAAATTATTCCCGTGAAATCTGTGTGCGTTCTCCCGTTTACTGCATTTTGACTGTGTAACGTTTGCCAAATTTCTAGATGAACGCCCCTCCTTTCCCTGTTCATAATTGAATGGAATATTGACCAAATCCAGTAATGTTTACAAGTATGAGTAGCTTAGATCTAGCTCAACAATTTGAGACCATCGACAGCTTCATAGCATTAGAACTCTTGGAGAAAATTCAAACCTCGCAACAAATTTCTTCCCGTGAACTCTGTGTGCGTTCTCCCGTTTACTGCATTGTGACTGTTTAACGTTTGCCATATTTCCAGATGAACGCCCCTCTTTTCCTTGTTCATAATTGAATGGAATATTGACCAAATCCAGTAATGTTTACACATATGGGTAGCTTAGATCTAGCGCAACAATTTGAGACCATCGCCAGCTTCATAGCGTTAGAACTCTTCGAGAAAATCCAAAACTCGCAAAAAACTTCTTCCCGTGAACTCTGTGTGCGTTCACCCATTTACTGCATTGTGACTGTTTAACGTTTGCCAAATTTCCAGATGAACGCCCATCCTTTCCCTGTTCATAATTGAATGGAATATTGACCAAATCCAGTAATGTTTACACGTATGGGTAGCTTAGATCTAGCGCTACAATTTGAGACCATCGCCAGCTTCATAGCGTTGGAACTCTTGGAGAAAATTCAAACCTCGCAAAAAATATATTCCCGTGAACTCTGTGTGCGTTCTCCCGTTGACAGCAATTGTGACTGTTTAACGTTTGCCATATTTCCAGATGAACGCCCCTCATTTCCCTGTTAATATTTGAATGGAATATTGACCAAATCCAGTAATGTTTACACGTATGGGTAGCTTAGATCTAGCGCAACAATTTGGGACCATCGCCAGCTTCATAGCGTTAGAACTCTTCGAGAAAATTCAAAACTCGCAAAAAACGTCTTCCCGTGAACTCTGTGTGCGTTCACCCATTTGCTGCATTGTGACTGTTTAACGTTTGCCAAATTTCCTGATGAACGCCCCTTCTTTCCCTGTTCATAATTGAATGGAATATTGACCAAATCCAGTAATGTTTACACGTATGGGTAGCTTAGATCTAGCGCAACAATTTGAGACCATCGCCAGCTTCATAGCGTTGGAACTCTTCGAGAAAATTCAAACCTCGCAAAAAATGTATTCCCGTGAACTCTGTGTGCGTTCTCCAGTTTACAGCAATTGTGACTGTTTAACGTTTGCCATATTTCCTGATGAACGCCCCTCCTTTCCCTGTCAATATTTGAATGGAATATTGACCAAATCCAGTAATGTTTACACGTATGGGTAGCTTAGATCTAGCGCTACAATTTGAGACCATCGCCAGCTTCATAGCGTTGGAACTCTTCGAGAAAATCCAAACCTCGCAAAAAAATTATTCCCGTGAAATCTGTGTGCGTTCTCCCGTTTACTGCATTTTGACTGTGTAACGTTTGCCAAATTTCTAGATGAACGCCCCTCCTTTCCCTGTTCATAATTGATTGGAATATTGACCAAATCTAGTAATGTTTACACGTATGAGTAGCTTAGATCTAGCTCAACAATTTGAGACCATCGACAGCTTCATAGCATTAGAACTCTTGGAGAAAATTCAAACCTCGCAAAAAATATATTCCCGTGAACTCTGTGTGCGTTCTCCCGTTGACAGCAATTGTGACTGTTTAACGTTTGCCATATTTCCAGATGAACGCCCCTCATTTCCCTGTTAATATTTGAATGGAATATTGACCAAATCCAGTAATGTTTACACGTATGGGTAGCTTAGATCTAGCGCAACAATTTGGGACCATCGCCAGCTTCATAGCGTTAGAACTCTTCGAGAAAATTCAAAACTCGCAAAAAACGTCTTCCCGTGAACTCTGTGTGCGTTCACCCATTTGCTGCATTGTGACTGTTTAACGTTTGCCAAATTTCCTGATGAACGCCCCTTCTTTCCCTGTTCATAATTGAATGGAATATTGACCAAATCCAGTAATGTTTACACGTATGGGTAGCTTAGATCTAGCGCTACAATTTGAGACCATCGCCAGCTTCATAGCGTTGGAACTCTTCGAGAAAATTCAAACCTCGCAAAAAATGTATTCCCGTGAACTCTGTGTGCGTTCTCCAGTTTACAGCAATTGTGACTGTTTAACGTTTGCCATATTTCCTGATGAACGCCCCTCCTTTCCCTGTCAATATTTGAATGGAATATTGACCAAATCCAGTAATGTTTACACGTATGGGTAGCTTAGATCTAGCGCTACAATTTGAGACCATCGCCAGCTTCATAGCGTTGGAACTCTTCGAGAAAATCCAAACCTCGCAAAAAAATTATTCCCGTGAAATCTGTGTGCGTTCTCCCGTTTACTGCATTTTGACTGTGTAACGTTTGCCAAATTTCTAGATGAACGCCCCTCCTTTCCCTGTTCATAATTGATTGGAATATTGACCAAATCTAGTAATGTTTACAAGTATGAGTAGCTTAGATCTAGCTCAACAATTTGAGACCATCGACAGCTTCATAGCATTAGAACTCTTTGAGAAAATTCAAACCTCGCAACAAATTTCTTCCCGTGAACTCTGTGTGCGTTCTCCCGTTTACTGCATTGTGACTGTTTAACGTTTGCCAAATTTCCAGATGAACGCCCATCCTTTCCCTGTTAATAATTGAATGGAATATTGACCAAATCCAGTAATGTTTACACGTATGGGTAGTTTAGATCTAGCGCTACAATTTGAGACCATCGCCAGCTTCATAGCGTTGGAACTCTTGGAGAAAATTCAAACCTCGCAAAAAATGTATTCCCGTGAACTCTGTGTGCGTTCTCCCGTTTACAGCAATTGTGACTGTTTAACGTTTGCCATATTTCCAGATGAACGCCCCTCCTTTCCCTGTTCATAATTGAATGGAATATTGACCAAATCCAGTAATGTTTACACGTATGGGTAGCTTAGATCTAGCGCTACAATTTGAGACCATCGCCAGCTTCATAGCGTTGGAACTCTTGGAGAAAATTCAAACCTCGCAAAAAATGTATTCCCGTGAACTCTGTGTGCGTTCTCCCGTTTACTGCATTTTGACTGTGTAACGTTTGCCAAATTTCTAGATGAACGCCCCTCCTTTCCCTGTTCATAATTGAATGGAATATTGACCAAATCCAGTAATGTTTACAAGTATGAGTAGCTTAGATCTAGCTCAACAATTTGAGACCATCGACAGCTTCATAGCATTAGAACTCTTCGAGAAAATTCAAACCTCGCAACAAATTTCTTCCCGTGAACTCTGTGTGCGTTCTCCCGTTTACTGCATTGTGACTGTTTAACGTTTGCCATATTTCCAGATGAACGCCCCTCTTTTCCTTGTTCATAATTGAATGGAATATTGACCAAATCCAGTAATGTTTACACATATGGGTAGCTTAGATCTAGCGCAACAATTTGAGACCATCGCCAGCTTTATAGCGTTAGAACTCTTCGAGAAAATCCAAAACTCGCAAAAAACTTCTTCCCGTGAACTCTGTGTGCGTTCACCCATTTACTGCATTGTGACTGTTTAACGTTTGCCAAATTTCCAGATGAACGCCCATCCTTTCCCTGTTAATAATTGAATGGAATATTGACCAAATCCAGTAATGTTTACACGTATGGGTAGTTTAGATCTAGCGCTACAATTTGAGACCATCGCCAGCTTCATAGCGTTGGAACTCTTGGAGAAAATTCAAACCTCGCAAAAAATGTATTCCCGTGAACTCTGTGTGCGTTCTCCCGTTTACAGCAATTGTGACTGTTTAACGTTTGCCATATTTCCAGATGAACGCCCCTCCTTTCCCTGTTCATAATTGAATGGAATATTGACCAAATCCAGTAATGTTTACACGTATGGGTAGCTTAGATCTAGCGCTACAATTTGAGACCATCGCCAGCTTCATAGCGTTGGAACTCTTGGAGAAAATTCAAACCTCGCAAAAAATGTATTCCCGTGAACTCTGTGTGCGTTCTCCCGTTTACTGCATTTTGACTGTGTAACGTTTGCCAAATTTCTAGATGAACGCCCCTCCTTTCCCTGTTCATAATTGAATGGAATATTGACCAAATCCAGTAATGTTTACAAGTATGAGTAGCTTAGATCTAGCTCAACAATTTGAGACCATCGACAGCTTCATAGCATTAGAACTCTTCGAGAAAATTCAAACCTCGCAACAAATTTCTTCCCGTGAACTCTGTGTGCGTTCTCCCGTTTACTGCATTGTGACTGTTTAACGTTTGCCATATTTCCAGATGAACGCCCCTCTTTTCCTTGTTCATAATTGAATGGAATATTGACCAAATCCAGTAATGTTTACACATATGGGTAGCTTAGATCTAGCGCAACAATTTGAGACCATCGCCAGCTTCATAGCGTTAGAACTCTTCGAGAAAATCCAAAACTCGCAAAAAACTTCTTCCCGTGAACTCTGTGTGCGTTCACCCATTTACTGCATTGTGACTGTTTAACGTTTGCCAAATTTCCAGATGAACGCCCATCCTTTCCCTGTTCATAATTGAATGGAATATTGACCAAATCCAGTAATGTTTACACGTATGGGTAGCTTAGATCTAGCGCTACAATTTGAGACCATCGCCAGCTTCATAGCGTTAGAACTCTTCGAGAAAATCCAAAACTCGCAAAAAACTTCTTCCCGTGAACTCTGTGTGCGTTCACCCATTTACTGCATTGTGACTGTTTAACGTTTGCCAAATTTCCAGATGAACGCCCCTCCTTTCCCTGTTCATAATTGAATGGAATATTGACCAAATCCAGTAATGTTTACACGTATGGGTAGCTTAGATCTAGCGCTACAATTTGAGACCATCGCCAGCTTCATAGCGTTGGAACTCTTGGAGAAAATTCAAACCTCGCAAAAAATATATGCCCGTGAACTCTGTGTGCGTTCTCCCGTTGACAGCAATTGTGACTGTTTAACGTTTGCCATATTTCCAGATGAACGCCCCTCATTTCCCTGTTAATATTTGAATGGAATATTGACCAAATCCAGTAATGTTTACACGTATGGGTAGCTTAGATCTAGCGCTACAATTTGAGACCATCGCCAGCTTCATAGCATTGGAACTCTTCGAGAAAATCCAAACCTCGCAAAAAAATTCTTCCCGTGAACTCTGTGTGCGTTCTCCCGTTTACAGCATTGTGACTGTGTAACGTTTGCCAAATTTCTAGATGAACGCCCCTCCTTTCCCTGTTCATAATTGAATGGAATATTGACCAAATCCAGTAATGTTTACACGTATGAGTAGCTTAGATCTAGCTCAACAATTTGAGACCATCGACAGCTTCATAGCATTAGAACTCTTGGAGAAAATTCAAACCTCGCAAAAAATATATTCCCGTGAACTCTGTGTGCGTTCTCCCGTTGACAGCAATTGTGACTGTTTAACGTTTGCCATATTTCCAGATGAACGCCCCTCATTTCCCTGTTAATATTTGAATGGAATATTGACCAAATCCAGTAATGTTTACACGTATGGGTAGCTTAGATCTAGCGCAACAATTTGGGACCATCGCCAGCTTCATAGCGTTAGAACTCTTCGAGAAAATTCAAAACTCGCAAAAAACGTCTTCCCGTGAACTCTGTGTGCGTTCACCCATTTGCTGCATTGTGACTGTTTAACGTTTGCCAAATTTCCTGATGAACGCCCCTTCTTTCCCTGTTCATAATTGAATGGAATATTGACCAAATCCAGTAATGTTTACACGTATGGGTAGCTTAGATCTAGCGCTACAATTTGAGACCATCGCCAGCTTCATAGCGTTGGAACTCTTCGAGAAAATTCAAACCTCGCAAAAAATGTATTCCCGTGAACTCTGTGTGCGTTCTCCAGTTTACAGCAATTGTGACTGTTTAACGTTTGCCATATTTCCTGATGAACGCCCCTCCTTTCCCTGTCAATATTTGAATGGAATATTGACCAAATCCAGTAATGTTTACACGTATGGGTAGCTTAGATCTAGCGCTACAATTTGAGACCATCGCCAGCTTCATAGCGTTGGAACTCTTCGAGAAAATCCAAACCTCGCAAAAAAATTATTCCCGTGAAATCTGTGTGCGTTCTCCCGTTTACTGCATTTTGACTGTGTAACGTTTGCCAAATTTCTAGATGAACGCCCCTCCTTTCCCTGTTCATAATTGATTGGAATATTGACCAAATCTAGTAATGTTTACAAGTATGAGTAGCTTAGATCTAGCTCAACAATTTGAGACCATCGACAGCTTCATAGCATTAGAACTCTTTGAGAAAATTCAAACCTCGCAACAAATTTCTTCCCGTGAACTCTGTGTGCGTTCTCCCGTTTACTGCATTGTGACTGTTTAACGTTTGCCAAATTTCCAGATGAACGCCCATCCTTTCCCTGTTAATAATTGAATGGAATATTGACCAAATCCAGTAATGTTTACACGTATGGGTAGTTTAGATCTAGCGCTACAATTTGAGACCATCGCCAGCTTCATAGCGTTGGAACTCTTGGAGAAAATTCAAACCTCGCAAAAAATGTATTCCCGTGAACTCTGTGTGCGTTCTCCCGTTTACAGCAATTGTGACTGTTTAACGTTTGCCATATTTCCAGATGAACGCCCCTCCTTTCCCTGTTCATAATTGAATGGAATATTGACCAAATCCAGTAATGTTTACACGTATGGGTAGCTTAGATCTAGCGCTACAATTTGAGACCATCGCCAGCTTCATAGCGTTGGAACTCTTGGAGAAAATTCAAACCTCGCAAAAAATGTATTCCCGTGAACTCTGTGTGCGTTCTCCCGTTTACTGCATTTTGACTGTGTAACGTTTGCCAAATTTCTAGATGAACGCCCCTCCTTTCCCTGTTCATAATTGAATGGAATATTGACCAAATCCAGTAATGTTTACAAGTATGAGTAGCTTAGATCTAGCTCAACAATTTGAGACCATCGACAGCTTCATAGCATTAGAACTCTTCGAGAAAATTCAAACCTCGCAACAAATTTCTTCCCGTGAACTCTGTGTGCGTTCTCCCGTTTACTGCATTGTGACTGTTTAACGTTTGCCATATTTCCAGATGAACGCCCCTCTTTTCCTTGTTCATAATTGAATGGAATATTGACCAAATCCAGTAATGTTTACACATATGGGTAGCTTAGATCTAGCGCAACAATTTGAGACCATCGCCAGCTTCATAGCGTTAGAACTCTTCGAGAAAATCCAAAACTCGCAAAAAACTTCTTCCCGTGAACTCTGTGTGCGTTCACCCATTTACTGCATTGTGACTGTTTAACGTTTGCCAAATTTCCAGATGAACGCCCATCCTTTCCCTGTTCATAATTGAATGGAATATTGACCAAATCCAGTAATGTTTACACGTATGGGTAGCTTAGATCTAGCGCTACAATTTGAGACCATCGCCAGCTTCATAGCGTTGGAACTCTTCGAGAAAATCCAAACCTCGCAAAAAAATTCTTCCCGTGAACTCTGTGTGCGTTCTCCCGTTTACAGCATTGTGACTGTGTAACGTTTGCCAAATTTCTAGATGAACGCCCCTCCTTTCCCTGTTCATAATTGAATGGAATATTGACCAAATCCAGTAATGTTTACACGTATGAGTAGCTTAGATCTAGCTCAACAATTTGAGACCATCGCCACCTTCGTAGCGTTAGAACTCTTCGACAAAATTCAAACCTCGCAACAAATTTCTTCCCGTGAACTCTGTGTGCGTTCTCCCGTTTACTGCATTGTGACTGTTTAACGTTTGCCAAATTTCCAGATGAACGCCCATCCTTTCCCTGTTCATAATTGAATGGAATATTGACCAAATCCAGTAATGTTTACACGTATGGGTAGCTTAGATCTAGCGCTACAATTTGAGATCATCGCCAGCTTCATAGCGTTGGAACTCTTCGAGAAAATTCAAACCTCGCAAAAAATATATTCCCGTGAACTCTGTGTGCGTTCTCCCGTTTACAGCAATTGTGACTGTTTAACGTTTGCCATATTTCCAGATGAACGCCCCTCATTTCCCTGTTAATATTTGAATGGAATATTGACCAAATCCAGTAATGTTTACACGTATGGGTAGCTTAGATCTAGCGCTACAATTTGAGACCATCGCCAGCTTCATAGCGTTGGAACTCTTCGAGAAAATCCAAACCTCGCAAAAAACTTCTTCCCGTGAACTCTGTGTGCGTTCTCCCGTTTACTGCATTTTGACTGTTTAACGTTTGCCATATTTCCAGATGAACGCCCCTCCTTTCCTTGTTCATAATTGAATGGAATATTGACCAAATCCAGTAATGTTTACACATATGGGTAGCTTAGATCTAGCGCTACAATTTGAGACCATCGCCAGCTTCATAGCGTTGGAGCTCTTGGAGAAAATTCAAACCTCGCAAAAAATATATTCCCGTGAACTCTGTGTGCGTTCTCCCGTTGACAGCAATTGTGACTGTTTAACGTTTGCCATATTTCCAGATGAACGCCCCTCATTTCCCTGTTAATATTTGAATGGAATATTGACCAAATCCAGTAATGTTTACACGTATGGGTAGCTTAGATCTAGCGCTACAATTTGAGACCATCGCCAGCTTCATAGCGTTGGAACTCTTCGAGAAAATCCAAACCTCGCAACAAAATATATTCCCGTGAACTCTGTGTGCGTTCTCCCGTTGACAGCAATTGTGACTGTTTAACGTTTGCCATATTTCCAGATGAACGCCCCTCATTTCCCTGTTAATATTTGAATGGAATATTGACCAAATCCAGTAATGTTTACAAGTATGGGTAGCTAAATAGATCTAGCGCTACAATTTGAGACCATCGCCAGCTTCATAGCGTTGGAACTCTTCGAGAAAATTCAAACCTCGCAAAAAATATATTCCCGTAAACTCTGTGTGCGTTCTCCCGTTTACAGCATTGTGACTGTGTAACGTTTGCCAAATTTCTAGATGAACGCCCCTCCTTTCCCTGTTCATAATTGAATGGAATATTGACCAAATCCAGTAATGTTTACACGTATGAGTAGCTTAGATCTAGCTCAACAATTTGAGACCATCGCCAGCTTCATAGCGTTAGAACTCTTCGAGAAAATCCAAAACTCGCAAAAAACTTCTTCCCGTGAACTCTGTGTGCGTTCACCCATTTACTGCATTGTGACTGTTTAACGTTTGCCAAATTTCCAGATGAACGCCCCTCCTTTCCCTGTTCATAATTGAATGGAATATTGACCAAATCCAGTAATGTTTACACGTATGGGTAGCTTAGATCTAGCGCTACAATTTGAGACCATCGCCAGCTTCATAGCGTTGGAACTCTTGGAGAAAATTCAAACCTCGCAAAAAATATATGCCCGTGAACTCTGTGTGCGTTCTCCCGTTGACAGCAATTGTGACTGTTTAACGTTTGCCATATTTCCAGATGAACGCCCCTCATTTCCCTGTTAATATTTGAATGGAATATTGACCAAATCCAGTAATGTTTACACGTATGGGTAGCTTAGATCTAGCGCTACAATTTGAGACCATCGCCAGCTTCATAGCGTTGGAACTCTTCGAGAAAATCCAAACCTCGCAAAAAAATTCTTCCCGTGAACTCTGTGTGCGTTCTCCCGTTTACAGCATTGTGACTGTGTAACGTTTGCCAAATTTCTAGATGAACGCCCCTCCTTTCCCTGTTCATAATTGAATGGAATATTGACCAAATCCAGTAATGTTTACACGTATGAGTAGCTTAGATCTAGCTCAACAATTTGAGACCATCGCCACCTTCGTAGCGTTAGAACTCTTCGACAAAATTCAAACCTCGCAACAAATTTCTTCCCGTGAACTCTGTGTGCGTTCTCCCGTTTACTGCATTGTGACTGTTTAACGTTTGCCAAATTTCCAGATGAACGCCCATCCTTTCCCTGTTCATAATTGAATGGAATATTGACCAAATCCAGTAATGTTTACACGTATGGGTAGCTTAGATCTAGCGCTACAATTTGAGACCATCGCCAGCTTCATAGCGTTGGAACTCTTCGAGAAAATTCAAACCTCGCAAAAAATATATTCCCGTGAACTCTGTGTGCGTTCTCCCGTTTACAGCAATTGTGACTGTTTAACGTTTGCCATATTTCCAGATGAACGCCCCTCATTTCCCTGTTAATATTTGAATGGAATATTGACCAAATCCAGTAATGTTTACACGTATGGGTAGCTTAGATCTAGCGCTACAATTTGAGACCATCGCCAGCTTCATAGCGTTGGAACTCTTCGAGAAAATCCAAACCTCGCAAAAAACTTCTTCCCGTGAACTCTGTGTGCGTTCTCCCGTTTACTGCATTTTGACTGTTTAACGTTTGCCATATTTCCAGATGAACGCCCCTCCTTTCCTTGTTCATAATTGAATGGAATATTGACCAAATCCAGTAATGTTTACACATATGGGTAGCTTAGATCTAGCGCTACAATTTGAGACCATCGCCAGCTTCATAGCGTTGGAGCTCTTGGAGAAAATTCAAACCTCGCAAAAAATATATTCCCGTGAACTCTGTGTGCGTTCTCCCGTTGACAGCAATTGTGACTGTTTAACGTTTGCCATATTTCCAGATGAACGCCCCTCATTTCCCTGTTAATATTTGAATGGAATATTGACCAAATCCAGTAATGTTTACACGTATGGGTAGCTTAGATCTAGCGCTACAATTTGAGACCATCGCCAGCTTCATAGCGTTGGAACTCTTCGAGAAAATCCAAACCTCGCAACAAAATTCTTCCCGTTAACTCTGTGTGCGTTCTCCCGTTTACTGCATTTTGACTGTTTAACGTTTGCCATATTTCCTGATGAACGCCCCTCCTTTCCCTGTTAATAATTGAATGGAATATTGACCAAATCCAGTAATTTTTACACATATGGGTAGCTTAGATCTAGCGCAACAATTTGAGACCATCGCCAGCTTCATAGCGTTAGAACTCTTCGAGAAAATTCAAAACTCGCAAAAATTTTCTTCCCGTGAACTCTGTGTGCGTTCACCCATTTACTGCATTGTGACTGTTTAACGTTTGCCAAATTTCCAGATGAACGCCCCTCCTTTCCCTGTTCATAATTGAATGGAATATTGACCAAATCCAGTAATGTTTACAAGTATGGGTAGCTAAATAGATCTAGCGCTACAATTTGAGACCATCGCCAGCTTCATAGCGTTGGAACTCTTCGAGAAAATTCAAACCTCGCAAAAAATATATTCCCGTAAACTCTGTGTGCGTTCTCCCGTTTACAGCATTGTGACTGTGTAACGTTTGCCAAATTTCTAGATGAACGCCCCTCCTTTCCCTGTTCATAATTGAATGGAATATTGACCAAATCCAGTAATGTTTACACGTATGAGTAGCTTAGATCTAGCTCAACAATTTGAGACCATCGCCACCTTCGTAGCGTTAGAACTCTTCGAGAAAATTCAAACCTCGCAACAAATTTCTTCCCGTGAACTCTGTGTGCGTTCTCCCGTTTACTGCATTGTGACTGTTTAACGTTTGCCAAATTTCCAGATGAACGCCCATCCTTTCCCTGTTCATAATTGAATGGAATATTGACCAAATCCAGTAATGTTTACACGTATGGGTAGCTTAGATCTAGCGCTACAATTTGAGACCATCGCCAGCTTCATAGCGTTGGAACTCTTGGAGAAAATTCAAACCTCGCAAAAAATATATTCCCGTGAACTCTGTGTGCGTTCACCCATTTACTGCATTGTGACTGTTTAACGTTTGCCAAATTTCCAGATGAACGCCCCTCCTTTCCCTGTTCATAATTGAATGGAATATTGACCAAATCCAGTAATGTTTACAAGTATGGGTAGCTAAATAGATCTAGCGCTACAATTTGAGACCATCGCCAGCTTCATAGCGTTGGAACTCTTCGAGAAAATTCAAACCTCGCAAAAAATATATTCCCGTAAACTCTGTGTGCGTTCTCCCGTTTACAGCATTGTGACTGTGTAACGTTTGCCAAATTTCTAGATGAACGCCCCTCCTTTCCCTGTTCATAATTGAATGGAATATTGACCAAATCCAGTAATGTTTACACGTATGAGTAGCTTAGATCTAGCTCAACAATTTGAGACCATCGCCACCTTCGTAGCGTTAGAACTCTTCGAGAAAATTCAAACCTCGCAACAAATTTCTTCCCGTGAACTCTGTGTGCGTTCTCCCGTTTACTGCATTGTGACTGTTTAACGTTTGCCAAATTTCCAGATGAACGCCCATCCTTTCCCTGTTCATAATTGAATGGAATATTGACCAAATCCAGTAATGTTTACACGTATGGGTAGCTTAGATCTAGCGCTACAATTTGAGACCATCGCCAGCTTCATAGCGTTGGAACTCTTGGAGAAAATTCAAACCTCGCAAAAAATATATTCCCGTGAACTCTGTGTGCGTTCTCCCGTTTACAGCAATTGTGACTGTTTAACGTTTGCCATATTTCCAGATGAACGCCCCTCATTTCCCTGTTAATATTTGAATGGAATATTGACCAAATCCAGTAATGTTTACACGTATGGGTAGCTTAGATCTAGCGCTACAATTTGAGACCATCGCCAGCTTCATAGCGTTGGAACTCTTCGAGAAAATCCAAACCTCGCAAAAAACTTCTTCCCGTGAACTCTGTGTGCGTTCTCCCGTTTACTGCATTTTGACTGTTTAACGTTTGCCATATTTCCTGATGAACGCCCCTCCTTTCCTTGTTCATAATTGAATGGAATATTGACCAAATCCAGTAATGTTTACACATATGGGTAGCTTAGATCTAGCGCAACAATTTGAGACCATCGCCAGCTTCATAGCGTTAGAACTCTTCGAGAAAATTCAAAACTCGCAAAAATTTTCATCCCGTGAACTCTGTGTGCGTTCACCCATTTACTGCATTGTGACTGTTTAACGTTTGCCAAATTTCCAGATGAACGCCCCTCCTTTCCCTGTTCATAATTGAATGGAATATTGACCAAATCCAGTAATGTTTACAAGTATGGGTAGCTAAATAGATCTAGCGCTACAATTTGAGACCATCGCCAGCTTCATAGCGTTGGAACTCTTCGAGAAAATTCAAACCTCGCAAAAAATATATTCCCGTAAACTCTGTGTGCGTTCTCCCGTTTACAGCATTGTGACTGTGTAACGTTTGCCAAATTTCTAGATGAACGCCCCTCCTTTCCCTGTTCATAATTGAATGGAATATTGACCAAATCCAGTAATGTTTACACGTATGAGTAGCTTAGATCTAGCTCAACAATTTGAGACCATCGCCAGCTTCATAGCGTTAGAACTCTTCGAGAAAATCCAAAACTCGCAAAAAACTTCTTCAAGTGAACTCTGTGTGCGTTCACCCATTTACTGCATTGTGACTGTTTAACGTTTGCCAAATTTCCAGATGAACGCCCCTCCTTTCCCTGTTCATAATTGAATGGAATATTGACCAAATCCAGTAATGTTTACACGTATGGGTAGCTTAGATCTAGCGCTACAATTTGAGACCATCGCCAGCTTCATAGCGTTGGAACTCTTGGAGAAAATTCAAACCTCGCAAAAAATATATTCCCGTGAACTCTGTGTGCGTTCTCCCGTTGACAGCAATTGTGACTGTTTAACGTTTGCCATATTTCCAGATGAACGCCCCTCATTTCCCTGTTAATATTTGAATGGAATATTGACCAAATCCAGTAATGTTTACACGTATGGGTAGCTTAGATCTAGCGCTACAATTTGAGACCATCGCCAGCTTCATAGCGTTGGAACTCTTCGAGAAAATCCAAACCTCGCAAAAAAATTCTTCCCGTGAACTCTGTGTGCGTTCTCCCGTTTACAGCATTTTGACTGTGTAACGTTTGCCAAATTTCTAGATGAACGCCCCTCCTTTCCCTGTTCATAATTGAATGGAATATTGACCAAATCCAGTAATGTTTACACGTATGAGTAGCTTAGATCTAGCTCAACAATTTGAGACCATCGCCACCTTCGTAGCGTTAGAACTCTTCGACAAAATTCAAACCTCGCAACAAATTTCTTCCCGTGAACTCTGTGTGCGTTCTCCCGTTTACTGCATTGTGACTGTTTAACGTTTGCCAAATTTCCAGATGAACGCCCATCCTTTCCCTGTTCATAATTGAATGGAATATTGACCAAATCCAGTAATGTTTACACGTATGGGTAGCTTAGATCTAGCGCTACAATTTGAGACCATCGCCAGCTTCATAGCGTTGGAACTCGTGGAGAAAATTAAAACCTCGCAAAAAATATATTCCCGTGAACTCTGTGTGCGTTCTCCCGTTTACAGCAATTGTGACTGTTTAACGTTTGCCATATTTCCAGATGAACGCCCCTCATTTCCCTGTTAATATTTGAATGGAATATTGACCAAATCCAGTAATGTTTACACGTATGGGTAGCTTAGATCTAGCGCTACAATTTGAGACCATCGCCAGCTTCATAGCGTTGGAACTCTTCGAGAAAATCCAAACCTCGCAAAAAACTTCTTCCCGTGAACTCTGTGTGCGTTCACCCATTTACTGCATTGTGACTGTTTAACGTTTGCCAAATTTCCAGATGAACGCCCCTCCTTTCCCTGTTCATAATTGAATGGAATATTGACCAAATTCAGTAATGTTTACACATATGGGTAGCTAAATAGATCTAGCGCTACAATTTGAGAACATCGCCAGCTTCATAGCGTTAGAACTCTTCGAGAAAATTCAAACCTCGCAAAAAATATATTCCCGTGAACTCTGTGTGCGTTCTCCCGTTTACAGCAATTGTGACTGTTTAACGTTTGCCATATTTCCAGATGAACGCCCCTCATTTCCCTGTTAATATTTGAATGGAATATTGACCAAATCCAGTAATGTTTACACGTATGGGTAGCTTAGATCTAGCGCTACAATTTGAGACCATCGCCAGCTTCATAGCGTTGGAACTTCTCGAGAAAATCCAAACCTCGCAAAAAACTTCTTCCCGTGAACTCTGTGTGCGTTCTCCCGTTTACTGCATTTTGACTGTTTAACGTTTGCCATATTTCCTGATGAACGCCCCTCCTTTCCCTGTTCATAATTGAATGGAATATTGACCAAATCCAGTAATGTTTACACATGTGGGTAGCTTAGATCTAGCGCAACAATTTGGGACCATCGCCAGCTTCATAGCGTTAGAACTCTTCGAGAAAATTCAAAACTCGCAAAAAACGTCTTCCCGTGAACTCTGTGTGCGTTCACCCATTTGCTGCATTGTGACTGTTTAACGTTTGCCAAATTTCCTGATGAACGCCCCTTCTTTCCCTGTTCATAATTGAATGGAATATTTACCAAATCCAGTAATGTTTACACGTATGGGTAGCTTAGATCTAGCGCTACAATTTGAGACCATCGCCAGCTTCATAGCGTTGGAACTCTTCGAGAAAATTCAAACCTCGCAAAAAATGTATTCCCGTGAACTCTGTGTGCGTTCTCCAGTTTACAGCAATTGTGACTGTTTAACGTTTGCCATATTTCCTGATGAACGCCCCTCCTTTCCCTGTCAATATTTGAATGGAATATTGACCAAATCCAGTAATGTTTACACGTATGGGTAGCTTAGATCTAGCGCTACAATTTGAGACCATCGCCAGCTTCATAGCGTTGGAACTCTTCGAGAAAATCCAAACCTCGCAAAAAAATTATTCCCGTGAACTCTGTGTGCGTTCTCCCGTTTACTGCATTTTGACTGTGTAACGTTTGCCAAATTTCTAGATGAACGCCCCTCCTTTCCCTGTTCATAATTGATTGGAATATTGACCAAATCTAGTAATGTTTACAAGTATGAGTAGCTTAGATCTAGCTCAACAATTTGAGACCATCGACAGCTTCATAGCATTAGAACTCTTCGAGAAAATTCAAACCTCGCAACAAATTTCTTCCCGTGAACTCTGTGTGCGTTCTCCCGTTTACTGCATTGTGACTGTTTAACGTTTGCCAAATTTCCAGATGAACGCCCATCCTTTCCCTGTTAATAATTGAATGGAATATTGACCAAATCCAGTAATGTTTACACGTATGGGTAGTTTAGATCTAGCGCTACAATTTGAGACCATCGCCAGCTTCATAGCGTTGGAACTCTTGGAGAAAATTCAAACCTCGCAAAAAATGTATTCCCGTGAACTCTGTGTGCGTTCTCCCGTTTACAGCAATTGTGACTGGTTAACGTTTGCCATATTTCCAGATGAACGCCCCTCCTTTCCCTGTTCATAATTGAATGGAATATTGACCAAATCCAGTAATGTTTACACGTATGGGTAGCTTAGATCTAGCGCTACAATTTGAGACCATCGCCAGCTTCATAGCGTTGGAACTCTTCGAGAAAATCCAAACCTCGCAAAAAACTTCTTCCCGTGAACTCTGTGTGCGTTCTCCCGTTTACTGCATTTTGACTGTTTAACGTTTGCCATATTTCCTGATGAACGCCCCTCCTTTCCTTGTTCATAATTGAATGGAATATTGACCAAATCCAGTAATGTTTACACATATGGGTAGCTTAGATCTAGCGCAACAATTTGAGACCATCGCCAGCTTCATAGCGTTGGAGCTCTTGGAGAAAATTCAAACCTCGCAAAAATTTTCATCCCGTGAACTCTGTGTGCGTTCACCCATTTACTGCATTGTGACTGTTTAACGTTTGCCAAATTTCCAGATGAACGCCCCTCCTTTCCCTGTTCATAATTGAATGGAATATTGACCAAATCCAGTAATGTTTACAAGTATGGGTAGCTAAATAGATCTAGCGCTACAATTTGAGACCATCGCCAGCTTCATAGCGTTGGAACTCTTCGAGAAAATTCAAACCTCGCAAAAAATATATTCCCGTAAACTCTGTGTGCGTTCTCCCGTTTACAGCATTGTGACTGTGTAACGTTTGCCAAATTTCTAGATGAACGCCCCTCCTTTCCCTGTTCATAATTGAATGGAATATTGACCAAATCCAGTAATGTTTACACGTATGAGTAGCTTAGATCTAGCTCAACAATTTGAGACCATCGCCAGCTTCATAGCGTTAGAACTCTTCGAGAAAATCCAAAACTCGCAAAAAACTTCTTCAAGTGAACTCTGTGTGCGTTCACCCATTTACTGCATTGTGACTGTTTAACGTTTGCCAAATTTCCAGATGAACGCCCCTCCTTTCCCTGTTCATAATTGAATGGAATATTGACCAAATCCAGTAATGTTTACACGTATGGGTAGCTTAGATCTAGCGCTACAATTTGAGACCATCGCCAGCTTCATAGCGTTGGAACTCTTGGAGAAAATTCAAACCTCGCAAAAAATATATTCCCGTGAACTCTGTGTGCGTTCTCCCGTTGACAGCAATTGTGACTGTTTAACGTTTGCCATATTTCCAGATGAACGCCCCTCATTTCCCTGTTAATATTTGAATGGAATATTGACCAAATCCAGTAATGTTTACACGTATGGGTAGCTTAGATCTAGCGCTACAATTTGAGACCATCGCCAGCTTCATAGCGTTGGAACTCTTCGAGAAAATCCAAACCTCGCAAAAAAATTCTTCCCGTGAACTCTGTGTGCGTTCTCCCGTTTACAGCATTTTGACTGTGTAACGTTTGCCAAATTTCCAGATGAACGCCCATCCTTTCCCTGTTCATAATTGAATGGAATATTGACCAAATCCAGTAATGTTTACACGTATGGGTAGCTTAGATCTAGCGCTACAATTTGAGACCATCGCCAGCTTCATAGCGTTGGAACTCTTGGAGAAAATTCAAACCTCGCAAAAAATATATTCCCGTGAACTCTGTGTGCGTTCTCCCGTTTACAGCAATTGTGACTGTTTAACGTTTGCCATATTTCCAGATGAACGCCCCTCATTTCCCTGTTAATATTTGAATGGAATATTGACCAAATCCAGTAATGTTTACACGTATGGGTAGCTTAGATCTAGCGCTACAATTTGAGACCATCGCCAGCTTCATAGCGTTGGAACTCTTCGAGAAAATCCAAACCTCGCAAAAAACTTCTTCCCGTGAACTCTGTGTGCGTTCTCCCGTTTACTGCATTTTGACTGTTTAACGTTTGCCATATTTCCTGATGAACGCCCCTCCTTTCCTTGTTCATAATTGAATGGAATATTGACCAAATCCAGTAATGTTTACACATATGGGTAGCTTAGATCTAGCGCAACAATTTGAGACCATCGCCAGCTTCATAGCGTTAGAACTCTTCGAGAAAATTCAAAACTCGCAAAAATTTTCATCCCGTGAACTCTGTGTGCGTTCACCCATTTACTGCATTGTGACTGTTTAACGTTTGCCAAATTTCCAGATGAACGCCCCTCCTTTCCCTGTTCATAATTGAATGGAATATTGACCAAATCCAGTAATGTTTACAAGTATGGGTAGCTAAATAGATCTAGCGCTACAATTTGAGACCATCGCCAGCTTCATAGCGTTGGAACTCTTCGAGAAAATTCAAACCTCGCAAAAAATATATTCCCGTAAACTCTGTGTGCGTTCTCCCGTTTACAGCATTGTGACTGTGTAACGTTTGCCAAATTTCTAGATGAACGCCCCTCCTTTCCCTGTTCATAATTGAATGGAATATTGACCAAATCCAGTAATGTTTACACGTATGAGTAGCTTAGATCTAGCTCAACAATTTGAGACCATCGCCAGCTTCATAGCGTTAGAACTCTTCGAGAAAATCCAAAACTCGCAAAAAACTTCTTCAAGTGAACTCTGTGTGCGTTCACCCATTTACTGCATTGTGACTGTTTAACGTTTGCCAAATTTCCAGATGAACGCCCCTCCTTTCCCTGTTCATAATTGAATGGAATATTGACCAAATCCAGTAATGTTTACACGTATGGGTAGCTTAGATCTAGCGCTACAATTTGAGACCATCGCCAGCTTCATAGCGTTGGAACTCTTGGAGAAAATTCAAACCTCGCAAAAAATATATTCCCGTGAACTCTGTGTGCGTTCTCCCGTTGACAGCAATTGTGACTGTTTAACGTTTGCCATATTTCCAGATGAACGCCCCTCATTTCCCTGTTAATATTTGAATGGAATATTGACCAAATCCAGTAATGTTTACACGTATGGGTAGCTTAGATCTAGCGCTACAATTTGAGACCATCGCCAGCTTCATAGCGTTGGAACTCTTCGAGAAAATCCAAACCTCGCAAAAAAATTCTTCCCGTGAACTCTGTGTGCGTTCTCCCGTTTACAGCATTTTGACTGTGTAACGTTTGCCAAATTTCTAGATGAACGCCCCTCCTTTCCCTGTTCATAATTGAATGGAATATTGACCAAATCCAGTAATGTTTACACGTATGAGTAGCTTAGATCTAGCTCAACAATTTGAGACCATCGCCACCTTCGTAGCGTTAGAACTCTTCGACAAAATTCAAACCTCGCAACAAATTTCTTCCCGTGAACTCTGTGTGCGTTCTCCCGTTTACTGCATTGTGACTGTTTAACGTTTGCCAAATTTCCAGATGAACGCCCATCCTTTCCCTGTTCATAATTGAATGGAATATTGACCAAATCCAGTAATGTTTACACGTATGGGTAGCTTAGATCTAGCGCTACAATTTGAGACCATCGCCAGCTTCATAGCGTTGGAACTCGTGGAGAAAATTAAAACCTCGCAAAAAATATATTCCCGTGAACTCTGTGTGCGTTCTCCCGTTTACAGCAATTGCGACTGTTTAACGTTTGCCATATTTCCAGATGAACGCCCCTCATTTCCCTGTTAATATTTGAATGGAATATTGACCAAATCCAGTAATGTTTACACGTATGGGTAGCTTAGATCTAGCGCTACAATTTGAGACCATCGCCAGCTTCATAGCGTTGGAACTCTTCGAGAAAATCCAAACCTCGCAAAAAACTTCTTCCCGTGAACTCTGTGTGCGTTCACCCATTTACTGCATTGTGACTGTTTAACGTTTGCCAAATTTCCAGATGAACGCCCCTCCTTTCCCTGTTCATAATTGAATGGAATATTGACCAAATTCAGTAATGTTTACACATATGGGTAGCTAAATAGATCTAGCGCTACAATTTGAGAACATCGCCAGCTTCATAGCGTTAGAACTCTTCGAGAAAATTCAAACCTCGCAAAAAATATATTCCCGTGAACTCTGTGTGCGTTCTCCCGTTTACAGCAATTGTGACTGTTTAACGTTTGCCATATTTCCAGATGAACGCCCCTCATTTCCCTGTTAATATTTGAATGGAATATTGACCAAATCCAGTAATGTTTACACGTATGGGTAGCTTAGATCTAGCGCTACAATTTGAGACCATCGCCAGCTTCATAGCGTTGGAACTTCTCGAGAAAATCCAAACCTCGCAAAAAACTTCTTCCCGTGAACTCTGTGTGCGTTCTCCCGTTTACTGCATTTTGACTGTTTAACGTTTGCCATATTTCCTGATGAACGCCCCTCCTTTCCCTGTTCATAATTGAATGGAATATTGACCAAATCCAGTAATGTTTACACATGTGGGTAGCTTAGATCTAGCGCAACAATTTGGGACCATCGCCAGCTTCATAGCGTTAGAACTCTTCGAGAAAATTCAAAACTCGCAAAAAACGTCTTCCCGTGAACTCTGTGTGCGTTCACCCATTTGCTGCATTGTGACTGTTTAACGTTTGCCAAATTTCCTGATGAACGCCCCTTCTTTCCCTGTTCATAATTGAATGGAATATTTACCAAATCCAGTAATGTTTACACGTATGGGTAGCTTAGATCTAGCGCTACAATTTGAGACCATCGCCAGCTTCATAGCGTTGGAACTCTTCGAGAAAATTCAAACCTCGCAAAAAATGTATTCCCGTGAACTCTGTGTGCGTTCTCCAGTTTACAGCAATTGTGACTGTTTAACGTTTGCCATATTTCCTGATGAACGCCCCTCCTTTCCCTGTCAATATTTGAATGGAATATTGACCAAATCCAGTAATGTTTACACGTATGGGTAGCTTAGATCTAGCGCTACAATTTGAGACCATCGCCAGCTTCATAGCGTTGGAACTCTTCGAGAAAATCCAAACCTCGCAAAAAAATTATTCCCGTGAACTCTGTGTGCGTTCTCCCGTTTACTGCATTTTGACTGTGTAACGTTTGCCAAATTTCTAGATGAACGCCCCTCCTTTCCCTGTTCATAATTGATTGGAATATTGACCAAATCTAGTAATGTTTACAAGTATGAGTAGCTTAGATCTAGCTCAACAATTTGAGACCATCGACAGCTTCATAGCATTAGAACTCTTCGAGAAAATTCAAACCTCGCAACAAATTTCTTCCCGTGAACTCTGTGTGCGTTCTCCCGTTTACTGCATTGTGACTGTTTAACGTTTGCCAAATTTCCAGATGAACGCCCATCCTTTCCCTGTTAATAATTGAATGGAATATTGACCAAATCCAGTAATGTTTGCACGTATGGGTAGTTTAGATCTAGCGCTACAATTTGAGACCATCGCCAGCTTCATAGCGTTGGAACTCTTGGAGAAAATTCAAACCTCGCAAAAAATGTATTCCCGTGAACTCTGTGTGCGTTCTCCCGTTTACAGCAATTGTGACTGTTTAACGTTTGCCATATTTCCAGATGAACGCCCCTCCTTTCCCTGTTCATAATTGAATGGAATATTGACCAAATCCAGTAATGTTTACACATGTGGGTAGCTTAGATCTAGCGCAACAATTTGGGACCATCGCCAGCTTCATAGCGTTAGAACTCTTCGAGAAAATTCAAAACTCGCAAAAAACGTCTTCCCGTGAACTCTGTGTGCGTTCACCCATTTGCTGCATTGTGACTGTTTAACGTTTGCCATATTTCCTGATGAACGCCCCTCCTTTCCCTGTCAATATTTGAATGGAATATTGACCAAATCCAGTAATGTTTACACGTATGGGTAGCTTAGATCTAGCGCTACAATTTGAGACCATCGCCAGCTTCATAGCGTTGGAACTCTTCGAGAAAATTCAAACCTCGCAAAAAATATATTCCCGTGAACTCTGTGTGCGTTCTCCCGTTTACAGCAATTGTGACTGTTTAACGTTTGCCATATTTCCAGATGAACGCCCCTCATTTCCCTGTTAATATTTGAATGGAATATTGACCAAATCCAGTAATGTTTACACGTATGGGTAGCTTAGATCTAGCGCTACAATTTGAGACCATCGCCAGCTTCATAGCGTTGGAACTCTTCGAGAAAATCCAAACCTCGCAAAAAACTTCTTCCCGTGAACTCTGTGTGCGTTCTCCCGTTTACTGCATTTTGACTGTTTAACGTTTGCCATATTTCCTGATGAACGCCCCTCCTTTCCTTGTTCATAATTGAATGGAATATTGACCAAATCCAGTAATGTTTACACATATGGGTAGCTTAGATCTAGCGCAACAATTTGAGACCATCGCCAGCTTCATAGCGTTAGAACTCTTCGAGAAAATTCAAAACTCGCAAAAATTTTCATCCCGTGAACTCTGTGTGCGTTCACCCATTTACTGCATTGTGACTGTTTAACGTTTGCCAAATTTCCAGATGAACGCCCCTCCTTTCCCTGTTCATAATTGAATGGAATATTGACCAAATCCAGTAATGTTTACAAGTATGGGTAGCTAAATAGATCTAGCGCTACAATTTGAGACCATCGCCAGCTTCATAGCGTTGGAACTCTTCGAGAAAATTCAAACCTCGCAAAAAATATATTCCCGTAAACTCTGTGTGCGTTCTCCCGTTTACAGCATTGTGACTGTGTAACGTTTGCCAAATTTCTAGATGAACGCCCCTCCTTTCCCTGTTCATAATTGAATGGAATATTGACCAAATCCAGTAATGTTTACACGTATGAGTAGCTTAGATCTAGCTCAACAATTTGAGACCATCGCCAGCTTCATAGCGTTAGAACTCTTCGAGAAAATCCAAAACTCGCAAAAAACTTCTTCAAGTGAACTCTGTGTGCGTTCACCCATTTACTGCATTGTGACTGTTTAACGTTTGCCAAATTTCCAGATGAACGCCCCTCCTTTCCCTGTTCATAATTGAATGGAATATTGACCAAATCCAGTAATGTTTACACGTATGGGTAGCTTAGATCTAGCGCTACAATTTGAGACCATCGCCAGCTTCATAGCGTTGGAACTCTTGGAGAAAATTCAAACCTCGCAAAAAATATATTCCCGTGAACTCTGTGTGCGTTCTCCCGTTGACAGCAATTGTGACTGTTTAACGTTTGCCATATTTCCAGATGAACGCCCCTCATTTCCCTGTTAATATTTGAATGGAATATTGACCAAATCCAGTAATGTTTACACGTATGGGTAGCTTAGATCTAGCGCTACAATTTGAGACCATCGCCAGCTTCATAGCGTTGGAACTCTTCGAGAAAATCCAAACCTCGCAAAAAAATTCTTCCCGTGAACTCTGTGTGCGTTCTCCCGTTTACAGCATTTTGACTGTGTAACGTTTGCCAAATTTCTAGATGAACGCCCCTCCTTTCCCTGTTCATAATTGAATGGAATATTGACCAAATCCAGTAATGTTTACACGTATGAGTAGCTTAGATCTAGCTCAACAATTTGAGACCATCGCCACCTTCGTAGCGTTAGAACTCTTCGACAAAATTCAAACCTCGCAACAAATTTCTTCCCGTGAACTCTGTGTGCGTTCTCCCGTTTACTGCATTGTGACTGTTTAACGTTTGCCAAATTTCCAGATGAACGCCCATCCTTTCCCTGTTCATAATTGAATGGAATATTGACCAAATCCAGTAATGTTTACACGTATGGGTAGCTTAGATCTAGCGCTACAATTTGAGACCATCGCCAGCTTCATAGCGTTGGAACTCGTGGAGAAAATTAAAACCTCGCAAAAAATATATTCCCGTGAACTCTGTGTGCGTTCTCCCGTTTACAGCAATTGTGACTGTTTAACGTTTGCCATATTTCCAGATGAACGCCCCTCATTTCCCTGTTAATATTTGAATGGAATATTGACCAAATCCAGTAATGTTTACACGTATGGGTAGCTTAGATCTAGCGCTACAATTTGAGACCATCGCCAGCTTCATAGCGTTGGAACTCTTCGAGAAAATCCAAACCTCGCAAAAAACTTCTTCCCGTGAACTCTGTGTGCGTTCACCCATTTACTGCATTGTGACTGTTTAACGTTTGCCAAATTTCCAGATGAACGCCCCTCCTTTCCCTGTTCATAATTGAATGGAATATTGACCAAATTCAGTAATGTTTACACATATGGGTAGCTAAATAGATCTAGCGCTACAATTTGAGAACATCGCCAGCTTCATAGCGTTAGAACTCTTCGAGAAAATTCAAACCTCGCAAAAAATATATTCCCGTGAACTCTGTGTGCGTTCTCCCGTTTACAGCAATTGTGACTGTTTAACGTTTGCCATATTTCCAGATGAACGCCCCTCATTTCCCTGTTAATATTTGAATGGAATATTGACCAAATCCAGTAATGTTTACACGTATGGGTAGCTTAGATCTAGCGCTACAATTTGAGACCATCGCCAGCTTCATAGCGTTGGAACTTCTCGAGAAAATCCAAACCTCGCAAAAAACTTCTTCCCGTGAACTCTGTGTGCGTTCTCCCGTTTACTGCATTTTGACTGTTTAACGTTTGCCATATTTCCTGATGAACGCCCCTCCTTTCCCTGTTCATAATTGAATGGAATATTGACCAAATCCAGTAATGTTTACACATGTGGGTAGCTTAGATCTAGCGCAACAATTTGGGACCATCGCCAGCTTCATAGCGTTAGAACTCTTCGAGAAAATTCAAAACTCCCAAAAAACGTCTTCCCGTGAACTCTGTGTGCGTTCACCCATTTGCTGCATTGTGACTGTTTAACGTTTGCCAAATTTCCTGATGAACGCCCCTTCTTTCCCTGTTCATAATTGAATGGAATATTTACCAAATCCAGTAATGTTTACACGTATGGGTAGCTTAGATCTAGCGCTACAATTTGAGACCATCGCCAGCTTCATAGCGTTGGAACTCTTCGAGAAAATTCAAACCTCGCAAAAAATGTATTCCCGTGAACTCTGTGTGCGTTCTCCAGTTTACAGCAATTGTGACTGTTTAACGTTTGCCATATTTCCTGATGAACGCCCCTCCTTTCCCTGTCAATATTTGAATGGAATATTGACCAAATCCAGTAATGTTTACACGTATGGGTAGCTTAGATCTAGCGCTACAATTTGAGACCATCGCCAGCTTCATAGCGTTGGAACTCTTCGAGAAAATCCAAACCTCGCAAAAAAATTATTCCCGTGAACTCTGTGTGCGTTCTCCCGTTTACTGCATTTTGACTGTGTAACGTTTGCCAAATTTCTAGATGAACGCCCCTCCTTTCCCTGTTCATAATTGATTGGAATATTGACCAAATCTAGTAATGTTTACAAGTATGAGTAGCTTAGATCTAGCTCAACAATTTGAGACCATCGACAGCTTCATAGCATTAGAACTCTTCGAGAAAATTCAAACCTCGCAACAAATTTCTTCCCGTGAACTCTGTGTGCGTTCTCCCGTTTACTGCATTGTGACTGTTTAACGTTTGCCAAATTTCCAGATGAACGCCCATCCTTTCCCTGTTAATAATTGAATGGAATATTGACCAAATCCAGTAATGTTTACACGTATGGGTAGTTTAGATCTAGCGCTACAATTTGAGACCATCGCCAGCTTCATAGCGTTGGAACTCTTGGAGAAAATTCAAACCTCGCAAAAAATGTATTCCCGTGAACTCTGTGTGCGTTCTCCCGTTTACAGCAATTGTGACTGTTTAACGTTTGCCAAATTTCCAGATGAACGCCCATCCTTTCCCTGTTCATAATTGAATGGAATATTGACCAAATCCAGTAATGTTTACACGTATGGGTAGCTTAGATCTAGCGCTACAATTTGAGACCATCGCCAGCTTCATAGCGTTGGAACTCGTGGAGAAAATTAAAACCTCGCAAAAAATATATTCCCGTGAACTCTGTGTGCGTTCTCCCGTTTACAGCAATTGTGACTGTTTAACGTTTGCCATATTTCCAGATGAACGCCCCTCATTTCCCTGTTAATATTTGAATGGAATATTGACCAAATCCAGTAATGTTTACACATATGGGTAGCTTAGATCTAGCGCTACAATTTGAGACCATCGCCAGCTTCATAGCGTTGGAACTCTTCGAGAAAATCCAAACCTCGCAAAAAACTTCTTCCCGTGAACTCTGTGTGCGTTCACCCATTTACTGCATTGTGACTGTTTAACGTTTGCCAAATTTCCAGATGAACGCCCCTCCTTTCCCTGTTCATAATTGAATGGAATATTGACCAAATTCAGTAATGTTTACACATATGGGTAGCTAAATAGATCTAGCGCTACAATTTGAGAACATCGCCAGCTTCATAGCGTTAGAACTCTTCGAGAAAATTCAAACCTCGCAAAAAATATATTCCCGTGAACTCTGTGTGCGTTCTCCCGTTTACAGCAATTGTGACTGTTTAACGTTTGCCATATTTCCAGATGAACGCCCCTCATTTCCCTGTTAATATTTGAATGGAATATTGACCAAATCCAGTAATGTTTACACGTATGGGTAGCTTAGATCTAGCGCTACAATTTGAGACCATCGCCAGCTTCATAGCGTTGGAACTTCTCGAGAAAATCCAAACCTCGCAAAAAACTTCTTCCCGTGAACTCTGTGTGCGTTCTCCCGTTTACTGCATTTTGACTGTTTAACGTTTGCCATATTTCCTGATGAACGCCCCTCCTTTCCCTGTTCATAATTGAATGGAATATTGACCAAATCCAGTAATGTTTACACATGTGGGTAGCTTAGATCTAGCGCAACAATTTGGGACCATCGCCAGCTTCATAGCGTTAGAACTCTTCGAGAAAATTCAAAACTCGCAAAAAACGTCTTCCCGTGAACTCTGTGTGCGTTCACCCATTTGCTGCATTGTGACTGTTTAACGTTTGCCAAATTTCCTGATGAACGCCCCTTCTTTCCCTGTTCATAATTGAATGGAATATTTACCAAATCCAGTAATGTTTACACGTATGGGTAGCTTAGATCTAGCGCTACAATTTGAGACCATCGCCAGCTTCATAGCGTTGGAACTCTTCGAGAAAATTCAAACCTCGCAAAAAATGTATTCCCGTGAACTCTGTGTGCGTTCTCCAGTTTACAGCAATTGTGACTGTTTAACGTTTGCCATATTTCCTGATGAACGCCCCTCCTTTCCCTGTCAATATTTGAATGGAATATTGACCAAATCCAGTAATGTTTACACGTATGGGTAGCTTAGATCTAGCGCTACAATTTGAGACCATCGCCAGCTTCATAGCGTTGGAACTCTTCGAGAAAATCCAAACCTCGCAAAAAAATTATTCCCGTGAACTCTGTGTGCGTTCTCCCGTTTACTGCATTTTGACTGTGTAACGTTTGCCAAATTTCTAGATGAACGCCCCTCCTTTCCCTGTTCATAATTGATTGGAATATTGACCAAATCTAGTAATGTTTACAAGTATGAGTAGCTTAGATCTAGCTCAACAATTTGAGACCATCGACAGCTTCATAGCATTAGAACTCTTCGAGAAAATTCAAACCTCGCAACAAATTTCTTCCCGTGAACTCTGTGTGCGTTCTCCCGTTTACTGCATTGTGACTGTTTAACGTTTGCCAAATTTCCAGATGAACGCCCATCCTTTCCCTGTTAATAATTGAATGGAATATTGACCAAATCCAGTAATGTTTACACGTATGGGTAGTTTAGATCTAGCGCTACAATTTGAGACCATCGCCAGCTTCATAGCGTTGGAACTCTTGGAGAAAATTCAAACCTCGCAAAAAATGTATTCCCGTGAACTCTGTGTGCGTTCTCCCGTTTACAGCAATTGTGACTGTTTAACGTTTGCCATATTTCCAGATGAACGCCCCTCCTTTCCCTGTTCATAATTGAATGGAATATTGACCAAATCCAGTAATGTTTACACATGTGGGTAGCTTAGATCTAGCGCAACAATTTGGGACCATCGCCAGCTTCATAGCGTTAGAACTCTTCGAGAAAATTCAAAACTCGCAAAAAACGTCTTCCCGTGAACTCTGTGTGCGTTCACCCATTTGCTGCATTGTGACTGTTTAACGTTTGCCATATTTCCTGATGAACGCCCCTCCTTTCCCTGTCAATATTTGAATGGAATATTGACCAAATCCAGTAATGTTTACACGTATGGGTAGCTTAGATCTAGCGCTACAATTTGAGACCATCGCCAGCTTCATAGCGTTGGAACTCTTCGAGAAAATTCAAACCTCGCAAAAAATATATTCCCGTAAACTCTGTGTGCGTTCTCCCGTTTATAGCATTGTGACTGTGTAACGTTTGCCAAATTTCTAGATGAACGCCCCTCCTTTCCCTGTTCATAATTGAATGGAATATTGACCAAATCCAGTAATGTTTACAAGTATGAGTAGCTTAGATCTAGCTCAACAATTTGAGACCATCGCCAGCTTCGTAGCGTTAGAACTCTTCGACAAAATTCAAACCTCGCAACAAATTTCTTCCCGTGAACTCTGTGTGCGTTCTCCCGTTTACTGCATTGTGACTGTTTAACGTTTGCCAAATTTCCAGATGAACGCCCATCCTTTCCCTGTTCATAATTGAATGGAATATTGACCAAATCCAGTAATGTTTACACGTATGGGTAGCTTAGATCTAGCGCTACAATTTGAGACCATCGCCAGCTTCATAGCGTTGGAACTCTTGGAGAAAATTCAAACCTCGCAAAAAATATATTCCCGTGAACTCTGTGTGCGTTCTCCCGTTTACAGCAATTGTGACTGTTTAACGTTTGCCATATTTACAGATGAACGCCCCTCATTTCCCTGTTAATATTTGAATGGAATATTGACCAAATCCAGTAATGTTTACACGTATGGGTAGTTTAGATCTAGCGCTACAATTTGAGACCATCGCCAGCTTCATAGCGTTAGAACTCTTCGAGAAAATCCAAACCTCGCAAAAAACTTCTTCCCGTGAACTCTGTGTGCGTTCTCCCGTTTACTGCATTTTGACTGTTTAACGTTTGCCATATTTCCTGATGAACGCCCCTCCTTTCCCTGTTAATAATTGAATGGAATATTGACCAAATCCAGTAATTTGTACACATATGGGTAGCTTACATCTAGCGCAACAATTTGAGACCATCGCCAGCTTCATAGCGTTGGAACTCTTCGAGAAAATTCAAAACTCGCAAAAATTGTCTTCCCGTGAACTCTGTGTGCGTTCACCCATTTACTGCATTGTGACTGTTTAACGTTTCCCATATTTCCAGATGAACGCCCCTCCTTTCCCTGTTCATAATTGAATGGAATATTGACCAAATCCAGTAATGTTTACACATATGGGTAGCTTAGATCTAGCGCAACAATTTGAGACCATCGCCAGCTTCATAGCGTTAGAACTCTTCGAGAAAATTCAAAACTCGCAAAAAACTTTTTCCCGTGAACTCTGTGTGCGTTCACCCATTTACTGCATTGTGACTGTTTAACGTTTGCCAAATTTCCTGATGAACGCCCGTCCTTTCCCTGTTCATAATTGAATGGAATATTGACCAAATCCAGTAATGTTTACACGTATGGGTAGCTTAGATCTAGCGCTACAATTTGAGACCATCGCCAGCTTCATAGCGTTGGAACTCTTCGAGAAAATCCAAACCTCGCAACAAAATTCTTCCCGTTAACTCTGTGTGCGTTCTCCCGTTTACTGCATTTTGACTGTTTAACGTTTGCCATATTTCCTGATGAACGCCCCTCCTTTCCCTGTTAATAATTGAATGGGATATTGACCAAATCCAGTAATTTTTACACATATGGGTAGCTTAGATCTAGCGCAGCAATTTGAGACCATCGCCAGCTTCATAGCGTTAGAACTCTTCGAGAAAATTCAAAACTCGCAAAAATTTTCTTCCCGTGAACTCTGTGTGCGTTCACCCATTTACTGCATTGTGACTGTTTAACGTTTGCCAAATTTCCAGATGAACGCCCCTCCTTTCCCTGTTCATAATTGAATGGAATATTGACCAAATCCAGTAATGTTTACAAGTATGGGTAGCTAAATAGATCTAGCGCTACAATTTGAGACCATCGCCAGCTTCATAGCGTTGGAACTCTTCGAGAAAATTCAAACCTCGCAAAAAATATATTCCCGTAAACTCTGTGTACGTTCTCCCGTTTACAGCATTGTGACTGTGTAACGTTTCCCAAATTTCTAGATGAACGCCCCTCCTTTCCCTGTTCATAATTGAATGGAATATTGACCAAATCCAGTAATGTTTACACGTATGAGTAGCTTAGATCTAGCTCAACAATTTGAGACCATCGCCACCTTCGTAGCGTTAGAACTCTTCGAGAAAATTCAAACCTCGCAACAAATTTCTTCCCGTGAACTCTGTGTGCGTTCTCCCGTTTACTGCATTGTGACTGTTTAACGTTTGCCAAATTTCCAGATGAACGCCCCTCCTTTCCCTGTTCATAATTGAATGGAATATTGACCAAATCCAGTAATGTTTACACGTATGGGTAGCTTAGATCTAGCGCTACAATTTGAGACCATCGCCAGCTTCATAGCGTTGGAACTCTTGGAGAAAATTCAAACCTCGCAAAAAATATATTCCCGTGAACTCTGTGTGCGTTCTCCCGTTGACAGCAATTGTGACTGTTTAACGTTTGCCATATTTCCAGATGAACGCCCCTCATTTCGCTGTTAATATTTGAATGGAATATTGACCAAATCCAGTAATGTTTACACGTATGGGTAGCTTTGATCTAGCGCTACAATTTGAGACCATCGCCAGCTTCATAGCGTTGGAACTCTTCGAGAAAATCCAAACCTCGCAAAAAAATTCTTCCCGTGAACTCTGTGTGCGTTCTCCCGTTTACAGCATTGTGACTGTGTAACGTTTGCCAAATTTCTAGATGAACGCCTCTCCTTTCCCTGTTCATAATTGAATGGAATATTGACCAAATCCAGTAATGTTTACACGTATGAGTAGCTTAGATCTAGCTCAACAATTTGAGACCATCGCCACCTTCGTAGCGTTAGAACTCTTCGACAAAATTCAAACCTCGCAACAAATTTCTTCCCGTGAACTCTGTGTGCGTTCTCCCGTTTACTGCATTGTGACTGTTTAACGTTTGCCAAATTTCCAGATGAACGCCCATCCTTTCCCTGTTCATAATTGAATGGAATATTGACCAAATCCAGTAATGTTTACACGTATGGGTAGCTTAGATCTAGCGCTACAATTTGAGACCATCGCCAGCTTCATAGCGTTGGAACTCTTCGAGAAAATTCAAACCTCGCAAAAAATATATTCCCGTGAACTCTGTGTGCGTTCTCCCGTTTACAGCAATTGTGACTGTTTAACGTTTGCCATATTTCCAGATGAACGCCCCTCATTTCCCTGTTAATATTTGAATGGAATATTGACCAAATCCAGTAATGTTTACACGTATGGGTAGCTTAGATCTAGCGCTACAATTTGAGACCATCGCCAGCTTCATAGCGTTGGAACTCTTCGAGAAAATCCAAACCTCGCAAAAAACTTCTTCCCGTGAACTCTGTGTGCGTTCTCCCGTTTACTGCATTTTGACTGTTTAACGTTTGCCATATTTCCAGATGAACGCCCCTCCTTTCCTTGTTCATAATTGAATGGAATATTGACCAAATCCAGTAATGTTTACACATATGGGTAGCTTAGATCTAGCGCAACAATTTGAGACCATCGCCAGCTTCATAGCGTTAGAACTCTTCGAGAAAATCCAAAACTCGCAAAAAACTTCTTCCCGTGAACTCTGTGTGCGTTCACCCATTTACTGCATTGTGACTGTTTAACGTTTGCCAAATTTCCAGATGAACGCCCCTCCTTTCCCTGTTCATAATTGAATGGAATATTGACCAAATCCAGTATTGTTTACACGTATGGGTAGCTTAGATCTAGCGCTACAATTTGAGACCATCGCCAGCTTCATAGCGTTGGAACTCTTGGAGAAAATTCAAACCTCGCAAAAAATATATTCCCGTGAACTCTGTGTGCGTTCTCCCGTTGACAGCAATTGTGACTGTTTAACGTTTGCCATATTTCCAGATGAACGCCCCTCATTTCCCTGTTAATATTTGAATGGAATATTGACCAAATCCAGTAATGTTTACACGTATGGGTAGCTTAGATCTAGCGCTACAATTTGAGACCATCGCCAGCTTCATAGCGTTGGAACTCTTCGAGAAAATCCAAACCTCGCAAAAAAATTCTTCCCGTGAACTCTGTGTGCGTTCTCCCGTTTACTGCATTTTGACTGTTTAACGTTTGCCATATTTCCTGATGAACGCCCATCCTTTCCCTGTTAATAATTGAATGGAATATTGACCAAATCCAGTAATTTTTACACATACGGGTAGCTTAGATCTAGCGCAACAATTTGAGACCATCGCCAGCTTCATAGCGTTAGAACTCTTCGAGAAAATTCAAAACTCGCAAATATTTTCTTCCCGTGAACTCTGTGTGCGTTCACCCATTTACTGCATTGTGACTGTTTAACGTTTGCCAAATTTCCAGACGAACGCCCCTCCTTTCCCTGTTCATAATTGAATGGAATATTGACCAAATTCAGTAATGTTTACAAGTATGGGTAGCTAAATAGATCTAGCGCTACAATTTGAGAACATCGCCAGCTTCATAGCGTTAGAACTCTTCGAGAAAATTCAAACCTCGCAAAAAATATATTCCCGTGAACTCTGTGTGCGTTCTCCCGTTTACAGCAATTGTGACTGTTTAACGTTTGCCATATTTCCAGATGAACGCCCCTCATTTCCCTGTTAATATTTGAATGGAATATTGACCAAATCCAGTAATGTTTACACGTATGGGTAGCTTAGATCTAGCGCTACAATTTGAGACCATCGCCAGCTTCATAGCGTTGGAACTTCTCGAGAAAATCCAAACCTCGCAAAAAACTTCTTCCCGTGAACTCTGTGTGCGTTCTCCCGTTTACTGCATTTTGACTGTTTAACGTTTGCCATATTTCCTGATGAACGCCCCTCCTTTCCCTGTCAATAATTGAATGGAATATTGACCAAATCCAGTAATTTGTACACATATGGGTAGCTTAGATCTAGCGCAACAATTTGAGACCATCGCCAGCTTCATAGCGTTAGAACTCTTCGAGAAAATTCAAAACTCGCAAAAAACGTCTTCCCGTGAACTCTGTGTGCGTTCACCCATTTGCTGCATTGTGACTGTTTAACGTTTGCCAAATTTCCTGATGAACGCCCCTTCTTTCCCTGTTCATAATTGAATGGAATATTGACCAAATCCAGTAATGTTTACACGTATGGGTAGCTTAGATCTAGCGCTACAATTTGAGACCATCGCCAGCTTCATAGCGTTGGAACTCTTCGAGAAAATTCAAACCTAGCAAAAAATGTATTCCCGTGAACTCTGTGTGCGTTCTCCAGTTTACAGCAATTGTGACTGTTTAACGTTTGCCATATTTCCTGATGAACGCCCCTCCTTTCCCTGTCAATATTTGAATGGAATATTGACCTAATCCAGTAATGTTTACACGTATGGGTAGCTTAGATCTAGCGCTACAATTTGAGACCATCGCCAGCTTCATAGCGTTGGAACTCTTCGAGAAAATCCAAACCTCGCAAAAAAATTATTCCCGTGAACTCTGTGTGCGTTCTCCCGTTTACTGCATTTTGACTGTGTAACGTTTGCCAAATTTCTAGATGAACGCCCCTCCTTTCCCTGTTCATAATTGAATGGAATATTGACCAAATCTAGTAATGTTTACAAGTATGAGTAGCTTAGATCTAGCTCAACAATTTGAGACCATCGACAGCTTCATAGCATTAGAACTCTTTGAGAAAATTCAAACCTCGCAACAAATTTCTTCCCGTGAACTCTGTGTGCGTTCTCCTGTTTACTGCATTGTGACTGTTTAACGTTTGCCAAATTTCCAGATGAACGCCCATCCTTTCCCTGTTAATAATTGAATGGAATATTGACCAAATCCAGTAATTTTTACACGTATGGGTAGTTTAGATCTAGCGCTACAATTTGAGACCATCGCCAGCTTCATAGCGTTGGAACTCTTGGAGAAAATTCAAAACTCGCAAAACATTTCTTCCCGTGAACTCTGTGTGCGTTCAGCCATTTACTGCATTGTGACTGTTTAACGTTTGCCATATTTCCAGATGAACGCCCCTCCTTTCCCTGTTCATAATTGAATGGAATATTGACCAAATCCAGTAATGTTTACACATGTGGGTAGCTTAGATCTAGCGCAACAATTTGGGACCATTGCCAGCTTCATAGCGTTAGAACTCTTCGAGAAAATTCAAAACTCGCAAAAAACGTCTTCCCGTGAACTCTGTGTGCGTTCACCCATTTGAGGCATTGTGACTGTTTAACGTTTGCCAAATTTCCTGATGAACGCCCCTTCTTTCCCTGTTCATAATTGAATGGAATATTTACCAAATCCAGTAATGTTTACACGTATGGGTAGCTTAGATCTAGCGCTACAATTTGAGACCATCGCCAGCTTCATAGCGTTGGAACTCTTCGAGAAAATTCAAACCTCGCAAAAAATGTATTCCCGTGAACTCTGTGTGCGTTCTCCAGTTTACAGCAATTGTGACTGTTTAACGTTTGCCATATTTCCTGATGAACGCCCCTCCTTTCCCTGTCAATATTTGAATGGAATATTGACCAAATCCAGTAATGTTTACACGTATGGGTAGCTTAGATCTAGCGCTACAATTTGAGACCATCGCCAGCTTCATAGCGTTGGAACTCTTCGAGAAAATCCAAACCTCGCAAAAAAATTATTCCCGTGAACTCTGTGTGCGTTCTCCCGTTTACTGCATTTTGACTGTGTAACGTTTGCCAAATTTCTAGATGAACGCCCATCCTTTCCCTGTTCATAATTGATTGGAATATTGACCAAATCTAGTAATGTTTACAAGTATGAGTAGCTTAGATCTAGCTCAACAATTTAAGACCATCGACAGCTTCATAGCATTAGAACTCTTCGAGAAAATTCAAACCTCGCAACAAATTTCTTCCCGTGAACTCTGTGTGCGTTCTCCCGTTTACTGCATTGTGACTGTTTAACGTTTGCCAAATTTCCAGATGAACGCCCATCCTTTCCCTGTTAATAATTGAATGGAATATTGACCAAATCCAGTAATGTTTACACGTATGGGTAGTTTAGATCTAGCGCTACAATTTGAGACCATCGCCAGCTTCATAGCGTTGGAACTCTTGGAGAAAATTCAAACCTCGCAAAAAATTTCTTCCCGTGAACTCTGTGTGCGTTCTCCCGTTTACAGCAATTGTGACTGTTTAACGTTTGCCATATTTCCAGATGAACGCCCCTCCTTTCCCTGTTCATAATTGAATGGAATATTGACCAAATCCAGTAATGTTTACACGTATGGGTAGCTTAGATCTAGCGCTACAATTTGAGACCATCGCCAGCTTCATAGCGTTGGAACTTCTCGAGAAAATCCAAACCTCGCAAAAAACTTCTTCCCGTGAACTCTGTGTGCGTTCTCCCGTTTACTGCATTTTGACTGTTTAACGTTTGCCATATTTCCTGATGAACGCCCCTCCTTTCCCTGTCAATAATTGAATGGAATATTGACCAAATCCAGTAATTTGTACACATATGGGTAGCTTAGATCTAGCGCAACAATTTGAGACCATCGCCAGCTTCATAGCGTTAGAACTCTTCGAGAAAATTCAAAACTCGCAAAAAACGTCTTCCCGTGAACTCTGTGTGCGTTCACCCATTTACTGCATTGTGACTGTTTAACGTTTGCCAAATTTCCTGATGAACGCCCCTTCTTTCCCTGTTCATAATTGAATGGAATATTGACCAAATCCAGTAATGTTTACACGTATGGGTAGCTTAGATCTAGCGCTACAATTTGAGACCATCGCCAGCTTCATAGCGTTGGAACTCTTCGAGAAAATTCAAACCTAGCAAAAAATGTATTCCCGTGAACTCTGTGTGCGTTCTCCAGTTTACAGCAATTGTGACTGTTTAACGTTTGCCATATTTCCTGATGAACGCCCCTCCTTTCCCTGTCAATATTTGAATGGAATATTGACCAAATCCAGTAATGTTTACACGTATGGGTAGCTTAGATCTAGCGCTACAATTTGAGACCATCGCCAGCTTCATAGCGTTGGAACTCTTCGAGAAAATCCAAACCTCGCAAAAAAATTATTCCCGTGAACTCTGTGTGCGTTCTCCCGTTTACTGCATTTTGACTGTGTAACGTTTGCCAAATTTCTAGATGAACGCCCCTCCTTTCCCTGTTCATAATTGAATGGAATATTGACCAAATCTAGTAATGTTTACAAGTATGAGTAGCTTAGATCTAGCTCAACAATTTGAGACCATCGACAGCTTCATAGCATTAGAACTCTTTGAGAAAATTCAAACCTCGCAACAAATTTCTTCCCGTGAACTCTGTGTGCGTTCTCCCGTTTACTGCATTGTGACTGTTTAACGTTTGCCAAATTTCCAGATGAACGCCCATCCTTTCCCTGTTAATAATTGAATGGAATATTGACCAAATCCAGTAATTTTTACACGTATGGGTAGTTTAGATCTAGCGCTACAATTTGAGACCATCGCCAGCTTCATAGCGTTGGAACTCTTGGAGAAAATTCAAAACTCGCAAAACATTTCTTCCCGTGAACTCTGTGTGCGTTCAGCCATTTACTGCATTGTGACTGTTTAACGTTTGCCATATTTCCAGATGAACGCCCCTCCTTTCCCTGTTCATAATTGAATGGAATATTGACCAAATCCAGTAATGTTTACACATGTGGGTAGCTTAGATCTAGCGCAACAATTTGGGACCATCGCCAGCTTCATAGCGTTAGAACTCTTCGAGAAAATTCAAAACTCGCAAAAAACGTCTTCCCGTGAACTCTGTGTGCGTTCACCCATTTGAGGCATTGTGACTGTTTAACGTTTGCCAAATTTCCTGATGAACGCCCCTTCTTTCCCTGTTCATAATTGAATGGAATATTTACCAAATCCAGTAATGTTTACACGTATGGGTAGCTTAGATCTAGCGCTACAATTTGAGACCATCGCCAGCTTCATAGCGTTGGAACTCTTCGAGAAAATTCAAACCTCGCAAAAAATGTATTCCCGTGAACTCTGTGTGCGTTCTCCAGTTTACAGCAATTGTGACTGTTTAACGTTTGCCATATTTCCTGATGAACGCCCCTCCTTTCCCTGTCAATATTTGAATGGAATATTGACCAAATCCAGTAATGTTTACACGTATGGGTAGCTTAGATCTAGCGCTACAATTTGAGACCATCGCCAGCTTCATAGCGTTGGAACTCTTCGAGAAAATCCAAACCTCGCAAAAAAATTATTCCCGTGAACTCTGTGTGCGTTCTCCCGTTTACTGCATTTTGACTGTGTAACGTTTGCCAAATTTCTAGATGAACGCCCCTCCTTTCCCTGTTCATAATTGATTGGAATATTGACCAAATCTAGTAATGTTTACAAGTATGAGTAGCTTAGATCTAGCTCAACAATTTAAGACCATCGACAGCTTCATAGCATTAGAACTCTTCGAGAAAATTCAAACCTCGCAACAAATTTCTTCCCGTGAACTCTGTGTGCGTTCTCCCGTTTACTGCATTGTGACTGTTTAACGTTTGCCAAATTTCCAGATGAACGCCCATCCTTTCCCTGTTAATAATTGAATGGAATATTGACCAAATCCAGTAATGTTTACACGTATGGGTAGTTTAGATCTAGCGCTACAATTTGAGACCATCGCCAGCTTCATAGCGTTGGAACTCTTGGAGAAAATTCAAACCTCGCAAAAAATTTCTTCCCGTGAACTCTGTGTGCGTTCTCCCGTTTACAGCAATTGTGACTGTTTAACGTTTGCCATATTTCCAGATGAACGCCCCTCCTTTCCCTGTTCATAATTGAATGGAATATTGACCAAATCCAGTAATGTTTACACGTATGGGTAGCTTAGATCTAGCGCTACAATTTGAGACCATCGCCAGCTTCATAGCGTTGGAACTTCTCGAGAAAATCCAAACCTCGCAAAAAACTTCTTCCCGTGAACTCTGTGTGCGTTCTCCCGTTTACTGCATTTTGACTGTTTAACGTTTGCCATATTTCCTGATGAACGCCCCTCCTTTCCCTGTCAATAATTGAATGGAATATTGACCAAATCCAGTAATTTGTACACATATGGGTAGCTTAGATCTAGCGCAACAATTTGAGACCATCGCCAGCTTCATAGCGTTAGAACTCTTCGAGAAAATTCAAAACTCGCAAAAAACGTCTTCCCGTGAACTCTGTGTGCGTTCACCCATTTACTGCATTGTGACTGTTTAACGTTTGCCAAATTTCCTGATGAACGCCCCTTCTTTCCCTGTTCATAATTGAATGGAATATTGACCAAATCCAGTAATGTTTACACGTATGGGTAGCTTAGATCTAGCGCTACAATTTGAGACCATCGCCAGCTTCATAGCGTTGGAACTCTTCGAGAAAATTCAAACCTAGCAAAAAATGTATTCCCGTGAACTCTGTGTGCGTTCTCCAGTTTACAGCAATTGTGACTGTTTAACGTTTGCCATATTTCCTGATGAACGCCCCTCCTTTCCCTGTCAATATTTGAATGGAATATTGACCAAATCCAGTAATGTTTACACGTATGGGTAGCTTAGATCTAGCGCTACAATTTGAGACCATCGCCAGCTTCATAGCGTTGGAACTCTTCGAGAAAATCCAAACCTCGCAAAAAAATTATTCCCGTGAACTCTGTGTGCGTTCTCCCGTTTACTGCATTTTGACTGTGTAACGTTTGCCAAATTTCTAGATGAACGCCCCTCCTTTCCCTGTTCATAATTGAATGGAATATTGACCAAATCTAGTAATGTTTACAAGTATGAGTAGCTTAGATCTAGCTCAACAATTTGAGACCATCGACAGCTTCATAGCATTAGAACTCTTTGAGAAAATTCAAACCTCGCAACAAATTTCTTCCCGTGAACTCTGTGTGCGTTCTCCCGTTTACTGCATTGTGACTGTTTAACGTTTGCCAAATTTCCAGATGAACGCCCATCCTTTCCCTGTTAATAATTGAATGGAATATTGACCAAATCCAGTAATTTTTACACGTATGGGTAGTTTAGATCTAGCGCTACAATTTGAGACCATCGCCAGCTTCATAACGTTGGAACTCTTGGAGAAAATTCAAAACTCGCAAAACATTTCTTCCCGTGAACTCTGTGTGCGTTCAGCCATTTACTGCATTGTGACTGTTTAACGTTTGCCATATTTCCAGATGAACGCCCCTCCTTTCCCTGTTCATAATTGAATGGAATATTGACCAAATCCAGTAATGTTTACACATGTGGGTAGCTTAGATCTAGCGCAACAATTTGGGACCATCGCCAGCTTCATAGCGTTAGAACTCTTCGAGAAAATTCAAAACTCGCAAAAAACGTCTTCCCGTGAACTCTGTGTGCGTTCACCCATTTGAGGCATTGTGACTGTTTAACGTTTGCCAAATTTCCTGATGAACGCCCCTTCTTTCCCTGTTCATAATTGAATGGAATATTTACCAAATCCAGTAATGTTTACACGTATGGGTAGCTTAGATCTAGCGCTACAATTTGAGACCATCGCCAGCTTCATAGCGTTGGAACTCTTCGAGAAAATTCAAACCTCGCAAAAAATGTATTCCCGTGAACTCTGTGTGCGTTCTCCAGTTTACAGCAATTGTGACTGTTTAACGTTTGCCATATTTCCTGATGAACGCCCCTCCTTTCCCTGTCAATATTTGAATGGAATATTGACCAAATCCAGTAATGTTTACACGTATGGGTAGCTTAGATCTAGCGCTACAATTTGAGACCATCGCCAGCTTCATAGCGTTGGAACTCTTCGAGAAAATCCAAACCTCGCAAAAAATATATTCCCGTGAACTCTGTGTGCGTTCTCCCGTTTACTGCATTTTGACTGTGTAACGTTTGCCAAATTTCTAGATGAACGCCCCTCCTTTCCCTGTTCATAATTGATTGGAATATTGACCAAATCTAGTAATGTTTACAAGTATGAGTAGCTTAGATCTAGCTCAACAATTTAAGACCATCGACAGCTTCATAGCATTAGAACTCTTCGAGAAAATTCAAACCTCGCAACAAATTTCTTCCCGTGAACTCTGTGTGCGTTCTCCCGTTTACTGCATTGTGACTGTTTAACGTTTGCCAAATTTCCAGATGAACGCCCATCCTTTCCCTGTTAATAATTGAATGGAATATTGACCAAATCCAGTAATGTTTACACGTATGGGTAGTTTAGATCTAGCGCTACAATTTGAGACCATCGCCAGCTTCATAGCGTTGGAACTCTTGGAGAAAATTCAAACCTCGCAAAAAATTTCTTCCCGTGAACTCTGTGTGCGTTCTCCCGTTTACAGCAATTGTGACTGTTTAACGTTTGCCATATTTCCAGATGAACGCCCCTCCTTTCCCTGTTCATAATTGAATGGAATATTGACCAAATCCAGTAATGTTTACACATGTGGGTAGCTTAGATCTAGCGCAACAATTTGGGACCATCGCCAGCTTCATAGCGTTAGAACTCTTCGAGAAAATTCAAAACTCGCAAAAAACGTCTTCCCGTGAACTCTGTGTGCGTTCACCCATTTGCTGCATTGTGACTGTTTAACGTTTGCCAAATTTCCTGATGAACGCCCCTTCTTTCCCTGTTCATAATTGAATGGAATATTGACCAAATCCAGTAATGTTTACACGTATGGGTAGCTTAGATCTAGCGCTACAATTTGAGACCATCGCCAGCTTCATAGCGTTGGAACTCTTCGAGAAAATTCAAACCTCGCAAAAAATGTATTCCCGTGAACTCTGTGTGCGTTCTCCAGTTTACAGCAATTGTGACTGTTTAACGTTTGCCATATTTCCTGATGAACGCCCCTCCTTTCCCTGTCAATATTTGAATGGAATATTGACCAAATCCAGTAATGTTTACACGTATGGGTAGCTTAGATCTAGCGCTACAATTTGAGACCATCGCCAGCTTCATAGCGTTGGAACTCTTCGAGAAAATCCAAACCTCGCAAAAAAATTATTCCCGTGAAATCTGTGTGCGTTCTCCCGTTTACTGCATTTTGACTGTGTAACGTTTGCCAAATTTCTAGATGAACGCCCCTCCTTTCCCTGTTCATAATTGATTGGAATATTGACCAAATCTAGTAATGTTTACAAGTATGAGTAGCTTAGATCTAGCTCAACAATTTGAGACCATCGACAGCTTCATAGCATTAGAACTCTTTGAGAAAATTCAAACCTCGCAACAAATTTCTTCCCGTGAACTCTGTGTGCGTTCTCCCGTTTACTGCATTGTGACTGTTTAACGTTTGCCAAATTTCCAGATGAACGCCCATCCTTTCCCTGTTAATAATTGAATGGAATATTGACCAAATCCAGTAATGTTTACACGTATGGGTAGTTTAGATCTAGCGCTACAATTTGAGACCATCGCCAGCTTCATAGCGTTGGAACTCTTGGAGAAAATTCAAACCTCGCAAAAAATGTATTCCCGTGAACTCTGTGTGCGTTCTCCCGTTTACAGCAATTGTGACTGTTTAACGTTTGCCATATTTCCAGATGAACGCCCCTCCTTTCCCTGTTCATAATTGAATGGAATATTGACCAAATCCAGTAATGTTTACACGTATGGGTAGCTTAGATCTAGCGCTACAATTTGAGACCATCGCCAGCTTCATAGCGTTGGAACTCTTGGAGAAAATTCAAACCTCGCAAAAAATGTATTCCCGTGAACTCTGTGTGCGTTCTCCCGTTTACTGCATTTTGACTGTGTAACGTTTGCCAAATTTCTAGATGAACGCCCCTCCTTTCCCTGTTCATAATTGAATGGAATATTGACCAAATCCAGTAATGTTTACAAGTATGAGTAGCTTAGATCTAGCTCAACAATTTGAGACCATCGACAGCTTCATAGCATTAGAACTCTTCGAGAAAATTCAAACCTCGCAACAAATTTCTTCCCGTGAACTCTGTGTGCGTTCTCCCGTTTACTGCATTGTGACTGTTTAACGTTTGCCATATTTCCAGATGAACGCCCCTCTTTTCCTTGTTCATAATTGAATGGAATATTGACCAAATCCAGTAATGTTTACACATATGGGTAGCTTAGATCTAGCGCAACAATTTGAGACCATCGCCAGCTTCATAGCGTTAGAACTCTTCGAGAAAATCCAAAACTCGCAAAAAACTTCTTCCCGTGAACTCTGTGTGCGTTCACCCATTTACTGCATTGTGACTGTTTAACGTTTGCCAAATTTCCAGATGAACGCCCATCCTTTCCCTGTTCATAATTGAATGGAATATTGACCAAATCCAGTAATGTTTACACGTATGGGTAGCTTAGATCTAGCGCTACAATTTGAGACCATCGCCAGCTTCATAGCGTTGGAACTCTTGGAGAAAATTCAAACCTCGCAAAAAATATATTCCCGTGAACTCTGTGTGCGTTCTCCCGTTGACAGCAATTGTGACTGTTTAACGTTTGCCATATTTCCAGATGAACGCCCCTCATTTCCCTGTTAATATTTGAATGGAATATTGACCAAATCCAGTAATGTTTACACGTATGGGTAGCTTAGATCTAGCGCAACAATTTGGGACCATCGCCAGCTTCATAGCGTTAGAACTCTTCGAGAAAATTCAAAACTCGCAAAAAACGTCTTCCCGTGAACTCTGTGTGCGTTCACCCATTTGCTGCATTGTGACTGTTTAACGTTTGCCAAATTTCCTGATGAACGCCCCTTCTTTCCCTGTTCATAATTGAATGGAATATTGACCAAATCCAGTAATGTTTACACGTATGGGTAGCTTAGATCTAGCGCTACAATTTGAGACCATCGCCAGCTTCATAGCGTTGGAACTCTTCGAGAAAATTCAAACCTCGCAAAAAATGTATTCCCGTGAACTCTGTGTGCGTTCTCCAGTTTACAGCAATTGTGACTGTTTAACGTTTGCCATATTTCCTGATGAACGCCCCTCCTTTCCCTGTCAATATTTGAATGGAATATTGACCAAATCCAGTAATGTTTACACGTATGGGTAGCTTAGATCTAGCGCTACAATTTGAGACCATCGCCAGCTTCATAGCGTTGGAACTCTTCGAGAAAATCCAAACCTCGCAAAAAAATTATGCCCGTGAAATCTGTGTGCGTTCTCCCGTTTACTGCATTTTGACTGTGTAACGTTTGCCAAATTTCTAGATGAACGCCCCTCCTTTCCCTGTTCATAATTGATTGGAATATTGACCAAATCCAGTAATGTTTACAAGTATGAGTAGCATAGATCTAGCTCAACAATTTGAGACCATCGACAGCTTCATAGCATTAGAACTCTTCGAGAAAATTCAAACCTCGCAACAAATTTCTTCCCGTGAACTCTGTGTGCGTTCTCCCGTTTACTGCATTGTGACTGTTTAACGTTTGCCATATTTCCAGATGAACGCCCCTCTTTTCCTTGTTCATAATTGAATGGAATATTGACCAAATCCAGTAATGTTTACACATATGGGTAGCTTAGATCTAGCGCAACAATTTGAGACCATCGCCAGCTTCATAGCGTTAGAACTCTTCGAGAAAATCCAAAACTCGCAAAAAACTTCTTCCCGTGAACTCTGTGTGCGTTCACCCATTTACTGCATTGTGACTGTTTAACGTTTGCCAAATTTCCAGATGAACGCCCATCCTTTCCCTGTTCATAATTGAATGGAATATTGACCAAATCCAGTAATGTTTACACGTATGGGTAGCTTAGATCTAGCGCTACAATTTGAGACCATCGCCAGCTTCATAGCGTTGGAACTCTTGGAGAAAATTCAAACCTCGCAAAAAATATATTCCCGTGAACTCTGTGTGCGTTCTCCCGTTGACAGCAATTGTGACTGTTTAACGTTTGCCATATTTCCAGATGAACGCCCCTCATTTCCCTGTTAATATTTGAATGGAATATTGACCAAATCCAGTAATGTTTACACGTATGGGTAGCTTAGATCTAGCGCTACAATTTGAGACCATCGCCAGCTTCATAGCGTTGGAACTCTTCGAGAAAATCCAAACCTCGCAAACAAATTCTTCCCGTGAACTCTGTGTGCGTTCTCCCGTTTACTGCATTTTGACTGTTTAACGTTTGCCATATTTCCTGATGAACGCCCCTCCTTTCCCTGTTAATAATTGAATGGAATATTGACCAAATCCAGTAATTTTTACACATACGGGTAGCTTAGATCTAGCGCTACAATTTGAGACCATCGCCAGCTTCATAGCGTTAGAACTCTTTGAGAAAATTCAAAACTCGCAAATATTTTCTTCCCGTGAACTCTGTGTGCGTTCACCCATTTACTGCATTTTGACTGTTTAACGTTTGCCAAATTTCCAGATGAACGCCCCTCCTTTCCCTGTTCATAATTGAATGGAATATTGACCAAATTCAGTAATGTTTACAAGTATGGGTAGCTAAATAGATCTAGCGCTACAATTTGAGAACATCGCCAGCTTCATAGCGTTGGAACACTTGGAGAAAATTCAAACCTCGCAAAAAATATATTCCCGTGAACTCTGTGTGCGTTCTCCCGTTTACAGCAATTGTGACTGTTTAACGTTTGCCATATTTCCAGATGAACGCCCCTCATTTCCCTGTTAATATTTGAATGGAATATTGACCAAATCCAGTAATGTTTACACGTATGGGTAGCTTAGATCTAGCGCTACAATTTGAGACCATCGCCAGCTTCATAGCGTTGGAACTTCTCGAGAAAATCCAAACCTCGCAAAAAACTTCTTCCCGTGAACTCTGTGTGCGTTCTCCCGTTTACTGCATTTTGACTGTTTAACGTTTGCCATATTTCCTGATGAACGCCCCTCCTTTCCCTGTCAATAATTGAATGGAATATTGACCAAATCCAGTAATTTGTACACATATGGGTAGCTTAGATCTAGCGCAACAATTTGAGACCATCGCCAGCTTCATAGCGTTAGAACTCTTCGAGAAAATTCAAAACTCGCAACAAATTTCTTCCCGGGAACTCTGTGTGCGTTCTCCCGTTTACTGCATTGTGACTGTTTAACGTTTGCCAAATTTCCAGATGAACGCCCCTCCTTTCCCTGTTAATAATTGAATGGAATATTGACCAAATCCAGTAATGTTTACACATGTGGGTAGCTTAGATCTAGCGCAACAATTTGGGACCATCGCCAGCTTCATAGCGTTAGAACTCTTCGAGAAAATTCAAAACTCGCAAAAAACGTCTTCCCGTGAACTCTGTGTGCGTTCACCCATTTACTGCATTGTGACTGTTTAACGTTTGCCAAATTTCCTGATGAACGCCCCTTCTTTCCCTGTTCATAATTGAATGGAATATTGACCAAATCCAGTAATGTTTACACGTATGGGTAGCTTAGATCTAGCGCTACAATTTGAGACCATCGCCAGCTTCATAGCGTTGGAACTCTTCGAGAAAATTCAAACCTCGCAAAAAATGTATTCCCGTGAACTCTGTGTGCGTTCTCCAGTTTACAGCAATTGTGACTGTTTAACGTTTGCCATATTTCCTGATGAACGCCCATCCTTTCCCTGTCAATATTTGAATGGAATATTGACCAAATCCAGTAATGTTTACACGTATGGGTAGCTTAGATCTAGCGCTACAATTTGAGACCATCGCCAGCTTCATAGCGTTGGAACTCTTGGAGAAAATTCAAACCTCGCAAAAAATGTATTCCCGTTAACTCTGTGTGCGTTCTCCCGTTTACAGCAATTGTGACTGTTTAACGTTTGCCATATTTCCAGATGAACGCCCCTCCTTTCCCTGTTCATAATTGAATGGAATATTGACCAAATCCAGTAATGTTTACACGTATGGGTAGCTTAGATCTAGCGCTACAATTTGAGACCATCGCCAGCTTCATAGCGTTGGAACTCTTCGAGAAAATCCAAACCTCGCAAAAAAATTCTTCCCGTGAACTCTGTGTGCGTTCTCCCGTTTACTGCATTTTGACTGTTTAACGTTTGCCATATTTCCTGATGAACGCCCCTCCTTTCCCTGTTAATAATTGAATGGAATATTGACCAAATCCAGTAATTTTTACACATACGGGTAGCTTAGATCTAGCGCAACAATTTGAGACCATCGCCAGCTTCATAGCGTTAGAACTCTTCGAGAAAATTCAAAACTCGCAAATATTTTCTTCCCGTGAACTCTGTGTGCGTTCACCCATTTACTGCATTTTGACTGTTTAACGTTTGCCAAATTTCCAGATGAACGCCCCTCCTTTCCCTGTTCATAATTGAATGGAATATTGACCAAATCCAGTAATGTTTACAAGTATGGGTAGCTAAATAGATCTAGCGCTACAATTTGAGAACATCGCCAGCTTCATAGCGTTGGAACTCTTGGAGAAAATTCAAACCTCGCAAAAAATATATTCCCGTGAACTCTGTGTGCGTTCTCCCGTTTACAGCAATTGTGACTGTTTAACGTTTGCCATATTTCCAGATGAACGCCCCTCATTTCCCTGTTAATATTTGAATGGAATATTGACCAAATCCAGTAATGTTTACACGTATGGGTAGCTTAGATCTAGCGCTACAATTTGAGACCATCGCCAGCTTCATAGCGTTGGAACTTCTCGAGAAAATCCAAACCTCGCAAAAAACTTCTTCCCGTGAACTCTGTGTGCGTTCTCCCGTTTACTGCATTTTGACTGTTTAACGTTTGCCATATTTCCTGATGAACGCCCATCCTTTCCCTGTCAATAATTGAATGGAATATTGACCAAATCCAGTAATTTGTACACATATGGGTAGCTTAGATCTAGCGCAACAATTTGAGACCATCGCCAGCTTCATAGCGTTAGAACTCTTCGAGAAAATTCAAAACTCGCAAAAAATTTCTTCCCGTGAACTCTGTGTGCGTTCAGCCATTTACTGCATTGTGACTGTTTAACGTTTGCCATATTTCCAGATGAACGCCCATCCTTTCCCTGTTCATAATTGAATGGAATATTGACCAAATCCAGTAATGTTTACACGTATGGGTAGTTTAGATCTAGCGCTACAATTTGAGACCATCGCCAGCTTCATAGCGTTGGAACTCTTGGAGAAAATTCAAACCTCGCAAAAAATGTATTCCCGTTAACTCTGTGTGCGTTCTCCCGTTTACAGCAATTGTGACTGTTTAACGTTTGCCATATTTCCAGATGAACGCCCCTCCTTTCCCTGTTCATAATTGAATGGAATATTGACCAAATCCAGTAATGTTTACACGTATGGGTAGCTTAGATCTAGCTCTACAATTTGAGACCATCGCCAGCTTCATAGCGTTGGAACTCTTGGAGAAAATTCAAACCTCGCAAAAAATGTATTCCCGTGAACTCTGTGTGCGTTCTCCCGTTTACTGCATTTTGACTGTGTAACGTTTGCCAAATTTCTAGATGAACGCCCCTCCTTTCCCTGTTCATAATTGAATGGAATATTGACCAAATCCAGTAATGTTTACAAGTATGAGTAGCTTAGATCTAGCTCAACAATTTGAGACCATCGACAGCTTCATAGCATTAGAACTCTTCGAGAAAATTCAAACCTCGCAACAAATTTCTTCCCGTGAACTCTGTGTGCGTTCTCCCGTTTACTGCATTGTGACTGTTTAACGTTTGCCAAATTTCCAGATGAACGCCCATCCTTTCCCTGTTAATAATTGAATGGAATATTGACCAAATCCAGTAATGTTTACACGTATGGGTAGTTTAGATCTAGCGCTACAATTTGAGACCATCGCCAGCTTCATAGCGTTGGAACTCTTGGAGAAAATTCAAACCTCGCAAAAAATGTATTCCCGTGAACTCTGTGTGCGTTCTCCCGTTTACAGCAATTGTGACTGTTTAACGTTTGCCATATTTCCAGATGAACGCCCCTCCTTTCCCTGTTCATAATTGAATGGAATATTGACCAAATCCAGTAATGTTTACACGTATGGGTAGCTTAGATCTAGCGCTACAAGTTGAGACCATCGCCAGCTTCATAGCGTTGGAACTCTTGGAGAAAATTCAAACCTCGCAAAAAATGTATTCCCGTGAACTCTGTGTGCGTTCTCCCGTTTACTGCATTTTGACTGTGTAACGTTTGCCAAATTTCTAGATGAACGCCCCTCCTTTCCCTGTTCATAATTGAATGGAATATTGACCAAATCCAGTAATGTTTACAAGTATGAGTAGCTTAGATCTAGCTCAACAATTTGAGACCATCGACAGCTTCATAGCATTAGAACTCTTCGAGAAAATTCAAACCTCGCAACAAATTTCTTCCCGTGAACTCTGTGTGCGTTCTCCCGTTTACTGCATTGTGACTGTTTAACGTTTGCCAAATTTCCAGATGAACGCCCATCCTTTCCCTGTTAATAATTGAATGGAATATTGACCAAATCCAGTAATGTTTACACGTATGGGTAGCTTAGATCTAGCGCTACAATTTGAGAGCATCGCCAGCTATATAGCGTTGGAACTCTTCGATAAAAATTACACCTCGCAACAAAAATATTCCCGTGAACTCTGTGTGCGTTCTCTCGTTTACAAGTATGAGTAGCTTAGGTCTAGCTCAACAATTTGAGACCATCGCCAGCTTCATAGCGTTAGAACTCTTTGAGAAAATTCAAACCTCGCAACAAATTTCTTCCCGGGAACTCTGTGTGCGTTATCCCGTTTACTGCATTGTGACTGTTTAACGTTTGCCAAATTTCCAGATGAACGCCCCTCCTTTCCCTGTTAATAATTGAATGCAATATTGACCAAATCCATTATTTTTACACGTATGAGTAGCTTAGATCTAGCGCTACAATTTGAGACCATCGCCAGCTTCATAGCGTTGAAACTCTTCGAGAAAATTCAAACCTCGCAAAAATATTCTTCCCTTGAACTCTGTGTGCGTTCTCCCGTTTACTGCATTGTGACTGTGTAACGTTTGCCAAAATTCCCGATGAACGCCCATCCTTTCCCTGTTCATAATTGAATGGAATATTGACCAAATCTAGTAATGTTTACATGTATGGGTAGCTTAGATCTAGCGCTACAATTTGAGACCATCGCCAGCTTCATAGCGTTGGAACTCTTGGAGAAAATTCAAACCTCGCAAAAAATATATTCCCGTGAACTCTGTGTGCGTTCTCCCGTTTACAGCAATTGTGACTGTTTAACGTTTGCCAAATTTCCAGATGAACGCCCATCCTTTCCCTGTTCATAATTGAATGGAATATTGACCAAATCCAGTAATGTTTACACGTATGGGTAGCTTAGATCTAGCGCTACAATTTGAGACCATCGCCAGCTTCATAGCGTTGGAACTCTTGGAGAAAATTCAAACCTCGCAAAAAATGTATTCCCGTGAACTCTGTGTGCGTTCTCCCGTTTACAGCAATTGTGACTGTTTAACGTTTGCCATATTTCCTGATGAACGCCCCTCCTTTCCCTGTTAATATTTGAATGGAATATTGACCAAATCCAGTAATGTTTACACGTATGGGTAGCTTAGATCTAGCGCTACAATTTGAGATCATCGCCAGCTTCATAGCGTTAGAACTCTTCGAGAAAATTCAAAACTCGCAAAAAACGTCTTCCCGTGAACTCTGTGTGCGTTCACCCATTTACTGCATTGTGACTGTTTAACGTTTGCCAAATTTCTAGATGAACGCCCCTCCTTTCCCTGTTCATAATTGAATGGAATATTGACCAAATCCAGTAATGTTTACAAGTATGAGTAGCTTAGATCTAGCTCAACAATTTGAGACCATCGACAACTTCATAGCATTAGAACTCTTCGAGAAAATTCAAACCTCGCAACAAATTTCTTCCCGTGAACTCTGTGTGCGTTCTCCCGTTTACTGCATTGTGACTGTTTAACGTTTGCCAAATTTCCAGATGAACGCCCATCCTTTCCCTGTTAATAATTGAATGGAATATTGACCAAATCCAGTAATGTTTACACGTATGGGTAGCTTAGATCTAGCGCTACAATTTGAGAGCATCGCCAGCTTTATAGCGTTGGAACTCTTCGATAAAAATTACACCTCGCAACAAAAATATTCCCGTGAACTCTGTGTGCGTTCTCTCGTTTACAAGTATGAGTAGCTTAGGTCTAGGTCAACAATTTGAGACCATCGCCAGCTTCATAGCGTTGGAACTCTTGGAGAAAATTCAAACCTCGCAACAAATGTATTCCCGTGAACTCTGTGTGCGTTCTCCCGTTTACAGCAATTGTGACTGTTTAACGTTTGTCATATTTCTAGATGAACGCCCCTCCTTTCCCTGTTAATATTTGAATGGAATATTGACCAAATCCAGTAATGTTTACACGTATGGGTAGCTTAGATCTAGCGCTACAATTTGAGACCATCGCCAGCTTCATAGCGTTGGAACTCTTGGAGAAAATTCAAACCTCGCAAAAAATGTATTCCCGTGAACTCTGTGTGCGTTCTCCCGTTTACAGCAATTGTGACTGTTTAACGTTTGCCATATTTCCTGATGAACGCCCCTCTTTTCCCTGTTAATATTTGAATGGAATATTGACCAAATCCAGTAATGTTTACACGTATGGGTAGCTTAGATCTAGCGCTACAATTTGAGACCATCGCCAGCTTCATAGCGTTAGAACTCTTCGAGAAAATTCAAAACTCGCAAAAAACGTCTTCCCTTGAACTCTGTGTGCGTTCACCCATTTACTGCATTGTGACTGTTTAACGTTTGCCAAATTTCCAGATGAACGCCCCTCCTTTCCCTGTTCATAATTGAATGGAATATTGACCAAATCCAGTAATGTTTACACGTATGGGTAGCTTAGATCTAGCGCTACAATTTGAGACCATCGCCAGCTTCATAGCGTTGGAACTCTTGGAGAAAATTCAAACCTCGCAAAAAATGTATTCCCGTGAACTCTGTGTGCGTTCTCCCGTTTACTGCATTTTGACTGTGTAACGTTTGCCAAATTTCTAGATGAACGCCTCTCCTTTCCCTGTTCATAATTGAATGGAATATTGACCAAATCCAGTAATGTTTACAAGTATGAGTAGCTTAGATCTAGCTCAACAATTTGAGACCATCGACAGCTTCATAGCATTAGAACTCTTCGAGAAAATTCAAACCTCGCAACAAATTTCTTCCCGTGAACTCTGTGTGCGTTCTCCCGTTTACTGCATTGTGACTGTTTAACGTTTGCCAAATTTCCAGATGAACGCCCATCCTTTCCCTGTTAATAATTGAATGGAATATTGACCAAATCCAGTAATGTTTACACGTATGGGTAGCTTAGATCTAGCGCTACAATTTGAGAGCATCGCCAGCTTTATAGCGTTGGAACTCTTCGATAAAAATTACACCTCGCAACAAAAATATTCCCGTGAACTCTGTGTGCGTTCTCTCGTTTACAAGTATGAGTAGCTTAGGTCTAGCTCAACAATTTGAGACCATCGCCAGCTTCATAGCGTTAGAACTCTTTGAGAAAATTCAAACCTCGCAACAAATTTCTTCCCGTGAACTCTGTGTGCGTTCTCCCGTTTACAGCAATTGTGACTGTTTAACGTTTGCCATATTTCCTGATGAACGCCCCTCCTTTCCCTGTTAATATTTGAATGGAATATTGACCAAATCCAGTAATGTTTACACGTATGGGTAGCTTAGATCTAGCGCTACAATTTGAGACCATCGCCAGCTTCATAGCGTTGGAACTCTTGGAGAAAATTCAAACCTCGCAAAAAATGTATTCCCGTGAACTCTGTGTGCGTTCTCCCGTTTACAGCAATTGTGACTGTTTAACGTTTGCCATATTTCCTGATGAACGCCCCTCTTTTCCCTGTTAATATTTGAATGGAATATTGACCAAATCCAGTAATGTTTACACGTATGGGTAGCTTAGATCTAGCGCTACAATTTGAGACCATCGCCAGCTTCATAGCGTTAGAACTCTTCGAGAAAATTCAAAACTCGCAAAAAACGTCTTCCCTTGAACTCTGTGTGCGTTCACCCATTTACTGCATTGTGACTGTTTAACGTTTGCCAAATTTCCAGATGAACGCCCCTCCTTTCCCTGTTCATAATTGAATGGAATATTGACCAAATCCAGTAATGTTTACACGTATGGGTAGCTTAGATCTAGCGCTACAATTTGAGACCATCGCCAGCTTCATAGCGTTGGAACTCTTGGAGAAAATTCAAACCTCGCAAAAAATGTATTCCCGTGAACTCTGTGTGCGTTCTCCCGTTTACTGCATTTTGACTGTGTAACGTTTGCCAAATTTCTAGATGAACGCCTCTCCTTTCCCTGTTCATAATTGAATGGAATATTGACCAAATCCAGTAATGTTTACAAGTATGAGTAGCTTAGATCTAGCTCAACAATTTGAGACCATCGACAGCTTCATAGCATTAGAACTCTTCGAGAAAATTCAAACCTCGCAACAAATTTCTTCCCGTGAACTCTGTGTGCGTTCTCCCGTTTACTGCATTGTGACTGTTTAACGTTTGCCAAATTTCCAGATGAACGCCCATCCTTTCCCTGTTAATAATTGAATGGAATATTGACCAAATCCAGTAATGTTTACACGTATGGGTAGCTTAGATCTAGCGCTACAATTTGAGAGCATCGCCAGCTTTATAGCGTTGGAACTCTTCGATAAAAATTACACCTCGCAACAAAAATATTCCCGTGAACTCTGTGTGCGTTCTCTCGTTTACAAGTATGAGTAGCTTAGGTCTAGCTCAACAATTTGAGACCATCGCCAGCTTCATAGCGTTGGAACTCTTGGAGAAAATTCAAACCTCGCAACAAATGTATTCCCGTGAACTCTGTGTGCGTTCTCCCGTTTACAGCAATTGTGACTGTTTAACGTTTGCCATATTTCCTGATGAACGCCCCTCCTTTCCCTGTTAATATTTGAATGGAATATTGACCAAATCCAGTAATGTTTACACGTATGGGTAGCTTAGATCTAGCGCTACAATTTGAGACCATCGCCAGCTTCATAGCGTTGGAACTCTTGGAGAAAATTCAAACCTCGCAAAAAATGTATTCCCGTGAACTCTGTGTGTGTTCTCCCGTTTACAGCAATTGTGACTGTTTAACGTTTGCCATATTTCCTGATGAACGCCCCTCTTTTCCCTGTTAATATTTGAATGGAATATTGACCAAATCCAGTAATGTTTACACGTATGGGTAGCTTAGATCTAGCGCTACAATTTGAGACCATCGCCAGCTTCATAGCGTTAGAACTCTTCGAGAAAATTCAAAACTCGCAAAAAACGTCTTCCCTTGAACTCTGTGTGCGTTCACCCATTTACTGCATTGTGACTGTTTAACGTTTGCCAAATTTCCAGATGAACGCCCCTCCTTTCCCTGTTCATAATTGAATGGAATATTGACCAAATCCAGTAATGTTTACACGTATGGGTAGCTTAGATCTAGCGCTACAATTTGAGACCATCGCCAGCTTCATAGCGTTGGAACTCTTGGAGAAAATTCAAACCTCGCAAAAAATGTATTCCCGTGAACTCTGTGTGCGTTCTCCCGTTTACTGCATTTTGACTGTGTAACGTTTGCCAAATTTCTAGATGAACGCCTCTCCTTTCCCTGTTCATAATTGAATGGAATATTGACCAAATCCAGTAATGTTTACAAGTATGAGTAGCTTAGATCTAGCTCAACAATTTGAGACCATCGACAGCTTCATAGCATTAGAACTCTTCGAGAAAATTCAAACCTCGCAACAAATTTCTTCCCGTGAACTCTGTGTGCGTTCTCCCGTTTACTGCATTGTGACTGTTTAACGTTTGCCAAATTTCCAGATGAACGCCCATCCTTTCCCTGTTAATAATTGAATGGAATATTGACCAAATCCAGTAATGTTTACACGTATGGGTAGCTTAGATCTAGCGCTACAATTTGAGAGCATCGCCAGCTTTATAGCGTTGGAACTCTTCGATAAAAATTACACCTCGCAACAAAAATATTCCCGTGAACTCTGTGTGCGTTCTCTCGTTTACAAGTATGAGTAGCTTAGGTCTAGCTCAACAATTTGAGACCATCGCCAGCTTCATAGCGTTGGAACTCTTGGAGAAAATTCAAACCTCGCAACAAATGTATTCCCGTGAACTCTGTGTGCGTTCTCCCGTTTACAGCAATTGTGACTGTTTAACGTTTGCCATATTTCCTGATGAACGCCCCTCCTTTCCCTGTTAATATTTGAATGGAATATTGACCAAATCCAGTAATGTTTACACGTATGGGTAGCTTAGATCTAGCGCTACAATTTGAGACCATCGCCAGCTTCATAGCGTTGGAACTCTTGGAGAAAATTCAAACCTCGCAAAAAATGTATTCCCGTGAACTCTGTGTGTGTTCTCCCGTTTACAGCAATTGTGACTGTTTAACGTTTGCCATATTTCCTGATGAACGCCCCTCTTTTCCCTGTTAATATTTGAATGGAATATTGACCAAATCCAGTAATGTTTACACGTATGGGTAGCTTAGATCTAGCGCTACAATTTGAGACCATCGCCAGCTTCATAGCGTTAGAACTCTTCGAGAAAATTCAAAACTCGCAAAAAACGTCTTCCCTTGAACTCTGTGTGCGTTCACCCATTTACTGCATTGTGACTGTTTAACGTTTGCCAAATTTCCAGATGAACGCCCCTCCTTTCCCTGTTCATAATTGAATGGAATATTGACCAAATCCAGTAATGTTTACACGTATGGGTAGCTTAGATCTAGCGCTACAATTTGAGACCATCGCCAGCTTCATAGCGTTGGAACTCTTGGAGAAAATTCAAACCTCGCAAAAAATGTATTCCCGTGAACTCTGTGTGCGTTCTCCCGTTTACTGCATTTTGACTGTGTAACGTTTGCCAAATTTCTAGATGAACGCCTCTCCTTTCCCTGTTCATAATTGAATGGAATATTGACCAAATCCAGTAATGTTTACAAGTATGAGTAGCTTAGATCTAGCTCAACAATTTGAGACCATCGACAGCTTCATAGCATTAGAACTCTTCGAGAAAATTCAAACCTCGCAACAAATTTCTTCCCGTGAACTCTGTGTGCGTTCTCCCGTTTACTGCATTGTGACTGTTTAACGTTTGCCAAATTTCCAGATGAACGCCCATCCTTTCCCTGTTAATAATTGAATGGAATATTGACCAAATCCAGTAATGTTTACACGTATGGGTAGCTTAGATCTAGCGCTACAATTTGAGAGCATCGCCAGCTTTATAGCGTTGGAACTCTTCGATAAAAATTACACCTCGCAACAAAAATATTCCCGTGAACTCTGTGTGCGTTCTCTCGTTTACAAGTATGAGTAGCTTAGGTCTAGCTCAACAATTTGAGACCATCGCCAGCTTCATAGCGTTGGAACTCTTGGAGAAAATTCAAACCTCGCAACAAATGTATTCCCGTGAACTCTGTGTGCGTTCTCCCGTTTACAGCAATTGTGACTGTTTAACGTTTGCCATATTTCCTGATGAACGCCCCTCCTTTCCCTGTTAATATTTGAATGGAATATTGACCAAATCCAGTAATGTTTACACGTATGGGTAGCTTAGATCTAGCGCTACAATTTGAGACCATCGCCAGCTTCATAGCGTTGGAACTCTTGGAGAAAATTCAAACCTCGCAAAAAATGTATTCCCGTGAACTCTGTGTGTGTTCTCCCGTTTACAGCAATTGTGACTGTTTAACGTTTGCCATATTTCCTGATGAACGCCCCTCTTTTCCCTGTTAATATTTGAATGGAATATTGACCAAATCCAGTAATGTTTACACGTATGGGTAGCTTAGATCTAGCGCTACAATTTGAGACCATCGCCAGCTTCATAGCGTTAGAACTCTTCGAGAAAATTCAAAACTCGCAAAAAACGTCTTCCCTTGAACTCTGTGTGCGTTCACCCATTTACTGCATTGTGACTGTTTAACGTTTGCCAAATTTCCAGATGAACGCCCCTCCTTTCCCTGTTCATAATTGAATGGAATATTGACCAAATCCAGTAATGTTTACACGTATGGGTAGCTTAGATCTAGCGCTACAATTTGAGACCATCGCCAGCTTCATAGCGTTGGAACTCTTGGAGAAAATTCAAACCTCGCAAAAAATGTATTCCCGTGAACTCTGTGTGCGTTCTCCCGTTTACTGCATTTTGACTGTGTAACGTTTGCCAAATTTCTAGATGAACGCCTCTCCTTTCCCTGTTCATAATTGAATGGAATATTGACCAAATCCAGTAATGTTTACAAGTATGAGTAGCTTAGATCTAGCTCAACAATTTGAGACCATCGACAGCTTCATAGCATTAGAACTCTTCGAGAAAATTCAAACCTCGCAACAAATTTCTTCCCGTGAACTCTGTGTGCGTTCTCCCGTTTACTGCATTGTGACTGTTTAACGTTTGCCAAATTTCCAGATGAACGCCCATCCTTTCCCTGTTAATAATTGAATGGAATATTGACCAAATCCAGTAATGTTTACACGTATGGGTAGCTTAGATCTAGCGCTACAATTTGAGAGCATCGCCAGCTATATAGCGTTGGAACTCTTCGAAAAAAATTACACCTCGCAACAAAAATATTCCCGTGAACTCTGTGTGCGTTCTCTCGTTTACAAGTATGAGTAGCTTAGGTCTAGCTCAACAATTTGAGACCATCGCCAGCTTCATAGCGTTAGAACTCTTTGAGAAAATTCAAACCTCGCAACAAATTTCTTCCCGGGAACTCTGTGTGCGTTATCCCGTTTACTGCATTGTGACTGTTTAACGTTTGCCAAATTTCCAGATGAACGCCCATCCTTTCCCTGTTAATAATTGAATGCAATATTGACCAAATCTAGTAATGTTTACATGTATGGGTAGCTTAGATCTAGCGCTACAATTTGAGACCATCGCCAGCTTCATAGCGTTGAAACTCTTCGAGAAAATTCAAACCTCGCAAAAATATTCTTCCCGTGAACTCTGTGTGCGTTCTCCCGTTTACTGCATTGTGACTGTGTAACGTTTGCCAAAATTCCCGATGAACGCCCATCCTTTCCCTGTTCATAATTGAATGGAATATTGACCAAATCTAGTAATGTTTACATGTATGGGTAGCTTAGATCTAGCGCTACAATTTGAGACCATCGCCAGCTTCATAGCGTTGGAACTCTTGGAGAAAATTCAAACCTCGCAAAAAATATATTCCCGTGAACTCTGTGTGCGTTCTCCCGTTTACAGCAATTGTGACTGTTTAACGTTTGCCAAATTTCCAGATGAACGCCCATCCTTTCCCTGTTAATAATTGAATGGAATATTGACCAAATCCAGTAATGTTTACACGTATGGGTAGCTTAGATCTAGCGCTACAATTTGAGACCATCGCCAGCTTCATAGCGTTGGAACTCTTGGAGAAAATTCAAACCTCGCAAAAAATGTATTCCCGTGAACTCTGTGTGCGTTCTCCCGTTTACAGCAATTGTGACTGTTTAACGTTTGCCATATTTCCTGATGAACGCCCCTCCTTTCCCTGTTAATATTTGAATGGAATATTGACCAAATCCAGTAATGTTTACACGTATGGGTAGCTTAGATCTAGCGCTACAATTTGAGATCATCGCCAGCTTCATAGCGTTAGAACTCTTCGAGAAAATTCAAAACTCGCAAAAAACGTCTTCCCGTGAACTCTGTGTGCGTTCACCCATTTACTGCATTGTGACTGTTTAACGTTTGCCAAATTTCTAGATGAACGCCCCTCCTTTCCCTGTTCATAATTGAATGGAATATTGACCAAATCCAGTAATGTTTACAAGTATGAGTAGCTTAGATCTAGCTCAACAATTTGAGACCATCGACAACTTCATAGCATTAGAACTCTTCGAGAAAATTCAAACCTCGCAACAAATTTCTTCCCGTGAACTCTGTGTGCGTTCTCCCGTTTACTGCATTGTGACTGTTTAACGTTTGCCAAATTTCCAGATGAACGCCCATCCTTTCCCTGTTAATAATTGAATGGAATATTGACCAAATCCAGTAATGTTTACACGTATGGGTAGCTTAGATCTAGCGCTACAATTTGAGAGCATCGCCAGCTTTATAGCGTTGGAACTCTTCGATAAAAATTACACCTCGCAACAAAAATATTCCCGTGAACTCTGTGTGCGTTCTCTCGTTTACAAGTATGAGTAGCTTAGGTCTAGGTCAACAATTTGAGACCATCGCCAGCTTCATAGCGTTGGAACTCTTGGAGAAAATTCAAACCTCGCAACAAATGTATTCCCGTGAACTCTGTGTGCGTTCTCCCGTTTACAGCAATTGTGACTGTTTAACGTTTGCCATATTTCTAGATGAACGCCCCTCCTTTCCCTGTTAATATTTGAATGGAATATTGACCAAATCCAGTAATGTTTACACGTATGGGTAGCTTAGATCTAGCGCTACAATTTGAGACCATCGCCAGCTTCATAGCGTTGGAACTCTTGGAGAAAATTCAAACCTCGCAAAAAATGTATTCCCGTGAACTCTGTGTGCGTTCTCCCGTTTACAGCAATTGTGACTGTTTAACGTTTGCCATATTTCCTGATGAACGCCCCTCTTTTCCCTGTTAATATTTGAATGGAATATTGACCAAATCCAGTAATGTTTACACGTATGGGTAGCTTAGATCTAGCGCTACAATTTGAGACCATCGCCAGCTTCATAGCGTTAGAACTCTTCGAGAAAATTCAAAACTCGCAAAAAACGTCTTCCCTTGAACTCTGTGTGCGTTCACCCATTTACTGCATTGTGACTGTTTAACGTTTGCCAAATTTCCAGATGAACGCCCCTCCTTTCCCTGTTCATAATTGAATGGAATATTGACCAAATCCAGTAATGTTTACACATATGGGTAGCTTAGATCTAGCGCTACAATTTGAGACCATCGCCAGCTTCATAGCGTTGGAACTCTTGGAGAAAATTCAAACCTCGCAAAAAATGTATTCCCGTGAACTCTGTGTGCGTTCTCCCGTTTACTGCATTTTGACTGTGTAACGTTTGCCAAATTTCTAGATGAACGCCTCTCCTTTCCCTGTTCATAATTGAATGGAATATTGACCAAATCCAGTAATGTTTACAAGTATGAGTAGCTTAGATCTAGCTCAACAATTTGAGACCATCGACAGCTTCATAGCATTAGAACTCTTCGAGAAAATTCAAACCTCGCAACAAATTTCTTCCCGTGAACTCTGTGTGCGTTCTCCCGTTTACTGCATTGTGACTGTTTAACGTTTGCCAAATTTCCAGATGAACGCCCATCCTTTCCCTGTTAATAATTGAATGGAATATTGACCAAATCCAGTAATGTTTACACGTATGGGTAGCTTAGATCTAGCGCTACAATTTGAGAGCATCGCCAGCTATATAGCGTTGGAACTCTTCGAAAAAAATTACACCTCGCAACAAAAATATTCCCGTGAACTCTGTGTGCGTTCTCTCGTTTACAAGTATGAGTAGCTTAGGTCTAGCTCAACAATTTGAGACCATCGCCAGCTTCATAGCGTTAGAACTCTTTGAGAAAATTCAAACCTCGCAACAAATTTCTTCCCGGGAACTCTGTGTGCGTTATCCCGTTTACTGCATTGTGACTGTTTAACGTTTGCCAAATTTCCAGATGAACGCCCATCCTTTCCCTGTTAATAATTGAATGCAATATTGACCAAATCTAGTAATGTTTACATGTATGGGTAGCTTAGATCTAGCGCTACAATTTGAGACCATCGCCAGCTTCATAGCGTTGAAACTCTTCGAGAAAATTCAAACCTCGCAAAAATATTCTTCCCGTGAACTCTGTGTGCGTTCTCCCGTTTACTGCATTGTGACTGTGTAACGTTTGCCAAAATTCCCGATGAACGCCCATCCTTTCCCTGTTCATAATTGAATGGAATATTGACCAAATCTAGTAATGTTTACATGTATGGGTAGCTTAGATCTAGCGCTACAATTTGAGACCATCGCCAGCTTCATAGCGTTGGAACTCTTGGAGAAAATTCAAACCTCGCAAAAAATATATTCCCGTGAACTCTGTGTGCGTTCTCCCGTTTACAGCAATTGTGACTGTTTAACGTTTGCCAAATTTCCAGATGAACGCCCATCCTTTCCCTGTTAATAATTGAATGGAATATTGACCAAATCCAGTAATGTTTACACGTATGGGTAGCTTAGATCTAGCGCTACAATTTGAGACCATCGCCAGCTTCATAGCGTTGGAACTCTTGGAGAAAATTCAAACCTCGCAAAAAATGTATTCCCGTGAACTCTGTGTGCGTTCTCCCGTTTACAGCAATTGTGACTGTTTAACGTTTGCCATATTTCCTGATGAACGCCCCTCCTTTCCCTGTTAATATTTGAATGGAATATTGACCAAATCCAGTAATGTTTACACGTATGGGTAGCTTAGATCTAGCGCTACAATTTGAGATCATCGCCAGCTTCATAGCGTTAGAACTCTTCGAGAAAATTCAAAACTCGCAAAAAACGTCTTCCCGTGAACTCTGTGTGCGTTCACCCATTTACTGCATTGTGACTGTTTAACGTTTGCCAAATTTCTAGATGAACGCCCCTCCTTTCCCTGTTCATAATTGAATGGAATATTGACCAAATCCAGTAATGTTTACAAGTATGAGTAGCTTAGATCTAGCTCAACAATTTGAGACCATCGACAACTTCATAGCATTAGAACTCTTCGAGAAAATTCAAACCTCGCAACAAATTTCTTCCCGTGAACTCTGTGTGCGTTCTCCCGTTTACTGCATTGTGACTGTTTAACGTTTGCCAAATTTCCAGATGAACGCCCATCCTTTCCCTGTTAATAATTGAATGGAATATTGACCAAATCCAGTAATGTTTACACGTATGGGTAGCTTAGATCTAGCGCTACAATTTGAGAGCATCGCCAGCTTTATAGCGTTGGAACTCTTCGATAAAAATTACACCTCGCAACAAAAATATTCCCGTGAACTCTGTGTGCGTTCTCTCGTTTACAAGTATGAGTAGCTTAGGTCTAGGTCAACAATTTGAGACCATCGCCAGCTTCATAGCGTTGGAACTCTTGGAGAAAATTCAAACCTCGCAACAAATGTATTCCCGTGAACTCTGTGTGCGTTCTCCCGTTTACAGCAATTGTGACTGTTTAACGTTTGCCATATTTCTAGATGAACGCCCCTCCTTTCCCTGTTAATATTTGAATGGAATATTGACCAAATCCAGTAATGTTTACACGTATGGGTAGCTTAGATCTAGCGCTACAATTTGAGACCATCGCCAGCTTCATAGCGTTGGAACTCTTGGAGAAAATTCAAACCTCGCAAAAAATGTATTCCCGTGAACTCTGTGTGCGTTCTCCCGTTTACAGCAATTGTGACTGTTTAACGTTTGCCATATTTCCTGATGAACGCCCCTCTTTTCCCTGTTAATATTTGAATGGAATATTGACCAAATCCAGTAATGTTTACACGTATGGGTAGCTTAGATCTAGCGCTACAATTTGAGACCATCGCCAGCTTCATAGCGTTAGAACTCTTCGAGAAAATTCAAAACTCGCAAAAAACGTCTTCCCTTGAACTCTGTGTGCGTTCACCCATTTACTGCATTGTGACTGTTTAACGTTTGCCAAATTTCCAGATGAACGCCCCTCCTTTCCCTGTTCATAATTGAATGGAATATTGACCAAATCCAGTAATGTTTACACGTATGGGTAGCTTAGATCTAGCGCTACAATTTGAGACCATCGCCAGCTTCATAGCGTTGGAACTCTTGGAGAAAATTCAAACCTCGCAAAAAATGTATTCCCGTGAACTCTGTGTGCGTTCTCCCGTTTACTGCATTTTGACTGTGTAACGTTTGCCAAATTTCTAGATGAACGCCTCTCCTTTCCCTGTTCATAATTGAATGGAATATTGACCAAATCCAGTAATGTTTACAAGTATGAGTAGCTTAGATCTAGCTCAACAATTTGAGACCATCGACAGCTTCATAGCATTAGAACTCTTCGAGAAAATTCAAACCTCGCAACAAATTTCTTCCCGTGAACTCTGTGTGCGTTCTCCCGTTTACTGCATTGTGACTGTTTAACGTTTGCCAAATTTCCAGATGAACGCCCATCCTTTCCCTGTTAATAATTGAATGGAATATTGACCAAATCCAGTAATGTTTACACGTATGGGTAGCTTAGATCTAGCGCTACAATTTGAGAGCATCGCCAGCTTTATAGCGTTGGAACTCTTCGATAAAAATTACACCTCGCAACAAAAATATTCCCGTGAACTCTGTGTGCGTTCTCTCGTTTACAAGTATGAGTAGCTTAGGTCTAGCTCAACAATTTGAGACTATCGCCAGCTTCATAGCGTTGGAACTCTTGGAGAAAATTCAAACCTCGCAACAAATGTATTCCCGTGAACTCTGTGTGCGTTCTCCCGTTTACAGCAATTGTGACTGTTTAACGTTTGCCATATTTCTAGATGAACGCCCCTCCTTTCCCTGTTAATATTTGAATGGAATATTGACCAAATCCAGTAATGTTTACACGTATGGGTAGCTTAGATCTAGCGCTACAATTTGAGACCATCGCCAGCTTCATAGCGTTGGAACTCTTGGAGAAAATTCAAACGTCGCAAAAAATGTATTCCCGTGAACTCTGTGTGCGTTCTCCCGTTTACAGCAATTGTGACTGTTTAACGTTTGCCATATTTCCTGATGAACGCCCCTCTTTTCCCTGTTAATATTTGAATGGAATATTGACCAAATCCAGTAATGTTTACACGTATGGGTAGCTTAGATCTAGCGCTACAATTTGAGACCATCGCCAGCTTCATAGCGTTAGAACTCTTCGAGAAAATTCAAAACTCGCAAAAAACGTCTTCCCTTGAACTCTGTGTGCGTTCACCCATTTACTGCATTGTGACTGTTTAACGTTTGCCAAATTTCCAGATGAACGCCCCTCCTTTCCCTGTTCATAATTGAATGGAATATTGACCAAATCCAGTAATGTTTACACGTATGGGTAGCTTAGATCTAGCGCTACAATTTGAGACCATCGACAGCTTCATAGCATTAGAACTCTTCGAGAAAATTCAAACCTCGCAACAAATTTCTTCCCGTGAACTCTGTGTGCGTTCTCCCGTTTACTGCATTGTGACTGTTTAACGTTTGCCAAATTTCCAGATGAACGCCCATCCTTTCCCTGTTAATAATTGAATGGAATATTGACCAAATCCAGTAATGTTTACACGTATGGGTAGCTTAGATCTAGCGCTACAATTTGAGAGCATCGCCAGCTTTATAGCGTTGGAACTCTTCGATAAAAATTACACCTCGCAACAAAAATATTCCCGTGAACTCTGTGTGCGTTCTCTCGTTTACAAGTATGAGTAGCTTAGGTCTAGCTCAACAATTTGAGACTATCGCCAGCTTCATAGCGTTGGAACTCTTGGAGAAAATTCAAACCTCGCAACAAATGTATTCCCGTGAACTCTGTGTGCGTTCTCCCGTTTACAGCAATTGTGACTGTTTAACGTTTGCCATATTTCCTGATGAACGCCCCTCCTTTCCCTGTTAATATTTGAATGGAATATTGACCAAATCCAGTAATGTTTACACGTATGGGTAGCTTAGATCTAGCGCTACAATTTGAGACCATCGCCAGCTTCATAGCGTTGGAACTCTTGGAGAAAATTCAAACCTCGCAAAAAATGTATTCCCGTGAACTCTGTGTGCGTTCTCCCGTTTACTGCATTTTGACTGTGTAACGTTTGCCAAATTTCTAGATGAACGCCTCTCCTTTCCCTGTTCATAATTGAATGGAATATTGACCAAATCCAGTAATGTTTACAAGTATGAGTAGCTTAGATCTAGCTCAACAATTTGAGACCATCGCCAGCTTCATAGCATTAGAACTCTTCGAGAAACTTCAAACCTCGCAACAAATTTCTTCCCGTGAACTCTGTGTGCGTTCTCCCGTTTACTGCATTGTGACTGTTTAACGTTTGCCAAATTTCCAGATGAACGCCCATCCTTTCCCTGTTAATAATTGAATGGAATATTGACCAAATCCAGTAATGTTTACACGTATGGGTAGCTTAGATCTAGCGCTACAATTTGAGAGCATCGCCAGCTTTATAGCGTTGGAACTCTTCGATAAAAATTACACCTCGCAACAAAAATATTCCCGTGAACTCTGTGTGCGTTCTCTCGTTTACAAGTATGAGTAGCTTAGGTCTAGCTCAACAATTTGAGACCATCGCCAGCTTCATAGCGTTGGAACTCTTGGAGAAAATTCAAACCTCGCAATAAATGTATTCCCGTGAACTCTGTGTGCGTTCTCCCGTTTACAGCAATTGTGACTGTTTAACGTTTGCCATATTTCCTGATGAACGCCCCTCCTTTCCCTGTTAATATTTGAATGGAATATTGACCAAATCCAGTAATGTTTACACGTATGGGTAGCTTAGATCTAGCGCTACAATTTGAGACCATCGCCAGCTTCATAGCGTTGGAACTCTTGGAGAAAATTCAAACCTCGCAAAAAATGTATTCCCGTGAACTCTGTGTGCGTTCTCCCGTTTACAGCAATTGTGACTGTTTAACGTTTGCCATATTTCCTGATGAACGCCCCTCTTTTCCCTGTTAAATGGAATGGAATATTGACCAAATCCAGTAATGTTTACACGTATGGGTAGCTTAGATCTAGCGCTAAAATTTGAGACCATCGCCAGCTTCATAGCGTTAGAACTCTTCGAGAAAATTCAAAACTCGCAAAAAACGTCTTCCCTTGAACTCTGTGTGCGTTCACCCATTTACTGCATTGTGACTGTTTAACGTTTGCCAAATTTCCAGATGAACGCCCCTCCTTTCCCTGTTCATAATTGAATGGAATATTGACCAAATCCAGTAATGTTTACACGTATGGGTAGCTTAGATCTAGCGCTACAATTTGAGACCATCGCCAGCTTCATAGCGTTGGAACTCTTGGAGAAAATTCAAACCTCGCAAAAAATGTATTCCCGTGAACTCTGTGTGCGTTCTCCCGTTTACTGCATTTTGACTGTGTAACGTTTGCCAAATTTCTAGATGAACGCCTCTCCTTTCCCTGTTCATAATTGAATGGAATATTGACCAAATCCAGTAATGTTTACAAGTATGAGTAGCTTAGATCTAGCTCAACAATTTGAGACCATCGACAGCTTCATAGCATTAGAACTCTTCGAGAAAATTCAAACCTCGCAACAAATTTCTTCCCGTGAACTCTGTGTGCGTTCTCCCGTTTACTGCATTGTGACTGTTTAACGTTTGCCAAATTTCCAGATGAACGCCCATCCTTTCCCTGTTAATAATTGAATGGAATATTGACCAAATCCAGTAATGTTTACACGTATGGGTAGCTTAGATCTAGCGCTACAATTTGAGAGCATCGCCAGCTTTATAGCGGTTGGAACTCTTTGAGAAAATTCAAACCTCGCAACAAATGTATTCCCGTGAACTCTGTGTGCGTTCTCCCGTTTACAGCAATTGTGACTGTTTAACGTTTGCCATATTTCCTGATGAACGCCCCTACTTTCCCTGTTAATATTTGAATGGAATATTGACCAAATCCAGTAATGTTTACACGTATGGGTAGCTTAGATCTAGCGCTACAATTTGAGACCATCGCCAGCTTCATAGCGTTGGAACTCTTGGAGAAAATTCAAACCTCGCAACAAATGTATTCCCGTGAACTCTGTGTGCGTTCTCCCGTTTACAGCAATTGTGACTGTTTAACGTTTGCCATATTTCTAGATGAACGCCCCTCCTTTCCCTGTTAATATTTGAATGGAATATTGACCAAATCCAGTAATGTTTACACGTATGGGTAGCTTAGATCTAGCGCTACAATTTGAGACCATCGCCAGCTTCATAGCGTTGGAACTCTTGGAGAAAATTCAAACCTCGCAAAAAATGTATTCCCGTGAACTCTGTGTGCGTTCTCCCGTTTACAGCAATTGTGACTGTTTAACGTTTGCCATATTTCCTGATGAACGCCCCTCTTTTCCCTGTTAATATTTGAATGGAATATTGACCAAATCCAGTAATGTTTACACGTATGGGTAGCTTAGATCTAGCGCTACAATTTGAGACCATCGCCAGCTTCATAGCGTTAGAACTCTTCGAGAAAATTCAAAACTCGCAAAAAACGTCTTCCCTTGAACTCTGTGTGCGTTCACCCATTTACTGCATTGTGACTGTTTAACGTTTGCCAAATTTCCAGATGAACGCCCCTCCTTTCCCTGTTCATAATTGAATGGAATATTGACCAAATCCAGTAATGTTTACACGTATGGGTAGCTTAGATCTAGCGCTACAATTTGAGACCATCGCCAGCTTCATAGCGTTGGAACTCTTGGAGAAAATTCAAACCTCGCAAAAAATGTATTCCCGTGAACTCTGTGTGCGTTCTCCCGTTTACTGCATTTTGACTGTGTAACGTTTGCCAAATTTCTAGATGAACGCCTCTCCTTTCCCTGTTCATAATTGAATGGAATATTGACCAAATCCAGTAATGTTTACAAGTATGAGTAGCTTAGATCTAGCTCAACAATTTGAGACCATCGACAGCTTCATAGCATTAGAACTCTTCGAGAAAATTCAAACCTCGCAACAAATTTCTTCCCGTGAACTCTGTGTGCGTTCTCCCGTTTACTGCATTGTGACTGTTTAACGTTTGCCAAATTTCCAGATGAACGCCCATCCTTTCCCTGTTAATAATTGAATGGAATATTGACCAAATCCAGTAATGTTTACACGTATGGGTAGCTTAGATCTAGCGCTACAATTTGAGAGCATCGCCAGCTTTATAGCGTTGGAACTCTTCGATAAAAATTACACCTCGCAACAAAAATATTCCCGTGAACTCTGTGTGCGTTCTCTCGTTTACAAGTATGAGTAGCTTAGGTCTAGCTCAACAATTTGAGACTATCGCCAGCTTCATAGCGTTGGAACTCTTGGAGAAAATTCAAACCTCGCAACAAATGTATTCCCGTGAACTCTGTGTGCGTTCTCCCGTTTACAGCAATTGTGACTGTTTAACGTTTGCCATATTTCTAGATGAACGCCCCTCCTTTCCCTGTTAATATTTGAATGGAATATTGACCAAATCCAGTAATGTTTACACGTATGGGTAGCTTAGATCTAGCGCTACAATTTGAGACCATCGCCAGCTTCATAGCGTTGGAACTCTTGGAGAAAATTCAAACGTCGCAAAAAATGTATTCCCGTGAACTCTGTGTGCGTTCTCCCGTTTACAGCAATTGTGACTGTTTAACGTTTGCCATATTTCCTGATGAACGCCCCTCTTTTCCCTGTTAATATTTGAATGGAATATTGACCAAATCCAGTAATGTTTACACGTATGGGTAGCTTAGATCTAGCGCTACAATTTGAGAGCATCGCCAGCTTTATAGCGTTGGAACTCTTCGATAAAAATTACACCTCGCAACAAAAATATTCCCGTGAACTCTGTGTGCGTTCTCTCGTTTACAAGTATGAGTAGCTTAGGTCTAGCTCAACAATTTGAGACTATCGCCAGCTTCATAGCGTTGGAACTCTTGGAGAAAATTCAAACCTCGCAACAAATGTATTCCCGTGAACTCTGTGTGCGTTCTCCCGTTTACAGCAATTGTGACTGTTTAACGTTTGCCATATTTCCTGATGAACGCCCCTCCTTTCCCTGTTAATATTTGAATGGAATATTGACCAAATCCAGTAATGTTTACACGTATGGGTAGCTTAGATCTAGCGCTACAATTTGAGACCATCGCCAGCTTCATAGCGTTGGAACTCTTGGAGAAAATTCAAACCTCGCAAAAAATGTATTCCCGTGAACTCTGTGTGCGTTCTCCCGTTTACTGCATTTTGACTGTGTAACGTTTGCCAAATTTCTAGATGAACGCCTCTCCTTTCCCTGTTCATAATTGAATGGAATATTGACCAAATCCAGTAATGTTTACAAGTATGAGTAGCTTAGATCTAGCTCAACAATTTGAGACCATCGCCAGCTTCATAGCATTAGAACTCTTCGAGAAAATTCAAACCTCGCAACAAATTTCTTCCCGTGAACTCTGTGTGCGTTCTCCCGTTTACTGCATTGTGACTGTTTAACGTTTGCCAAATTTCCAGATGAACGCCCATCCTTTCCCTGTTAATAATTGAATGGAATATTGACCAAATCCAGTAATGTTTACACGTATGGGTAGCTTAGATCTAGCGCTACAATTTGAGAGCATCGCCAGCTTTATAGCGTTGGAACTCTTCGATAAAAATTACACCTCGCAACAAAAATATTCCCGTGAACTCTGTGTGCGTTCTCCCGTTTACAGCAATTGTGACTGTTTAACGTTTGCCATATTTCCTGATGAACGCCCCTCCTTTCCCTGTTAATATTTGAATGGAATATTGACCAAATCCAGTAATGTTTACACGTATGGGTAGCTTAGATCTAGCGCTACAATTTGAGACCATCGCCAGCTTCATAGCGTTGGAACTCTTGGAGAAAATTCAAACCTCGCAAAAAATGTATTCCCGTGAACTCTGTGTGCGTTCTCCCGTTTACAGCAATTGTGACTGTTTAACGTTTGCCATATTTCCTGATGAACGCCCCTCCTTTCCCTGTTAATATTTGAATGGAATATTGACCAAATCCAGTAATGTTTACACGTATGGGTAGCTTAGATCTAGCGCTACAATTTGAGACCATCGCCAGCTTCATAGCGTTGGAACTCTTGGAGAAAATTCAAACCTCGCAAAAAATGTATTCCCGTGAACTCTGTGTGCGTTCTCCCGTTTACAGCAATTGTGACTGTTTAACGTTTGCCATATTTCCTGATGAACGCCCCTCTTTTCCCTGTTAAATGGAATGGAATATTGACCAAATCCAGTAATGTTTACACGTATGGGTAGCTTAGATCTAGCGCTAAAATTTGAGACCATCGCCAGCTTCATAGCGTTAGAACTCTTCGAGAAAATTCAAAACTCGCAAAAAACGTCTTCCCTTGAACTCTGTGTGCGTTCACCCATTTACTGCATTGTGACTGTTTAACGTTTGCCAAATTTCCAGATGAACGCCCCTCCTTTCCCTGTTCATAATTGAATGGAATATTGACCAAATCCAGTAATGTTTACACGTATGGGTAGCTTAGATCTAGCGCTACAATTTGAGACCATCGCCAGCTTCATAGCGTTGGAACTCTTGGAGAAAATTCAAACCTCGCAAAAAATGTATTCCCGTGAACTCTGTGTGCGTTCTCCCGTTTACTGCATTTTGACTGTGTAACGTTTGCCAAATTTCTAGATGAACGCCTCTCCTTTCCCTGTTCATAATTGAATGGAATATTGACCAAATCCAGTAATGTTTACAAGTATGAGTAGCTTAGATCTAGCTCAACAATTTGAGACCATCGACAGCTTCATAGCATTAGAACTCTTCGAGAAAATTCAAACCTCGCAACAAATTTCTTCCCGTGAACTCTGTGTGCGTTCTCCCGTTTACTGCATTGTGACTGTTTAACGTTTGCCAAATTTCCAGATGAACGCCCATCCTTTCCCTGTTAATAATTGAATGGAATATTGACCAAATCCAGTAATGTTTACACGTATGGGTAGCTTAGATCTAGCGCTACAATTTGAGAGCATCGCCAGCTTTATAGCGTTGGAACTCTTTGAGAAAATTCAAACCTCGCAACAAATGTATTCCCGTGAACTCTGTGTGCGTTCTCCCGTTTACAGCAATTGTGACTGTTTAACGTTTGCCATATTTCCTGATGAACGCCCCTACTTTCCCTGTTAATATTTGAATGGAATATTGACCAAATCCAGTAATGTTTACACGTATGGGTAGCTTAGATCTAGCGCTACAATTTGAGACCATCGCCAGCTTCATAGCGTTGGAACTCTTGGAGAAAATTCAAACCTCGCAAAAAATGTATTCCCGTGAACTCTGTGTGCGTTCTCCCGTTTACAGCAATTGTGACTGTTTAACGTTTGCCATATTTCCTGATGAACGCCCCTCTTTTCCATGTTAATATTTGAATGGAATTTTGACCAAATCCAGTAATGTTTACACGTATGGGTAGCTTAGATCTAGCGCTACAATTTGAGACCATCGCCAGCTTCATAGCGTTAGAACTCTTCGAGAAAATTCAAAACTCGCAAAAAACGTCTTCCCTTGAACTCTGTGTGCGTTCACCCTTTACTGCATTGTGACTGTTTAACGTTTGCCAAATTTCCTGATGAACGCCCCTTCTTTCCCTGTTCATAATTGAATGGAATATTGACCAAATCCAGTAATGTTTACACGTATGGGTAGCTTAGATCTAGCGCTACAATTTGAGACCATCGCCAGCTTCATAGCGTTGGAACTCTTCGAGAAAATTCAAACCTCGCAAAAAATGTATTCCCGTGAACTCTGTGTGCGTTCTCCAGTTTACAGCAATTGTGACTGTTTAACGTTTGCCATATTTCCTGATGAACGCCCCTCCTTTCCCTGTCAATATTTGAATGGAATATTGACCAAATCCAGTAATGTTTACACGTATGGGTAGCTTAGATCTAGCGCTACAATTTGAGACCATCGCCAGCTTCATAGCGTTGGAACTCTTGGAGAAAATTCAAACCTCGCAAAAAATGTATTCCCGTGAACTCTGTGTGCGTTCTCCCGTTTACTGCATTTTGACTGTGTAACGTTTGCCAAATTTCTAGATGAACGCCTCTCCTTTCCCTGTTCATAATTGAATGGAATATTGACCAAATCCAGTAATGTTTACAAGTATGAGTAGCTTAGATCTAGCTCAACAATTTGAGACCATCGACAGCTTCATAGCATTAGAACTCTTCGAGAAAATTCAAACCTCGCATCAAATTTCTTCCCGTGAACTCTGTGTGCGTTCTCCCGTTTACTGCATTGTGACTGTTTAACGTTTGCCAAATTTCCAGATGAACGCCCATCCTTTCCCTGTTAATAATTGAATGGAATATTGACCAAATCCAGTAATGTTTACACGTATGGGTAGCTTAGATCTAGCGCTACAATTTGAGAGCATCGCCAGCTTTATAGCGTTGGAACTCTTTGAGAAAATTCAAACCTCGCAACAAATGTATTCCCGTGAACTCTGTGTGCGTTCTCCCGTTTACAGCAATTGTGACTGTTTAACGTTTGCCATATTTCCTGATGAACGCCCCTCCTTTCCCTGTTAATATTTGAATGGAATATTGACCAAATCCAGTAATGTTTACACGTATGGGTAGCTTAGATCTAGCGCTACAATTTGAGACCATCGCCAGCTTCATAGCGTTGGAACTCTTGGAGAAAATTCAAACCTCGCAAAAAATGTATTCCCGTGAACTCTGTGTGCGTTCTCCCGTTTACAGCAATTGTGACTGTTTAACGTTTGCCATATTTCCTGATGAACGCCCCTCTTTTCCATGTTAATATTTGAATGGAATTTTGACCAAATCCAGTAATGTTTACACGTATGGGTAGCTTAGATCTAGCGCTACAATTTGAGACCATCGCCAGCTTCATAGCGTTAGAACTCTTCGAGAAAATTCAAAACTCGCAAAAAACGTCTTCCCTTGAACTCTGTGTGCGTTCACCCATTTACTGCATTGTGACTGTTTAACGTTTGCCAAATTTCCTGATGAACGCCCCTTCTTTCCCTGTTCATAATTGAATGGAATATTGACCAAATCCAGTAATGTTTACAAGTATGAGTAGCTTAGATCTAGCTCAACAATTTGAGACCATCGACAGCTTCATAGCATTAGAACTCTTCGAGAAAATTCAAACCTCGCAACAAATTTCTTCCCGTGAACTCTGTGTGCGTTCTCCCGTTTACTGCATTGTGACTGTTTAACGTTTGCCAAATTTCCAGATGAACGCCCATCCTTTCCCTGTTAATAATTGAATGGAATATTGACCAAATCCAGTAATGTTTACACGTATGGGTAGCTTAGATCTAGCGCTACAATTTGAGAGCATCGCCAGCTTTATAGCGTTGGAACTCTTTGAGAAAATTCAAACCTCGCAACAAATGTATTCCCGTGAACTCTGTGTGCGTTCTCCCGTTTACAGCAATTGTGACTGTTTAACGTTTGCCATATTTCCTGATGAACGCCCCTCCTTTCCCTGTTAATATTTGAATGGAATATTGACCAAATCCAGTAATGTTTACACGTATGGGTAGCTTAGATCTAGCGCTACAATTTGAGACCATCGCCAGCTTCATAGCGTTGGAACTCTTGGAGAAAATTCAAACCTCGCAAAAAATGTATTCCCGTGAACTCTGTGTGCGTTCTCCCGTTTACAGCAATTGTGACTGTTTAACGTTTGCCATATTTCCTGATGAACGCCCCTCTTTTCCATGTTAATATTTGAATGGAATTTTTTACCAAATCCAGTAATGTTTACACGTATGGGTAGCTTAGATCTAGCGCTACAATTTGAGACCATCGCCAGCTTCATAGCGTTGGAACTCTTCGAGAAAATTCAAACCTCGCAAAAAATGTATTCCCGTGAACTCTGTGTGCGTTCTCCAGTTTACAGCAATTGTGACTGTTTAACGTTTGCCATATTTCCTGATGAACGCCCCTCCTTTCCCTGTCAATATTTGAATGGAATATTGACCAAATCCAGTAATGTTTACACGTATGGGTAGCTTAGATCTAGCGCTACAATTTGAGACCATCGCCAGCTTCATAGCGTTGGAACTCTTCGAGAAAATCCAAACCTCGCAAAAAAATTATTCCCGTGAACTCTGTGTGCGTTCTCCCGTTTACTGCATTTTGACTGTGTAACGTTTGCCAAATTTCTAGATGAACGCCCCTCCTTTCCCTGTTCATAATTGAATGGAATATTGACCAAATCTAGTAATGTTTACAAGTATGAGTAGCTTAGATCTAGCTCAACAATTTGAGACCATCGACAGCTTCATAGCATTAGAACTCTTCGAGAAAATTCAAACCTCGCAACAAATTTCTTCCCGTGAACTCTGTGTGCGTTCTCCCGTTTACTGCATTGTGACTGTTTAACGTTTGCCAAATTTCCAGATGAACGCCCATCCTTTCCCTGTTAATAATTGAATGGAATATTGACCAAATCCAGTAATGTTTACACGTATGGGTAGTTTAGATCTAGCGCTACAATTTGAGACCATCGCCAGCTTCATAGCGTTGGAACTCTTGGAGAAAATTCAAACCTCGCAAAAAATGTATTCCCGTTAACTCTGTGTGCGTTCTCCCGTTTACAGCAATTGTGACTGTTTAACGTTTGCCATATTTCCAGATGAACGCCCCTCCTTTCCCTGTTCATAATTGAATGGAATATTGACCAAATCCAGTAATGTTTACACGTATGGGTAGCTTAGATCTAGCGCTACAATTTGAGACCATCGCCAGCTTCATAGCGTTGGAACTCTTCGAGAAAATTCAAACCTCGCAAAAAATGTATTCCCGTGAACTCTGTGTGCGTTCTCCAGTTTACAGCAATTGTGACTGTTTAACGTTTGCCATATTTCCTGATGAACGCCCCTCCTTTCCCTGTCAATATTTGAATGGAATATTGACCAAATCCAGTAATGTTTACACGTATGGGTAGCTTAGATCTAGCGCTACAATTTGAGACCATCGCCAGCTTCATAGCGTTGGAACTCTTGGAGAAAATTCAAACCTCGCAAAAAATGTATTCCCGTGAATTCTGTGTGCGTTCTCCCGTTTACTGCATTTTGACTGTGTAACGTTTGCCAAATTTCTAGATGAACGCCTCTCCTTTCCCTGTTCATAATTGAATGGAATATTGACCAAATCCAGTAATGTTTACACGTATGGGTAGCTTAGATCTAGCGCTACAATTTGAGAGCATCGCCAGCTTTATAGCGTTGGAACTCTTTGAGAAAATTCAAACCTCGCAACAAATGTATTCCCGTGAACTCTGTGTGCGTTCTCCCGTTTACAGCAATTGTGACTGTTTAACGTTTGCCATATTTCCTGATGAACGCCCCTCCTTTCCCTGTTAATATTTGAATGGAATATTGACCAAATCCAGTAATGTTTACACGTATGGGTAGCTTAGATCTAGCGCTACAATTTGAGACCATCGCCAGCTTCATAGCGTTGGAACTCTTGGAGAAAATTCAAACCTCGCAAAAAATGTATTCCCGTGAACTCTGTGTGCGTTCTCCCGTTTACAGCAATTGTGTCTGTTTAACGTTTGCCATATTTCCTGATGAACGCCCCTCTTTTCCATGTTGATATTTGAATAGAATTTTGACAAAATCCAGTAATGTTTACACGTATGGGTAGCTTAGATCTAGCGCTACAATTTGAGACCATCGCCAGCTTCATAGCGTTGGAACTCTTGGAGAAAATTCAAACCTCGCAAAAAATGTATTCCCGTGAACTCTGTGTGCGTTCTCCCGTTTACTGCATTTTGACTGTGTAACGTTTGCCAAATTTCTAGATGAACGCCTCTCCTTTCCCTGTTCATAATTGAATGGAATATTGACCAAATCCAGTAATGTTTACAAGTATGAGTAGCTTAGATCTAGCTCAACAATTTGAGACCATCGCCAGCTTCATAGCGTTGGAACTCTTCGAGAAAATTCAAACCTCGCAAAAAATGTATTCCCGTGAACTCTGTGTGCGTTCTCCAGTTTACAGCAATTGTGACTGTTTAACGTTTGCCATATTTCCTGATGAACGCCCCTCCTTTCCCTGTCAATATTTGAATGGAATATTGACCAAATCCAGTAATGTTTACACGTATGGGTAGCTTAGATCTAGCGCTACAATTTGAGACCATCGCCAGCTTCATAGCGTTGGAACTCTTGGAGAAAATTCAAACCTCGCAAAAAATGTATTCCCGTGAACTCTGTGTGCGTTCTCCCGTTTACTGCATTTTGACTGTGTAACGTTTGCCAAATTTCTAGATGAACGCCTCTCCTTTCCCTGTTCATAATTGAATGGAATATTGACCAAATCCAGTAATGTTTACAAGTATGAGTAGCTTAGATCTAGCTCAACAATTTGAGACCATCGACAGCTTCATAGCATTAGAACTCTTCGAGAAAATTCAAACCTCGCAACAAATTTCTTCCCGTGAACTCTGTGTGCGTTCTCCCGTTTACTGCATTGTGACTGTTTAACGTTTGCCAAATTTCCAGATGAACGCCAATCCTTTCCCTGTTAATAATTGAATGGAATATTGACCAAATCCAGTAATGTTTACACGTATGGGTAGCTTAGATCTAGCGCTACAATTTGAGAGCATCGCCAGCTTTATAGCGTTGGAACTCTTTGAGAAAATTCAAACCTCGCAACAAATGTATTCCCGTGAACTCTGTGTGCGTTCTCCCGTTTACAGCAATTGTGACTGTTTAACGTTTGCCATATTTCCTGATGAACGCCCCTCCTTTCCCTGTTAATATTTGAATGGAATATTGACCAAATCCAGTAATGTTTACACGTATGGGTAGCTTAGATCTAGCGCTACAATTTGAGACCATCGCCAGCTTCATAGCGTTGGAACTCTTGGAGAAAATTCAAACCTCGCAAAAAATGTATTCCCGTGAACTCTGTGTGCGTTCTCCCGTTTACAGCAATTGTGACTGTTTAACGTTTGCCATATTTCCTGATGAACGCCCCTCTTTTCCATGTTAATATTTGAATAGAATTTTGACCAAATCCAGTAATGTTTACACGTATGGGTAGCTTAGATCTAGCGCTACAATTTGAGACCATCGCCAGCTTCATAGCGTTAGAACTCTTCGAGAAAATTCAAAACTCGCAAAAAAGTCTTCCCTTGAACTCTGTGTGCGTTCACCCATTTACTGCATTGTGACTGTTTAACGTTTGCCAAATTTCCTGATGAACGCCCCTTCTTTCCCTGTTCATAATTGAATGGAATATTGACCAAATCCAGTAATGTTTACACGTATGGGTAGCTTAGATCTAGCGCTACAATTTGAGACCATCGCCAGCTTCATAGCGTTGGAACTCTTCGAGAAAATTCAAACCTCGCAAAAAATGTATTCCCGTGAACTCTGTGTGCGTTCTCCAGTTTACAGCAATTGTGACTGTTTAACGTTTGCCATATTTCCTGATGAACGCCCCTCCTTTCCCTGTCAATATTTGAATGGAATATTGACCAAATCCAGTAATGTTTACACGTATGGGTAGCTTAGATCTAGCGCTACAATTTGAGACCATCGCCAGCTTCATAGCGTTGGAACTCTTGGAGAAAATTCAAACCTCGCAAAAAATGTATTCCCGTGAACTCTGTGTGCGTTCTCCCGTTTACTGCATTTTGACTGTGTAACGTTTGCCAAATTTCTGGATGAACGCCTCTCCTTTCCCTGTTCATAATTGAATGGAATATTGACCAAATCCAGTAATGTTTACAAGTATGAGTAGCTTAGATCTAGCTCAACAATTTGAGACCATCGACAGCTTCATAGCATTAGAACTCTTCGAGAAAATTCAAACCTCGCAACAAATTTCTTCCCGTGAACTCTGTGTGCGTTCTCCCGTTTACTGCATTGTGACTGTTTAACGTTTGCCAAATTTCCAGATGAACGCCCATCCTTTCCCTGTTAATAATTGAATGGAATATTGACCAAATCCAGTAATGTTTAGACGTATGGGTAGCTTAGATCTAGCGCTACAATTTGAGAGCATCGCCAGCTTTATAGCGTTGGAACTCTTTGAGAAAATTCAAACCTCGCAACAAATGTATTCCCGTGAACTCTGTGTGCGTTCTCCCGTTTACAGCAATTGTGACTGTTTAACGTTTGCCATATTTCCTGATGAATGCCCCTCCTTTCCCTGTTAATATTTGAATGGAATATTGACCAAATCCAGTAATGTTTACACGTATGGGTAGCTTAGATCTAGCGCTACAATTTGAGACCATCGCCAGCTTCATAGCGTTGGAACTCTTGGAGAAAATTCAAACCTCGCAAAAAATGTATTCCCGTGAACTCTGTGTGCGTTCTCCCGTTTACAGCAATTGTGACTGTTTAACGTTTGCCATATTTCCTGATGAACGCCCCTCTTTTCCATGTTGATATTTGAATAGAATTTTGACCAAATCCAGTAATGTTTACACGTATGGGTAGCTTAGATCTAGCGCTACAATTTGAGACCATCGCCAGCTTCATAGCGTTGGAACTCTTGGAGAAAATTCAAACCTCGCAAAAAATGTATTCCCGTGAACTCTGTGTGCGTTCTCCCGTTTACTGCATTTTGACTGTGTAACGTTTGCCAAATTTCTAGATGAACGCCTCTCCTTTCCCTGTTCATAATTGAATGGAATATTGACCAAATCCAGTAATGTTTACAAGTATGAGTAGCTTAGATCTAGCTCAACAATTTGAGACCATCGCCAGCTTCATAGCGTTGGAACTCTTCGAGAAAATTCAAACCTCGCAAAAAATGTATTCCCGTGAACTCTGTGTGCGTTCTCCAGTTTACAGCAATTGTGACTGTTTAACGTTTGCCATATTTCCTGATGAACGCCCCTCCTTTCCCTGTCAATATTTGAATGGAATATTGACCAAATCCAGTAATGTTTACACGTATGGGTAGCTTAGATCTAGCGCTACAATTTGAGACCATCGCCAGCTTCATAGCGTTGGAACTCTTGGAGAAAATTCAAACCTCGCAAAAAATGTATTCCCGTGAACTCTGTGTGCGTTCTCCCGTTTACTGCATTTTGACTGTGTAACGTTTGCCAAATTTCTAGATGAACGCCTCTCCTTTCCCTGTTCATAATTGAATGGAATATTGACCAAATCCAGTAATGTTTACAAGTATGAGTAGCTTAGATCTAGCTCAACAATTTGAGACCATCGACAGCTTCATAGCATTAGAACTCTTCGAGAAAATTCAAACCTCGCAACAAATTTCTTCCCGTGAACTCTGTGTGCGTTCTCCCGTTTACTGCATTGTGACTGTTTAACGTTTGCCAAATTTCCAGATGAACGCCAATCCTTTCCCTGTTAATAATTGAATGGAATATTGACCAAATCCAGTAATGTTTACACGTATGGGTAGCTTAGATCTAGCGCTACAATTTGAGAGCATCGCCAGCTTTATAGCGTTGGAACTCTTTGAGAAAATTCAAACCTCGCAACAAATGTATTCCCGTGAACTCTGTGTGCGTTCTCCCGTTTACAGCAATTGTGACTGTTTAACGTTTGCCATATTTCCTGATGAACGCCCCTCCTTTCCCTGTTAATATTTGAATGGAATATTGACCAAATCCAGTAATGTTTACACGTATGGGTAGCTTAGATCTAGCGCTACAATTTGAGACCATCGCCAGCTTCATAGCGTTGGAACTCTTGGAGAAAATTCAAACCTCGCAAAAAATGTATTCCCGTGAACTCTGTGTGCGTTCTCCCGTTTACAGCAATTGTGACTGTTTAACGTTTGCCATATTTCCTGATGAACGCCCCTCTTTTCCATGTTAATATTTGAATAGAATTTTGACCAAATCCAGTAATGTTTACACGTATGGGTAGCTTAGATCTAGCGCTACAATTTGAGACCATCGCCAGCTTCATAGCGTTAGAACTCTTCGAGAAAATTCAAAACTCGCAAAAAAGTCTTCCCTTGAACTCTGTGTGCGTTCACCCATTTACTGCATTGTGACTGTTTAACGTTTGCCAAATTTCCTGATGAACGCCCCTTCTTTCCCTGTTCATAATTGAATGGAATATTGACCAAATCCAGTAATGTTTACACGTATGGGTAGCTTAGATCTAGCGCTACAATTTGAGACCATCGCCAGCTTCATAGCGTTGGAACTCTTCGAGAAAATTCAAACCTCGCAAAAAATGTATTCCCGTGAACTCTGTGTGCGTTCTCCAGTTTACAGCAATTGTGACTGTTTAACGTTTGCCATATTTCCTGATGAACGCCCCTCCTTTCCCTGTCAATATTTGAATGGAATATTGACCAAATCCAGTAATGTTTACACGTATGGGTAGCTTAGATCTAGCGCTACAATTTGAGACCATCGCCAGCTTCATAGCGTTGGAACTCTTGGAGAAAATTCAAACCTCGCAAAAAATGTATTCCCGTGAACTCTGTGTGCGTTCTCCCGTTTACTGCATTTTGACTGTGTAACGTTTGCCAAATTTCTAGATGAACGCCTCTCCTTTCCCTGTTCATAATTGAATGGAATATTGACCAAATCCAGTAATGTTTACAAGTATGAGTAGCTTAGATCTAGCTCAACAATTTGAGACCATCGACAGCTTCATAGCATTAGAACTCTTCGAGAAAATTCAAACCTCGCAACAAATTTCTTCCCGTGAACTCTGTGTGCGTTCTCCCGTTTACTGCATTGTGACTGTTTAACGTTTGCCAAATTTCCAGATGAACGCCCATCCTTTCCCTGTTAATAATTGAATGGAATATTGACCAAATCCAGTAATGTTTAGACGTATGGGTAGCTTAGATCTAGCGCTACAATTTGAGAGCATCGCCAGCTTTATAGCGTTGGAACTCTTTGAGAAAATTCAAACCTCGCAACAAATGTATTCCCGTGAACTCTGTGTGCGTTCTCCCGTTTACAGCAATTGTGACTGTTTAACGTTTGCCATATTTCCTGATGAATGCCCCTCCTTTCCCTGTTAATATTTGAATGGAATATTGACCAAATCCAGTAATGTTTACACGTATGGGTAGCTTAGATCTAGCGCTACAATTTGAGACCATCGCCAGCTTCATAGCGTTGGAACTCTTGGAGAAAATTCAAACCTCGCAAAAAATGTATTCCCGTGAACTCTGTGTGCGTTCTCCCGTTTACAGCAATTGTGACTGTTTAACGTTTGCCATATTTCCTGATGAACGCCCCTCTTTTCCATGTTAATATTTGAATGGAATTTTTTACCAAATCCAGTAATGTTTACACGTATGGGTAGCTTAGATCTAGCGCTACAATTTGAGACCATCGCCAGCTTCATAGCGTTGGAACTCTTCGAGAAAATTCAAACCTCGCAAAAAATGTATTCCCGTGAACTCTGTGTGCGTTCTCCAGTTTACAGCAATTGTGACTGTTTAACGTTTGCCATATTTCCTGATGAACGCCCCTCCTTTCCCTGTCAATATTTGAATGGAATATTGACCAAATCCAGTAATGTTTACACGTATGGGTAGCTTAGATCTAGCGCTACAATTTGAGACCATCGCCAGCTTCATAGCGTTGGAACTCTTCGAGAAAATCCAAACCTCGCAAAAAAATTATTCCCGTGAACTCTGTGTGCGTTCTCCCGTTTACTGCATTTTGACTGTGTAACGTTTGCCAAATTTCTAGATGAACGCCCCTCCTTTCCCTGTTCATAATTGAATGGAATATTGACCAAATCTAGTAATGTTTACAAGTATGAGTAGCTTAGATCTAGCTCAACAATTTGAGACCATCGACAGCTTCATAGCATTAGAACTCTTCGAGAAAATTCAAACCTCGCAACAAATTTCTTCCCGTGAACTCTGTGTGCGTTCTCCCGTTTACTGCATTGTGACTGTTTAACGTTTGCCAAATTTCCAGATGAACGCCCATCCTTTCCCTGTTAATAATTGAATGGAATATTGACCAAATCCAGTAATGTTTACACGTATGGGTAGTTTAGATCTAGCGCTACAATTTGAGACCATCGCCAGCTTCATAGCGTTGGAACTCTTGGAGAAAATTCAAACCTCGCAAAAAATGTATTCCCGTTAACTCTGTGTGCGTTCTCCCGTTTACAGCAATTGTGACTGTTTAACGTTTGCCATATTTCCAGATGAACGCCCCTCCTTTCCCTGTTCATAATTGAATGGAATATTGACCAAATCCAGTAATGTTTACACGTATGGGTAGCTTAGATCTAGCTCTACAATTTGAGACCATCGACAGCTTCATAGCATTAGAACTCTTCGAGAAAATTCAAACCTCGCAACAAATTTCTTCCCGTGAACTCTGTGTGCGTTCTCCCGTTTACTGCATTGTGACTGTTTAACGTTTGCCAAATTTCCAGATGAACGCCCATCCTTTCCCTGTTAATAATTGAATGGAATATTGACCAAATCCAGTAATGTTTACACGTATGGGTAGTTTAGATCTAGCCCTACAATTTGAGACCATCGCCAGCTTCATAGCGTTGGAACTCTTGGAGAAAATTCAAACCTCGCAAAAAATGTATTCCCGTGAACTCTGTGTGCGTTCTCCCGTTTACAGCAATTGTGACTGTTTAACGTTTGCCATATTTCCAGATGAACGCCCCTCCTTTCCCTGTTCATAATTGAATGGAATATTGACCAAATCCAGTAATGTTTACACGTATGGGTAGCTTAGATCTAGCGCTACAATTTGAGACCATCGCCAGCTTCATAGCGTTGGAACTCTTGGAGAAAATTCAAACCTCGCAAAAAATGTATTCCCGTGAACTCTGTGTGCGTTCTCCCGTTTACTGCATTGTGACTGTTTAACGTTTGCCAAATTTCCAGATGAACGCCCATCCTTTCCCTGTTAATAATTGAATGGAATATTGACCAAATCCAGTAATGTTTACACGTATGGGTAGTTTAGATCTAGCGCTACAATTTGAGACCATCGCCAGCTTCATAGCGTTGGAACTCTTGGAGAAAATTCAAACCTCGCAAACAATGTATTCCCGTGAACTCTGTGTGCGTTCTCCCGTTTACAGCAATTGTGACTGTTTAACGTTTGCCATATTTCCAGATGAACGCCCCTCCTTTCCCTGTTCATAATTGAATGGAATATTGACCAAATCCAGTAATGTTTAAACGTATGGGTAGCTTAGATCTAGCGCTACAATTTGAGACCATCGCCAGCTTCATAGCGTTGGAACTCTTGGAGAAAATTCAAACCTCGCAAAAAATGTATTCCCGTGAACTCTGTGTGCGTTCTCCCGTTTACTGCATTTTGACTGTGTAACGTTTGCCAAATTTCTAGATGAACGCCCCTCCTTTCCCTGTTCATAATTGAATGGAATATTGACCAAATCCAGTAATGTTTACAAGTATGAGTAGCTTAGATCTAGCTCAACAATTTGAGACCATCGACAGCTTCATAGCATTAGAACTCTTCGAGAAAATTCAAACCTCGCAACAAATTTCTTCCCGTGAACTCTGTGTGCGTTCTCCCGTTTACTGCATTGTGACTGTTTAACGTTTGCCAAATTTCCAGATGAACGCCCATCCTTTCCCTGTTAATAATTGAATGGAATATTGACCAAATCCAGTAATGTTTACACGTATGGGTAGCTTAGATCTAGCGCTACAATTTGAGAGCATCGCCGGCTATATAGCGTTGGAACTCTTCGATAAAAATTACACCTCGCAACAAAAATATTCCCGTGAACTCTGTGTGCGTTCTCTCGTTTACAAGTATGAGTAGCTTAGGTCTAGCTCAACAATTTGAGACCATCGCCAGCTTCATAGCGTTAGAACTCTTTGAGAAAATTCAAACCTCGCAACAAATTTCTTCCCGGGAACTCTGTGTGCGTTATCCCGTTTACTGCATTGTGACTGTTTAACGTTTGCCAAATTTCCAGATGAACGCCCCTCCTTTCCCTGTTAATAATTGAATGCAATATTGACCAAATCCATTATTTTTACACGTATGAGTAGCTTAGATCTAGCGCTACAATTTGAGACCATCGCCAGCTTCATAGCGTTGAAACTCTTCGAGAAAATTCAAACCTCGCAAAAATATTCTTCCCGTGAACTCTGTGTGCGTTCTCCCGTTTACTGCATTGTGACTGTGTAACGTTTGCCAAATTTCCAGATGAACGCCCATCCTTTCCCTGTTAATAATTGAATGGAATATTGACCAAATCCAGTAATGTTTACACGTATGGGTAGCTTAGATCTAGCGCTACAATTTGAGACCATCGCCAGCTTCATAGCGTTGGAACTCTTGGAGAAAATTCAAACCTCGCAAAAAATGTATTCCCGTGAACTCTGTGTGCGTTCTCCCGTTTAAAGCAATTGTGACTGTTTAACGTTTGCCATATTTCCTGATGAACGCCCCTCCTTTCCCTGTTAATATTTGAATGGAATATTGACCAAATCCAGTAATGTTTACACGTATGGGTAGCTTAGATCTAGCGCTACAATTTGAGATCATCGCCAGCTTCATAGCGTTAGAACTCTTCGAGAAAATTCAAAACTCGCAAAAAACGTCTTCCCGTGAACTCTGTGTGCGTTCACCCATTTACTGCATTGTGACTGTTTAACGTTTGCCAAATTTCTAGATGAACGCCCCTCCTTTCCCTGTTCATAATTGAATGGAATATTGACCAAATCCAGTAATGTTTACAAGTATGAGTAGCTTAGATCTAGCTCAACAATTTGAGACCATCGACAGCTTCATAGCATTAGAACTCTTCGAGAAAATTCAAACCTCGCAACAAATTTCTTCCCGTGAACTCTGTGTGCGTTCTCCCGTTTACTGCATTGTGACTGTTTAACGTTTGCCAAATTTCCAGATGAACGCCCTTCCTTTCCCTGTTAATAATTGAATGGAATATTGACCAAATCCAGTAATGTTTACACGTATGGGTAGCTTAGATCTAGCGCTACAATTTGAGAGCATCGCCAGCTTTATAGCGTTGGAACTCTTCGATAAAAATTACACCTCGCAACAAAAATATTCCCGTGAACTCTGTGTGCGTTCTCTCGTTTACAAGTATGAGTAGCTTAGGTCTAGGTCAACAATTTGAGACCATCGCCAGCTTCATAGCGTTGGAACTCTTGGAGAAAATTCAAACCTCGCAACAAATGTATTCCCGTGAACTCTGTGTGCGTTCTCCCGTTTACAGCAATTGTGACTGTTTAACGTTTGCCATATTTCTAGATGAACGCCCCTCCTTTCCCTGTTAATATTTGAATGGAATATTGACCAAATCCAGTAATGTTTACACGTATGGGTAGCTTAGATCTAGCGCTACAATTTGAGACCATCGCCAGCTTCATAGCGTTGGAACTCTTGGAGAAAATTCAAACCTCGCAAAAAATGTATTCCCGTGAACTCTGTGTGCGTTCTCCCGTTTACAGCAATTGTGACTGTTTAACGTTTGCCATATTTCCTGATGAACGCCCCTCTTTTCCCTGTTAATATTTGAATGGAATATTGACCAAATCCAGTAATGTTTACACGTATGGGTAGCTTAGATCTAGCTCTACAATTTGAGACCATCGCCAGCTTCATAGCGTTAGAACTCTTGGAGAAAATTCAAAACTCGCAAAAAACGTCTTCCCTTGAACTCTGTGTGCGTTCACCCATTTACTGCATTGTGACTGTTTAACGTTTGCCAAATTTCCTGATGAACGCCCCTTCTTTCCCTGTTCATAATTGAATGGAATATTGACCAAATCCAGTAATGTTTACACGTATGGGTAGCTTAGATCTAGCGCTACAATTTGAGACCATCGCCAGCTTCATAGCGTTGGAACTCTTCGAGAAAATTCAAACCTCGCAAAAAATGTATTCCCGTGAACTCTGTGTGCGTTCTCCAGTTTACAGCAATTGTGAGTGTTTAACGTTTGCCATATTTCCTGATGAACGCCCCTCCTTTCCCTGTCAATATTTGAATGGAATATTGACCAAATCCAGTAATGTTTACACGTATGGGTAGCTTAGATCTAGCGCTACAATTTGAGACCATCGCCAGCTTCATAGCGTTGGAACTCTTCGAGAAAATCCAAACCTCGCAAAAAAATTATTCCCGTGAACTCTGTGTGCGTTCTCCCGTTTACTGCATTTTGACTGTGTAACGTTTGCCAAATTTCTAGATGAACGCCCCTCCTTTCCCTGTTCATAATTGAATGGAATATTGACCAAATCTAGTAATGTTTACAAGTATGAGTAGCTTAGATCTAGCTCAACAATTTGAGACCATCGACAGCTTCATAGCATTAGAACTCTTCGAGAAAATTCAAACCTCGCAACAAATTTCTTCCCGTGAACTCTGTGTGCGTTCTCCCGTTTACTGCATTGTGACTGTTTAACGTTTGCCAAATTTCCAGATGAACGCCCATCCTTTCCCTGTTAATAATTGAATGGAATATTGACCAAATCCAGTAATGTTTACACGTATGGGTAGTTTAGATCTAGCGCTACAATTTGAGACCATCGCCAGCTTCATAGCGTTGGAACTCTTGGAGAAAATTCAAACCTCGCAAAAAATGTATTCCCGTTAACTCTGTGTGCGTTCTCCCGTTTACAGCAATTGTGACTGTTTAACGTTTGCCATATTTCCAGATGAACGCCCCTCCTTTCCCTGTTCATAATTGAATGGAATATTGACCAAATCCAGTAATGTTTACACGTATGGGTAGCTTAGATCTAGCTCTACAATTTGAGACCATCGCCAGCTTCATAGCGTTGGAACTCTTGGAGAAAATTCAAACCTCGCAAAAAATGTATTCCCGTGAACTCTGTGTGCGTTCTCCCGTTTACTGCATTTTGACTGTGTAACGTTTGCCAAATTTCTAGATGAACGCCCCTCCTTTCCCTGTTCATAATTGAATGGAATATTGACCAAATCCAGTAATGTTTACAAGTATGAGTAGCTTAGATCTAGCTCAACAATTTGAGACCATCGACAGCTTCATAGCATTAGAACTCTTCGAGAAAATTCAAACCTCGCAACAAATTTCTTCCCGTGAACTCTGTGTGCGTTCTCCCGTTTACTGCATTGTGACTGTTTAACGTTTGCCAAATTTCCAGATGAACGCCCATCCTTTCCCTGTTAATAATTGAATGGAATATTGACCAAATCCAGTAATGTTTACACGTATGGGTAGTTTAGATCTAGCGCTACAATTTGAGACCATCGCCAGCTTCATAGCGTTGGAACTCTTGGAGAAAATTCAAACCTCGCAAACAATGTATTCCCGTGAACTCTGTGTGCGTTCTCCCGTTTACAGCAATTGTGACTGTTTAACGTTTGCCATATTTCCAGATGAACGCCCCTCCTTTCCCTGTTCATAATTGAATGGAATATTGACCAAATCCAGTAATGTTTACACGTATGGGTAGCTTAGATCTAGCGCTACAATTTGAGACCATCGCCAGCTTCATAGCGTTGGAACTCTTGGAGAAAATTCAAACCTCGCAAAAAATGTATTCCCGTGAACTCTGTGTGCGTTCTCCCGTTTACTGCATTTTGACTGTGTAACGTTTGCCAAATTTCTAGATGAACGCCCCTCCTTTCCCTGTTCATAATTGAATGGAATATTGACCAAATCTAGTAATGTTTACAAGTATGAGTAGCTTAGATCTAGCTCAACAATTTGAGACCATCGACAGCTTCATAGCATTAGAACTCTTCGAGAAAATTCAAACCTCGCAACAAATTTCTTCCCGTGAACTCTGTGTGCGTTCTCCCGTTTACTGCATTGTGACTGTTTAACGTTTGCCAAATTTCCAGATGAACGCCCATCCTTTCCCTGTTAATAATTGAATGGAATATTGACCAAATCCAGTAATGTTTACACGTATGGGTAGTTTAGATCTAGCGCTACAATTTGAGACCATCGCCAGCTTCATAGCGTTGGAACTCTTGGAGAAAATTCAAACCTCGCAAAAAATGTATTCCCGTTAACTCTGTGTGCGTTCTCCCGTTTACAGCAATTGTGACTGTTTAACGTTTGCCATATTTCCAGATGAACGCCCCTCCTTTCCCTGTTCATAATTGAATGGAATATTGACCAAATCCAGTAATGTTTACACGTATGGGTAGCTTAGATCTAGCTCTACAATTTGAGACCATCGCCAGCTTCATAGCGTTGGAACTCTTGGAGAAAATTCAAACCTCGCAAAAAATGTATTCCCGTGAACTCTGTGTGCGTTCTCCCGTTTACTGCATTTTGACTGTGTAACGTTTGCCAAATTTCTAGATGAACGCCCCTCCTTTCCCTGTTCATAATTGAATGGAATATTGACCAAATCCAGTAATGTTTACAAGTATGAGTAGCTTAGATCTAGCTCAACAATTTGAGACCATCGACAGCTTCATAGCATTAGAACTCTTCGAGAAAATTCAAACCTCGCAACAAATTTCTTCCCGTGAACTCTGTGTGCGTTCTCCCGTTTACTGCATTGTGACTGTTTAACGTTTGCCAAATTTCCAGATGAACGCCCATCCTTTCCCTGTTAATAATTGAATGGAATATTGACCAAATCCAGTAATGTTTACACGTATGGGTAGTTTAGATCTAGCGCTACAATTTGAGACCATCGCCAGCTTCATAGCGTTGGAACTCTTGGAGAAAATTCAAACCTCGCAAACAATGTATTCCCGTGAACTCTGTGTGCGTTCTCCCGTTTACAGCAATTGTGACTGTTTAACGTTTGCCATATTTCCAGATGAACGCCCCTCCTTTCCCTGTTCATAATTGAATGGAATATTGACCAAATCCAGTAATGTTTACACGTATGGGTAGCTTAGATCTAGCGCTACAATTTGAGACCATCGCCAGCTTCATAGCGTTGGAACTCTTGGAGAAAATTCAAACCTCGCAAAAAATGTATTCCCGTGAACTCTGTGTGCGTTCTCCCGTTTACTGCATTTTGACTGTGTAACGTTTGCCAAATTTCTAGATGAACGCCCCTCCTTTCCCTGTTCATAATTGAATGGAATATTGACCAAATCCAGTAATGTTTACAAGTATGAGTAGCTTAGATCTAGCTCAACAATTTGAGACCATCGACAGCTTCATAGCATTAGAACTCTTCGAGAAAATTCAAACCTCGCAACAAATTTCTTCCCGTGAACTCTGTGTGCGTTCTCCCGTTTACTGCATTGTGACTGTTTAACGTTTGCCAAATTTCCAGATGAACGCCCATCCTTTCCCTGTTAATAATTGAATGGAATATTGACCAAATCCAGTAATGTTTACACGTATGGGTAGCTTAGATCTAGCGCTACAATTTGAGAGCATCGCCAGCTATATAGCGTTGGAACTCTTCGATAAAAATTACACCTCGCAACAAAATATTCCCGTGAACTCTGTGTGCGTTCTCTCGTTTACAAGTATGAGTAGCTTAGGTCTAGCTCAACAATTTGAGACCATCGCCAGCTTCATAGCGTTAGAACTCTTTGAGAAAATTCAAACCTCGCAACAAATTTCTTCCCGGGAACTCTGTGTGCGTTATCCCGTTTACTGCATTGTGACTGTTTAACGTTTGCCAAATTTCCAGATGAACGCCCCTCCTTTCCCTGTTAATAATTGAATGCAATATTGACCAAATCCATTATTTTTACACGTATGAGTAGCTTAGATCTAGCGCTACAATTTGAGACCATCGCCAGCTTCATAGCGTTGAAACTCTTCGAGAAAATTCAAACCTCGCAAAAATATTCTTCCCGTGAACTCTGTGTGCGTTCTCCCGTTTACTGCATTGTGACTGTGTAACGTTTGCCAAATTTCCAGATGAACGCCCATCCTTTCCCTGTTAATAATTGAATGGAATATTGACCAAATCCAGTAATGTTTACACGTATGGGTAGCTTAGATCTAGCGTTACAATTTGAGACCATCGCCAGCTTCATAGCGTTGGAACTCTTGGAGAAAATTCAAACCTCGCAAAAAATGTATTCCCGTGAACTCTGTGTGCGTTCTCCCGTTTACAGCAATTGTGACTGTTTAACGTTTGCCATATTTCCTGATGAACGCCCCTCCTTTCCCTGTTAATATTTGAATGGAATATTGACCAAATCCAGTAATGTTTACACGTATGGGTAGCTTAGATCTAGCGCTACAATTTGAGATCATCGCCAGCTTCATAGCGTTAGAACTCTTCGAGAAAATTCAAAACTCGCAAAAAACGTCTTCCCGTGAACTCTGTGTGCGTTCACCCATTTACTGCATTGTGACTGTTTAACGTTTGCCAAATTTCTAGATGAACGCCCCTCCTTTCCCTGTTCATAATTGAATGGAATATTGACCAAATCCAGTAATGTTTACAAGTATGAGTAGCTTAGATCTAGCTCAACAATTTGAGACCATCGACAGCTTCATAGCATTAGAACTCTTCGAGAAAATTCAAACCTCCCAACAAATTTCTTCCCGTGAACTCTGTGTGCGTTCTCCCGTTTACTGCATTGTGACTGTTTAACGTTTGCCAAATTTCCAGATGAACGCCCATCCTTTCCCTGTTAATAATTGAATGGAATATTGACCAAATCCAGTAATGTTTACACGTATGGGTAGCTTAGATCTAGCGCTACAATTTGAGAGCATCGCCAGCTTTATAGCGTTGGAACTCTTCGATAAAAATTACACCTCGCAACAAAAATATTCCCGTGAACTCTGTGTGCGTTCTCTCGTTTACAAGTATGAGTAGCTTAGGTCTAGGTCAACAATTTGAGACCATCGACAGCTTCATAGCATTAGAACTCTTCGAGAAAATTCAAACCTCCCAACAAATTTCTTCCCGTGAACTCTGTGTGCGTTCTCCCGTTTACAGCAATTGTGACTGTTTAACGTTTGCCATATTTCTAGATGAACGCCCCTCCTTTCCCTGTTAATATTTGAATGGAATATTGACCAAATCCAGTAATGTTTACACGTATGGGTAGCTTAGATCTAGCGCTACAATTTGAGACCATCGCCAGCTTCATAGCGTTGGAACTCTTGGAGAAAATTCAAACCTCGCAAAAAATGTATTCCCGTGAACTCTGTGTGCGTTCTCCCGTTTACAGCAATTGTGACTGTTTAACGTTTGCCATATTTCCTGATGAACGCCCCTCTTTTCCCTGTTAATATTTCAATGGAATATTGACCAAATCCAGTAATGTTTACACGTATGGGTAGCTTAGATCTAGCGCTACAATTTGAGACCATCGCCAGCTTCATAGCGTTGGAACTCTTCGAGAAAATCCAAACCTCGCAAAAAAATTATTCCCGTGAACTCTGTGTGCGTTCTCCCGTTTACTGCATTTTGACTGTGTAACGTTTGCCAAATTTCTAGATGAACGCCCCTCCTTTCCCTGTTCATAATTGAATGGAATATTGACCAAATCTAGTAATGTTTACAAGTATGAGTAGCTTAGATCTAGCTCAACAATTTGAGACCATCGACAGCTTCATAGCATTAGAACTCTTCGAGAAAATTCAAACCTCGCAACAAATTTCTTCCCGTGAACTCTGTGTGCGTTCTCCCGTTTACTGCATTGTGACTGTTTAACGTTTGCCAAATTTCCAGATGAACGCCCCTCCTTTCCCTGTTCATAATTGAATGGAATATTGACCAAATCCAGTAATGTTTACACGTATGGGTAGCTTAGATCTAGCGCTACAATTTGAGACCATCGCCAGCTTCATAGCGTTGGAACTCTTGGAGAAAATTCAAACCTCGCAAAAAATGTATTCCCGTGAACTCTGTGTGCGTTCTCCCGTTTACTGCATTTTGACTGTGTAACGTTTGCCAAATTTCTACATGAACGCCTCTCCTTTCCCTGTTCATAATTGAATGGAATATTGACCAAATCCAGTAATGTTTACAAGTATGAGTAGCTTAGATCTAGCTCAACAATTTGAGACCATCGACAGCTTCATAGCATTAGAACTCTTCGAGAAAATTCAAACCTCGCAACAAATTTCTTCCCGTGAACTCTGTGTGCGTTCTCCCGTTTACTGCATTGTGACTGTTTAACGTTTGCCAAATTTCCAGATGAACGCCCATCCTTTCCCTGTTAATAATTGAATGGAATATTGACCAAATCCAGTAATGTTTACACGTATGGGTAGCTTAGATCTAGCGCTACAATTTGAGAGCATCGCCAGCTTTATAGCGTTGGAACTCTTCGATAAAAATTACACCTCGCAAAAAAAATATTCCCGTGAACTCTGTGTGCGTTCTCTCGTTTACAAGTATGAGTAGCTTAGGTCTAGCTCAACAATTTGAGACCATCGCCAGCTTCATAGCGTTGGAACTCTTGGAGAAAATTCAAACCTCGCAACAAATGTATTCCCGTGAACTCTGTGTGCGTTCTCCCGTTTACAGCAATTGTGACTGTTTAACGTTTGCCATATTTCCTGATGAACGCCCCTCCTTTCCCTGTTAATATTTGAATGGAATATTGACCAAATCCAGTAATGTTTACACGTATGGGTAGCTTAGATCTAGCGCTACAATTTGAGACCATCGCCAGCTTCATAGCGTTGGAACTCTTGGAGAAAATTCAAACCTCGCAAAAAATGTATTCCCGTGAACTCTGTGTGCGTTCTCCCGTTTACAGCAATTGTGACTGTTTAACGTTTGCCATATTTCCTGATGAACGCCCCTCTTTTCCCTGTTAATATTTGAATAGAATATTGACCAAATCCAGTAATGTTTACACGTATGGGTAGCTTAGATCTAGCGCTACAATTTGAGACCATCGCCAGCTTCATAGCGTTAGAACTCTTCGAGAAAATTCAAAACTCGCAAAAAACGTCTTCCCTTGAACTCTGTGTGCGTTCACCCATTTACTGCATTGTGACTGTTTAACGTTTGCCAAATTTCCAGATGAACGCCCCTCCTTTCCCTGTTCATAATTGAATGGAATATTGACCAAATCCAGTAATGTTTACACGTATGGGTAGCTTAGATCTAGCGCTACAATTTGAGACCATCGCCAGCTTCATAGCGTTGGAACTCTTGGAGAAAATTCAAACCTCGCAAAAAATGTATTCCCGTGAACTCTGTGTGCGTTCTCCCGTTTACTGCATTTTGACTGTGTAACGTTTGCCAAATTTCTAGATGAACGCCTCTCCTTTCCCTGTTCATAATTGAATGGAATATTGACCAAATCCAGTAATGTTTACAAGTATGAGTAGCTTAGATCTAGCTCAACAATTTGAGACCATCGACAGCTTCATAGCATTAGAACTCTTCGAGAAAATTCAATCCTCGCAACAAATTTCTTCCCGTGAACTCTGTGTGCGTTCTCCCGTTTACTGCATTGTGACTGTTTAACGTTTGCCAAATTTCCAGATGAACGCCCATCCTTTCCCTGTTAATAATTGAATGGAATATTGACCAAATCCAGTAATGTTTACACGTATGGGTAGCTTAGATCTAGCGCTACAATTTGAGAGCATCGCCAGCTTTATAGCGTTGGAACTCTTTGAGAAAATTCAAACCTCGCAACAAATGTATTCCCGTGAACTCTGTGTGCGTTCTCCCGTTTACAGCAATTGTGACTGTTTAACGTTTGCCATATTTCCTGATGAACGCCCCTCCTTTCCCTGTTAATATTTGAATGGAATATTGACCAAATCCAGTAATGTTTACACGTATGGGTAGCTTAGATCTAGCGCTACAATTTGAGACCATCGCCAGCTTCATAGCGTTGGAACTCTTGGAGAAAATTCAAACCTCGCAAAAAATGTATTCCCGTGAACTCTGTGTGCGTTCTCCCGTTTACAGCAATTGTGACTGTTTAACGTTTGCCATATTTCCTGATGAACGCCCCTCTTTTCCCTGTTAATATTTGAATAGAATATTGACCAAATCCAGTAATGTTTACACGTATGGGTAGCTTAGATCTAGCGCTACAATTTGAGACCATCGCCAGCTTCATAGCGTTAGAACTCTTCGAGAAAATTCAAAACTCGCAAAAAACGTCTTCCCTTGAACTCTGTGTGCGTTCACCCATTTACTGCATTGTGACTGTTTAACGTTTGCCAAATTTCCAGATGAACGCCCCTCCTTTCCCTGTTCATAATTGAATGGAATATTGACCAAATCCAGTAATGTTTACACGTATGGGTAGCTTAGATCTAGCGCTACAATTTGAGACCATCGCCAGCTTCATAGCGTTGGAACTCTTGGAGAAAATTCAAACCTCGCAAAAAATGTATTCCCGTGAACTCTGTGTGCGTTCTCCCGTTTACTGCATTTTGACTGTGTAACGTTTGCCAAATTTCTAGATGAACGCCTCTCCTTTCCCTGTTCATAATTGAATGGAATATTGACCAAATCCAGTAATGTTTACAAGTATGAGTAGCTTAGATCTAGCTCAACAATTTGAGACCATCGACAGCTTCATAGCATTAGAACTCTTCGAGAAAATTCAAACCTCGCAACAAATTTCTTCCCGTGAACTCTGTGTGCGTTCTCCCGTTTACTGCATTGTGACTGTTTAACGTTTGCCAAATTTCCAGATGAACGCCCATCCTTTCCCTGTTAATAATTGAATGGAATATTGACCAAATCCAGTAATGTTTACACGTATGGGTAGCTTAGATCTAGCGCTACAATTTGAGAGCATCGCCAGCTTTATAGCGTTGGAACTCTTTGAGAAAATTCAAACCTCGCAACAAATGTATTCCCGTGAACTCTGTGTGTGTTCTCCCGTTTACAGCAATTGTGACTGTTTAACGTTTGCCATATTTCCTGATGAACGCCCCTCCTTTCCCTGTTAATATTTGAATGGAATATTGACCAAATCCAGTAATGTTTACACGTATGGGTAGCTTAGATCTAGCGCTACAATTTGAGACCATCGCCAGCTTCATAGCGTTGGAACTCTTGGAGAAAATTCAAACCTCGCAAAAAATGTATTCCCGTGAACTCTGTGTGCGTTCTCCCGTTTACAGCAATTGTGACTGTTTAACGTTTGCCATATTTCCTGATGAACGCCCCTCTTTTAAATGTTAATATTTGAATGGAATATTGACCAAATCCAGTAATGTTTACACGTATGGGTAGCTTAGATCTAGCGCTACAATTTGAGACCATCGCCAGCTTCATAGCGTTAGAACTCTTCGATAAAAATTACACCTCGCAACAAAAATATTCCCGTGAACTCTGTGTGCGTTCTCTCGTTTACAAGTATGAGTAGCTTAGGTCTAGGTCAACAATTTGAGACCATCGCCAGCTTCATAGCGTTGGAACTCTTGGAGAAAATTCAAACCTCGCAACAAATGTATTCCCGTGAACTCTGTGTGCGTTCTCCCGTTTACAGCAATTGTGACTGTTTAACGTTTGCCATATTTCTAGATGAACGCCCCTCCTTTCCCTGTTAATATTTGAATGGAATATTGACCAAATCCAGTAATGTTTACACGTATGTGTAGCTTAGATCTAGCGCTACAATTTGAGACCATCGCCAGCTTCATAGCGTTGGAACTCTTGGAGAAAATTCAAACCTCGCAAAAAATGTATTCCCGTGAACTCTGTGTGCGTTCTCCCGTTTACAGCAATTGTGACTGTTTAACGTTTGCCATATTTCCTGATGAACGCCCCTCTTTTCCCTGTTAATATTTGAATGGAATATTGACCAAATCCAGTAATGTTTACACGTATGGGTAGCTTAGATCTAGCGCTACAATTTGAGACCATCGCCAGCTTCATAGCGTTAGAACTCTTCGAGAAAATTCAAAACTCGCAAAAAACGTCTTCCCTTGAACTCTGTGTGCGTTCACCCATTTACTGCATTGTGACTGTTTAACGTTTGCCAAATTTCCAGATGAACGCCCCTCCTTTCCCTGTTCATAATTGAATGGAATATTGACCAAATCCAGTAATGTTTACACGTATGGGTAGCTTAGATCTAGCGCTACAATTTGAGACCATCGCCAGCTTCATAGCGTTGGAACTCTTGGAGAAAATTCAAACCTCGCAAAAAATGTATTCCCGTGAACTCTGTGTGCGTTCTCCCGTTTACTGCATTTTGACTGTGTAACGTTTGCCAAATTTCTACATGAACGCCTCTCCTTTCCCTGTTCATAATTGAATGGAATATTGACCAAATCCAGTAATGTTTACAAGTATGAGTAGCTTAGATCTAGCTCAACAATTTGAGACCATCGACAGCTTCATAGCATTAGAACTCTTCGAGAAAATTCAAACCTCGCAACAAATTTCTTCCCGTGAACTCTGTGTGCGTTCTCCCGTTTACTGCATTGTGACTGTTTAACGTTTGCCAAATTTCCAGATGAACGCCCATCCTTTCCCTGTTAATAATTGAATGGAATATTGACCAAATCCAGTAATGTTTACACGTATGGGTAACTTAGATCTAGCGCTACAATTTGAGAGCATCGCCAGCTTTATAGCGTTGGAACTCTTCGATAAAAATTACACCTCGCAACAAAAATATTCCCGTGAACTCTGTGTGCGTTCTCTCGTTTACAAGTATGAGTAGCTTAGGTCTAGGTCAACAATTTGAGACCATCGCCAGCTTCATAGCGTTGGAACTCTTGGAGAAAATTCAAACCTCGCAACAAATGTATTCCCGTGAACTCTGTGTGCGTTCTCCCGTTTACAGCAATTGTGACTGTTTAACGTTTGCCATATTTCTAGATGAACGCCCCTCCTTTCCCTGTTAATATTTGAATGGAATATTGACCAAATCCAGTAATGTTTACACGTATGTGTAGCTTAGATCTAGCGCTACAATTTGAGACCATCGCCAGCTTCATAGCGTTGGAACTCTTGGAGAAAATTCAAACCTCGCAAAAAATGTATTCCCGTGAACTCTGTGTGCGTTCTCCCGTTTACAGCAATTGTGACTGTTTAACGTTTGCCATATTTCCTGATGAACGCCCCTCTTTTCCCTGTTAATATTTGAATAGAATATTGACCAAATCCAGTAATGTTTACACGTATGGGTAGCTTAGATCTAGCGCTACAATTTGAGACCATCGCCAGCTTCATAGCGTTAGAACTCTTCGAGAAAATTCAAAACTCGCAAAAAACGTCTTCCCTTGAACTCTGTGTGCGTTCACCCATTTACTGCATTGTGACTGTTTAACGTTTGCCAAATTTCCAGATGAACGCCCCTCCTTTCCCTGTTCATAATTGAATGGAATATTGACCAAATCCAGTAATGTTTACACGTATGGGTAGCTTAGATCTAGCGCTACAATTTGAGACCATCGCCAGCTTCATAGCGTTGGAACTCTTGGAGAAAATTCAAACCTCGCAAAAAATGTATTCCCGTGAACTCTGTGTGCGTTCTCCCGTTTACTGCATTTTGACTGTGTAACGTTTGCCAAATTTCTAGATGAACGCCTCTCCTTTCCCTGTTCATAATTGAATGGAATATTGACCAAATCCAGTAATGTTTACAAGTATGAGTAGCTTAGATCTAGCTCAACAATTTGAGACCATCGACAGCTTCATAGCATTAGAACTCTTCGAGAAAATTCAAACCTCGCAACAAATTTCTTCCCGTGAACTCTGTGTGCGTTCTCCCGTTTACTGCATTGTGACTGTTTAACGTTTGCCAAATTTCCAGATGAACGCCCATCCTTTCCCTGTTAATAATTGAATGGAATATTGACCAAATCCAGTAATGTTTACACGTATGGGTAGCTTAGATCTAGCGCTACAATTTGAGAGCATCGCCAGCTTTATAGCGTTGGAACTCTTTGAGAAAATTCAAACCTCGCAACAAATGTATTCCCGTGAACTCTGTGTGCGTTCTCCCGTTTACAGCAATTGTGACTGTTTAACGTTTGCCATATTTCCTGATGAACGCCCCTCCTTTCCCTGTTAATATTTGAATGGAATATTGACCAAATCCAGTAATGTTTACACGTATGGGTAGCTTAGATCTAGCGCTACAATTTGAGACCATCGCCAGCTTCATAGCGTTGGAACTCTTGGAGAAAATTCAAACCTCGCAAAAGATGTATTCCCGTGAACTCTGTGTGCGTTCTCCCGTTTACAGCAATTGTGACTGTTTAACGTTTGCCATATTTCCTGATGAACGCCCCTCTTTTCCATGTTAATATTTGAATGGAATATTGACCAAATCCAGTAATGTTTACACGTATGGGTAGCTTAGATCTAGCGCTACAATTTGAGACCATCGCCAGCTTCATAGCGTTAGAACTCTTCGAGAAAATTCAAAACTCGCAAAAAACGTCTTCCCTTGAACTCTGTGTGCGTTCACCCATTTACTGCATTGTGACTGTTTAACGTTTGCCAAATTTCCAGATGAACGCCCCTCCTTTCCCTGTTCATAATTGAATGGAATATTGACCAAATCCAGTAATGTTTACACGTATGGGTAGCTTAGATCTAGCGCTACAATTTGAGACCATCGCCAGCTTCATAGCGTTGGAACTCTTGGAGAAAATTCAAACCTCGCAAAAAATGTATTCCCGTGAACTCTGTGTGCGTTCTCCCGTTTACTGCATTTTGACTGTGTAACGTTTGCCAAATTTCTAGATGAACGCCTCTCCTTTCCCTGTTCATAATTGAATGGAATATTGACCAAATCCAGTAATGTTTACAAGTATGAGTAGCTTAGATCTAGCTCAACAATTTGAGACCATCGACAGCTTCATAGCATTAGAACTCTTCGAGAAAATCCAAACCTCGCAACAAATTTCTTCCCGTGAACTCTGTGTGCGTTCTCCCGTTTACTGCATTGTGACTGTTTAACGTTTGCCAAATTTCCAGATGAACGCCCTTCCTTTCCCTGTTAATAATTGAATGGAATATTGACCAAATCCAGTAATGTTTACACGTATGGGTAGCTTAGATCTAGCGCTACAATTTGAGAGCATCGCCAGCTTTATAGCGTTGGAACTCTTCGATAAAAATTACACCTCGCAACAAAAATATTCCCGTGAACTCTGTGTGCGTTCTCTCGTTTACAAGTATGAGTAGCTTAGGTCTAGCTCAACAATTTGAGACCATCGCCAGCTTCATAGCGTTGGAACTCTTGGAGAAAATTCAAACCTCGCAACAAATGTATTCCCGTGAACTCTGTGTGCGTTCTCCCGTTTACAGCAATTGTGACTGTTTAACGTTTGCCATATTTCCTGATGAACGCCCCTCCTTTCCCTGTTAATATTTGAATGGAATATTGACCAAATCCAGTAATGTTTACACGTATGGGTAGCTTAGATCTAGCGCTACAATTTGAGACCGTCGCCAGCTTCATAGCGTTGGAACTCTTGGAGAAAATTCAAACCTCGCAAAAAATGTATTCCCGTGAACTCTGTGTGCGTTCTCCCGTTTACAGCAATTGTGACTGTTTAACGTTTGCCATATTTCCTGATGAACGCCCCTCTTTTCCCTGTTAATATTTGAATGGAATATTGACCAAATCCAGTAATGTTTACACGTATGGGTAGCTTAGATCTAGCGCTACAATTTGAGACCATCGCCAGCTTCATAGCGTTAGAACTCTTCGAGAAAATTCAAAACTCGCAAAAAACGTCTTCCCTTGAACTCTGTGTGCGTTCACCCATTTACTGCATTGTGACTGTTTAACGTTTGCCAAATTTCCAGATGAACGCCCCTCCTTTCCCTGTTCATAATTGAATGGAATATTGACCAAATCCTGTAATGTTTACACGTATGGGTAGCTTAGATCTAGCGCCACAATTTGAGACCATCGCCAGCTTCATAGCGTTGGAACTCTTGGAGAAAATTCAAACCTCGCAAAAAATGTATTCCCGTGAACTCTGTGTGCGTTCTCCCGTTTACTGCATTTTGACTGTGTAACGTTAGCCAAATTTCTAGATGAACGCCTCTCCTTTCCCTGTTCATAATTGAATGGAATATTGACCAAATCCAGTAATGTTTACAAGTATGAGTAGCTTAAATCTAGCTCAACAATTTGAGACCATCGACAGCTTCATAGCATTAGAACTCTTCGAGAAAATTCAAACCTCGCAACAAATTTCTTCCCGTGAACTCTGTGTGCGTTCTCCCGTTTACTGCATTGTGACTGTTTAACGTTTGCCAAATTTCCAGATGAACGCCCATCCTTTCCCTGTTAATAATTGAATGGAATATTGACCAAATCCAGTAATGTTTACACGTATGGGTAGCTTAGATCTAGCGCTACAATTTGAGAGCATCGCCAGCTTTATAGCGTTGGAACTCTTTGAGAAAATTCAAACCTCGCAACAAAAATATTCCCGTGAACTCTGTGTGCGTTCTCTCGTTTACAAGTATGAGTAGCTTAGGTCTAGCTCAACAATTTGAGACCATCGCCAGCTTCATAGCGTTAGAACTCTTTGAGAAAATTCAAACCTCGCAACAAATTTCTTCCCGGGAACTCTGTGTGCGTTCTCCCGTTTACTGCATTGTGACTGTTTAACGTTTGCCAAATTTCCAGATGAACGCCCCTCCTTTCCCTGTTAATAATTGAATGCAATATTGACCAAATCCATTATTTTTTACACGTATGAGTAGCTTAGATCTAGCGCTACAATTTGAGACCATCGCCAGCTTCATAGCGTTGAAACTCTTCGAGAAAATTCAAACCTCGCAAAAATATTCTTCCCGTGAACTCTGTGTGCATTCTCCCGTTTACTGCATTGTGACTGTGTAACGTTTGCCAAAATTCCAGATGAACGCCCATCCTTTCCCTGTTCATAATTGAATGGAATATTGACCAAATCTAGTAATGTTTACACGTATGGGTAGCTTAGATCTAGCGCTACAATTTGAGACCATCGCCAGCTTCATAGCGTTGGAACTCTTGGAGAAAATTCAAACCTCGCAAAAAATGTATTCCCGTGAACTCTGTGTGCGTTCTCCCGTTTACAGCAATTGTGACTGTTTAACGTTTGCCATATTTCCTGATGAACGCCCCTCCTTTCCCTGTTAATATTTGAATGGAATATTGACCAAATCCAGTAATGTTTACACGTATGGGTAGCTTAGATCTAGCGCTACAATTTGAGAGCATCGCCAGCTTCATAGCGTTAGAACTCTTCGAGAAAATTCAAAACTCGCAAAAAACGTCTTCCCTTGAACTCTGTGTGCGTTCACCCATTTACTGCATTGTGACTGTTTAACGTTTGCCAAATTTCCAGATGAACGCCCCTCCTTTCCCTGTTCATAATTGAATGGAATATTGACCAAATCCAGTAATGTTTACACGTATGGGTAGCTTAGATCTAGCGCTACAATTTGAGACCATCGCCAGCTTCATAGCGTTGGAACTCTTGGAGAAAATTCAAACCTCGCAAAAAATGTATTCCCGTGAACTCTGTGTGCGTTCTCCCGTTTACTGCATTTTGACTGTGTAACGTTTGCCAAATTTCTAGATGAACGCCTCTCCTTTCCCTGTTCATAATTGAATGGAATATTGACCAAATCCAGTAATGTTTACAAGTATGAGTAGCTTAGATCTAGCTCAACAATTTGAGACCATCGACAGCTTCATAGCATTAGAACTCTTCGAGAAAATTCAAACCTCGCAACAAATTTCTTCCCGTGAACTCTGTGTGCGTTCTCCCGTTTACTGCATTGTGACTGTTTAACGTTTGCCAAATTTCCAGATGAACGCCCATCCTTTCCCTGTTAATAATTGAATGGAATATTGACCAAATCCAGTAATGTTTACACGTATGGGTAGCTTAGATCTAGCGCTACAATTTGAGAGCATCGCCAGCTTTATAGCGTTGGAACTCTTCGATAAAAATTACACCTCGCAACAAAAATATTCCCGTGAACTCTGTGTGCGTTCTCTCGTTTACAAGTATGAGTAGCTTAGGTCTAGCTCAACAATTTGAGACCATCGCCAGCTTCATAGCGTTGGAACTCTTGGAGAAAATTCAAACCTCGCAACAAATGTATTCCCGTGAACTCTGTGTGCGTTCTCCCGTTTACAGCAATTGTGACTGTTTAACGTTTGCCATATTTCCTGATGAACGCCCCTCCTTTCCCTGTTAATATTTGAATGGAATATTGACCAAATCCAGTAATGTTTACACGTATGGGTAGCTTAGATCTAGCGCTACAATTTGAGACCATCGCCAGCTTCATAGCGTTGGAACTCTTTGAGAAAATTCAAACCTCGCAACAAATTTCTTCCCGGGAACTCTGTGTGCGTTCTCCCGTTTACTGCATTGTGACTGTTTAACGTTTGCCAAATTTCCAGATGAACGCCCCTCCTTTCCCTGTTAATAATTGAATGCAATATTGACCAAATCCATTATTTTTTACACGTATGAGTAGCTTAGATCTAGCGCTACAATTTGAGACCATCGCCAGCTTCATAGCGTTGAAACTCTTCGAGAAAATTCAAACCTCGCAAAAATATTCTTCCCGTGAACTCTCTGTGCGTTCTCCCGTTTACTGCATTGTGACTGTGTAACGTTTGCCAAAATTCCAGATGAACGCCCATCCTTTCCCTGTTCATAATTGAATGGAATATTGACCAAATCTAGTAATGTTTACACGTATGGGTAGCTTAGATCTAGCGCTACAATTTGAGACCATCGCCAGCTTCATAGCGTTGGAACTCTTGGAGAAAATTCAAACCTCGCAAAAAATGTATTCCCGTGAACTCTGTGTGCGTTCTCCCGTTTACAGCAATTGTGACTGTTTAACGTTTGCCATATTTCCTGATGAACGCCCCTCCTTTCCCTGTTAATATTTGAATGGAATATTGACCAAATCCAGTAATGTTTACAAGTATGAGTAGCTTAGATCTAGCTCAACAATTTGAGACCATCGACAGCTTCATAGCATTAGAACTCTTCGAGAAAATTCAAACCTCGCAACAAATTTCTTCCCGTGAACTCTGTGTGCGTTCTCCCGTTTACTGCATTGTGACTGTTTAACGTTTGCCAAATTTCCAGATGAACGCCCATCCTTTCCCTGTTAATAATTGAATGGAATATTGACCAAATCCAGTAATGTTTACACGTATGGGTAGCTTAGATCTAGCGCTACAATTTGAGAGCATCGCCAGCTTTATAGCGTTGGAACTCTTCGATAAAAATTACACCTCGCAACAAAAATATTCCCGTGAACTCTGTGTGCGTTCTCTCGTTTACAAGTATGAGTAGCTTAGGTCTAGCTCAACAATTTGAGACCATCGCCAGCTTCATAGCGTTGGAACTCTTGGAGAAAATTCAAACCTCGCAACAAATGTATTCCCGTGAACTCTGTGTGCGTTCTCCCGTTTACAGCAATTGTGACTGTTTAACGTTTGCCATATTTCCTGATGAACGCCCCTCCTTTCCCTGTTAATATTTGAATGGAATATTGACCAAATCCAGTAATGTTTACACGTATGGGTAGCTTAGATCTAGCGCTACAATTTGAGACCATCGCCAGCTTCATATCGTTGGAACTCTTGGAGAAAATTCAAACCTCGCAAAAAATGTATTCCCGTGAACTCTGTGTGCGTTCTCCCGTTTACAGCAATTGTGACTGTTTAACGTTTGCCATATTTCCTGATGAACGCCCCTCTTTTCCCTGTTAATATTTGAATGGAATATTGACCAAATCCAGTAATGTTTACACGTATGGGTAGCTTAGATCTAGCGCTACAATTTGAGACCATCGCCAGCTTCATAGCGTTAGAACTCTTCGAGAAAATTCAAAACTCGCAAAAAACGTCTTCCCTTGAACTCTGTGTGCGTTCACCCATTTACTGCATTGTGACTGTTTAACGTTTGCCAAATTTCCAGATGAACGCCCCTCCTTTCCCTGTTCATAATTGAATGGAATATTGACCAAATCCAGTAATGTTTACACGTATGGGTAGCTTAGATCTAGCGCTACAATTTGAGACCATCGCCAGCTTCATAGCGTTGGAACTCTTGGAGAAAATTCAAACCTCGCAAAAAATGTATTCCCGTGAACTCTGTGTGCGTTCTCCCGTTTACTGCATTTTGACTGTGTAACGTTTGCCAAATTTCTAGATGAACGCCTCTCCTTTCCCTGTTCATAATTGAATGGAATATTGACCAAATCCAGTAATGTTTACAAGTATGAGTAGCTTAGATCTAGCTCAACAATTTGAGACCATCGACAGCTTCATAGCATTAGAACTCTTCGAGAAAATTCAAACCTCGCAACAAATTTCTTCCCGTGAACTCTGTGTGCGTTCTCCCGTTTACTGCATTGTGACTGTTTAACGTTTGCCAAATTTCCAGATGAACGCCCATCCTTTCCCTGTTAATAATTGAATGGAATATTGACCAAATCCAGTAATGTTTACACGTATGGGTAGCTTAGATCTAGCGCTACAATTTGAGAGCATCGCCAGCTTTATAGCGTTGGAACTCTTCGATAAAAATTACACCTCGCAACAAAAATATTCCCGTGAACTCTGTGTGCGTTCTCTCGTTTACAAGTATGAGTAGCTTAGGTCTAGCTCAACAATTTGAGACCATCGCCAGCTTCATAGCGTTAGAACTCTTTGAGAAAATTCAAACCTCGCAACAAATTTCTTCCCGTGAACTCTGTGTGCGTTCTCCCGTTTACAGCAATTGTGACTGTTTAACGTTTGCCATATTTCCTGATGAACGCCCCTCCTTTCCCTGTTAATATTTGAATGGAATATTGACCAAATCCATTATTTTTTACACGTATGAGTAGCTTAGATCTAGCGCTACAATTTGAGACCATCGCCAGCTTCATAGCGTTGAAACTCTTCGAGAAAATTCAAACCTCGCAAAAATATTCTTCCCGTGAACTCTGTGTGCGTTCTCCCGTTTACTGCATTGTGACTGTGTAACGTTTGCCAAAATTCCAGATGAACGCCCATCCTTTCCCTGTTCATAATTGAATGGAATATTGACCAAATCTAGTAATGTTTACACGTATGGGTAGCTTAGATCTAGCGCTACAATTTGAGACCATCGCCAGCTTCATAGCGTTGGAACTCTTGGAGAAAATTCAAACCTCGCAAAAAATGTATTCCCGTGAACTCTGTGTGCGTTCTCCCGTTTACAGCAATTGTGACTGTTTAACGTTTGCCATATTTCCTGATGAACGCCCCTCCTTTCCCTGTTAATATTTGAATGGAATATTGACCAAATCCAGTAATGTTTACAAGTATGAGTAGCTTAGATCTAGCTCAACAATTTGAGACCATCGACAGCTTCATAGCATTAGAACTCTTCGAGAAAATTCAAACCTCGCAACAAATTTCTTCCCGTGAACTCTGTGTGCGTTCTCCCGTTTACTGCATTGTGACTGTTTAACGTTTGCCAAATTTCCAGATGAACGCCCATCCTTTCCCTGTTAATAATTGAATGGAATATTGACCAAATCCAGTAATGTTTACACGTATGGGTAGCTTAGATCTAGCGCTACAATTTGAGAGCATCGCCAGCTTTATAGCGTTGGAACTCTTCGATAAAAATTACACCTCGCAACAAAAATATTCCCGTGAACTCTGTGTGCGTTCTCTCGTTTACAAGTATGAGTAGCTTAGGTCTAGCTCAACAATTTGAGAACCATCGCCAGCTTCATAGCGTTGGAACTCTTGGAGAAAATTCAAACCTCGCAACAAATGTATTCCCGTGAACTCTGTGTGCGTTCTCCCGTTTACAGCAATTGTGACTGTTTAACGTTTGCCATATTTCCTGATGAACGCCCCTCCTTTCCCTGTTAATATTTGAATGGAATATTGACCAAATCCAGTAATGTTTACACGTATGGGTAGCTTAGATCTAGCGCTACAATTTGAGACCATCGCCAGCTTCATAGCGTTAGAACTCTTCGAGAAAATTCAAAACTCGCAAAAAACGTCTTCCCTTGAACTCTGTGTGCGTTCACCCATTTACTGCATTGTGACTGTTTAACGTTTGCCAAATTTCCAGATGAACGCCCCTCCTTTCCCTGTTCATAATTGAATGGAATATTGACCAAATCCAGTAATGTTTACACGTATGGGTAGCTTAGATCTAGCGCTACAATTTGAGACCATCGCCAGCTTCATAGCGTTGGAACTCTTGGAGAAAATTCAAACCTCGCAAAAAATGTATTCCCGTGAACTCTGTGTGCGTTCTCCCGTTTACTGCATTTTGACTGTGTAACGTTTGCCAAATTTCTAGATGAACGCCTCTCCTTTCCCTGTTCATAATTGAATGGAATATTGACCAAATCCAGTAATGTTTACAAGTATGAGTAGCTTAGATCTAGCTCAACAATTTGAGACCATCGACAGCTTCATAGCATTAGAACTCTTCGAGAAAATTCAAACCTCGCAACAAATTTCTTCCCGTGAACTCTGTGTGCGTTCTCCCGTTTACTGCATTGTGACTGTTTAACGTTTGCCAAATTTCCAGATGAACGCCCATCCTTTCCCTGTTAATAATTGAATGGAATATTGACCAAATCCAGTAATGTTTACACGTATGGGTAGCTTAGATCTAGCGCTACAATTTGAGAGCATCGCCAGCTTTATAGCGTTGGAACTCTTCGATAAAAATTACACCTCGCAACAAAAATATTCCCGTGAACTCTGTGTGCGTTCTCTCGTTTACAAGTATGAGTAGCTTAGGTCTAGCTCAACAATTTGAGACCATCGCCAGCTTCATAGCGTTAGAACTCTTTGAGAAAATTCAAACCTCGCAACAAATTTCTTCCCGGGAACTCTGTGTGCGTTCTCCCGTTTACTGCATTGTGACTGTTTAACGTTTGCCAAATTTCCAGATGAACGCCCCTCCTTTCCCTGTTAATAATTGAATGCAATATTGACCAAATCCATTATTTTTTACACGTATGAGTAGCTTAGATCTAGCGCTACAATTTGAGACCATCGCCAGCTTCATAGCGTTGAAACTCTTCGAGAAAATTCAAACCTCGCAAAAATATTCTTCCCGTGAACTCTGTGTGCGTTCTCCCGTTTACTGCATTGTGACTGTGTAACGTTTGCCAAAATTCCGGATGAACGCCCATCCTTTCCCTGTTCATAATTGAATGGAATATTGACCAAATCTAGTAATGTTTACACGTATGGGTAGCTTAGATCTAGCGCTACAATTTGAGACCATCGCCAGCTTCATAGCGTTGGAACTCTTGGAGAAAATTCAAACCTCGCAAAAAATGTATTCCCGTGAACTCTGTGTGCGTTCTCCCGTTTACTGCATTTTGACTGTGTAACGTTTGCCAAATTTCTAGATGAACGCCTCTCCTTTCCCTGTTCATAATTGAATGGAATATTGACCAAATCCAGTAATGTTTACAAGTATGAGTAGCTTAGATCTAGCTCAACAATTTGAGACCATCGACAGCTTCATAGCATTAGAACTCTTCGAGAAAATTCAAACCTCCCAACAAATTTCTTCCCGTGAACTCTGTGTGCGTTCTCCCGTTTACTGCATTGTGACTGTTTAACGTTTGCCAAATTTCCAGATGAACGCCCATCCTTTCCCTGTTAATAATTGAATGGAATATTGACCAAATCCAGTAATGTTTACACGTATGGGTAACTTAGATCTAGCGCTACAATTTGAGAGCATCGCCAGCTTTATAGCGTTGGAACTCTTCGATAAAAATTACACCTCGCAACAAAAATATTCCCGTGAACTCTGTGTGCGTTCTCTCGTTTACAAGTATGAGTAGCTTAGGTCTAGCTCAACAATTTGAGACCATCGCCAGCTTCATAGCGTTGGAATTCTTGGAGAAAATTCAAACCTCGCAACAAATGTATTCCCGTGAACTCTGTGTGCGTTCTCCCGTTTACAGCAATTGTGACTGTTTAACGTTTGCCATATTTCCTGATGAACGCCCCTCCTTTCCCTGTTAATATTTGAATGGAATATTGACCAAATCCAGTAATGTTTACACGTATGGGTAGCTTAGATCTAGCGCTACAATTTGAGACCATCGCCAGCTTCATAGCGTTGGAACTCTTGGAGAAAATTCAAACCTCGCAAAAAATGTATTCCCGTGAACTCTGTGTGCGTTCTCCCGTTTACAGCAATTGTGACTGTTTAACGTTTGCCATATTTCCTGATGAACGCCCCTCTTTTCCCTGTTAATATTTGAATGGAATATTGACCAAATCCAGTAATGTTTACACGTATGGGTAGCTTAGATCTAGCGCTACAATTTGAGACCATCGCCAGCTTCATAGCGTTAGAACATCTTGGAGAAAATTCAAACCTCGCAAAAAATGTATTCCCGTGAACTCTGTGTGCGTTCTCCCGTTTACTGCATTTTGACTGTGTAACGTTTGCCAAATTTCTAGATGAACGCCTCTCCTTTCCCTGTTCATAATTGAATGGAATATTGACCAAATCCAGTAATGTTTACAAGTATGAGTAGCTTAGATCTAGCTCAACAATTTGAGACCATCGACAGCTTCATAGCATTAGAACTCTTCGAGAAAATTCAAACCTCGCAACAAATTTCTTCCCGTGAACTCTGTGTGCGTTCTCCCGTTTACTGCATTGTGACTGTTTAACGTTTGCCAAATTTCCAGATGAACGCCCATCCTTTCCCTGTTAATAATTGAATGGAATATTGACCAAATCCAGTAATGTTTACACGTATGGGTAACTTAGATCTAGCGCTACAATTTGAGAGCATCGCCAGCTTTATAGCGTTGGAACTCTTCGATAAAAATTACACCTCGCAACAAAAATATTCCCGTGAACTCTATGTGCGTTCTCTCGTTTACAAGTATGAGTAGCTTAGGTCTAGCTCAACAATTTGAGACCATCGCCAGCTTCATAGCGTTGGAACTCTTGGAGAAAATTCAAAACTCGCAACAAATGTATTCCCGTGAACTCTGTGTGCGTTCTCCCGTTTACAGCAATTGTGACTGTTTAACGTTTGCCATATTTCCTGATGAACGCCCCTCCTTTCCCTGTTAATATTTGAATGGAATATTGACCAAATCCAGTAATGTTTACACGTATGGGTAGCTTAGATCTAGCGCTACAATTTGAGACCATCGCCAGCTTCATAGCGTTGGAACTCTTGGAGAAAATTCAAACCTCGCAAAAAATGTATTCCCGTGAACTCTGTGTGCGTTCTCCCGTTTACAGCAATTGTGACTGTTTAACGTTTGCCATATTTCCTGATGAACGCCCCTCTTTTCCCTGTTAATATTTGAATGGAATATTGACCAAATCCAGTAATGTTTACACGTATGGGTAGCTTAGATCTAGCTCAACAATTTGAGACCATCGACAGCTTCATAGCGTTGGAACTCTTGGAGAAAATTCAAACCTCGCAAAAAATGTATTCCCGTGAACTCTGTGTGCGTTCTCCCGTTTACAGCAATTGTGACTGTTTAACGTTTGCCATATTTCCTGATGAACGCCCCTCTTTTCCCTGTTAATATTTGAATGGAATATTGACCAAATCCAGTAATGTTTACACGTATGGGTAGCTTAGATCTAGCGCTACAATTTGAGACCATCGCCAGCTTCATAGCGTTGGAACTCTTGGAGAAAATTCAAACCTCGCAAAAAATGTATTCCCGTGAACTCTGTGTGCGTTCTCCCGTTTACTGCATTTTGACTGCGTAACGTTTGCCAAATTTCTAGATGAACGCCTCTCCTTTCCCTGTTCATAATTGAATGGAATATTGACCAAATCCAGTAATGTTTACAAGTATGAGTAGCTTAGATCTAGCTCAACAATTTGAGACCATCGACAGCTTCATAGCATTAGAACTCTTCGAGAAAATTCAAACCTCGCAACAAATTTCTTCCCGTGAACTCTGTGTGCGTTCTCCCGTTTACTGCATTGTGACTGTTTAACGTTTGCCAAATTTCCAGATGAACGCCCATCCTTTCCCTGTTAATAATTGAATGGAATATTGACCAAATCCAGTAATGTTTACACGTATGGGTAGCTTAGATCTAGCGCTACAATTTGAGAGCATCGCCAGCTTTATAGCGTTGGAACTCTTCGATAAAAATTACACCTCGCAACAAAAATATTCCCGTGAACTCTGTGTGCGTTCTCTCGTTTACAAGTATGAGTAGCTTAGGTCTAGCTCAACAATTTGAGACCATCGCCAGCTTCATAGCGTTAGAACTCTTTGAGAAAATTCAAACCTCGCAACAAATTTCTTCCCGGGAACTCTGTGTGCGTTCTCCCGTTTACTGCATTGTGACTGTTTAACGTTTGCCAAATTTCCAGATGAACGCCCCTCCTTTCCCTGTTAATAATTGAATGCAATATTGACCAAATCCATTATTTTTTACACGTATGAGTAGCTTAGATCTAGCGCTACAATTTGAGACCATCGCCAGCTTCATAGCGTTGAAACTCTTCGAGAAAATTCAAACCTCGCAAAAATATTCTTCCCGTGAACTCTGTGTGCGTTCTCCCGTTTACTGCATTGTGACTGTGTAACGTTTGCCAAAATTCCAGATGAACGCCCATCCTTTCCCTGTTCATAATTGAATGGAATATTGACCAAATCTAGTAATGTTTACACGTATGGGTAGCTTAGATCTAGCGCTACAATTTGAGACCATCGCCAGCTTCATAGCGTTGGAACTCTTGGAGAAAATTCAAACCTCGCAAAAAATGTATTCCCGTGAACTCTGTGTGCGTTCTCCCGTTTACTGCATTTTGACTGTGTAACGTTTGCCAAATTTCTAGATGAACGCCTCTCCTTTCCCTGTTCATAATTGAATGGAATATTGACCAAATCCAGTAATGTTTACAAGTATGAGTAGCTTAGATCTAGCTCAACAATTTGAGACCATCGACAGCTTCATAGCATTAGAACTCTTCGAGAAAATTCAAACCTCGCAACAAATTTCTTCCCGTGAACTCTGTGTGCGTTCTCCCGTTTACTGCATTGTGACTGTTTAACGTTTGCCAAATTTCCAGATGAACGCCCATCCTTTCCCTGTTAATAATTGAATGGAATATTGACCAAATCCAGTAATGTTTACACGTATGGGTAACTTAGATCTAGCGCTACAATTTGAGAGCATCGCCAGCTTTATAGCGTTGGAACTCTTCTATAAAAATTACACCTCGCAACAAAAATATTCCCGTGAACTCTGTGTGCGTTCTCTCGTTTACAAGTATGAGTAGCTTAGGTCTAGCTCAACAATTTGAGACCATCGCCAGCTTCATAGCGTTGGAACTCTTGGAGAAAATTCAAACCTCGCAACAAATGTATTCCCGTGAACTCTGTGTGCGTTCTCCCGTTTACAGCAATTGTGACTGTTTAACGTTTGCCATATTTCCTGATGAACGCCCCTCCTTTCCCTGTTAATATTTGAATGGAATATTGACCAAATCCAGTAATGTTTACACGTATGGGTAGCTTAGATCTAGCGCTACAATTTGAGACCATCGCCAGCTTCATAGCGTTGGAACTCTTGGAGAAAATTCAAACCTCGCAACAAATGTATTCCCGTGAACTCTGTGTGCGTTCTCCCGTTTACAGCAATTGTGACTGTTTAACGTTTGCCATATTTCCTGATGAACGCCCCTCCTTTCCCTGTTAATATTTGAATGGAATATTGACCAAATCCAGTAATGTTTACACGTATGGGTAGCTTAGATCTAGCGCTACAATTTGAGACCATCGCCAGCTTCATAGCGTTAGAACTCTTCGAGAAAATTCAAAACTCGCAAAAAACGTCTTCCCTTGAACTCTGTGTGCGTTCACCCGTTTACTGCATTTTGACTGTGTAACGTTTGCCAAATTTCTAGATGAACGCCTCTCCTTTCCCTGTTCATAATTGAATGGAATATTGACCAAATCCAGTAATGTTTACAAGTATGAGTAGCTTAGATCTAGCTCAACAATTTGAGACCATCGACAGCTTCATAGCATTAGAACTCTTCGAGAAAATTCAAACCTCGCAACAAATTTCTTCCCGTGAACTCTGTGTGCGTTCTCCCGTTTACTGCATTGTGACTGTTTAACGTTTGCCAAATTTCCAGATGAACGCCCATCCTTTCCCTGTTAATAATTGAATGGAATATTGACCAAATCCAGTAATGTTTACACGTATGGGTAGCTTAGATCTAGCGCTACAATTTGAGAGCATCGCCAGCTTTATAGCGTTGGAACTCTTCGATAAAAATTACACCTCGCAACAAAAATATTCCCGTGAACTCTGTGTGCGTTCTCTCGTTTACAAGTATGAGTAGCTTAGGTCTAGCTCAACAATTTGAGACCATCGCCAGCTTCATAGCGTTAGAACTCTTTGAGAAAATTCAAACCTCGCAACAAATTTCTTCCCGGGAACTCTGTGTGCGTTCTCCCGTTTACTGCATTGTGACTGTTTAACGTTTGCCAAATTTCCAGATGAACGCCCCTCCTTTCCCTGTTAATAATTGAATGCAATATTGACCAAATCCATTATTTTTTACACGTATGAGTAGCTTAGATCTACCGCTACAATTTGAGACCATCGCCAGCTTCATAGCGTTGAAACTCTTCGAGAAAATTCAAACCTCGCAAAAATATTCTTCCCGTGAACTCTGTGTGCGTTCTCCCGTTTACTGCATTGTGACTGTGTAACGTTTGCCAAAATTCCAGATGAACGCCCATCCTTTCCCTGTTCATAATTGAATGGAATATTGACCAAATCTAGTAATGTTTACACGTATGGGTAGCTTAGATCTAGCGCTACAATTTGAGACCATCGCCAGCTTCATAGCGTTGGAACTCTTGGAGAAAATTCAAACCTCGCAAAAAATGTATTCCCGTGAACTCTGTGTGCGTTCTCCCGTTTACTGCATTTTGACTGTGTAACGTTTGCCAAATTTCTAGATGAACGCCTCTCCTTTCCCTGTTCATAATTGAATGGAATATTGACCAAATCCAGTAATGTTTACAAGTATGAGTAGCTTAGATCTAGCTCAACAATTTGAGACCATCGACAGCTTCATAGCATTAGAACTCTTCGAGAAAATTCAAACCTCGCAACAAATTTCTTCCCGTGAACTCTGTGTGCGTTCTCCCGTTTACTGCATTGTGACTGTTTAACGTTTGCCAAATTTCCAGATGAACGCCCATCCTTTCCCTGTTAATAATTGAATGGAATATTGACCAAATCCAGTAATGTTTACACGTATGGGTAACTTAGATCTAGCGCTACAATTTGAGAGCATCGCCAGCTTTATAGCGTTGGAACTCTTCGATAAAAATTACACCTCGCAACAAAAATATTCCCGTGAACTCTGTGTGCGTTCTCTCGTTTACAAGTATGAGTAGCTTAGGTCTAGCTCAACAATTTGAGACCATCGCCAGCTTCATAGCGTTGGAACTCTTGGAGAAAATTCAAACCTCGCAACAAATGTATTCCCGTGAACTCTGTGTGCGTTCTCCCGTTTACAGCAATTGTGACTGTTTAACGTTTGCCATATTTCCTGATGAACGCCCCTCCTTTCCCTGTTAATATTTGAATGGAATATTGACCAAATCCAGTAATGTTTACACGTATGGGTAGCTTAGATCTAGCGCTACAATTTGAGACCATCGCCAGCTTCATAGCGTTGGAACTCTTGGAGAAAATTAAAACCTCGCAAAAAATGTATTCCCGTGAACTCTGTGTGCGTTCTCCCGTTTACAGCAATTGTGACTGTTTAACGTTTGCCATATTTCCTGATGAACGCCCCTCTTTTCCCTGTTAATATTTGAATGGAATATTGACCAAATCCAGTAATGTTTACACGTATGGGTAGCTTAGATCTAGCGCTACAATTTGAGACCATCGCCAGCTTCATAGCGTTAGAACTCTTCGAGAAAATTCAAAACTCGCAAAAAACGTCTTCCCTTGAACTCTGTGTGCGTTCACCCATTTACTGCATTGTGACTGTTTAACGTTTGCCAAATTTCCAGATGAACGCCCCTCCTTTCCCTGTTCATAATTGAATGGAATATTGACCAAATCCAGTAATGTTTACACGTATGGGTAGCTTAGATCTAGCGCTACAATTTGAGACCATCGCCAGCTTCATAGCGTTGGAACTCTTGGAGAAAATTCAAACCTCGCAAAAAATGTATTCCCGTGAACTCTGTGTGCGTTCTCCCGTTTACTGCATTTTGACTGTGTAACGTTTGCCAAATTTCTAGATGAACGCCCCTCTTTTCCCTGTTAATATTTGAATGGAATATTGACCAAATCCAGTAATGTTTACACGTATGGGTAGCTTAGATCTAGCGCTACAATTTGAGACCATCGCCAGCTTCATAGCGTTAGAACTCTTCGAGAAAATTCAAAACTCGCAAAAAACGTCTTCCCTTGAACTCTGTGTGCGTTCACCCATTTACTGCATTGTGACTGTTTAACGTTTGCCAAATTTCCAGATGAACGCCCCTCCTTTCCCTGTTCATAATTGAATGGAATATTGACCAAATCCAGTAATGTTTACACGTATGGGTAGCTTAGATCTAGCGCTACAATTTGAGACCATCGCCAGCTTCATAGCGTTGGAACTCTTGGAGAAAATTCAAACCTCGCAAAAAATGTATTCCCGTGAACTCTGTGTGCGTTCTCCCGTTTACTGCATTTTGACTGTGTAACGTTTGCCAAATTTCTAGATGAACGCCTCTCCTTTCCCTGTTCATAATTGAATGGAATATTGACCAAATCCAGTAATGTTTACAAGTATGAGTAGCTTAGATCTAGCTCAACAATTTGAGACCATCGACAGCTTCATAGCATTAGAACTCTTCGAGAAAATTCAAACCTCGCAACAAATTTCTTCCCGTGAACTCTGTGTGCGTTCTCCCGTTTACTGCATTGTGACTGTTTAACGTTTGCCAAATTTCAAGATGAACGCCCATCCTTTCCCTGTTAATAATTGAATGGAATATTGACCAAATCCAGTAATGTTTACACGTATGGGTAGCTTAGATCTAGCGCTACAATTTGAGAGCATCGCCAGCTTTATAGCGTTGGAACTCTTCGATAAAAATTACACCTCGCAACAAAAATATTCCCGTGAACTCTGTGTGCGTTCTCTCGTTTACAAGTATGAGTAGCTTAGGTCTAGCTCAACAATTTGAGACCATCGCCAGCTTCATAGCGTTAGAACTCTTTGAGAAAATTCAAACCTCGCAACAAATTTCTTCCCGCGACCTCTGTGTGCGTTCTCCCGTTTACTGCATTGTGACTGTTTAACGTTTGCCAAATTTCCAGATGAACGCCCCTCCTTTCCCTGTTAATAATTGAATGCAATATTGACCAAATCCATTATTTTTTACACGTATGAGTAGCTTAGATCTAGCGCTACAATTTGAGACCATCGCCAGCTTCATAGCGTTGAAACTCTTCGAGAAAATTCAAACCTCGCAAAAATATTCTTCCCGTGAACTCTGTGTGCGTTCTCCCGTTTACTGCATTGTGACTGTGTAACGTTTGCCAAAATTCCAGATGAACGCCCATCCTTTCCCTGTTCATAATTGAATGGAATATTGACCAAATCTAGTAATGTTTACACGTATGGGTAGCTTAGATCTAGCGCTACAATTTGAGACCATCGCCAGCTTCATAGCGTTGGAACTCTTGGAGAAAATTCAAACCTCGCAAAAAATGTATTCCCGTGAACTCTGTGTGCGTTCTCCCGTTTACTGCATTTTGACTGTGTAACGTTTGCCAAATTTCTAGATGAACGCCTCTCCTTTCCCTGTTCATAATTGAATGGAATATTGACCAAATCCAGTAATGTTTACAAGTATGAGTAGCTTAGATCTAGCTCAACAATTTGAGACCATCGACAGCTTCATAGCATTAGAACTCTTCGAGAAAATTCAAACCTCGCAACAAATTTCTTCCCGTGAACTCTGTGTGCGTTCTCCCGTTTACTGCATTGTGACTGTTTAACGTTTGCCAAATTTCCAGATGAACGCCCATCCTTTCCCTGTTAATAATTGAATGGAATATTGACCAAATCCAGTAATGTTTACACGTATGGGTAACTTAGATCTAGCGCTACAATTTGAGAGCATCGCCAGCTTTATAGCGTTGGAACTCTTCGATAAAAATTACACCTCGCAACAAAAATATTCCCGTGAACTCTGTGTGCGTTCTCTCGTTTACAAGTATGAGTAGCTTAGGTCTAGCTCAACAATTTGAGACCATCGCCAGCTTCATAGCGTTGGAACTCTTGGAGAAAATTCAAACCTCGCAACAAATGTATTCCCGTGAACTCTGTGTGCGTTCTCCCGTTTACAGCAATTGTGACTGTTTAACGTTTGCCATATTTCCTGATGAACGCCCCTCTTTTCCCTGTTAATATTTGAATGGAATATTGACCAAATCCAGTAATGTTTACACGTATGGGTAGCTTAGATCTAGCGCTACAATTTGAGACCATCGCCAGCTTCATAGCGTTAGAACTCTTCGAGAAAATTCAAAACTCGCAAAAAACGTCTTCCCTTGAACTCTGTGTGCGTTCACCCATTTACTGCATTGTGACTGTTTAACGTTTGCCAAATTTCCAGATGAACGCCCCTCCTTTCCCTGTTCATAATTGAATGGAATATTGACCAAATCCAGTAATGTTTACACGTATGGGTAGCTTAGATCTAGCGCTACAATTTGAGACCATCGCCAGCTTCATAGCGTTGGAACTCTTGGAGAAAATTCAAACCTCGCAAAAAATGTATTCCCGTGAACTCTGTGTGCGTTCTCCCGTTTACTGCATTTTGACTGTGTAACGTTTGCCAAATTTCTAGATGAACGCCTCTCCTTTCCCTGTTCATAATTGAATGGAATATTGACCAAATCCAGTAATGTTTACAAGTATGAGTAGCTTAGATCTAGCTCAACAATTTGAGACCATCGACAGCTTCATAGCATTAGAACTCTTCGAGAAAATTCAAACCTCGCAACAAATTTCTTCCCGTGAACTCTGTGTGCGTTCTCCCGTTTACTGCATTGTGACTGTTTAACGTTTGCCAAATTTCCAGATGAACGCCCATCCTTTCCCTGTTAATAATTGAATGGAATATTGACCAAATCCAGTAATGTTTACACGTATGGGTAGCTTAGATCTAGCGCTACAATTTGAGAGCATCGCCAGCTTTATAGCGTTGGAACTCTTCGATAAAAATTACACCTCGCAACAAAAATATTCCCGTGAACTCTGTGTGCGTTCTCTCGTTTACAAGTATGAGTAGCTTAGGTCTAGCTCAACAATTTGAGACCATCGCCAGCTTCATAGCGTTAGAACTCTTTGAGAAAATTCAAACCTCGCAACAAATTTCTTCCCGGGAACTCTGTGTGCGTTCTCCCGTTTACTGCATTGTGACTGTTTAACGTTTGCCAAATTTCCAGATGAACGCCCCTCCTTTCCCTGTTAATAATTGAATGCAATATTGACCAAATCCATTATTTTTTACACGTATGAGTAGCTTAGATCTAGCGCTACAATTTGAGACCATCGCCAGCTTCATAGCGTTGAAACTCTTCGAGAAAATTCAAACCTCGCAAAAATATTCTTCCCGTGAACTCTGTGTGCGTTCTCCCGTTTACTGCATTGTGACTGTTTAACGTTTGCCAAAATTCCAGATGAACGCCCATCCTTTCCCTGTTCATAATTGAATGGAATATTGACCAAATCTAGTAATGTTTACACGTATGGGTAGCTTAGATCTAGCGCTACAATTTGAGACCATCGCCAGCTTCATAGCGTTGGAACTCTTGGAGAAAATTCAAACCTCGCAAAAAATGTATTCCCGTGAACTCTGTGTGCGTTCTCCCGTTTACTGCATTTTGACTGTGTAACGTTTGCCAAATTTCTAGATGAACGCCTCTCCTTTCCCTGTTCATAATTGAATGGAATATTGACCAAATCCAGTAATGTTTACAAGTATGAGTAGCTTAGATCTAGCTCAACAATTTGAGACCATCGACAGCTTCATAGCATTAGAACTCTTCGAGAAAATTCAAACCTCGCAACAAATTTCTTCCCGTGAACTCTGTGTGCGTTCTCCCGTTTACTGCATTGTGACTGTTTAACGTTTGCCAAATTTCCAGATGAACGCCCATCCTTTCCCTGTTAATAATTGAATGGAATATTGACCAAATCCAGTAATGTTTACACGTATGGGTAACTTAGATCTAGCGCTACAATTTGAGAGCATCGCCAGCTTTATAGCGTTGGAACTCTTCGATAAAAATTACACCTCGCAACAAAAATATTCCCGTGAACTCTGTGTGCGTTCTCTCGTTTACAAGTATGAGTAGCTTAGGTCTAGCTCAACAATTTGAGACCATCGCCAGCTTCATAGCGTTGGAACTCTTGGAGAAAATTCAAACCTCGCAACAAATGTATTCCCGTGAACTCTGTGTGCGTTCTCCCGTTTACAGCAATTGTGACTGTTTAACGTTTGCCATATTTCCTGATGAACGCCCCTCCTTTCCCTGTTAATATTTGAATGGAATATTGACCAAATCCAGTAATGTTTACACGTATGGGTAGCTTAGATCTAGCGCTACAATTTGAGACCATCGCCAGCTTCATAGCGTTGGAACTCTTGGAGAAAATTCAAACCTCGCAAAAAATGTATTCCCGTGAACTCTGTGTGCGTTCTCCCGTTTACAGCAATTGTGACTGTTTAACGTTTGCCATATTTCCTGATGAACGCCCCTCTTTTCCCTGTTAATATTTGAATGGAATATTGACCAAATCCAGTAATGTTTACACGTATGGGTAGCTTAGATCTAGCGCTACAATTTGAGACCATCGCCAACTTCATAGCGTTAGAACTCTTCGAGAAAATTCAAAACTCGCAAAAAACGTCTTCCCTTGAACTCTGTGTGCGTTCACCCATTTACTGCATTGTGACTGTTTAACGTTTGCCAAATTTCCAGATGAACGCCCCTCCTTTCCCTGTTCATAATTGAATGGAATATTGACCAAATCCAGTAATGTTTACACGTATGGGTAGCTTAGATCTAGCGCTACAATTTGAGACCATCGCCAGCTTCATAGCGTTGGAACTCTTGGAGAAAATTCAAACCTCGCAAAAAATGTATTCCCGTGAAATCTGTGTGCGTTCTCCCGTTTACTGCATTTTGACTGTGTAACGTTTGCCAAATTTCTAGATGAACGCCTCTCCTTTCCCTGTTCATAATTGAATGGAATATTGACCAAATCCAGTAATGTTTACAAGTATGAGTAGCTTAGATCTAGCTCAACAATTTGAGACCATCGACAGCTTCATAGCATTAGAACTCTTCGAGAAAATTCAAACCTCGCAACAAATTTCTTCCCGTGAACTCTGTGTCCGTTCTCCCGTTTACTGCATTGTGACTGTTTAACGTTTGCCAAATTTCCAGATGAACGCCCATCCTTTCCCTGTTAATAATTGAATGGAATATTGACCAAATCCAGTAATGTTTACACGTATGGGTAACTTAGATCTAGCGCTACAATTTGAGAGCATCGCCAGCTTTATAGCGTTGGAACTCTTCGATAAAAATTACACCTCGCAACAAAAATATTCCCGTGAACTCTGTGTGCGTTCTCTCGTTTACAAGTATGAGTAGCTTAGGTCTAGCTCAACAATTTGAGACCATCGCCAGCTTCATAGCGTTGGAACTCTTGGAGAAAATTCAAACCTCGCAACAAATGTATTCCCGTGAACTCTGTGTGCGTTCTCCCGTTTACAGCAATTGTGACTGTTTAACGTTTGCCATATTTCCTGATGAACGCCCCTCCTTTCCCTGTTAATATTTGAATGGAATATTGACCAAATCCAGTAATGTTTACACGTATGGGTAGCTTAGATCTAGCGCTACAATTTGAGACCATCGCCAGCTTCATAGCGTTGGAACTCTTGGAGAAAATTAAAACCTCGCAAAAAATGTATTCCCGTGAACTCTGTGTGCGTTCTCCCGTTTACAGCAATTGTGACTGTTTAACGTTTGCCATATTTCCTGATGAACGCCCCTCTTTTCCCTGTTAATATTTGAATGGAATATTGACCAAATCCAGTAATGTTTACACGTATGGGTAGCTTAGATCTAGCGCTACAATTTGAGACCATCGCCAGCTTCATAGCGTTAGAACTCTTCGAGAAAATTCAAAACTCGCAAAAAACGTCTTCCCTTGAACTCTGTGTGCGTTCACCCATTTACTGCATTGTGACTGTTTAACGTTTGCCAAATTTCCAGATGAACGCCCCTCCTTTCCCTGTTCATAATTGAATGGAATATTGACCAAATCCAGTAATGTTTACACGTATGGGTAGCTTAGATCTAGCGCTACAATTTGAGACCATCGCCAGCTTCATAGCGTTGGAACTCTTGGAGAAAATTCAAACCTCGCAAAAAATGTATTCCCGTGAACTCTGTGTGCGTTCTCCCGTTTACTGCATTTTGACTGTGTAACGTTTGCCAAATTTCTAGATGAACGCCTCTCCTTTCCCTGTTCATAATTGAATGGAATATTGACCAAATCCAGTAATGTTTACAAGTATGAGTAGCTTAGATCTAGCTCAACAATTTGAGACCATCGACAGCTTCATAGCATTAGAACTCTTCGAGAAAATTCAAACCTCGCAACAAATTTCTTCCCGTGAACTCTGTGTGCGTTCTCCCGTTTACTGCATTGTGACTGTTTAACGTTTGCCAAATTTCCAGATGAACGCCCATCCTTTCCCTGTTAATAATTGAATGGAATATTGACCAAATCCAGTAATGTTTACACGTATGGGTAGCTTAGATCTAGCGCTACAATTTGAGAGCATCGCCAGCGTTATAGCGTTGGAACTCTTCGATAAAAATTACACCTCGCAACAAAAATATTCCCGTGAACTCTGTGTGCGTTCTCTCGTTTACAAGTATGAGTAGCTTAGGTCTAGCTCAACAATTTGAGACCATCGCCAGCTTCATAGCGTTAGAACTCTTTGAGAAAATTCAAACCTCGCAACTAATTTCTTCCCGGGAACTCTGTGTGCGTTCTCCCGTTTACTGCATTGTGACTGTTTAACGTTTGCCAAATTTCCAGATGAACGCCCCTCCTTTCCCTGTTAATAATTGAATGCAATATTGACCAAATCCATTATTTTGTACACGTATGAGTAGCTTAGATCTAGCGCTACAATTTGAGACCATCGCCAGCTTCATAGCGTTGAAACTCTTCGAGAAAATTCAAACCTCGCAAAAATATTCTTCCCGTGAACTCTGTGTGCGTTCTCCCGTTTACTGCATTGTGACTGTTTAACGTTTGCCAAATTTCCAGATGAACGCCCATCCTTTCCCTGTTAATAATTGAATGGAATATTGACCAAATCCAGTAATGTTTACACGTATGGGTAACTTAGATCTAGCGCTACAATTTGAGAGCATCGCCAGCTTTATAGCGTTGGAACTCTTCGATAAAAATTACACCTCGCAACAAAAATATTCCCGTGAACTCTGTGTGCGTTCTCTCGTTTACAAGTATGAGTAGCTTAGGTCTAGCTCAACAATTTGAGACCATCGCCAGCTTCATAGCGTTGGAACTCTTGGAGAAAATTCAAACCTCGCAATAAATGTATTCCCGTGAACTCTGTGTGCGTTCTCCCGTTTACAGCAATTGTGACTGTTTAACGTTTGCCATATTTCCTGATGAACGCCCCTCCTTTCCCTGTTAATATTTGAATGGAATATTGACCAAATCCAGTAATGTTTACACGTATGGGTAGCTTAGATCTAGCGCTACAATTTGAGACCATCGCCAGCTTCATAGCGTTGGAACTCTTGGAGAAAATTAAAACCTCGCAAAAAATGTATTCCCGTGAACTCTGTGTGCGTTCTCCCGTTTACAGCAATTGTGACTGTTTAACGTTTGCCATATTTCCTGATGAACGCCCCTCTTTTCCCTGTTAATATTTGAATGGAATATTGACCAAATCCAGTAATGTTTACACGTATGGGTAGCTTAGATCTAGCGCTACAATTTGAGACCATCGCCAGCTTCATAGCGTTAGAACTCTTCGAGAAAATTCAAAACTCGCAAAAAACGTCTTCCCTTGAACTCTGTGTGCGTTCACCCATTTACTGCATTGTGACTGTTTAACGTTTGCCAAATTTCCAGATGAACGCCCCTCCTTTCCCTGTTCATAATTGAATGGAATATTGACCAAATCCAGTAATGTTTACACGTATGGGTAGCTTAGATCTAGCGCTACAATTTGAGACCATCGCCAGCTTCATAGCGTTGGAACTCTTGGAGAAAATTCAAACCTCGCAAAAAATGTATTCCCGTGAACTCTGTGTGCGTTCTCCCGTTTACTGCATTTTGACTGTGTAACGTTTGCCAAATTTCTAGATGAACGCCTCTCCTTTCCCTGTTCATAATTGAATGGAATATTGACCAAATCCAGTAATGTTTACAAGTATGAGTAGCTTAGATCTAGCTCAACAATTTGAGACCATCGACAGCTTCATAGCATTAGAACTCTTCGAGAAAATTCAAACCTCGCAACAAATTTCTTCCCGTGAACTCTGTGTGCGTTCTCCCGTTTACTGCATTGTGACTGTTTAACGTTTGCCAAATTTCCAGACGAACGCCCATCCTTTCCCTGTTAATAATTGAATGGAATATTGACCAAATCCAGTAATGTTTACACGTATGGGTAGCTTAGATCTAGCGCTACAATTTGAGAGCATCGCCAGCGTTATAGCGTTGGAACTCTTCGATAAAAATTACACCTCGCAACAAAAATATTCCCGTGAACTCTGTGTGCGTTCTCTCGTTTACAAGTATGAGTAGCTTAGGTCTAGCTCAACAATTTGAGACCATCGCCAGCTTCATAGCGTTAGAACTCTTTGAGAAAATTCAAACCTCGCAACTAATTTCTTCCCGGGAACTCTGTGTGCGTTCTCCCGTTTACTGCATTGTGACTGTTTAACGTTTGCCAAATTTCCAGATGAACGCCCCTCCTTTCCCTGTTAATAATTGAATGCAATATTGACCAAATCCATTATTTTGTACACGTATGAGTAGCTTAGATCTAGCGCTACAATTTGAGACCATCGCCAGCTTCATAGCGTTGAAACTCTTCGAGAAAATTCAAACCTCGCAAAAATATTCTTCCCGTGAACTCTGTGTGCGTTCTCCCGTTTACTGCATTGTGACTGTGTAACGTTTGCCAAAATTCCAGATGAACGCCCATCCTTTCCCTGTTCATAATTGAATGGAATATTGACCAAATCTAGTAATGTTTACACGTATGGGTAGCTTAGATCTAGCGCTACAATTTGAGACCATCGCCAGCTTCATAGCGTTGAAACTCTTCGAGAAAATTCAAACCTCGCAAAAATATTCTTCCCGTGAACTCTGTGTGCGTTCTCCCGTTTACTGCATTGTGACTGTGTAACGTTTGCCAAAATTCCAGATGAACGCCCATCCTTTCCCTGTTCATAATTGAATGGAATATTGACCAAATCTAGTAATGTTTACACGTATGGGTAGCTTAGATCTAGCGCTACAATTTGAGACCATCGCCAGCTTCATAGCGTTGGAACTCTTGGAGAAAATTCAAACCTCGCAAAAAATGTATTCCCGTGAACTCTGTGTGCGTTCTCCCGTTTACTGCATTTTGACTGTGTAACGTTTGCCAAATTTCTAGATGAACGCCTCTCCTTTCCCTGTTCATAATTGAATGGAATATTGACCAAATCCAGTAATGTTTACAAGTATGAGTAGCTTAGATCTAGCTCAACAATTTGAGACCATCGACAGCTTCATAGCATTAGAACTCTTCGAGAAAATTCAAACCTCGCAACAAATTTCTTCCCGTGAACTCTGTGTGCGTTCTCCCGTTTACTGCATTGTGACTGTTTAACGTTTGCCAAATTTCCAGATGAACGCCCATCCTTTCCCTGTTAATAATTGAATGGAATATTGACCAAATCCAGTAATGTTTACACGTATGGGTAACTTAGATCTAGCGCTACAATTTGAGAGCATCGCCAGCTTTATAGCGTTGGAACTCTTCGATAAAAATTACACCTCGCAACAAAAATATTCCCGTGAACTCTGTGTGCGTTCTCTCCTTTACAAGTATGAGTAGCTTAGGTCTAGCTCAACAATTTGAGACCATCGCCAGCTTCATAGCGTTGGAACTCTTGGAGAAAATTCAAACCTCGCAAAAAATGTATTCCCGTGAACTCTGTGTGCGTTCTCCCGTTTACAGCAATTGTGACTGTTTAACGTTTGCCATATTTCCTGATGAACGCCCCTCTTTTCCCTGTTAATATTTGAATGGAATATTGACCAAATCCAGTAATGTTTACACGTATGGGTAGCTTAGATCTAGCGCTACAATTTGAGACCATCGCCAGCTTCATAGCGTTGGAACTCTTGGAGAAAATTCAAACCTCGCAAAAAATGTATTCCCGTGAACTCTGTGTGCGTTCTCCCGTTTACTGCATTTTGACTGTGTAACGTTTGCCAAATTTCTAGATGAACGCCTCTCCTTTCCCTGTTAATAATTGAATGGAATATTGACCAAATCCAGTAATGTTTACAAGTATGAGTAGCTTAGATCTAGCTCAACAATTTGAGACCATCGACAGCTTCATAGCATTAGAACTCTTCGAGAAAATTCAAACCTCGCAACAAATTTCTTCCCGTGAACTCTGTGTGCGTTCTCCCGTTTACTGCATTGTGACTGTTTAACGTTTGCCAAATTTCCAGATGAACGCCCATCCTTTCCCTGTTAATAATTGAATGGAATATTGACCAAATCCAGTAATGTTTACACGTATGGGTAGCTTAGATCTAGCGCTACAATTTGAGAGCATCGCCAGCTTTATAGCGTTGGAACTCTTCGATAAAAATTACACCTCGCAACAAAAATATTCCCGTGAACTCTGTGTGCGTTCTCTCGTTTACAAGTATGAGTAGCTTAGGTCTAGCTCAACAATTTGAGACCATCGCCAGCTTCATAGCGTTAGAACTCTTTGAGAAAATTCAAACCTCGCAACTAATTTCTTCCCGGGAACTCTGTGTGCGTTCTCCCGTTTACTGCATTGTGACTGTTTAACGTTTGCCAAATTTCCAGATGAACGCCCCTCCTTTCCCTGTTAATAATTGAATGCAATATTGACCAAATCCATTATTTTTTACACGTATGAGTAGCTTAGATCTAGCGCTACAATTTGAGACCATCGCCAGCTTCATAGCGTTGAAACTCTTCGAGAAAATTCAAACCTCGCAAAAATATTCTTCCCGTGAACTCTGTGTGCGTTCTCCCGTTTACTGCATTGTGACTGTGTAACGTTTGCCAAAATTCCAGATGAACGCCCATCCTTTCCCTGTTCATAATTGAATGGAATATTGACCAAATCTAGTAATGTTTACACGTATGGGTAGCTTAGATCTAGCGCTACAATTTGAGACCATCGCCAGCTTCATAGCGTTGGAACTCTTGGAGAAAATTCAAACCTCGCAAAAAATATATTCCCGTGAACTCTGTGTGCGTTCTCCCGTTTACAGCAATTGTGACTGTTTAACGTTTGCCAAATTTCCAGATGAACGCCCATCCTTTCCCTGTTAATAATTGAATGGAATATTGACCAAATCCAGTAATGTTTACACGTATGGGTAGCTTAGATCTAGCGCTACAATTTGAGACCATCGCCAGCTTCATAGCGTTAGAACTCTTCGAGAAAATTCAAAACTCGCAAAAAACGTCTTCCCGTGAACTCTGTGAGCGTTCACCCATTTACTGCATTGTGACTGTTTAACGTTTGCCAAATTTCCAGATGAACGCCCCTCCTTTCCCTGTTCATAATTGAATGGAATATTGACCAAATCCAGTAATGTTTACAAGTATGAGTAGTTTAGATCTAGCTCAACAATTTGAGACCATCGACAGCTTCATAGCATTAGAACTCTTCGAGAAAATTCAAACCTCGCAACAAATTTCTTCCCGTGAACTCTGTGTGCGTTCTCCCGTTTACTGCATTGTGACTGTTTAACGTTTGCCAAATTTCAAGATGAACGCCCATCCTTTCCCTGTTAATAATTGAATGGAATATTGACCAAATCCAGTAATGTTTACACGTATGGGTAGCTTAGATCTAGCGCTACAATTTGAGAGCATCGCCAGCTTTATAGCGTTGGAACTCTTCGATAAAAATTACACCTCGCAACAAAAATATTCCCGTGAACTCTGTGTGCGTTCTCTCGTTTACAAGTATGAGTAGCTTAGGTCTAGCTCAACAATTTGAGACCATCGCCAGCTTCATAGCGTCGGAACTCTTGGAGAAAATTCAAACCTCGCAACAAATGTATTCCCGTGAACTCTGTGTGCGTTCTCCCGTTTACAGCAATTGTGACTGTTTAACGTTTGCCATATTTCCTGATGAACGCCCCTCCTTTCCCTGTTAATATTTGAATGGAATATTGACCAAATCCAGTAATGTTTACACGTATGGGTAGCTTAGATCTAGCGCTACAATTTGAGACCATCGCCAGCTTCATAGCGTTGGAACTCTTGGAGAAAATTCAAACCTCGCAAAAAATGTATTCCCGTGAACTCTGTGTGCGTTCTCCCGTTTACAGCAATTGTGACTGTTTAACGTTTGCCATATTTCCTGATGAACGCCCCTCTTTTCCCTGTTAATATTTGAATGGAATATTGACCAAATCCAGTAATGTTTACACGTATGGGTAGGTTAGATCTAGCGCTACAATTTGAGACCATCGCCAGCTTCATAGCGTTAGAACTCTTCGAGAAAATTCAAAACTCGCAAAAAACGTCTTCCCGTGAACTCTGTGTGCGTTCACCCATTTACTGCATTGTGACTGTTTAACGTTTGCCAAATTTCCAGATGAACGCCCCTCCTTTCCCTGTTCATAATTGAATGGAATATTGACCAAATCCAGTAATGTTTACACGTATGGGTAGCTTAGATCTAGCGCTACAATTTGAGACCATCGCCAGCTTCATAGCGTTGGAACTCTTGGAGAAAATTCAAACCTCGCAAAAAATGTATTCCCGTGAACTCTGTGTGCGTTCTCCCGTTTACTGCATTTTGACTGTGTAACGTTTGCCAAATTTCTAGATGAACGCCTTTCCTTTCCCTGTTCATAATTGAATGGAATATTGACCAAATCCAGTAATGTTTACAAGTATGAGTAGCTTAGATCTAGCTCAACAATTTGAGACCATCGACAGCTTCATAGCATTAGAACTCTTCGAGAAAATTCAAACCTCGCAACAAATTTCTTCCCGTGAACTCTGTGTGCGTTCTCCCGTTTACTGCATTGTGACTGTTTAACGTTTGCCAAATTTCCAGATGAACGCCCATCCTTTCCCTGTTAATAATTGAATGGAATATTGACCAAATCCAGTAATGTTTACACGTATGGGTAACTTAGATCTAGCGCTACAATTTGAGAGCATCGCCAGCTTTATAGCGTTGGAACTCTTCGATAAAAATTACACCTCGCAACAAAAATATTCCCGTGAACTCTGTGTGCGTTCTCTCGTTTACAAGTATGAGTAGCTTAGGTCTAGCTCAACAATTTGAGACCATCGCCAGCTTCATAGCGTTGGAACTCTTGGAGAAAATTCAAACCTCGCAACAAATGTATTCCCGTGAACTCTGTGTGCGTTCTCCCGTTTACAGCAATTGTGACTGTTTAACGTTTGCCATATTTCCTGATGAACGCCCCTCCTTTCCCTGTTAATATTTGAATGGAATATTGACCAAATCCAGTAATGTTTACACGTATGGGTAGCTTAGATCTAGCGCTACAATTTGAGACCATCGCCAGCTTCATAGCGTTGGAACTCTTGGAGAAAATTCAAACCTCGCAAAAAATGTATTCCCGTGAACTCTGTGTGCGTTCTCCCGTTTACAGCAATTGTGACTGTTTAACGTTTGCCATATTTCCTGATGAACGCCCCTCTTTTCCCTGTTAATATTTGAATGGAATATTGACCAAATCCAGTAATGTTTACACGTATGGGTAGCTTAGATCTAGCGCTACAATTTGAGACCATCGCCAGCTTCATAGCGTTGGAACTCTTGGAGAAAATTCAAACCTCGCAAAAAATGTATTCCCGTGAACTCTGTGTGCGTTCTCCCGTTTACTGCATTTTGACTGTGTAACGTTTGCCAAATTTCTAGATGAACGCCTCTCCTTTCCCTGTTCATAATTGAATGGAATATTGACCAAATCCAGTAATGTTTACAAGTATGAGTAGCTTAGATCTAGCTCAACAATTTGAGACCATCGACAGCTTCATAGCATTAGAACTCTTCGAGAAAATTCAAACCTCGCAACAAATTTCTTCCCGTGAACTCTGTGTGCGTTCTCCCGTTTACTGCATTGTGACTGTTTAACGTTTGCCAAATTTCCAGATGAACGCCCATCCTTTCCCTGTTAATAATTGAATGGAATATTGACCAAATCCAGTAATGTTTACACGTATGGGTAGCTTAGATCTAGCGCTACAATTTGAGAGCATCGCCAGCTTTATAGCGTTGGAACTCTTCGATAAAAATTACACCTCGCAACAAAAATATTCCCGTGAACTCTGTGTGCGTTCTCTCGTTTACAAGTATGAGTAGCTTAGGTCTAGCTCAACAATTTGAGACCATCGCCAGCTTCATAGCGTTAGAACTCTTTGAGAAAATTCAAACCTCGCAACTAATTTCTTCCCGGGAACTCTGTGTGCGTTCTCCCGTTTACTGCATTGTGACTGTTTAACGTTTGCCAAATTTCCAGATGAACGCCCCTCCTTTCCCTGTTAATAATTGAATGCAATATTGACCAAATCCATTATTTTTTACACGTATGAGTAGCTTAGATCTAGCGCTACAATTTGAGACCATCGCCAGCTTCATAGCGTTGAAACTCTTCGAGAAAATTCAAACCTCGCAAAAATATTCTTCCCGTGAACTCTGTGTGCGTTCTCCCGTTTACTGCATTGTGACTGTGTAACGTTTGCCAAAATTCCAGATGAACGCCCATCCTTTCCCTGTTCATAATTGAATGGAATATTGACCAAATCTAGTAATGTTTACACGTATGGGTAGCTTAGATCTAGCGCTACAATTTGAGACCATCGCCAGCTTCATAGCGTTGGAACTCTTGGAGAAAATTCAAACCTCGCAAAAAATATATTCCCGTGAACTCTGTGTGCGTTCTCCCGTTTACAGCAATTGTGACTGTTTAACGTTTGCCAAATTTCCAGATGAACGCCCATCCTTTCCCTGTTAATAATTGAATGGAATATTGACCAAATCCAGTAATGTTTACACGTATGGGTAGCTTAGATCTAGCGCTACAATTTGAGACCATCGCCAGCTTCATAGCGTTAGAACTCTTCGAGAAAATTCAAAACTCGCAAAAAACGTCTTCCCGTGAACTCTGTGAGCGTTCACCCATTTACTGCATTGTGACTGTTTAACGTTTGCCAAATTTCCAGATGAACGCCCCTCCTTTCCCTGTTCATAATTGAATGGAATATTGACCAAATCCAGTAATGTTTACAAGTATGAGTAGTTTAGATCTAGCTCAACAATTTGAGACCATCGACAGCTTCATAGCATTAGAACTCTTCGAGAAAATTCAAACCTCGCAACAAATTTCTTCCCGTGAACTCTGTGTGCGTTCTCCCGTTTACTGCATTGTGACTGTTTAACGTTTGCCAAATTTCCAGATGAACGCCCATCCTTTCCCTGTTAATAATTGAATTGAATATTGACCAAATCCAGTAATGTTTACACGTATGGGTAGCTTAGATCTAGCGCTACAATTTGAGAGCATCGCCAGCTTTATAGCGTTGGAACTCTTCGATAAAATTACACCTCGCAACAAAAATATTCCCGTGAACTCTGTGTGCGTTCTCTCGTTTACAAGTATGAGTAGCTTAGGTCTAGCTCAACAATTTGAGACCATCGCCAGCTTCATAGCGTCGGAACTCTTGGAGAAAATTCAAACATCGCAACAAATGTATTCCCGTGAACTCTGTGTGCGTTCTCCCGTTTACAGCAATTGTGACTGTTTAACGTTTGCCATATTTCCTGATGAACGCCCCTCCTTTCCCTGTTAATATTTGAATGGAATATTGACCAAATCCAGTAATGTTTACACGTATGGGTAGCTTAGATCTAGCGCTACAATTTGAGACCATCGCCAGCTTCATAGCGTTGGAACTCTTGGAGAAAATTCAAACCTCGCAAAAAATGTATTCCCGTGAACTCTGTGTGCGTTCTCCCGTTTACAGCAATTGTGACTGTTTAACGTTTGCCATATTTCCTGATGAACGCCCCTCTTTTCCCTGTTAATATTTGAATGGAATATTGACCAAATCCAGTAATGTTTACACGTATGGGTAGGTTAGATCTAGCGCTACAATTTGAGACCATCGCCAGCTTCATAGCGTTAGAACTCTTCGAGAAAATTCAAAACTCGCAAAAAACGTCTTCCCGTGAACTCTGTGTGCGTTCACCCATTTACTGCATTGTGACTGTTTAACGTTTGCCAAATTTCCAGATGAACGCCCCTCCTTTCCCTGTTCATAATTGAATGGAATATTGACCAAATCCAGTAATGTTTACACGTATGGGTAGCTTAGATCTAGCGCTACAATTTGAGACCATCGCCAGCTTCATAGCGTTGGAACTCTTGGAGAAAATTCAAACCTCGCAAAAAATGTATTCCCGTGAACTCTGTGTGCGTTCTCCCGTTTACTGCATTTTGACTGTGTAACGTTTGCCAAATTTCTAGATGAACGCCTTTCCTTTCCCTGTTCATAATTGAATGGAATATTGACCAAATCCAGTAATGTTTACAAGTATGAGTAGCTTAGATCTAGCTCAACAATTTGAGACCATCGACAGCTTCATAGCATTAGAACTCTTCGAGAAAATTCAAACCTCGCAACAAATTTCTTCCCGTGAACTCTGTGTGCGTTCTCCCGTTTACTGCATTGTGACTGTTTAACGTTTGCCAAATTTCCAGATGAACGCCCATCCTTTCCCTGTTAATAATTGAATGGAATATTGACCAAATCCAGTAATGTTTACACGTATGGGTAGCTTAGATCTAGCGCTACAATTTGAGAGCTTCGCCAGCTTTATAGCGTTGGAACTCTTCGATAAGAATTACACCTCGCAACAAAAATATTCCCGTGAACTCTGTGTGCGTTCTCTCGTTTACAAGTATGAGTAGCTTAGGTCTAGCTCAACAATTTGAGACCATCGCCAGCTTCATAGCGTTAGAACTCTTTGAGAAAATTCAAACCTCGCAACTAATTTCTTCCCGGGAACTCTGTGTGCGTTCTCCCGTTTACTGCATTGTGACTGTTTAACGTTTGCCAAATTTCCAGATGAACGCCCCTCCTTTCCCTGTTAATAATTGAATGCAATATTGACCAAATCCATTATTTTGTACACGTATGGGTAGCTTAGATCTAGCGCTACAATTTGAGACCATCGCCAGCTTCATAGCGTCGGAACTCTTGGAGAAAATTCAAACCTCGCAACAAATGTATTCCCGTGAACTCTGTGTGCGTTCTCCCGTTTACAGCAATTGTGACTGTTTAACGTTTGCCATATTTCCTGATGAACGCCCCTCCTTTCCCTGTTAATATTTGAATGGAATATTGACCAAATCCAGTAATGTTTACACGTATGGGTAGCTTAGATCTAGCGCTACAATTTGAGACCATCGCCAGCTTCATAGCGTTGGAACTCTTGGAGAAAATTCAAACCTCGCAAAAAATGTATTCCCGTGAACTCTGTGTGCGTTCTCCCGTTTACAGCAATTGTGACTGTTTAACGTTTGCCATATTTCCTGATGAACGCCCCTCTTTTCCCTGTTAATATTTGAATGGAATATTGACCAAATCCAGTAATGTTTACACGTATGGGTAGCTTAGATCTAGCGCTACAATTTGAGACCATCGCCAGCTTCATAGCGTTAGAACTCTTCGAGAAAATTCAAAACTCGCAAAAAACGTCTTCCCGTGAACTCTGTGTGCGTTCACCCATTTACTGCATTGTGACTGTTTAACGTTTGCCAAATTTCCAGATGAACGCCCCTCCTTTCCCTGTTCATAATTGAATGGAATATTGACCAAATCCAGTAATGTTTACACGTATGGGTAGCTTAGATCTAGCGCTACAATTTGAGACCATCGCCAGCTTCATAGCGTTGGAACTCTTGGAGAAAATTCAAACCTCGCAAAAAATGTATTCCCGTGAACTCTGTGTGCGTTCTCCCGTTTACTGCATTTTGACTGTGTAACGTTTGCCAAATTTCTAGATGAACGCCTTTCCTTTCCCTGTTCATAATTGAATGGAATATTGACCAAATCCAGTAATGTTTACAAGTATGAGTAGCTTAGATCTAGCTCAACAATTTGAGACCATCGACAGCTTCATAGCATTAGAACTCTTCGAGAAAATTCAAACCTCGCAACAAATTTCTTCCCGTGAACTCTGTGTGCGTTCTCCCGTTTACAGCAATTGTGACTGTTTAACGTTTGCCATATTTCCTGATGAACGCCCCTCCTTTCCCTGTTAATATTTGAATGGAATATTGACCAAATCCAGTAATGTTTACACGTATGGGTAGCTTAGATCTAGCGCTACAATTTGAGACCATCGCCAGCTTCATAGCGTTGGAACTCTTGGAGAAAATTCAAACCTCGCAAAAAATGTATTCCCGTGAACTCTGTGTGCGTTCTCCCGTTTACAGCAATTGTGACTGTTTAACGTTTGCCATATTTCCTGATGAACGCCCCTCTTTTCCCTGTTAATATTTGAATGGAATATTGACCAAATCCAGTAATGTTTACACGTATGGGTAGCTTAGATCTAGCGCTACAATTTGAGACCATCGCCAGCTTCATAGCGTTAGAACTCTTCGAGAAAATTCAAAACTCGCAAAAAACTTCTTCCCGTGAACTCTGTGTGCGTTCACCCATTTACTGCATTGTGACTGTTTAACGTTTGCCAAATTTCCAGATGAACGCCCTTCCTTTCCCTGTTCATAATTGAATGGAATATTGACCAAATCCAGTAATGTTTACACGTATGGGTAGCTTAGATCTAGCGCTACAATTTGAGACCATCGCCAGCTTCATAGCGTTGGAACTCTTGGAGAAAATTCAAACCTCGCAAAAAATGTATTCCCGTGAACTCTGTGTGCGTTCTCCCGTTTACTGCATTTTGACTGTGTAACGTTTGCCAAATTTCTAGATGAACGCATCTCCTTTCCCTGTTCATAATTGAATGGAATATTGACCAAATCCAGTAATGTTTACAAGTATGAGTAGCTTAGATCTAGCTCAACAATTTGAGACAATCGACAGCTTCATAGCATTAGAACTCTTCGAGAAAATTCAAACCTCGCAACAAATTTCTTCCCGTGAACTCTGTGTGCGTTCTCCCGTTTACTGCATTGTGACTGTTTAACGTTTGCCAAATTTCCAGATGAACGCCCATCCTTTCCCTGTTAATAATTGAATGGAATATTGACCAAATCCAGTAATGTTTACACGTATGGGTAGCTTAGATCTAGCGCTACAATTTGAGAGCATCGCCAGCTTTATAGCGTTGGAACTCTTCGATAAAAATTACACCTCGCAACAAAAATATTCCCGTGAACTCTGTGTGCGTTCTCTCGTTTACAAGTATGAGTAGCTTAGGTCTAGCTCAACAATTTGAGACCATCGCCAGCTTCATAGCGTTGGAAATCTTGGAGAAAATTCTAACCTCGCAACAAATGTATTCCCGTGAACTCTGTGTGCGTTCTCCCGTTTACAGCAATTGTGAGTGTTTAACGTTTGCCATATTTCCTGATGAACGCCCCTCCTTTCCCTGTTAATATTTGAATGGAATATTGACCAAATCCAGTAATGTTTACACGTATGGGTAGCTTAGATCTAGCGCTACAATTTGAGACCATCGCCAGCTTCATAGCGTTGGAACTCTTGGAGAAAATTCAAACCTCGCAACAAATGTATTCCCGTGAACTCTGTGTGCGTTCTCCCGTTTACAGCAATTGTGACTGTTTAACGTTTGCCATATTTCCTGATGAACGCCCCTCCTTTCCCTGTTAATATTTGAATGGAATATTGACCAAATCCAGTAATGTTTACACGTATGGGTAGCTTAGATCTAGCGCTACAATTTGAGACCATCGCCAGCTTCATAGCGTTGGAACTCTTGGAGAAAATTCAAACCTCGCAAAAAATGTATTCCCGTGAACTCTGTGTGCGTTCTCCCGTTTACAGCAATTGTGACTGTTTAACGTTTGCCATATTTCCTGATGAACGCCCCTCTTTTCCCTGTTAATATTTGAATGGAATATTGACCAAATCCAGTAATGTTTACACGTATGGGTAGCTTAGATCTAGCGCTACAATTTGAGACCATCGCCAGCTTCATAGCGTTAGAACTCTTCGAGAAAATTCAAAACTCGCAAAAAACGTCTTCCCTTGAACTCTGTGTGCGTTCACCCATTTACTGCATTGTGACTGTTTAACGTTTGCCAAATTTCCAGATGAACGCCCCTCCTTTCCCTGTTCATAATTGAATGGAATATTGACCAAATCCAGTAATGTTTACACATATGGGTAGCTTAGATCTAGCGCTACAATTTGAGACCATCGCCAGCTTCATAGCGTTGGAACTCTTGGAGAAAATTCAAACCTCGCAAAAAATGTATTCCCGTGAACTCTGTGTGCGTTCTCCCGTTTACTGCATTTTGACTGTGTAACGTTTGCCAAATTTCTAGATGAACGCCTCTCCTTTCCCTGTTCATAATTGAATGGAATATTGACCAAATCCAGTAATGTTTACAAGTATGAGTAGCTTAGATCTAGCTCAACAATTTGAGACCATCGACAGCTTCATAGCATTAGAACTCTTCGAGAAAATTCAAACCTCGCAACAAATTTCTTCCCGTGAACTCTGTGTGCGTTCTCCCGTTTACTGCATTGTGACTGTTTAACGTGTGCCAAATTTCCAGATGAACGCCCATCCTTTCCCTGTTAATAATTGAATGGAATATTGACCAAATCCAGTAATGTTTACACGTATGGGTAGCTTAGATCTAGCGCTACAATTTGAGAGCATCGCCAGCTTTATAGCGTTGGAACTCTTCGATAAAAATTACACCTCGCAACAAAAATATTCCCGTGAACTCTGTGTGCGTTCTCTCGTTTACAAGTATGAGTAGCTTAGGTCTAGCTCAACAATTTGAGACCATCGCCAGCTTCATAGCGTTAGAACTCTTTGAGAAAATTCAAACCTCGCAACAAATTTCTTCCCGGGAACTCTGTGTGCGTTCTCCCGTTTACTGCATTGTGACTGTTTAACGTTTGCCAAATTTCCAGATGAACGCCCCTCCTTTCCCTGTTAATAATTGAATGCAATATTGACCAAATCCATTATTTTTTACACGTATGAGTAGCTTAGATCTAGCGCTACAATTTGAGACCATCGCCAGCTTCATAGCGTTGAAACTCTTCGAGAAAATTCAAACCTCGCAAAAATATTCTTCCCGTGAACTCTGTGTGCGTTCTCCCGTTTACTGCATTGTGACTGTGTAACGTTTGCCAAAATTCCAGATGAACGCCCATCCTTTCCCTGTTCATAATTGAATGGAATATTGACCAAATCTAGTAATGTTTACACGTATGGGTAGCTTAGATCTAGCGCTACAATTTGAGACCATCGCCAGCTTCATAGCGTTGGAACTCTTGGAGAAAATTCAAACCTCGCAAAAAATATATTCCCGTGAACTCTGTGTGCGTTCTCCCGTTTACAGCAGTTGTGACTGTTTAACGTTTGCCAAATTTCCAGATGAACGCCCATCCTTTCCCTGTTAATAATTGAATGGAATATTGACCAAATCCAGTAATGTTTACACGTATGGGTAGCTTAGATCTAGCGCTACAATTTGAGACCATCGCCAGCTTCATAGCGTTAGAACTCTTCGAGAAAATTCAAAACTCGCAAAAAACGTCTTCCCGTGAACTCTGTGTGCGTTCACCCATTTACTGCATTGTGACTGTTTAACGTTTGCCAAATTTCCAGATGAACGCCCCTCCTTTCCCTGTTCATAATTGAATGGAATATTGACCAAATCCAGTAATGTTTACACGTATGGGTAGCTTAGATCTAGCGCTACAATTTGAGACCATCGCCAGCTTCATAGCGTTGGAACTCTTGGAGAAAATTTAAACCTCGCAAAAAATGTATTCCCGTGAACTCTGTGTGCGTTCTCCCGTTTACTGCATTTTGACTGTGTAACGTTTGCCAAATTTCTAGATGAACGCCTCTCCTTTCCCTGTTCATAATTGAATGGAATATTGACCAAATCCAGTAATGTTTACAAGTATGAGTAGCTTAGATCTAGCTCAACAATTTGAGACCATCGACAGCTTCATAGCATTAGAACTCTTCGAGAAAATTCAATCCTCGCAACAAATTTCTTCCCGTGAACTCTGTGTGCGTTCTCCCGTTTACTGCATTGTGACTGTTTAACGTTTGCCAAATTTCCAGATGAACGCCCATCCTTTCCCTGTTAATAATTGAATGGAATATTGACCAAATCCAGTAATGTTTACACGTATGGGTAGCTTAGATCTAGCGCTACAATTTGAGAGCATCGCCAGCTTTATAGCGTTGGAACTCTTCGATAAAAATTACACCTCGCAACAAAAATATTCCCGTGAACTCTGTGTGCGTTCTCTCGTTTACAAGTATGAGTAGCTTAGGTCTAGCTCAACAATTTGAGACCATCGCCAGCTTCATAGCGTTAGAACTCTTTGAGAAAATTCAAACCTCGCAACAAATTTCTTCCCGGGAACTCTGTGTGCGTTCTCCCGTTTACTGCATTGTGACTGTTTAACGTTTGCCAAATTTCCAGATGAACGCCCCTCCTTTCCCTGTTAATAATTGAATGCAATATTGACCAAATCCATTATTTTTTACACGTATGAGTAGCTTAGATCTAGCGCTACAATTTGAGACCATCGCCAGCTTCATAGCGTTGAAACTCTTCGAGAAAATTCAAACCTCCCAAAAATATTCTTCCCGTGAACTCTGTGTGCGTTCTCCCGTTTACTGCATTGTGACTGTGTAACGTTTGCCAAAATTCCAGATGAACGCCCATCCTTTCCCTGTTCATAATTGAATGGAATATTGACCAAATCTAGTAATGTTTACACGTATGGGTAGCTTAGATCTAGCGCTACAATTTGAGACCATCGCCAGCTTCATAGCGTTGGAACTCTTGGAGAAAATTCAAACCTCGCAAAAAATATATTCCCGTGAACTCTGTGTGCGTTCTCCCGTTTACAGCAGTTGTGACTGTTTAACGTTTGCCAAATTTCCAGATGAACGCCCATCCTTTCCCTGTTAATAATTGAATGGAATATTGACCAAATCCAGTAATGTTTACACGTATGGGTAGCTTAGATCTAGCGCTACAATTTGAGACCATCGCCAGCTTCATAGCGTTAGAACTCTTCGAGAAAATTCAAAACTCGCAAAAAACGTCTTCCCGTGAACTCTGTGTGCGTTCACCCATTTACTGCATTGTGACTGTTTAACGTTTGCCAAATTTCCAGATGAACGCCCCTCCTTTCCCTGTTCATAATTGAATGGAATATTGACCAAATCCAGTAATGTTTACACGTATGGGTAGCTTAGATCTAGCGCTACAATTTGAGACCATCGCCAGCTTCATAGCGTTGGAACTCTTGGAGAAAATTTAAACCTCGCAAAAAATGTATTCCCGTGAACTCTGTGTGCGTTCTCCCGTTTACTGCATTTTGACTGTGTAACGTTTGCCAAATTTCTAGATGAACGCCTCTCCTTTCCCTGTTCATAATTGAATGGAATATTGACCAAATCCAGTAATGTTTACAAGTATGAGTAGCTTAGATCTAGCTCAACAATTTGAGACCATCGACAGCTTCATAGCATTAGAACTCTTCGAGAAAATTCAAACCTCGCAACAAATTTCTTCCCGTGAACTCTGTGTGCGTTCTCCCGTTTACTGCATTGTGACTGTTTAACGTTTGCCAAATTTCCAGATGAACGCCCATCCTTTCCCTGTTAATAATTGAATGGAATATTGACCAAATCCAGTAATGTTTACACGTATGGGTAGCTTAGATCTAGCGCTACAATTTGAGAGCATCGCCAGCTTTATAGCGTTGGAACTCTTCGATAAAAATTACACCTCGCAACAAAAATATTCCCGTGAACTCTGTGTGCGTTCTCTCGTTTACAAGTATGAGTAGCTTAGGTCTAGCTCAACAATTTGAGACCATCGCCAGCTTCATAGCGTTGGAACTCTTGGAGAAAATTCAAACCTCGCAACAAATGTATTCCCGTGAACTCTGTGTGCGTTCTCCCGTTTACAGCAATTGTGACTGTTTAACGTTTGCCATATTTCCTGATGAACGCCCCTCTTTTCCCTGTTAATATTTGAATGGAATATTGACCAAATCCAGTAATGTTTACACGTATGGGTAGCTTAGATCTAGCGCTACAATTTGAGACCATCGCCAGCTTCATAGCGTTAGAACTCTTCGAGAAAATTCAAAACTCCCAAAAAACGTCTTCCCTTGAACTCTGTGTGCGTTCACCCATTTACTGCATTGTGACTGTTTAACGTTTGCCAAATTTCCAGATGAACGCCCCTCCTTTCCCTGTTCATAATTGAATGGAATATTGACCAAATCCAGTAATGTTTACACGTATGGGTAGCTTAGATCTAGCGCTACAATTTGAGACCATCGCCAGCTTCATAGCGTTGGAACTCTTGGAGAAAATTCAAACCTCGCAAAAAATGTATTCCCGTGAACTCTGTGTGCGTTCTCCCGTTTACTGCATTTTGACTGTGTAACGTTTGCCAAATTTCTAGATGAACGCCTCTCCTTTCCCTGTTAATAATTGAATGGAATATTGACCAAATCCAGTAATGTTTACACGTATGGGTAGCTTAGATCTAGCGCTACAATTTGAGAGCATCGCCAGCTTTATAGCGTTGGAACTCTTCGATAAAAATTACACCTCGCAACAAAAATATTCCCGTGAACTCTGTGTGCGTTCTCTCGTTTACAAGTATGAGTAGCTTAGGTCTAGCTCAACAATTTGAGACCATCGCCAGCTTCATAGCGTTAGAACTCTTTGAGAAAATTCAAACCTCGCAACAAATTTCTTCCCGGCAACTCTGTGTGCGTTCTCCCGTTTACTGCATTGTGACTGTTTAACGTTTGCCAAATTTCCAGATGAACGCCCCTCCTTTCCCTGTTAATAATTGAATGCAATATTGACCAAATCCATTATTTTTTACACGTATGAGTAGCTTAGATCTAGCGCTACAATTTGAGACCATCGCCAGCTTCATAGCGTTGAAACTCTTCGAGAAAATTCAAACCTCCCAAAAATATTCTTCCCGTGAACTCTGTGTGCGTTCTCCCGTTTACTGCATTGTGACTGTGTAACGTTTGCCAAAATTCCAGATGAACGCCCATCCTTTCCCTGTTCATAATTGAATGGAATATTGACCAAATCTAGTAATGTTTACACGTATGGGTAGCTTAGATCTAGCGCTACAATTTGAGACCATCGCCAGCTTCATAGCGTTGGAACTCTTGGAGAAAATTCAAACCTCGCAAAAAATATATTCCCGTGAACTCTGTGTGCGTTCTCCCGTTTACAGCAGTTGTGACTGTTTAACGTTTGCCAAATTTCCAGATGAACGCCCATCCTTTCCCTGTTAATAATTGAATGGAATATTGACCAAATCCAGTAATGTTTACACGTATGGGTAGCTTAGATCTAGCGCTACAATTTGAGACCATCGCCAGCTTCATAGCGTTAGAACTCTTCGAGAAAATTCAAAACTCGCAAAAAACGTCTTCCCGTGAACTCTGTGTGCGTTCACCCATTTACTGCATTGTGACTGTTTAACGTTTGCCAAATTTCCAGATGAACGCCCCTCCTTTCCCTGTTCATAATTGAATGGAATATTGACCAAATCCAGTAATGTTTACACGTATGGGTAGCTTAGATCTAGCGCTACAATTTGAGACCATCGCCAGCTTCATAGCGTTGGAACTCTTGGAGAAAATTTAAACCTCGCAAAAAATGTATTCCCGTGAACTCTGTGTGCGTTCTCCCGTTTACTGCATTTTGACTGTGTAACGTTTGCCAAATTTCTAGATGAACGCCTCTCCTTTCCCTGTTCATAATTGAATGGAATATTGACCAAATCCAGTAATGTTTACAAGTATGAGTAGCTTAGATCTAGCTCAACAATTTGAGACCATCGACAGCTTCATAGCATTAGAACTCTTCGAGAAAATTCAAACCTCGCAACAAATTTCTTCCCGTGAACTCTGTGTGCGTTCTCCCGTTTACTGCATTGTGACTGTTTAACGTTTGCCAAATTTCCAGATGAACGCCCATCCTTTCCCTGTTAATAATTGAATGGAATATTGACCAAATCCAGTAATGTTTACACGTATGGGTAGCTTAGATCTAGCGCTACAATTTGAGAGCATCGCCAGCTTTATAGCGTTGGAACTCTTCGATAAAAATTACACCTCGCAACAAAAATATTCCCGTGAACTCTGTGTGCGTTCTCTCGTTTACAAGTATGAGTAGCTTAGGTCTAGCTCAACAATTTGAGACCATCGCCAGCTTCATAGCGTTGGAACTCTTGGAGAAAATTCAAACCTCGCAACAAATGTATTCCCGTGAACTCTGTGTGCGTTCTCCCGTTTACAGCAATTGTGACTGTTTAACGTTTGCCATATTTCCTGATGAACGCCCCTCCTTTCCCTGTTAATATTTGAATGGAATATTGACCAAATCCAGTAATGTTTACACGTATGGGTAGCTTAGATCTAGCGCTACAATTTGAGACCATCGCCAGCTTCATAGCGTTGGAACTCTTGGAGAAAATTCAAACCTCGCAAAAAATGTATTCCCGTGAACTCTGTGTGCGTTCTCCCGTTTACAGCAATTGTGACTGTTTAACGTTTGCCATATTTCCTGATGAACGCCCCTCTTTTCCCTGTTAATATTTGAATGGAATATTGACCAAATCCAGTAATGTTTACACGTATGGGTAGCTTAGATCTAGCGCTACAATTTGAGACCATCGCCAGCTTCATAGCGTTAGAACTCTTCGAGAAAATTCAAAACTCCCAAAAAACGTCTTCCCTTGAACTCTGTGTGCGTTCACCCATTTACTGCATTGTGACTGTTTAACGTTTGCCAAATTTCCAGATGAACGCCCCTCCTTTCCCTGTTCATAATTGAATGGAATATTGACCAAATCCAGTAATGTTTACACGTATGGGTAGCTTAGATCTAGCGCTACAATTTGAGACCATCGCCAGCTTCATAGCGTTGGAACTCTTGGAGAAAATTCAAACCTCGCAAAAAATGTATTCCCGTGAACTCTGTGTGCGTTCTCCCGTTTACTGCATTTTGACTGTGTAACGTTTGCCAAATTTCTAGATGAACGCCTCTCCTTTCCCTGTTAATAATTGAATGGAATATTGACCAAATCCAGTAATGTTTACACGTATGGGTAGCTTAGATCTAGCGCTACAATTTGAGAGCATCGCCAGCTTTATAGCGTTGGAACTCTTCGATAAAAATTACACCTCGCAACAAAAATATTCCCGTGAACTCTGTGTGCGTTCTCTCGTTTACAAGTATGAGTAGCTTAGGTCTAGCTCAACAATTTGAGACCATCGCCAGCTTCATAGCGTTAGAACTCTTTGAGAAAATTCAAACCTCGCAACAAATTTCTTCCCGGCAACTCTGTGTGCGTTATCCCGTTTACTGCATTGTGACTGTTTAACGTTTGCCAAATTTCCAGATGAACGCCCCTCCTTTCCCTGTTAATAATTGAATGCAATATTGACCAAATCCATTATTTTTTACACGTATGAGTAGCTTAGATCTAGCGCTACAATTTGAGACCATCGCCAGCTTCATAGCGTTGAAACTCTTCGAGAAAATTCAAAACTCGCAAAAATATTCTTCCCGTGAACTCTGTGTGCGTTCTCCCGTTTACTGCATTGTGACTGTGTAACGTTTGCCAAAATTCCAGATGAACGCCCATCGTTTCCCTGTTCATAATTGAATGGAATATTGACCAAATCTAGTAATGTTTACACGTATGGGTAGCTTAGATCTAGCGCTACAATTTGAGACCATCGCCAGCTTCATAGCGTTGGAACTCTTGGAGAAAATTCAAACCTCGCAAAAAATATATTCCCGTGAACTCTGTGTGCGTTCTCCCGTTTACAGCAATTGTGACTGTTTAACGTTTGCCAAATTTCCAGATGAACGCCCATCCTTTCCCTGTTAATAATTGAATGGAATATTGACCAAATCCAGTAATGTTTACACGTATGGGTAGCTTAGATCTAGCGCTACAATTTGAGACCATCGCCAGCTTCATAGCGTTAGAACTCTTCGAGAAAATTCAAAACTCGCAAAAAACGTCTTCCCGTGAACTCTGTGTGCGTTCTCCCGTTTACTGCATTTTGACTGTGTAACGTTTGCCAAATTTCTAGATGAACGCCTCTCCTTTCCCTGTTCATAATTGAATGGAATATTGACCAAATCCAGTAATGTTTACAAGTATGAGTAGCTTAGATCTAGCTCAACAATTTGAGACCATCGACAGCTTCATAGCATTAGAACTCTTCGAGAAAATTCAAACCTCGCAACAAATTTCTTCCCGTGAACTCTGTGTGCGTTCTCCCGTTTACAGCAATTGTGACTGTTTAACGTTTGCCATATTTCCTGATGAACGCCCCTCCTTTCCCTGTTCATAATTGAATGGAATATTGACCAAATCCAGTAATGTTTACACGTATGGGTAGCTTAGATCTAGCGCTACAATTTGAGAGCATCGCCAGCTTTATAGCGTTGGAACTCTTCGATAAAAATTACACCTCGCAACAAAAATATTCCCGTGAACTCTGTGTGCGTTCTCTCGTTTACAAGTATGAGTAGCTTAGGTCTAGCTCAACAATTTGAGACCATCGCCAGCTTCATAGCGTTGGAACTCTTGGAGAAAATTCAAACCTCGCAACAAATGTATTCCCGTGAACTCTGTGTGCGTTCTCCCGTTTACAGCAATTGTGACTGTTTAACGTTTGCCATATTTCCTGATGAACGCCCCTCCTTTCCCTGTTAATATTTGAATGGAATATTGACCAAATCCAGTAATGTTTACACGTATGGGTAGCTTAGATCTAGCGCTACAATTTGAGACCATCGCCAGCTTCATAGCGTTGGAACTCTTCGAGAAAATTCAAACCTCGCAAAAAATGTATTCCCGTGAACTCTGTGTGCGTTCTCCCGTTTACAGCAATTGTGACTGTTTAACGTTTGCCATATTTCCTGATGAACGCCCCTCTTTTCCCTGTTAATATTTGAATGGAATATTGACCAAATCCAGTAATGTTTACACGTATGGGTAGCTTAGATCTAGCGCTACAATTTGAGACCATCGCCAGCTTCATAGCGTTGGAACTCTTCGAGAAAATCCAAACCTCGCCAAAAAATTCTTCCCGTGAACTCTGTGTGCGTTCTCCCGTTTACTGCATTTTGACTGTGTAACGTTTGCCAAATTTCTAGATGAACGCCCCTCCTTTCCCTGTTCATAATTGAATGGAATATTGACCAAATCCAGTAATGTTTACAAGTATGGGTAGCTTAGATCTAGCTCAACAATTTGAGACCATCGACAGCTTCATAGCATTAGAACTCTTCGAGAAAATTCAAACCTCGCAACAAATTTCTTCCCGTGAACTCTGTGTGCGTTCTCCCGTTTACTGCATTGTGACTGTTTAACGTTTGCCAAATTTCCAGATGAACGCCCATCCTTTCCCTGTTAATAATTGAATGGAATATTGACCAAATCCAGTAATGTTTACACGTATGGGTAGCTTAGATCTAGCGCTACAATTTGAGAGCATCGCCAGCTTTATAGCGTTGGAACTCTTCGATAAAAATTACACCTCGCAACAAAAATATTCCCGTGAACTCTGTGTGCGTTCTCTCGTTTACAAGTATGAGTAGCTTAGGTCTAGCTCAACAATTTGAGACCATCGCCAGCTTCATAGCGTTGGAACTCTTGGAGAAAATTCAAACCTCGCAACAAATGTATTCCCGTGAACTCTGTGTGCGTTCTCCCGTTTACAGCAATTGTGACTGTTTAACGTTTGCCATATTTCCTGATGAACGCCCCTCCTTTCCCTGTTAATATTTGAATGGAATATTGACCAAATCCAGTAATGTTTACACGTATGGGTAGCTTAGATCTAGCGCTACAATTTGAGACCATCGCCAGCTTCATAGCGTTAGAACTCTTCGAGAAAATTCAAAACTCCCAAAAAACGTCTTCCCTTGAACTCTGTGTGCGTTCACCCATTTACTGCATTGTGACTGTTTAACGTTTGCCAAATTTCCAGATGAACGCCCCTCCTTTCCCTGTTCATAATTGAATGGAATATTGACCAAATCCAGTAATGTTTACACGTATGGGTAGCTTAGATCTAGCGCTACAATTTGAGACCATCGCCAGCTTCATAGCGTTGGAACTCTTGGAGAAAATTCAAACCTCGCAAAAAATGTATTCCCGTGAACTCTGTGTGCGTTCTCCCGTTTACTGCATTTTGACTGTGTAACGTTTGCCAAATTTCTAGATGAACGCCTCTCCTTTCCCTGTTAATAATTGAATGGAATATTGACCAAATCCAGTAATGTTTACACGTATGGGTAGCTTAGATCTAGCGCTACAATTTGAGAGCATCGCCAGCTTTATAGCGTTGGAACTCTTCGATAAAAATTACACCTCGCAACAAAAATATTCCCGTGAACTCTGTGTGCGTTCTCTCGTTTACAAGTATGAGTAGCTTAGGTCTAGCTCAACAATTTGAGACCATCGCCAGCTTCATAGCGTTAGAACTCTTGGAGAAAATTCAAACCTCGCAACAAATTTCTTCCCGGGAACTCTGTGTGCGTTATCCCGTTTACTGCATTGTGACTGTTTAACGTTTGCCAAATTTCCAGATGAACGCCCCTCCTTTCCCTGTTAATAATTGAATGCAATATTGACCAAATCCATTATTTTTTACACGTATGAGTAGCTTAGATCTAGCGCTACAATTTGAGACCATCGCCAGCTTCATAGCGTTGAAACTCTTCGAGAAAATTCAAAACTCGCAAAAATATTCTTCCCGTGAACTCTGTGTGCGTTCTCCCGTTTACTGCATTGTGACTGTGTAACGTTTGCCAAAATTCCAGATGAACGCCCATCCTTTCCCTGTTCATAATTGAATGGAATATTGACCAAATCTAGTAATGTTTACACGTATGGGTAGCTTAGATCTAGCGCTACAATTTGAGACCATCGCCAGCTTCATAGCGTTGGAACTCTTGGAGAAAATTCAAACCTCGCAAAAAATATATTCCCGTGAACTCTGTGTGCGTTCTCCCGTTTACAGCAATTGTGACTGTTTAACGTTTGCCAAATTTCCAGATGAACGCCCATCCTTTCCCTGTTAATAATTGAATGGAATATTGACCAAATCCAGTAATGTTTACACGTATGGGTAGCTTAGATCTAGCGCTACAATTTGAGACCATCGCCAGCTTCATAGCGTTAGAACTCTTCGAGAAAATTCAAAACTCGCAAAAAACGTCTTCCCGTGAACTCTGTGTGCGTTCACCCATTTACTGCATTGTGACTGTTTAACGTTTGCCAAATTTCCAGATGAACGCCCCTCCTTTCCCTGTTCATAATTGAATGGAATATTGACCAAATCCAGTAATGTTTACACGTATGGGTAGCTTAGATCTAGCGCTACAATTTGAGACCATCGCCAGCTTCATAGCGTTGGAACTCTTCGAGAAAATCCAAACCTCGCCAAAAAATTCTTCCCGTGAACTCTGTGTGCGTTCTCCCGTTTACTGCATTTTGACTGTGTAACGTTTGCCAAATTTCTAGATGAACGCCCCTCCTTTCCCTGTTCATAATTGAATGGAATATTGACCAAATCCAGTAATGTTTACAAGTATGAGTAGCTTAGATCTAGCTCAACAATTTGAGACCATCGACAGCTTCATAGCATTAGAACTCTTCGAGAAAATTCAAACCTCGCAACAAATTTCTTCCCGTGAACTCTGTGTGCGTTCTCCCGTTTACTGCATTGTGACTGTTTAACGTTTGCCAAATTTCCAGATGAACGCCCATCCTTTCCCTGTTAATAATTGAATGGAATATTGACCAAATCCAGTAATGTTTACACGTATGGGTAGCTTAGATCTAGCGCTACAATTTGAGAGCATCGCCAGCTTTATAGCGTTGGAACTCTTCGATAAAAATTACACCTCGCAACAAAAATATTCCCGTGAACTCTGTGTTCGTTCTCTCGTTTACAAGTATGAGTAGCTTAGGTCTAGCTCAACAATTTGAGACCATCGCCAGCTTCATAGCGTTGGAACTCTTGGAGAAAATTCAAACCTCGCAACAAATGTATTCCCGTGAACTCTGTGTGCGTTCTCCCGTTTACAGCAATTGTGACTGTTTAACGTTTGCCATATTTCCTGATGAACGCCCCTCCTTTCCCTGTTAATATTTGAATGGAATATTGACCAAATCCAGTAATGTTTACACGTATGGGTAGCTTAGATCTAGCGCTACAATTTGAGACCATCGCCAGCTTCATAGCGTTGGAACTCTTGGAGAAAATTCAAACCTCGCAAAAAATGTATTCCCGTGAACTCTGTGTGCGTTCTCCCGTTTACAGCAATTGTGACTGTTTAACGTTTGCCATATTTCCTGATGAACGCCCCTCTTTTCCCTGTTAATATTTGAATGGAATATTGTCCTAATCCAGTAATGTTTACACGTATGGGTAGCTTAGATCTAGCGCTACAATTTGAGACCATCGCCAGCTTCATAGCGTTAGAACTCTTCGAGAAAATTCAAATCTCGCAAAAAACGTCTTCCCGTGAACTCTGTGTGCGTTCACCCATTTACTGCATTGTGACTGTTTAACGTTTGCCAAATTTCCAGATGAACGCCCCTCCTTTCCCTGTTCATAATTGAATGGAATATTGACCAAATCCAGTAATGTTTACACGTATGGGTAGCTTACATCTAGCGCTACAATTTGAGACCATCGCCAGCTTCATAGCGTTGGAACTCTTCGAGAAAATTCAAACCTCGCAAAAAATGTATTCCCGTGAACTCTGTGTGCGTTCTCCCGTTTACTGCATTTTGACTGTGTAACGTTTGCCAAATTTCTAGATGAACGCCTCTCCTTTCCCTGTTCATAATTGAATGGAATATTGACCAAATCCAGTAATGTTTACAAGTATGAGTAGCTTAGATCTAGCTCAACAATTTGAGACCATCGACAGCTTCATAGCATTAGAACTCTTCGAGAAAATTCAAACCTCGCAACAAATTTCTTCCCGTGAACTCTGTGTGCGTTCTCCCGTTTACAGCAATTGTGACTGTTTAACGTTTGCCATATTTCCTGATGAACGCCCCTCCTTTCCCTGTTCATAATTGAATGGAATATTGACCAAATCCAGTAATGTTTACACGTATGGGTAGCTTAGATCTAGCGCTACAATTTGAGAGCATCGCCAGCTTTATAGCGTTGGAACTCTTCGATAAAAATTACACCTCGCAACAAAAATATTCCCGTGAACTCTGTGTGCGTTCTCTCGTTTACAAGTATGAGTAGCTTAGGTCTAGCTCAACAATTTGAGACCATCGCCAGCTTCATAGCGTTGGAACTCTTGGAGAAAATTCAAACCTCGCAACAAATGTATTCCCGTGAACTCTGTGTGCGTTCTCCCGTTTACAGCAATTGTGACTGTTTAACGTTTGCCATATTTCCTGATGAACGCCCCTCCTTTCCCTGTTAATATTTGAATGGAATATTGACCAAATCCAGTAATGTTTACACGTATGGGTAGCTTAGATCTAGCGCTACAATTTGAGACCATCGCCAGCTTCATAGCGTTGGAACTCTTGGAGAAAATTCAAACCTCGCAAAAAATGTATTCCCGTGAACTCTGTGTGCGTTCTCCCGTTTACAGCAATTGTGACTGTTTAACGTTTGCCATATTTCCTGATGAACGCCCCTCTTTTCCCTGTTAATATTTGAATGGAATATTGACCAAATCCAGTAATGTTTACACGTATGGGTAGCTTAGATCTAGCGCTACAATTTGAGACCATCGCCAGCTTCATAGCGTTGGAACTCTTCGAGAAAATCCAAACCTCGCCAAAAAATTCTTCCCGTGAACTCTGTGTGCGTTCTCCCGTTTACTGCATTTTGACTGTGTAACGTTTGCCAAATTTCTAGATGAACGCCCCTCCTTTCCCTGTTCATAATTGAATGGAATATTGACCAAATCCAGTAATGTTTAGAAGTATGAGTAGCTTAGATCTAGCTCAACAATTTGAGACCATCGACAGCTTCATAGCATTAGAACTCTTCGAGAAAATTTAAACCTCGCAACAAATTTCTTCCCGTGAACTCTGTGTGCGTTCTCCCGTTTACTGCATTGTGACTGTTTAACGTTTGCCAAATTTCCAGATGAACGCCCATCCTTTCCCTGTTAATAATTGAATGGAATATTGACCAAATCCAGTAATGTTTACACGTATGGGTAGCTTAGATCTAGCGCTACAATTTGAGACCATCGCCAGCTTCATAGCGTTAGAACTCTTCGAGAAAATTCAAAACTCGCAAAAAACGTCTTCCCGTGAACTCTGTGTGCGTTCACCCATTTACTGCATTGTGACTGTTTAACGTTTGCCAAATTTCCAGATGAACGCCCCTCCTTTCCCTGTTCATAATTGAATGGAATATTGACCAAATCCAGTAATGTTTACACGTATGGGTAGCTTAGATCTAGCGCTACAATTTGAGACCATCGCCAGCTTCATAGCGTTGGAACTCTTGGAGAAAATTCAAACCTCGCAAAAAATGTATTCCCGTGAACTCTGTGTGCGTTCTCCCGTTTACTGCATTTTGACTGTGTAACGTTTGCCAAATTTCTAGATGAACGCCTCTCCTTTCCCTGTTCATAATTGAATGGAATATTGACCAAATCCAGTAATGTTTACACGTATGGGTAGCTTAGATCTAGCGCTACAATTTGAGACCATCGCCAGCTTCATAGCGTTGGAACTCTTGGAGAAAATTCAAACCTCGCAACAAATGTATTCCCGTGAACTCTGTGTGCGTTCTCCCGTTTACAGCAATTGTGACTGTTTAACGTTTGCCATATTTCCTGATGAACGCCCCTCCTTTCCCTGTTAATATTTGAATGGAATATTGACCAAATCCAGTAATGTTTACACGTATGGGTAGCTTAGATCTAGCGCTACAATTTGAGACCATCGCCAGCTTCATAGCGTTGGAACTCTTGGAGAAAATTCAAACCTCGCAAAAAATGTATTCCCGTGAACTCTGTGTGCGTTCTCCCGTTTACAGCAATTGTGACTGTTTAACGTTTGCCATATTTCCTGATGAACGCCCCTCTTTTCCCTGTTAATATTTGAATGGAATATTGACCAAATCCAGTAATGTTTACACGTATGGGTAGCTTAGATCTAGCGCTACAATTTGAGACCATCGCCAGCTTCATAGCGTTAGAACTCTTCGAGAAAATTCAAATCTCGCAAAAAACGTCTTCCCGTGAACTCTGTGTGCGTTCACCCATTTACTGCATTGTGACTGTTTAACGTTTGCCAAATTTCCAGATGAACGCCCCTCCTTTCCCTGTTCATAATTGAATGGAATATTGACCAAATCCAGTAATGTTTACACGTATGGGTAGCTTACATCTAGCGCTACAATTTGAGACCATCGCCAGCTTCATAGCGTTAGAACTCTTCGAGAAAATTCAAACCTCGCAAAAAATGTATTCCCGTGAACTCTGTGTGCGTTCTCCCGTTTACTGCATTTTGACTGTGTAACGTTTGCCAAATTTCTAGATGAACGCCTCTCCTTTCCCTGTTCATAATTGAATGGAATATTGACCAAATCCAGTAATGTTTACAAGTATGAGTAGCTTAGATCTAGCTCAACAATTTGAGACCATCGACAGCTTCATAGCATTAGAACTCTTCGAGAAAATTCAAACCTCGCAACAAATGTATTCCCGTGAACTCTGTGTGCGTTCTCCCGTTTACAGCAATTGTGACTGTTTAACGTTTGCCATATTTCCTGATGAACGCCCCTCCTTTCCCTGTTAATATTTGAATGGAATATTGACCAAATCCAGTAATGTTTACACGTATGGGTAGCTTAGATCTAGCGCTACAATTTGAGACCATCGCCAGCTTCATAGCGTTGGAACTCTTGGAGAAAATTCAAACCTCGCAAAAAATGTATTCCCGTGAACTCTGTGTGCGTTCTCCCGTTTACAGCAATTGTGACTGTTTAACGTTTGCCATATTTCCTGATGAACGCCCCTCTTTTCCCTGTTAATATTTGAATGGAATATTGACCAAATCCAGTAATGTTTACACGTATGGGTAGCTTAGATCTAGCGCTACAATTTGAGACCATCGCCAGCTTCATAGCGTTGGAACTCTTCGAGAAAATCCAAACCTCGCCAAAAAATTCTTCCCGTGAACTCTGTGTGCGTTCTCCCGTTTACTGCATTTTGACTGTGTAACGTTTGCCAAATTTCTAGATGAACGCCCCTCCTTTCCCTGTTCATAATTGAATGGAATATTGACCAAATCCAGTAATGTTTACAAGTATGAGTAGCTTAGATCTAGCTCAACAATTTGAGACCATCGACAGCTTCATAGCATTAGAACTCTTCGAGAAAATTTAAACCTCGCAACAAATTTCTTCCCGTGAACTCTGTGTGCGTTCTCCCGTTTACTGCATTGTGACTGTTTAACGTTTGCCAAATTTCCAGATGAACGCCCATCCTTTCCCTGTTAATAATTGAATGGAATATTGACCAAATCCAGTAATGTTTACACGTATGGGTAGCTTAGATCTAGCGCTACAATTTGAGACCATCGCCAGCTTCATAGCGTTAGAACTCTTCGAGAAAATTCAAAACTCGCAACAAATGTATTCCCGTGAACTCTGTGTGCGTTCTCCCGTTTACAGCAATTGTGACTGTTTAACGTTTGCCATATTTCCTGATGAACGCCCCTCCTTTCCCTGTTAATATTTGAATGGAATATTGACCAAATCCAGTAATGTTTACACGTATGGGTAGCTTAGATCTAGCGCTACAATTTGAGACCATCGCCAGCTTCATAGCGTTGGAACTCTTGGAGAAAATTCAAACCTCGCAAAAAATGTATTCCCGTGAACTCTGTGTGCGTTCTCCCGTTTACAGCAATTGTGACTGTTTAACGTTTGCCATATTTCCTGATGAACGCCCCTCTTTTCCCTGTTAATATTTGAATGGAATATTGACCAAATCCAGTAATGTTTACACGTATGGGTAGCTTAGATCTAGCGCTACAATTTGAGACCATCGCCAGCTTCATAGCGTTAGAACTCTTCGAGAAAATTCAAAACTCGCAAAAAACGTCTTCCCGTGAACTCTGTGTGCGTTCACCCATTTACTGCATTGTGACTGTTTAACGTTTGCCAAATTTCCAGATGAACGCCCCTCCTTTCCCTGTTCATAATTGAATGGAATATTGACCAAATCCAGTAATGTTTACACGTATGGGTAGCTTAGATCTAGCGCTACAATTTGAGACCATCGCCAGCTTCATAGCGTTGGAACTCTTGGAGAAAATTCAAACCTCGCAAAAAATGTATTCCCGTGAACCCTGTGTGCGTTCTCCCGTTTACTGCATTTTGACTGTGTAACGTTTGCCAAATTTCTAGATGAACGCCTCTCCTTTCCCTGTTCATAATTGAATGGAATATTGACCAAATCCAGTAATGTTTACAAGTATGAGTAGCTTAGATCTAGCTCAACAATGTGAGACCATCGACAGCTTCATAGCATTAGAACTCTTCGAGAAAATTCAAACCTCGCAACAAATTTCTTCCCGTGAACTCTGTGTGCGTTCTCCCGTTTACAGCAATTGTGACTGTTTAACGTTTGCCATATTTCCTGATGAACGCCCCTCCTTTCCCTGTTAATATTTGAATGGAATATTGACCAAATCCAGTAATGTTTACACGTATGGGTAGCTTAGATCTAGCGCTACAATTTGAGACCATCGCCAGCTTCATAGCGTTGGAACTCTTGGAGAAAATTCAAACCTCGCAAAAAATGTATTCCCGTGAACTCTGTGTGCGTTCTCCCGTTTACAGCAATTGTGACTGTTTAACGATTGCCATATTTCCTGATGAACGCCCCTCTTTTCCCTGTTAATATTTGAATGGAATATTGACCAAATCCAGTAATGTTTACACGTATGGGTAGCTTAGATCTAGCGCTACAATTTGAGACCATCGCCAGCTTCATAGCGTTAGAACTCTTCGAGAAAATTCAAAACTCGCAAAAAAGTCTTCCCGTGAACTCTGTGTGCGTTCACCCATTTACTGCATTGTGACTGTTTAACGTTTGCCAAATTTCCAGATGAACGCCTCTCCTTTCCCTGTTCATAATTGAATGGAATATTGACCAAATCCAGTAATGTTTACAAGTATGAGTAGCTTAGATCTAGCTCAACAATTTGAGACCATCGACAGCTTCATAGCATTAGAACTCTTCGAGAAAATTCAAACCTCGCAACAAATTTCTTCCCGTGAACTCTGTGTGCGTTCTCCCGTTTACAGCAATTGTGACTGTTTAACGTTTGCCATATTTCCTGATGAACGCCCCTCCTTTCCCTGTTAATATTTGAATGGAATATTGACCAAATCCAGTAATGTTTACACGTATGGGTAGCTTAGATCTAGCGCTACAATTTGAGACCATCGCCAGCTTCATAGCGTTGGAACTCTTGGAGAAAATTCAAACCTCGCAAAAAATGTATTCCCGTGAACTCTGTGTGCGTTCTCCCGTTTACAGCAATTGTGACTGTTTAACGTTTGCCATATTTCCTCATGAACGCCCCTCTTTTCCCTGTTAATATTTGAATGGAATATTGACCAAATCCAGTAATGTTTACACGTATGGGTAGCTTAGATCTAGCGCTACAATTTGAGACCATCGCCAGCTTCATAGCGTTAGAACTCTTCGAGAAAATTCAAAACTCGCAAAAAACTTCTTCCCGTGAACTCTGTGTGCGTTCACCCATTACTGCATTGTGACTGTTTAACGTTTGCCAAATTTCCAGATGAACGCCCCTCCTTTCCCTGTTCATAATTGAATGGAATATTGACCAAATCCAGTAATGTTTACACGTATGGGTAGCTTAGATCTAGCGCTACAATTTGAGACCATCGCCAGCTTCATAGCGTTGGAACTCTTGGAGAAAATTCAAACCTCGCAACAAATTTCTTCCCGTGAACTCTGTGTGCGTTCTCCCGTTTACTGCATTGTGACTGTTTAACGTTTGCCAAATTTCCAGATGAACGCCCATCCTTTCCCTGTTAATAATTGAATGGAATATTGACCAAATCCAGTAATGTTTACACGTATGGGTAGCTTAGATCTAGCGCTACAATTTGAGAGCATCGCCAGCTTTATAGCGTTGGAACTCTTCGATAAAAATTACACCTCGCAACAAAAATATTCCCGTGAACTCTGTGTGCGTTCTCTCGTTTACAAGTATGAGTAGCTTAGGTCTAGCTCAACAATTTGAGACCATCGCCAGCTTCATAGCCTTAGAACTCTTTGAGAAAATTCAAACCTCGCAACAAATTTCTTCCCGGGAACTCTGTGTGCGTTCTCCCGTTTACTGCATTGTGACTGTTTAACGTTTGCCAAATTTCCAGATGAACGCCCCTCCTTTCCCTGTTAATAATTGAATGCAATATTGACCAAATCCATTATTTTTTACACGTATGAGTAGCTTAGATCTAGCGCTACAATTTGAGACCATCGCCAGCTTCATAGCGTTGAAACTCTTCGAGAAAATTCAAACCTCGCAAAAATATTCTTCCCGTGAACTCTGTGTGCGTTCTCCCGTTTACTGCATTGTGACTGTGTAACGTTTGCCAAAATTCCAGATGAACGCCCATCCTTTCCCTGTTCATAATTGAATGGAATATTGACCAAATCTAGTAATGTTTACACGTATGGGTAGCTTAGATCTAGCTCTACAATTTGAGACCATCGCCAGCTTCATAGCGTTGGAACTCTTGGAGAAAATTCAAACCTCGCAAAAAATATATTCCCGTGAACTCTGTGTGCGTTCTCCCGTTTACAGCAATTGTGACTGTTTAACGTTTGCCATATTTCCAGATGAACGCCCCTCATTTCCCTGTTAATATTTGAATGGAATATTGACCAAATCCAGTAATGTTTACACGTATGGGTAGCTTAGATCTAGCGCTACAATTTGAGACCATCGCCAGCTTCATAGCGTTGGAACTCTTGGAGAAAATCCAAACCTCGCAAATAACTTCTTCCCGTGAACTCTGTGTGCGTTCTCCCGTTTACTGCATTTTGACTGTTTAGCGTTTGCCATATTTCCTGATGAACGCCCCTCCTTTCCCTGTCAATAATTGAATGGAATATTGACCAAATCCAGTAATTTGTACACATATGGGTAGCTTAGATCTAGCGCAACAATTTGAGACCATCGCCAGCTTCATAGCGTTAGAACTCTTCGAGAAAATTCAAAACTCGCAAAAATGTTCTTCCCGTGAACTCTGTGTGCGTTCACCCATTTACTGCATTGTGACTGTTTAACGTTTGCCATATTTCCTGATGAACGCCCTCCTTTCCCTGTTCATAATTGAATGGAATATTGACCAAATCCAGTAATGTTTACACGTATGGGTAGCTTAGATCTAGCGCTACAATTTGAGACCATCGCCAGCTTCATAGCGTTAGAACTCTTCGAGAAAATTCAAAACTCGCAAAAAACGTCTTCCCGTGAACTCTGTGTGCGTTCACCCATTTACTGCATTGTGACTGTTTAACGTTTGCCAAATTTCCAGATGAACGCCCCTCCTTTCCCTGTTCATAATTGAATGGAATATTGACCAAATCCAGTAATGTTTACACGTATGGGTAGCTTAGATCTAGCGCTACAATTTGAGACCATCGCCAGCTTCATAGCGTTGGAACTCTTGGAGAAAATTCAAACCTCGCAAAAAATGTATTCCCGTGAACTCTGTGTGCGTTCTCCCGTTTACAGCAATTGTGACTGTTTAACGTTTGCCATATTTCCTGATGAACGCCCCTCTTTTCCCTGTTAATATTTGAATGGAATATTGACCAAATCCAGTAATGTTTACACGTATGGGTAGCTTAGATCTAGCGCTACAATTTGAGACCATCGCCAGCTTCATAGCGTTAGAACTCTTTGAGAAAATTCAAACCTCGCAACAAATTTCTTCCCGGGAACTCTGTGTGCGTTCTCCCGTTTACTGCATTGTGACTGTTTAACGTTTGCCAAATTTCCAGATGAACGCCCCTCCTTTCCCTGTTAATAATTGAATGCAATATTGACCAAATCCATTATTTTTTACACGTATGAGTAGCTTAGATCTAGCGCTACAATTTGAGACCATCGCCAGCTTCATAGCGTTGAAACTCTTCGAGAAAATTCAAACCTCGCAAAAATATTCTTCCCGTGAACTCTGTGTGCGTTCTCCCGTTTACTGCATTGTGACTGTGTAACGTTTGCCAAAATTCCAGATGAACGCCCATCCTTTCCCTGTTCATAATTGAATGGAATATTGACCAAATCTAGTAATGTTTACACGTATGGGTAGCTTAGATCTAGCTCTACAATTTGAGACCATCGCCAGCTTCATAGCGTTGGAACTCTTGGAGAAAATTCAAACCTCGCAACAAATTTCTTCCCGTGAACTCTGTGTGCGTTCTCCCGTTTACTGCATTGTGACTGTTTAACGTTTGCCAAATTTCCAGATGAACGCCCATCCTTTCCCTGTTAATAATTGAATGGAATATTGACCAAATCCAGTAATGTTTACACGTATGGGTAGCTTAGATCTAGCGCTACAATTTGAGAGCATCGCCAGCTTTATAGCGTTGGAACTCTTCGATAAAAATTACACCTCGCAACAAAAATATTCCCGTGAACTCTGTGTGCGTTCTCTCGTTTACAAGTATGAGTAGCTTAGGTCTAGCTCAACAATTTGAGACCATCGCCAGCTTCATAGCGTTAGAACTCTTTGAGAAAATTCAAACCTCGCAACAAATTTCTTCCCGGGAACTCTGTGTGCGTTCTCCCGTTTACTGCATTGTGACTGTTTAACGTTTGCCAAATTTCCAGATGAACGCCCCTCCTTTCCCTGTTAATAATTGAATGCAATATTGACCAAATCCATTATTTTTTACACGTATGAGTAGCTTAGATCTAGCGCTACAATTTGAGACCATCGCCAGCTTCATAGCGTTGAAACTCTTCGAGAAAATTCAAACCTCGCAAAAATATTCTTCCCGTGAACTCTGTGTGCGTTCTCCCGTTTACTGCATTGTGACTGTGTAACGTTTGCCAAAATTCCAGATGAACGCCCATCCTTTCCCTGTTCATAATTGAATGGAATATTGACCAAATCTAGTAATGTTTACACGTATGGGTAGCTTAGATCTAGCTCTACAATTTGAGACCATCGCCAGCTTCATAGCGTTGGAACTCTTGGAGAAAATTCAAACCTCGCAACAAATTTCTTCCCGTGAACTCTGTGTGCGTTCTCCCGTTTACTGCATTGTGACTGTTTAACGTTTGCCAAATTTCCAGATGAACGCCCATCCTTTCCCTGTTAATAATTGAATGGAATATTGACCAAATCCAGTAATGTTTACACGTATGGGTAGCTTAGATCTAGCGCTACAATTTGAGAGCATCGCCAGCTTTATAGCGTTGGAACTCTTCGATAAAAATTACAACTCGCAACAAAAATATTCCCGTGAACTCTGTGTGCGTTCTCTCGTTTACAAGTATGAGTAGCTTAGGTCTAGCTCAACAATTTGAGACCATCGCCAGCTTCATAGCGTTAGAACTCTTTGAGAAAATTCAAACCTCGCAACAAATTTCTTCCCGGGAACTCTGTGTGCGTTCTCCCGTTTACTGCATTGTGACTGTTTAACGTTTGCCAAATTTCCAGATGAACGCCCCTCCTTTCCCTGTTAATAATTGAATGCAATATTGACCAAATCCATTATTTTTTACACGTATGAGTAGCTTAGATCTAGCGCTACAATTTGAGACCATCGCCAGCTTCATAGCGTTGAAACTCTTCGAGAAAATTCAAACCTCGCAAAAATATTCTTCCCGTGAACTCTGTGTGCGTTCTCCCGTTTACTGCATTGTGACTGTGTAACGTTTGCCAAAATTCCAGATGAACGCCCATCCTTTCCCTGTTCATAATTGAATGGAATATTGACCAAATCTAGTAATGTTTACACGTATGGGTAGCTTAGATCTAGCTCTACAATTTGAGACCATCGCCAGCTTCATAGCGTTGGAACTCTTGGAGAAAATTCAAACCTCGCAAAAAATATATTCCCGTGAACTCTGTGTGCGTTCTCCCGTTTACAGCAATTGTGACTGTTTAACGTTTGCCATATTTCCAGATGAACGCCCCTCATTTCCCTGTTAATATTTGAATGGAATATTGACCAAATCCAGTAATGTTTACACGTATGGGTAGCTTAGATCTAGCGCTACAATTTGAGACCATCGCCAGCTTCATAGCGTTGGAACTCTTCGAGAAAATCCAAACCTCGCAAATAACTTCTTCCCGTGAACTCTGTGTGCGTTCTCCCGTTTACTGCATTTTGACTGTTTAGCGTTTGCCATATTTCCTGATGAACGCCCCTCCTTTCCCTGTCAATAATTGAATGGAATATTGACCAAATCCAGTAATTTGTACACATATGGGTAGCTTAGATCTAGCGCAACAATTTGAGACCATCGCCAGCTTCATAGCGTTAGAACTCTTCGAGAAAATTCAAAACTCGCAAAAATGTTCTTCCCGTGAACTCTGTGTGCGTTCACCCATTTACTGCATTGTGACTGTTTAACGTTTGCCATATTTCCTGATGAACGCCCTCCTTTCCCTGTTCATAATTGAATGGAATATTGACCAAATCCAGTAATGTTTACACGTATGGGTAGCTTAGATCTAGCGCTACAATTTGAGACCATCGCCAGCTTCATAGCGTTAGAACTCTTCGAGAAAATTCAAAACTCGCAAAAAACGTCTTCCCGTGAACTCTGTGTGCGTTCACCCATTTACTGCATTGTGACTGTTTAACGTTTGCCAAATTTCCAGATGAACGCCCCTCCTTTCCCTGTTCATAATTGAATGGAATATTGACCAAATCCAGTAATGTTTACACGTATGGGTAGCTTAGATCTAGCGCTACAATTTGAGACCATCGCCAGCTTCATAGCGTTGGAACTCTTGGAGAAAATTCAAACCTCGCAAAAAATGTATTCCCGTGAACTCTGTGTGCGTTCTCCCGTTTACAGCAATTGTGACTGTTTAACGTTTGCCATATTTCCTGATGAACGCCCCTCTTTTCCCTGTTAATATTTGAATGGAATATTGACCAAATCCAGTAATGTTTACACGTATGGGTAGCTTAGATCTAGCGCTACAATTTGAGACCATCGCCAGCTTCATAGCGTTAGAACTCTTTGAGAAAATTCAAACCTCGCAACAAATTTCTTCCCGGGAACTCTGTGTGCGTTCTCCCGTTTACTGCATTGTGACTGTTTAACGTTTGCCAAATTTCCAGATGAACGCCCCTCCTTTCCCTGTTAATAATTGAATGCAATATTGACCAAATCCATTATTTTTTACACGTATGAGTAGCTTAGATCTAGCGCTACAATTTGAGACCATCGCCAGCTTCATAGCGTTGAAACTCTTCGAGAAAATTCAAACCTCGCAAAAATATTCTTCCCGTGAACTCTGTGTGCGTTCTCCCGTTTACTGCATTGTGACTGTGTAACGTTTGCCAAAATTCCAGATGAACGCCCATCCTTTCCCTGTTCATAATTGAATGGAATATTGACCAAATCTAGTAATGTTTACACGTATGGGTAGCTTAGATCTAGCTCTACAATTTGAGACCATCGCCAGCTTCATAGCGTTGGAACTCTTGGAGAAAATTCAAACCTCGCAAAAAATATATTCCCGTGAACTCTGTGTGCGTTCTCCCGTTTACAGCAATTGTGACTGTTTAACGTTTGCCATATTTCCAGATGAACGCCCCTCATTTCCCTGTTAATATTTGAATGGAATATTGACCAAATCCAGTAATGTTTACACGTATGGGTAGCTTAGATCTAGCGCTACAATTTGAGACCATCGCCAGCTTCATAGCGTTGGAACTCTTGGAGAAAATCCAAACCTCGCAAATAACTTCTTCCCGTGAACTCTGTGTGCGTTCTCCCGTTTACTGCATTTTGACTGTTTAGCGTTTGCCATATTTCCTGATGAACGCCCCTCCTTTCCCTGTCAATAATTGAATGGAATATTGACCAAATCCAGTAATTTGTACACATATGGGTAGCTTAGATCTAGCGCAACAATTTGAGACCATCGCCAGCTTCATAGCGTTAGAACTCTTCGAGAAAATTCAAAACTCGCAAAAATGTTCTTCCCGTGAACTCTGTGTGCGTTCACCCATTTACTGCATTGTGACTGTTTAACGTTTCCATATTTCCTGATGAACGCCCTCCTTTCCCTGTTCATAATTGAATGGAATATTGACCAAATCCAGTAATGTTTACACGTATGGGTAGCTTAGATCTAGCGCTACAATTTGAGACCATCGCCAGCTTCATAGCGTTAGAACTCTTCGAGAAAATTCAAAACTCGCAAAAAACGTCTTCCCGTGAACTCTGTGTGCGTTCACCCATTTACTGCATTGTGACTGTTTAACGTTTGCCAAATTTCCAGATGAACGCCCCTCCTTTCCCTGTTCATAATTGAATGGAATATTGACCAAATCCAGTAATGTTTACACGTATGGGTAGCTTAGATCTAGCGCTACAATTTGAGACCATCGCCAGCTTCATAGCGTTGGAACTCTTGGAGAAAATTCAAACCTCGCAAAAAATGTATTCCCGTGAACTCTGTGTGCGTTCTCCCGTTTACAGCAATTGTGACTGTTTAACGTTTGCCATATTTCCTGATGAACGCCCCTCTTTTCCCTGTTAATATTTGAATGGAATATTGACCAAATCCAGTAATGTTTACACGTATGGGTAGCTTAGATCTAGCGCTACAATTTGAGACCATCGCCAGCTTCATAGCGTTAGAACTCTTTGAGAAAATTCAAACCTCGCAACAAATTTCTTCCCGGGAACTCTGTGTGCGTTCTCCCGTTTACTGCATTGTGACTGTTTAACGTTTGCCAAATTTCCAGATGAACGCCCCTCCTTTCCCTGTTAATAATTGAATGCAATATTGACCAAATCCATTATTTTTTACACGTATGAGTAGCTTAGATCTAGCGCTACAATTTGAGACCATCGCCAGCTTCATAGCGTTGAAACTCTTCGAGAAAATTCAAACCTCGCAAAAATATTCTTCCCGTGAACTCTGTGTGCGTTCTCCCGTTTACTGCATTGTGACTGTGTAACGTTTGCCAAAATTCCAGATGAACGCCCATCCTTTCCCTGTTCATAATTGAATGGAATATTGACCAAATCTAGTAATGTTTACACGTATGGGTAGCTTAGATCTAGCTCTACAATTTGAGACCATCGCCAGCTTCATAGCGTTGGAACTCTTGGAGAAAATTCAAACCTCGCAACAAATTTCTTCCCGTGAACTCTGTGTGCGTTCTCCCGTTTACTGCATTGTGACTGTTTAACGTTTGCCAAATTTCCAGATGAACGCCCATCCTTTCCCTGTTAATAATTGAATGGAATATTGACCAAATCCAGTAATGTTTACACGTATGGGTAGCTTAGATCTAGCGCTACAATTTGAGAGCATCGCCAGCTTTATAGCGTTGGAACTCTTCGATAAAAATTACACCTCGCAACAAAAATATTCCCGTGAACTCTGTGTGCGTTCTCTCGTTTACAAGTATGAGTAGCTTAGGTCTAGCTCAACAATTTGAGACCATCGCCAGCTTCATAGCGTTAGAACTCTTTGAGAAAATTCAAACCTCGCAACAAATTTCTTCCCGGGAACTCTGTGTGCGTTCTCCCGTTTACTGCATTGTGACTGTTTAACGTTTGCCAAATTTCCAGATGAACGCCCCTCCTTTCCCTGTTAATAATTGAATGCAATATTGACCAAATCCATTATTTTTTACACGTATGAGTAGCTTAGATCTAGCGCTACAATTTGAGACCATCGCCAGCTTCATAGCGTTGAAACTCTTCGAGAAAATTCAAACCTCGCAAAAATATTCTTCCCGTGAACTCTGTGTGCGTTCTCCCGTTTACTGCATTGTGACTGTGTAACGTTTGCCAAAATTCCAGATGAACGCCCATCCTTTCCCTGTTCATAATTGAATGGAATATTGACCAAATCTAGTAATGTTTACACGTATGGGTAGCTTAGATCTAGCTCTACAATTTGAGACCATCGCCAGCTTCATAGCGTTGGAACTCTTGGAGAAAATTCAAACCTCGCAACAAATTTCTTCCCGTGAACTCTGTGTGCGTTCTCCCGTTTACTGCATTGTGACTGTTTAACGTTTGCCAAATTTCCAGATGAACGCCCATCCTTTCCCTGTTAATAATTGAATGGAATATTGACCAAATCCAGTAATGTTTACACGTATGGGTAGCTTAGATCTAGCGCTACAATTTGAGAGCATCGCCAGCTTTATAGCGTTGGAACTCTTCGATAAAAATTACACCTCGCAACAAAAATATTCCCGTGAACTCTGTGTGCGTTCTCTCGTTTACAAGTATGAGTAGCTTAGGTCTAGCTCAACAATTTGAGACCATCGCCAGCTTCATAGCGTTAGAACTCTTTGAGAAAATTCAAACCTCGCAACAAATTTCTTCCCGGGAACTCTGTGTGCGTTCTCCCGTTTACTGCATTGTGACTGTTTAACGTTTGCCAAATTTCCAGATGAACGCCCCTCCTTTCCCTGTTAATAATTGAATGCAATATTGACCAAATCCATTATTTTTTACACGTATGAGTAGCTTAGATCTAGCGCTACAATTTGAGACCATCGCCAGCTTCATAGCGTTGAAACTCTTCGAGAAAATTCAAACCTCGCAAAAATATTCTTCCCGTGAACTCTGTGTGCGTTCTCCCGTTTACTGCATTGTGACTGTGTAACGTTTGCCAAAATTCCAGATGAACGCCCATCCTTTCCCTGTTCATAATTGAATGGAATATTGACCAAATCTAGTAATGTTTACACGTATGGGTAGCTTAGATCTAGCTCTACAATTTGAGACCATCGCCAGCTTCATAGCGTTGGAACTCTTGGAGAAAATTCAAACCTCGCAAAAAATATATTCCCGTGAACTCTGTGTGCGTTCTCCCGTTTACAGCAATTGTGACTGTTTAACGTTTGCCATATTTCCAGATGAACGCCCCTCATTTCCCTGTTAATATTTGAATGGAATATTGACCAAATCCAGTAATGTTTACACGTATGGGTAGCTTAGATCTAGCGCTACAATTTGAGACCATCGCCAGCTTCATAGCGTTGGAACTCTTCGAGAAAATCCAAACCTCGCAAATAACTTCTTCCCGTGAACTCTGTGTGCGTTCTCCCGTTTACTGCATTTTGACTGTTTAGCGTTTGCCATATTTCCTGATGAACGCCCCTCCTTTCCCTGTCAATAATTGAATGGAATATTGACCAAATCCAGTAATTTGTACACATATGGGTAGCTTAGATCTAGCGCAACAATTTGAGACCATCGCCAGCTTCATAGCGTTAGAACTCTTCGAGAAAATTCAAAACTCGCAAAAATGTTCTTCCCGTGAACTCTGTGTGCGTTCACCCATTTACTGCATTGTGACTGTTTAACGTTTGCCATATTTCCTGATGAACGCCCTCCTTTCCCTGTTCATAATTGAATGGAATATTGACCAAATCCAGTAATGTTTACACGTATGGGTAGCTTAGATCTAGCGCTACAATTTGAGACCATCGCCAGCTTCATAGCGTTAGAACTCTTCGAGAAAATTCAAAACTCGCAAAAAACGTCTTCCCGTGAACTCTGTGTGCGTTCACCCATTTACTGCATTGTGACTGTTTAACGTTTGCCAAATTTCCAGATGAACGCCCCTCCTTTCCCTGTTCATAATTGAATGGAATATTGACCAAATCCAGTAATGTTTACACGTATGGGTAGCTTAGATCTAGCGCTACAATTTGAGACCATCGCCAGCTTCATAGCGTTGGAACTCTTGGAGAAAATTCAAACCTCGCAAAAAATGTATTCCCGTGAACTCTGTGTGCGTTCTCCCGTTTACAGCAATTGTGACTGTTTAACGTTTGCCATATTTCCTGATGAACGCCCCTCTTTTCCCTGTTAATATTTGAATGGAATATTGACCAAATCCAGTAATGTTTACACGTATGGGTAGCTTAGATCTAGCGCTACAATTTGAGACCATCGCCAGCTTCATAGCGTTAGAACTCTTTGAGAAAATTCAAACCTCGCAACAAATTTCTTCCCGGGAACTCTGTGTGCGTTCTCCCGTTTACTGCATTGTGACTGTTTAACGTTTGCCAAATTTCCAGATGAACGCCCCTCCTTTCCCTGTTAATAATTGAATGCAATATTGACCAAATCCATTATTTTTTACACGTATGAGTAGCTTAGATCTAGCGCTACAATTTGAGACCATCGCCAGCTTCATAGCGTTGAAACTCTTCGAGAAAATTCAAACCTCGCAAAAATATTCTTCCCGTGAACTCTGTGTGCGTTCTCCCGTTTACTGCATTGTGACTGTGTAACGTTTGCCAAAATTCCAGATGAACGCCCATCCTTTCCCTGTTCATAATTGAATGGAATATTGACCAAATCTAGTAATGTTTACACGTATGGGTAGCTTAGATCTAGCTCTACAATTTGAGACCATCGCCAGCTTCATAGCGTTGGAACTCTTGGAGAAAATTCAAACCTCGCAAAAAATATATTCCCGTGAACTCTGTGTGCGTTCTCCCGTTTACAGCAATTGTGACTGTTTAACGTTTGCCATATTTCCAGATGAACGCCCCTCATTTCCCTGTTAATATTTGAATGGAATATTGACCAAATCCAGTAATGTTTACACGTATGGGTAGCTTAGATCTAGCGCTACAATTTGAGACCATCGCCAGCTTCATAGCGTTGGAACTCTTCGAGAAAATCCAAACCTCGCAAAAAACTTCTTCCCGTGAACTCTGTGTGCGTTCACCCATTTACTGCATTGTGACTGTTTAACGTTTGCCAAATTTCCAGATGAACGCCCCTCCTTTCCCTGTTCATAATTGAATGGAATATTGACCAAATCTAGTAATGTTTACACGTATGGGTAGCTTAGATCTAGCTCTACAATTTGAGACCATCGCCAGCTTCATAGCGTTGGAACTCTTGGAGAAAATTCAAACCTCGCAAAAAATATATTCCCGTGAACTCTGTGTGCGTTCTCCCGTTTACAGCAATTGTGACTGTTTAACGTTTGCCATATTTCCAGATGAACGCCCCTCATTTCCCTGTTAATATTTGAATGGAATATTGACCAAATCCAGTAATGTTTACACGTATGGGTAGCTTAGATCTAGCGCAACAATTTGAGACCATCGCCAGCTTCATAGCGTTAGAACTCTTCGAGAAAATTCAAAACTCGCAAAAATGTTCTTCCCGTGAACTCTGTGTGCGTTCACCCATTTACTGCATTGTGACTGTTTAACGTTTGCCAAATTTCCAGATGAACGCCCCTCCTTTCCCTGTTCATAATTGAATGGAATATTGACCAAATCCAGTAATGTTTACACGTATGGGTAGCTTAGATCTAGCGCTACAATTTGAGACCATCGCCAGCTTCATAGCGTTGGAACTCTTGGAGAAAATTCAAACCTCGCAAAAAATGTATTCCCGTGAACTCTGTGTGCGTTCTCCCGTTTACAGCAATTGTGACTGTTTAACGTTTGCCATATTTCCTGATGAACGCCCCTCTTTTCCCTGTTAATATTTGAATGGAATATTGACCAAATCCAGTAATGTTTACACGTATGGGTAGCTTAGATCTAGCGCTACAATTTGAGACCATCGCCAGCTTCATAGCGTTAGAACTCTTCGAGAAAATTCAAAACTCGCAAAAAACTTCTTCCCGTGAACTCTGTGTGCGTTCACCCATTTACTGCATTGTGACTGTTTAACGTTTGCCAAATTTCCAGATGAACGCCCCTCCTTTCCCTGTTCATAATTGAATGGAATATTGACCAAATCCAGTAATGTTTACACGTATGGGTAGCTTAGATCTAGCGCTACAATTTGAGACCATCGCCAGCTTCATAGCGTTGGAACTCTTGGAGAAAATTCAAACCTCGCAAAAAATGTATTCCCGTGAACTCTGTGTGCGTTCTCCCGTTTACTGCATTTTGACTGTGTAACGTTTGCCAAATTTCTAGATGAACGCCTCTCCTTTCCCTGTTCATAATTGAATGGAATATTGACCAAATCCAGTAATGTTTACAAGTATGAGTAGCTTAGATCTAGCTCAACAATTTGAGACCATCGACAGCTTCATAGCATTAGAACTCTTCGAGAAAATTCAAACCTCGCAACAAATTTCTTCCCGTGAACTCTGTGTGCGTTCTCCCGTTTACTGCATTGTGACTGTTTAACGTTTGCCAAATTTCCAGATGAACGCCCATCCTTTCCCTGTTAATAATTGAATGGAATATTGACCAAATCCAGTAATGTTTGCACGTATGGGTAGCTTAGATCTAGCGGTACAATTTGAGAGCATCGCCAGCTTTATAGCGTTGGAACTCTTCGATAAAAATTACACCTCGCAACAAAAATATTCCCGTGAACTCTGTGTGCGTTCTCTCGTTTACAAGTATGAGTAGCTTAGGTCTAGCTCAACAATTTGAGACCATCGCCAGCTTCATAGCGTTAGAACTCTTTGAGAAAATTCAAACCTCGCAACAAATTTCTTCCCGGGAACTCTGTGTGCGTTCTCCCGTTTACTGCATTGTGACTGTTTAACGTTTGCCAAATTTCCAGATGAACGCCCCTCCTTTCCCTGTTAATAATTGAATGCAATATTGACCAAATCCATTATTTTTTACACGTATGAGTAGCTTAGATCTAGCGCTACAATTTGAGACCATCGCCAGCTTCATAGCGTTGAAACTCTTCGAGAAAATTCAAACCTCGCAAAAATATTCTTCCCGTGAACTCTGTGTGCGTTCTCCCGTTTACTGCATTGTGACTGTGTAACGTTTGCCAAAATTCCAGATGAACGCCCATCCTTTCCCTGTTCATAATTGAATGGAATATTGACCAAATCTAGTAATGTTTACACGTATGGGTAGCTTAGATCTAGCGCTACAATTTGAGACCATCGCCAGCTTCATAGCGTTGGAACTCTTGGAGAAAATTCAAACCTCGCAAAAAATGTATTCCCGTGAACTCTGTGTGCGTTCTCCCGTTTACTGCATTTTGACTGTGTAACGTTTGCCAAATTTCTAGATGAACGCCTCTCCTTTCCCTGTTCATAATTGAATGGAATATTGACCAAATCCAGTAATGTTTACAAGTATGAGTAGCTTAGATCTAGCTCAACAATTTGAGACCATCGACAGCTTCATAGCATTAGAACTCTTCGAGAAAATTCAAACCTCGCAACAAATTTCTTCCCGTGAACTCTGTGTGCGTTCTCCCGTTTACTGCATTGTGACTGTTTAACGTTTGCCATATTTCCAGATGAACGCCCCTCCTTTCCCTGTCAATAATTGAATGGAATATTGACCAAATCCAGTAATTTGTACACATATGGGTAGCTTAGATCTAGCGCAACAATTTGAGACCATCGCCAGCTTCATAGCGTTAGAACTCTTCGAGAAAATTCAAAACTCGCAAAAATGTTCTTCCCGTGAACTCTGTGTGCGTTCACCCATTTACTGCATTGTGACTGTTTAACGTTTGCCAAATTTCCAGATGAACGCCCCTCCTTTCCCTGTTCATAATTGAATGGAATATTGACCAAATCCAGTAATGTTTACACGTATGGGTAGCTTAGATCTAGCGCTGCAATTTGAGACCATCGCCAGCTTCATAGCGTTGGAACTCTTGGAGAAAATTCAAACCTCGCAAAAAATGTATTCCCGTGAACTCTGTGTGCGTTCTCCCGTTTACAGCAATTGTGACTGTTTAACGTTTGCCATATTTCCTGATGAACGCCCCTCTTTTCCCTGTTAATATTTGAATGGAATATTGACCAAATCCAGTAATGTTTACACGTATGGGTAGCTTAGATCTAGCGCTACAATTTGAGACCATCGCCAGCTTCATAGCGTTAGAACTCTTCGAGAAAATTCAAAACTCGCAAAAAACTTCTTCCCGTGAACTCTGTGTGCGTTCACCCATTTACTGCATTGTGACTGTTTAACGTTTGCCAAATTTCCAGATGAACGCCCCTCCTTTCCCTGTTCATAATTGAATGGAATATTGACCAAATCCAGTAATGTTTACACGTATGGGTAGCTTAGATCTAGCGCTACAATTTGAGAGCATCGCCAGCTTTATAGCGTTGGAACTCTTCGATAAAAATTACACCTCGCAACAAAAATATTCCCGTGAACTCTGTGTGCGTTCTCTCGTTTACAAGTATGAGTAGCTTAGGTCTAGCTCAACAATTTGAGACCATCGCCAGCTTCATAGCGTTAGAACTCTTTGAGAAAATTCAAACCTCGCAACAAATTTCTTCCCGGGAACTCTGTGTGCGTTCTCCCGTTTACTGCATTGTGACTGTTTAACGTTTGCCAAATTTCCAGATGAACGCCCCTCCTTTCCCTGTTAATAATTGAATGCAATATTGACCAAATCCATTATTTTTTACACGTATGAGTAGCTTAGATCTAGCGCTACAATTTGAGACCATCGCCAGCTTCATAGCGTTGAAACTCTTCGAGAAAATTCAAACCTCGCAAAAATATTCTTCCCGTGAACTCTGTGTGCGTTCTCCCGTTTACTGCATTGTGACTGTGTAACGTTTGCCAAAATTCCAGATGAACGCCCATCCTTTCCCTGTTCATAATTGAATGGAATATTGACCAAATCTAGTAATGTTTACACGTATGGGTAGCTTAGATCTAGCGCTACAATTTGAGACCATCGCCAGCTTCATAGCGTTGGAACTCTTGGAGAAAATTCAAACCTCGCAAAAAATGTATTCCCGTGAACTCTGTGTGCGTTCTCCCGTTTACTGCATTTTGACTGTGTAACGTTTGCCAAATTTCTAGATGAACGCCTCTCCTTTCCCTGTTCATAATTGAATAGAATATTGACCAAATCCAGTAATGTTTACAAATATGAGTAGCTTAGATCTAGCTCAACAATTTGAGACCATCGACAGCTTCATAGCATTAGAACTCTTCGAGAAAATTCAAACCTCGCAACAAATTTCTTCCCGTGAACTCTGTGTGCGTTCTCCCGTTTACTGCATTGTGACTGTTTAACGTTTGCCAAATTTCCAGATGAACGCCCATCCTTTCCCTGTTAATAATTGAATGGAATATTGACCAAATCCAGTAATGTTTACACGTATGGGTAGCTTAGATCTAGCGCTACAATTTGAGAGCATCGCCAGCTTTATAGCGTTGGAACTCTTCGATAAAAATTGCACCTCGCAACAAAAATATTCCCGTGAACTCTGTGTGCGTTCTCTCGTTTACAAGTATGAGTAGCTTAGGTCTAGCTCAACAATTTGAGACCATCGCCAGCTTCATAGCGTTAGAACTCTTTGAGAAAATTCAAACCTCGCAACAAATTTCTTCCCGGGAACTCTGTGTGCGTTCTCCCGTTTACTGCATTGTGACTGTTTAACGTTTGCCAAATTTCCAGATGAACGCCCCTCCTTTCCCTGTTAATAATTGAATGCAATATTGACCAAATCCATTATTTGTTACACGTATGAGTAGCTTAGATCTAGCGCTACAATTTGAGACCATCGCCAGCTTCATAGCGTTGAAACTCTTCGAGAAAATTCAAACCTCGCAAAAATATTCTTCCCGTGAACTCTGTGTGCGTTCTCCCGTTTACTGCATTGTGACTGTGTAACGTTTGCCAAAATTCCAGATGAACGCCCATCCTTTCCCTGTTCATAATTGAATGGAATATTGACCAAATCTAGTAATGTTTACACGTATGGGTAGCTTAGATCTAGCTCTACAATTTGAGACCATCGCCAGCTTCATAGCGTTGGAACTCTTGGAGAAAATTCAAACCTCGCAAAAAATATATTCCCGTGAACTCTGTGTGCGTTCTCCCGTTTACAGCAATTGTGACTGTTTAACGTTTGCCATATTTCCAGATGAACGCCCCTCATTTCCCTGTTAATATTTGAATGGAATATTGACCAAATCCAGTAATGTTTACACGTATGGGTAGCTTAGATCTAGCGCTACAATTTGAGACCATCGCCAGCTTCATAGCGTTGGAACTCTTCGAGAAAATCCAAACCTCGCAAAAAACTTCTTCCCGTGAACTCTGTGTGCGTTCTCCCGTTTACTGCATTTTGACTGTTTAGCGTTTGCCATATTTCCTGATGAACGCCCCTCCTTTCCCTGTCAATAATTGAATGGAATATTGACCAAATCCAGTAATTTGTACACATATGGGTAGCTTAGATCTAGCGCAACAATTTGAGACCATCGCCAGCTTCATAGCGTTAGAACTCTTCGAGAAAATTCAAAACTCGCAAAAATGTTCTTCCCGTGAACTCTGTGTGCGTTCACCCATTTACTGCATTGTGACTGTTTAACGTTTGCCATATTTCCAGATGAACGCCCTCCTTTCCCTGTTCATAATTGAATGGAATATTGACCAAATCCAGTAATGTTTACACGTATGGGTAGCTTAGATCTAGCGCTACAATTTGAGACCATCGCCAGCTTCATAGCGTTAGAACTCTTCGAGAAAATTCAAAACTCGCAAAAAACGTCTTCCCGTGAACTCTGTGTGCGTTCACCCATTTACTGCATTGTGACTGTTTAACGTTTGCCAAATTTCCAGATGAACGCCCCTCCTTTCCCTGTTCATAATTGAATGGAATATTGACCAAATCCAGTAATGTTTACACGTATGGGTAGCTTAGATCTAGCGCTACAATTTGAGACCATCGCCAGCTTCATAGCGTTGGAACTCTTGGAGAAAATTCAAACCTCGCAAAAAATGTATTCCTGTGAACTCTGTGTGCGTTCTCCCGTTTACAGCAATTGTGACTGTTTAACGTTTGCCATATTTCCTGATGAACGCCCCTCCTTTCCCTGTTAATATTTGAATGGAATATTGACCAAATCCAGTAATGTTTACACGTATGGGTAGCTTAGATCTAGCGCTACAATTTGAGACCATCGCCAGCTTCATAGCGTTGGAACTCTTCGAGAAAATCCAAACCTCGCAAAAAAAATTCTTCCCGTGAACTCTGTGTGCGTTCTCCCGTTTACTGCATTTTGACTGTGTAACGTTTGCCAAATTTCTAGATGAACGCCTCTCCTTTCCCTGTTCATAATTGAATAGAATATTGACCAAATCCAGTAATGTTTACAAATATGAGTAGCTTAGATCTAGCTCAACAATTTGAGACCATCGACAGCTTCATAGCATTAGAACTCTTCGAGAAAATTCAAACCTCGCAACAAATTTCTTCCCGTGAACTCTGTGTGCGTTCTCCCGTTTACTGCATTGTGACTGTTTAACGTTTGCCAAATTTCCAGATGAACGCCCATCCTTTCCCTGTTAATAATTGAATGGAATATTGACCAAATCCAGTAATGTTTACACGTATGGGTAGCTTAGATCTAGCGCTACAATTTGAGAGCATCGCCAGCTTTATAGCGTTGGAACTCTTCGATAAAAATTGCACCTCGCAACAAAAATATTCCCGTGAACTCTGTGTGCGTTCTCTCGTTTACAAGTATGAGTAGCTTAGGTCTAGCTCAACAATTTGAGACCATCGCCAGCTTCATAGCGTTAGAACTCTTTGAGAAAATTCAAACCTCGCAACAAATTTCTTCCCGGGAACTCTGTGTGCGTTCTCCCGTTTACTGCATTGTGACTGTTTAACGTTTGCCAAATTTCCAGATGAACGCCCCTCCTTTCCCTGTTAATAATTGAATGCAATATTGACCAAATCCATTATTTGTTACACGTATGAGTAGCTTAGATCTAGCGCTACAATTTGAGACCATCGCCAGCTTCATAGCGTTGAAACTCTTCGAGAAAATTCAAACCTCGCAAAAATATTCTTCCCGTGAACTCTGTGTGCGTTCTCCCGTTTACTGCATTGTGACTGTGTAACGTTTGCCAAAATTCCAGATGAACGCCCATCCTTTCCCTGTTCATAATTGAATGGAATATTGACCAAATCTAGTAATGTTTACACGTATGGGTAGCTTAGATCTAGCTCTACAATTTGAGACCATCGCCAGCTTCATAGCGTTGGAACTCTTGGAGAAAATTCAAACCTCGCAAAAAATATATTCCCGTGAACTCTGTGTGCGTTCTCCCGTTTACAGCAATTGTGACTGTTTAACGTTTGCCATATTTCCAGATGAACGCCCCTCATTTCCCTGTTAATATTTGAATGGAATATTGACCAAATCCAGTAATGTTTACACGTATGGGTAGCTTAGATCTAGCGCTACAATTTGAGACCATCGCCAGCTTCATAGCGTTGGAACTCTTCGAGAAAATCCAAACCTCGCAAAAAACTTCTTCCCGTGAACTCTGTGTGCGTTCTCCCGTTTACTGCATTTTGACTGTTTAGCGTTTGCCATATTTCCTGATGAACGCCCCTCCTTTCCCTGTCAATAATTGAATGGAATATTGACCAAATCCAGTAATTTGTACACATATGGGTAGCTTAGATCTAGCGCAACAATTTGAGACCATCGCCAGCTTCATAGCGTTAGAACTCTTCGAGAAAATTCAAAACTCGCAAAAATGTTCTTCCCGTGAACTCTGTGTGCGTTCACCCATTTACTGCATTGTGACTGTTTAACGTTTGCCATATTTCCAGATGAACGCCCTCCTTTCCCTGTTCATAATTGAATGGAATATTGACCAAATCCAGTAATGTTTACACGTATGGGTAGCTTAGATCTAGCGCTACAATTTGAGACCATCGCCAGCTTCATAGCGTTAGAACTCTTCGAGAAAATTCAAAACTCGCAAAAAACGTCTTTCCGTGAACTCTGTGTGCGTTCACCCATTTACTGCATTGTGACTGTTTAACGTTTGCCAAATTTCCAGATGAACGCCCCTCCTTTCCCTGTTCATAATTGAATGGAATATTGACCAAATCCAGTAATGTTTACACGTATGGGTAGCTTAGATCTAGCGCTACAATTTGAGACCATCGCCAGCTTCATAGCGTTGAAACTCTTCGAGAAAATTCAAACCTCGCAAAAATATTCTTCCCGTGAACTCTGTGTGCGTTCTCCCGTTTACTGCATTGTGACTGTGTAACGTTTGCCAAAATTCCAGATGAACGCCCATCCTTTCCCTGTTCATAATTGAATGGAATATTGACCAAATCTAGTAATGTTTACACGTATGGGTAGCTTAGATCTAGCTCTACAATTTGAGACCATCGCCAGCTTCATAGCGTTGGAACTCTTGGAGAAAATTCAAACCTCGCAAAAAATATATTCCCGTGAACTCTGTGTGCGTTCTCCCGTTTACAGCAATTGTGACTGTTTAACGTTTGCCATATTTCCAGATGAACGCCCCTCATTTCCCTGTTAATATTTGAATGGAATATTGACCAAATCCAGTAATGTTTACACGTATGGGTAGCTTAGATCTAGCGCTACAATTTGAGACCATCGCCAGCTTCATAGCGTTGGAACTCTTCGAGAAAATCCAAACCTCGCAAAAAACTTCTTCCCGTGAACTCTGTGTGCGTTCTCCCGTTTACTGCATTTTGACTGTTTAGCGTTTGCCATATTTCCTGATGAACGCCCCTCCTTTCCCTGTCAATAATTGAATGGAATATTGACCAAATCCAGTAATTTGTACACATATGGGTAGCTTAGATCTAGCGCAACAATTTGAGACCATCGCCAGCTTCATAGCGTTAGAACTCTTCGAGAAAATTCAAAACTCGCAAAAATGTTCTTCCCGTGAACTCTGTGTGCGTTCACCCATTTACTGCATTGTGACTGTTTAACGTTTGCCATATTTCCAGATGAACGCCCTCCTTTCCCTGTTCATAATTGAATGGAATATTGACCAAATCCAGTAATGTTTAGACGTATGGGTAGCTTAGATCTAGCGCTACAATTTGAGACCATCGCCAGCTTCATAGCGTTAGAACTCTTCGAGAAAATTCAAAACTCGCAAAAAACGTCTTCCCGTGAACTCTGTGTGCGTTCACCCATTTACTGCATTGTGACTGTTTAACGTTTGCCAAATTTCCAGATGAACGCCCCTCCTTTCCCTGTTCATAATTGAATGGAATATTGACCAAATCCAGTAATGTTTACACGTATGGGTAGCTTAGATCTAGCGCTACAATTTGAGACCATCGCCAGCTTCATAGCGTTGGAACTCTTGGAGAAAATTCAAACCTCGCAAAAAATGTATTCCTGTGAACTCTGTGTGCGTTCTCCCGTTTACAGCAATTGTGACTGTTTAACGTTTGCCATATTTCCTGATGAACGCCCCTCCTTTCCCTGTTAATATTTGAATGGAATATTGACCAAATCCAGTAATGTTTACACGTATGGGTAGCTTAGATCTAGCGCTACAATTTGAGACCATCGCCAGCTTCATAGCGTTGGAACTCTTCGAGAAAATCCAAACCTCGCAAACAAAATTCTTCCCGTGAACTCTGTGTGCGTTCTCCCGTTTACTGCATTTTGACTGTGTAACGTTTGCCAAATTTCTAGATGAACGCCCCTCCTTTCCCTGTTCATAATTGAATGGAATATTGACCAAATCCAGTAATGTTTACAAGTATGAGTAGCTTAGATCTAGCTCAACAATTTGATACCATCGACAGCTTCATAGCATTAGAACTCTTCGAGAAAATTCAAACCTCGCAACAAATTTCTTCCCGTGAACTCTGTGTGCGTTCTCCCGTTTACTGCATTGTGACTGTTTAACGTTTGCCAAATTTCCAGATGAACGCCCATCCTTTCCCTGTTAATAATTGAATGGAATATTGACCAAATCCAGTAATGTTTACACGTATGGGTAGCTTAGATCTAGCGCTACAATTTGAGAGCATCGCCAGCTTTATAGCGTTGGAACTCTTCGATAAAAATTACACCTCGCAAACAAAAATATTCCCGTGAACTCTGTGTGCGTTCTCTCGTTTACAAGTATGAGTAGCTTAGGTCTAGCTCAACAATTTGAGACCATCGCCAGCTTCATAGCGTTAGAACTCTTTGAGAAAATTCAAACCTCGCAACAAATTTCTTCCCGTGAACTCTGTGTGCGTTCTCCCGTTTACTGCATTGTGACTGTTTAACGTTTGCCAAATTTCCAGATGAACGCCCCTCCTTTCCCTGTTAATAATTGAATGCAATATTGACCAAATCCATTATTTTTTACACGTATGAGTAGCTTAGATCTAGCGCTACAATTTGAGACCATCGCCAGCTTCATAGCGTTGAAACTCTTCGAGAAAATTCAAACCTCGCAAAAATATTCTTCCCGTGAACTCTGTGTGCGTTCTCCCGTTTACTGCATTGTGACTGTTTAACGTTTGCCAAAATTCCAGATGAACGCCCCTCCTTTCCCTGTTCATAATTGAATGGAATATTGACCAAATCCAGTAATGTTTACAAGTATGAGTAGCTTAGATCTAGCTCAACAATTTGAGACCATCGACAGCTTCATAGCATTAGAACTCTTCGAGAAAATTCAAACCTCGCAACAAATTTCTTCCCGTGAACTCTGTGTGCGTTCTCCCGTTTACTGCATTGTGACTGTTTAACGTTTGCCAAATTTCCAGATGAACGCCCATCCTTTCCCTGTTAATAATTGAATGGAATATTGACCAAATCCAGTAATGTTTACACGTATGGGTAGCTTAGATCTAGCGCTACAATTTGAGAGCATCGCCAGCTTTATAGCGTTGGAACTCTTCGATAAAAATTACACCTCGCAACAAAAATATTCCCGTGAACTCTGTGTGCGTTCTCTCGTTTACAAGTATGAGTAGCTTAGGTCTAGCTCAACAATTTGAGACCATCGCCAGCTTCATAGCGTTAGAACTCTTTGAGAAAATTCAAACCTCGCAACAAATTTCTTCCCGGGAACTCTGTGTGCGTTCTCCCGTTTACTGCATTGTGACTGTTTAACGTTTGCCAAATTTCCAGATGAACGCCCCTCCTTTCCCTGTTAATAATTGAATGCAATATTGACCAAATCCATTATTTTTTACACGTATGAGTAGCTTAGATCTAGCGCTACAATTTGAGACCATCGCCAGCTTCATAGCGTTGAAACTCTTCGAGAAAATTCAAACCTCGCAAAAATATTCTTCCCGTGAACTCTGTGTGCGTTCTCCCGTTTACTGCATTGTGACTGTGTAACGTTTGCCAAAATTCCAGATGAACGCCCATCCTTTCCCTGTTCATAATTGAATGGAATATTGACCAAATCTAGTAATGTTTACACGTATGGGTAGCTTAGATCTAGCGCTACAATTTGAGACCATCGCCAGCTTCATAGCGTTGGAACTCTTGGAGAAAATTCAAACCTCGCAAAAAATGTATTCCCGTGAACTCTGTGTGCGTTCTCCCGTTTACTGCATTTTGACTGTGTAACGTTTGCCAAATTTCTAGATGAACGCCTCTCCTTTCCCTGTTCATAATTGAATGGAATATTGACCAAATCCAGTAATGTTTACAAGTATGAGTAGCTTAGATCTAGCTCAACAATTTGAGACCATCGACAGCTTCATAGCATTAGAACTCTTCGAGAAAATTCAAACCTCGCAACAAATTTCTTCCCGTGAACTCTGTGTGCGTTCTCCCGTTTACTGCATTGTGACTGTTTAACGTTTGCCATATTTCCAGATGAACGCCCCTCCTTTCCCTGTCAATAATTGAATGGAATATTGACCAAATCCAGTAATTTGTACACATATGGGTAGCTTAGATCTAGCGCAACAATTTGAGACCATCGCCAGCTTCATAGCGTTAGAACTCTTCGAGAAAATTCAAAACTCGCAAAAATGTTCTTCCCGTGAACTCTGTGTGCGTTCACCCATTTACTGCATTGTGACTGTTTAACGTTTGCCAAATTTCCAGATGAACGCCCCTCCTTTCCCTGTTCATAATTGAATGGAATATTGACCAAATCCAGTAATGTTTACACGTATGGGTAGCTTAGATCTAGCGCTGCAATTTGAGACCATCGCCAGCTTCATAGCGTTGGAACTCTTGGAGAAAATTCAAACCTCGCAAAAAATGTATTCCCGTGAACTCTGTGTGCGTTCTCCCGTTTACAGCAATTGTGACTGTTTAACGTTTGCCATATTTCCTGATGAACGCCCCTCTTTTCCCTGTTAATATTTGAATGGAATATTGACCAAATCCAGTAATGTTTACACGTATGGGTAGCTTAGATCTAGCGCTACAATTTGAGACCATCGCCAGCTTCATAGCGTTAGAACTCTTCGAGAAAATTCAAAACTCGCAAAAAACTTCTTCCCGTGAACTCTGTGTGCGTTCACCCATTTACTGCATTGTGACTGTTTAACGTTTGCCAAATTTCCAGATGAACGCCCCTCCTTTCCCTGTTCATAATTGAATGGAATATTGACCAAATCCAGTAATGTTTACACGTATGGGTAGCTTAGATCTAGCGCTACAATTTGAGAGCATCGCCAGCTTTATAGCGTTGGAACTCTTCGATAAAAATTACACCTCGCAACAAAAATATTCCCGTGAACTCTGTGTGCGTTCTCTCGTTTACAAGTATGAGTAGCTTAGGTCTAGCTCAACAATTTGAGACCATCGCCAGCTTCATAGCGTTAGAACTCTTTGAGAAAATTCAAACCTCGCAACAAATTTCTTCCCGGGAACTCTGTGTGCGTTCTCCCGTTTACTGCATTGTGACTGTTTAACGTTTGCCAAATTTCCAGATGAACGCCCCTCCTTTCCCTGTTAATAATTGAATGCAATATTGACCAAATCCATTATTTTTTACACGTATGAGTAGCTTAGATCTAGCGCTACAATTTGAGACCATCGCCAGCTTCATAGCGTTGAAACTCTTCGAGAAAATTCAAACCTCGCAAAAATATTCTTCCCGTGAACTCTGTGTGCGTTCTCCCGTTTACTGCATTGTGACTGTGTAACGTTTGCCAAAATTCCAGATGAACGCCCATCCTTTCCCTGTTCATAATTGAATGGAATATTGACCAAATCTAGTAATGTTTACACGTATGGGTAGCTTAGATCTAGCGCTACAATTTGAGACCATCGCCAGCTTCATAGCGTTGGAACTCTTGGAGAAAATTCAAACCTCGCAAAAAATGTATTCCCGTGAACTCTGTGTGCGTTCTCCCGTTTACTGCATTTTGACTGTGTAACGTTTGCCAAATTTCTAGATGAACGCCTCTCCTTTCCCTGTTCATAATTGAATAGAATATTGACCAAATCCAGTAATGTTTACAAATATGAGTAGCTTAGATCTAGCTCAACAATTTGAGACCATCGACAGCTTCATAGCATTAGAACTCTTCGAGAAAATTCAAACCTCGCAACAAATTTCTTCCCGTGAACTCTGTGTGCGTTCTCCCGTTTACTGCATTGTGACTGTTTAACGTTTGCCAAATTTCCAGATGAACGCCCATCCTTTCCCTGTTAATAATTGAATGGAATATTGACCAAATCCAGTAATGTTTACACGTATGGGTAGCTTAGATCTAGCGCTACAATTTGAGAGCATCGCCAGCTTTATAGCGTTGGAACTCTTCGATAAAAATTGCACCTCGCAACAAAAATATTCCCGTGAACTCTGTGTGCGTTCTCTCGTTTACAAGTATGAGTAGCTTAGGTCTAGCTCAACAATTTGAGACCATCGCCAGCTTCATAGCGTTAGAACTCTTTGAGAAAATTCAAACCTCGCAACAAATTTCTTCCCGGGAACTCTGTGTGCGTTCTCCCGTTTACTGCATTGTGACTGTTTAACGTTTGCCAAATTTCCAGATGAACGCCCCTCCTTTCCCTGTTAATAATTGAATGCAATATTGACCAAATCCATTATTTGTTACACGTATGAGTAGCTTAGATCTAGCGCTACAATTTGAGACCATCGCCAGCTTCATAGCGTTGAAACTCTTCGAGAAAATTCAAACCTCGCAAAAATATTCTTCCCGTGAACTCTGTGTGCGTTCTCCCGTTTACTGCATTGTGACTGTGTAACGTTTGCCAAAATTCCAGATGAACGCCCATCCTTTCCCTGTTCATAATTGAATGGAATATTGACCAAATCTAGTAATGTTTACACGTATGGGTAGCTTAGATCTAGCTCTACAATTTGAGACCATCGCCAGCTTCATAGCGTTGGAACTCTTGGAGAAAATTCAAACCTCGCAAAAAATATATTCCCGTGAACTCTGTGTGCGTTCTCCCGTTTACAGCAATTGTGACTGTTTAACGTTTGCCATATTTCCAGATGAACGCCCCTCATTTCCCTGTTAATATTTGAATGGAATATTGACCAAATCCAGTAATGTTTACACGTATGGGTAGCTTAGATCTAGCGCTACAATTTGAGACCATCGCCAGCTTCATAGCGTTGGAACTCTTCGAGAAAATCCAAACCTCGCAAAAAACTTCTTCCCGTGAACTCTGTGTGCGTTCTCCCGTTTACTGCATTTTGACTGTTTAGCGTTTGCCATATTTCCTGATGAACGCCCCTCCTTTCCCTGTCAATAATTGAATGGAATATTGACCAAATCCAGTAATTTGTACACATATGGGTAGCTTAGATCTAGCGCAACAATTTGAGACCATCGCCAGCTTCATAGCGTTAGAACTCTTCGAGAAAATTCAAAACTCGCAAAAATGTTCTTCCCGTGAACTCTGTGTGCGTTCACCCATTTACTGCATTGTGACTGTTTAACGTTTGCCAAATTTCCAGATGAACGCCCCTCCTTTCCCTGTTCATAATTGAATGGAATATTGACCAAATCCAGTAATGTTTACACGTATGGGTAGCTTAGATCTAGCGCTGCAATTTGAGACCATCGCCAGCTTCATAGCGTTGGAACTCTTGGAGAAAATTCAAACCTCGCAAAAAATGTATTCCCGTGAACTCTGTGTGCGTTCTCCCGTTTACAGCAATTGTGACTGTTTAACGTTTGCCATATTTCCTGATGAACGCCCCTCTTTTCCCTGTTAATATTTGAATGGAATATTGACCAAATCCAGTAATGTTTACACGTATGGGTAGCTTAGATCTAGCGCTACAATTTGAGACCATCGCCAGCTTCATAGCGTTAGAACTCTTCGAGAAAATTCAAAACTCGCAAAAAACTTCTTCCCGTGAACTCTGTGTGCGTTCACCCATTTACTGCATTGTGACTGTTTAACGTTTGCCAAATTTCCAGATGAACGCCCCTCCTTTCCCTGTTCATAATTGAATGGAATATTGACCAAATCCAGTAATGTTTACACGTATGGGTAGCTTAGATCTAGCGCTACAATTTGAGAGCATCGCCAGCTTTATAGCGTTGGAACTCTTCGATAAAAATTACACCTCGCAACAAAAATATTCCCGTGAACTCTGTGTGCGTTCTCTCGTTTACAAGTATGAGTAGCTTAGGTCTAGCTCAACAATTTGAGACCATCGCCAGCTTCATAGCGTTAGAACTCTTTGAGAAAATTCAAACCTCGCAACAAATTTCTTCCCGGGAACTCTGTGTGCGTTCTCCCGTTTACTGCATTGTGACTGTTTAACGTTTGCCAAATTTCCAGATGAACGCCCCTCCTTTCCCTGTTAATAATTGAATGCAATATTGACCAAATCCATTATTTTTTACACGTATGAGTAGCTTAGATCTAGCGCTACAATTTGAGACCATCGCCAGCTTCATAGCGTTGAAACTCTTCGAGAAAATTCAAACCTCGCAAAAATATTCTTCCCGTGAACTCTGTGTGCGTTCTCCCGTTTACTGCATTGTGACTGTGTAACGTTTGCCAAAATTCCAGATGAACGCCCATCCTTTCCCTGTTCATAATTGAATGGAATATTGACCAAATCTAGTAATGTTTACACGTATGGGTAGCTTAGATCTAGCGCTACAATTTGAGACCATCGCCAGCTTCATAGCGTTGGAACTCTTGGAGAAAATTCAAACCTCGCAAAAAATGTATTCCCGTGAACTCTGTGTGCGTTCTCCCGTTTACTGCATTTTGACTGTGTAACGTTTGCCAAATTTCTAGATGAACGCCTCTCCTTTCCCTGTTCATAATTGAATAGAATATTGACCAAATCCAGTAATGTTTACAAATATGAGTAGCTTAGATCTAGCTCAACAATTTGAGACCATCGACAGCTTCATAGCATTAGAACTCTTCGAGAAAATTCAAACCTCGCAACAAATTTCTTCCCGTGAACTCTGTGTGCGTTCTCCCGTTTACTGCATTGTGACTGTTTAACGTTTGCCAAATTTCCAGATGAACGCCCATCCTTTCCCTGTTAATAATTGAATGGAATATTGACCAAATCCAGTAATGTTTACACGTATGGGTAGCTTAGATCTAGCGCTACAATTTGAGAGCATCGCCAGCTTTATAGCGTTGGAACTCTTCGATAAAAATTGCACCTCGCAACAAAAATATTCCCGTGAACTCTGTGTGCGTTCTCTCGTTTACAAGTATGAGTAGCTTAGGTCTAGCTCAACAATTTGAGACCATCGCCAGCTTCATAGCGTTAGAACTCTTTGAGAAAATTCAAACCTCGCAACAAATTTCTTCCCGGGAACTCTGTGTGCGTTCTCCCGTTTACTGCATTGTGACTGTTTAACGTTTGCCAAATTTCCAGATGAACGCCCCTCCTTTCCCTGTTAATAATTGAATGCAATATTGACCAAATCCATTATTTGTTACACGTATGAGTAGCTTAGATCTAGCGCTACAATTTGAGACCATCGCCAGCTTCATAGCGTTGAAACTCTTCGAGAAAATTCAAACCTCGCAAAAATATTCTTCCCGTGAACTCTGTGTGCGTTCTCCCGTTTACTGCATTGTGACTGTGTAACGTTTGCCAAAATTCCAGATGAACGCCCATCCTTTCCCTGTTCATAATTGAATGGAATATTGACCAAATCTAGTAATGTTTACACGTATGGGTAGCTTAGATCTAGCTCTACAATTTGAGACCATCGCCAGCTTCATAGCGTTGGAACTCTTGGAGAAAATTCAAACCTCGCAAAAAATATATTCCCGTGAACTCTGTGTGCGTTCTCCCGTTTACAGCAATTGTGACTGTTTAACGTTTGCCATATTTCCAGATGAACGCCCCTCATTTCCCTGTTAATATTTGAATGGAATATTGACCAAATCCAGTAATGTTTACACGTATGGGTAGCTTAGATCTAGCGCTACAATTTGAGACCATCGCCAGCTTCATAGCGTTGGAACTCTTCGAGAAAATCCAAACCTCGCAAAAAACTTCTTCCCGTGAACTCTGTGTGCGTTCTCCCGTTTACTGCATTTTGACTGTTTAGCGTTTGCCATATTTCCTGATGAACGCCCCTCCTTTCCCTGTCAATAATTGAATGGAATATTGACCAAATCCAGTAATTTGTACACATATGGGTAGCTTAGATCTAGCGCAACAATTTGAGACCATCGCCAGCTTCATAGCGTTAGAACTCTTCGAGAAAATTCAAAACTCGCAAAAATGTTCTTCCCGTGAACTCTGTGTGCGTTCACCCATTTACTGCATTGTGACTGTTTAACGTTTGCCATATTTCCAGATGAACGCCCTCCTTTCCCTGTTCATAATTGAATGGAATATTGACCAAATCCAGTAATGTTTACACGTATGGGTAGCTTAGATCTAGCGCTACAATTTGAGACCATCGCCAGCTTCATAGCGTTAGAACTCTTCGAGAAAATTCAAAACTCGCAAAAAACGTCTTCCCGTGAACTCTGTGTGCGTTCACCCATTTACTGCATTGTGACTGTTTAACGTTTGCCAAATTTCCAGATGAACGCCCCTCCTTTCCCTGTTCATAATTGAATGGAATATTGACCAAATCCAGTAATGTTTACACGTATGGGTAGCTTAGATCTAGCGCTACAATTTGAGACCATCGCCAGCTTCATAGCGTTGGAACTCTTGGAGAAAATTCAAACCTCGCAAAAAATGTATTCCTGTGAACTCTGTGTGCGTTCTCCCGTTTACAGCAATTGTGACTGTTTAACGTTTGCCATATTTCCTGATGAACGCCCCTCCTTTCCCTGTTAATATTTGAATGGAATATTGACCAAATCCAGTAATGTTTACACGTATGGGTAGCTTAGATCTAGCGCTACAATTTGAGACCATCGCCAGCTTCATAGCGTTGGAACTCTTCGAGAAAATCCAAACCTCGCAAAAAAAATTCTTCCCGTGAACTCTGTGTGCGTTCTCCCGTTTACTGCATTTTGACTGTGTAACGTTTGCCAAATTTCTAGATGAACGCCTCTCCTTTCCCTGTTCATAATTGAATAGAATATTGACCAAATCCAGTAATGTTTACAAATATGAGTAGCTTAGATCTAGCTCAACAATTTGAGACCATCGACAGCTTCATAGCATTAGAACTCTTCGAGAAAATTCAAACCTCGCAACAAATTTCTTCCCGTGAACTCTGTGTGCGTTCTCCCGTTTACTGCATTGTGACTGTTTAACGTTTGCCAAATTTCCAGATGAACGCCCATCCTTTCCCTGTTAATAATTGAATGGAATATTGACCAAATCCAGTAATGTTTACACGTATGGGTAGCTTAGATCTAGCGCTACAATTTGAGAGCATCGCCAGCTTTATAGCGTTGGAACTCTTCGATAAAAATTGCACCTCGCAACAAAAATATTCCCGTGAACTCTGTGTGCGTTCTCTCGTTTACAAGTATGAGTAGCTTAGGTCTAGCTCAACAATTTGAGACCATCGCCAGCTTCATAGCGTTAGAACTCTTTGAGAAAATTCAAACCTCGCAACAAATTTCTTCCCGGGAACTCTGTGTGCGTTCTCCCGTTTACTGCATTGTGACTGTTTAACGTTTGCCAAATTTCCAGATGAACGCCCCTCCTTTCCCTGTTAATAATTGAATGCAATATTGACCAAATCCATTATTTGTTACACGTATGAGTAGCTTAGATCTAGCGCTACAATTTGAGACCATCGCCAGCTTCATAGCGTTGAAACTCTTCGAGAAAATTCAAACCTCGCAAAAATATTCTTCCCGTGAACTCTGTGTGCGTTCTCCCGTTTACTGCATTGTGACTGTGTAACGTTTGCCAAAATTCCAGATGAACGCCCATCCTTTCCCTGTTCATAATTGAATGGAATATTGACCAAATCTAGTAATGTTTACACGTATGGGTAGCTTAGATCTAGCTCTACAATTTGAGACCATCGCCAGCTTCATAGCGTTGGAACTCTTGGAGAAAATTCAAACCTCGCAAAAAATATATTCCCGTGAACTCTGTGTGCGTTCTCCCGTTTACAGCAATTGTGACTGTTTAACGTTTGCCATATTTCCAGATGAACGCCCCTCATTTCCCTGTTAATATTTGAATGGAATATTGACCAAATCCAGTAATGTTTACACGTATGGGTAGCTTAGATCTAGCGCTACAATTTGAGACCATCGCCAGCTTCATAGCGTTGGAACTCTTCGAGAAAATCCAAACCTCGCAAAAAACTTCTTCCCGTGAACTCTGTGTGCGTTCTCCCGTTTACTGCATTTTGACTGTTTAGCGTTTGCCATATTTCCTGATGAACGCCCCTCCTTTCCCTGTCAATAATTGAATGGAATATTGACCAAATCCAGTAATTTGTACACATATGGGTAGCTTAGATCTAGCGCAACAATTTGAGACCATCGCCAGCTTCATAGCGTTAGAACTCTTCGAGAAAATTCAAAACTCGCAAAAATGTTCTTCCCGTGAACTCTGTGTGCGTTCACCCATTTACTGCATTGTGACTGTTTAACGTTTGCCATATTTCCAGATGAACGCCCTCCTTTCCCTGTTCATAATTGAATGGAATATTGACCAAATCCAGTAATGTTTACACGTATGGGTAGCTTAGATCTAGCGCTACAATTTGAGACCATCGCCAGCTTCATAGCGTTAGAACTCTTCGAGAAAATTCAAAACTCGCAAAAAACGTCTTTCCGTGAACTCTGTGTGCGTTCACCCATTTACTGCATTGTGACTGTTTAACGTTTGCCAAATTTCCAGATGAACGCCCCTCCTTTCCCTGTTCATAATTGAATGGAATATTGACCAAATCCAGTAATGTTTACACGTATGGGTAGCTTAGATCTAGCGCTACAATTTGAGACCATCGCCAGCTTCATAGCGTTGAAACTCTTCGAGAAAATTCAAACCTCGCAAAAATATTCTTCCCGTGAACTCTGTGTGCGTTCTCCCGTTTACTGCATTGTGACTGTGTAACGTTTGCCAAAATTCCAGATGAACGCCCATCCTTTCCCTGTTCATAATTGAATGGAATATTGACCAAATCTAGTAATGTTTACACGTATGGGTAGCTTAGATCTAGCTCTACAATTTGAGACCATCGCCAGCTTCATAGCGTTGGAACTCTTGGAGAAAATTCAAACCTCGCAAAAAATATATTCCCGTGAACTCTGTGTGCGTTCTCCCGTTTACAGCAATTGTGACTGTTTAACGTTTGCCATATTTCCAGATGAACGCCCCTCATTTCCCTGTTAATATTTGAATGGAATATTGACCAAATCCAGTAATGTTTACACGTATGGGTAGCTTAGATCTAGCGCTACAATTTGAGACCATCGCCAGCTTCATAGCGTTGGAACTCTTCGAGAAAATCCAAACCTCGCAAAAAACTTCTTCCCGTGAACTCTGTGTGCGTTCTCCCGTTTACTGCATTTTGACTGTTTAGCGTTTGCCATATTTCCTGATGAACGCCCCTCCTTTCCCTGTCAATAATTGAATGGAATATTGACCAAATCCAGTAATTTGTACACATATGGGTAGCTTAGATCTAGCGCAACAATTTGAGACCATCGCCAGCTTCATAGCGTTAGAACTCTTCGAGAAAATTCAAAACTCGCAAAAATGTTCTTCCCGTGAACTCTGTGTGCGTTCACCCATTTACTGCATTGTGACTGTTTAACGTTTGCCATATTTCCAGATGAACGCCCTCCTTTCCCTGTTCATAATTGAATGGAATATTGACCAAATCCAGTAATGTTTAGACGTATGGGTAGCTTAGATCTAGCGCTACAATTTGAGACCATCGCCAGCTTCATAGCGTTAGAACTCTTCGAGAAAATTCAAAACTCGCAAAAAACGTCTTCCCGTGAACTCTGTGTGCGTTCACCCATTTACTGCATTGTGACTGTTTAACGTTTGCCAAATTTCCAGATGAACGCCCCTCCTTTCCCTGTTCATAATTGAATGGAATATTGACCAAATCCAGTAATGTTTACACGTATGGGTAGCTTAGATCTAGCGCTACAATTTGAGACCATCGCCAGCTTCATAGCGTTGGAACTCTTGGAGAAAATTCAAACCTCGCAAAAAATGTATTCCTGTGAACTCTGTGTGCGTTCTCCCGTTTACAGCAATTGTGACTGTTTAACGTTTGCCATATTTCCTGATGAACGCCCCTCCTTTCCCTGTTAATATTTGAATGGAATATTGACCAAATCCAGTAATGTTTACACGTATGGGTAGCTTAGATCTAGCGCTACAATTTGAGACCATCGCCAGCTTCATAGCGTTGGAACTCTTCGAGAAAATCCAAACCTCGCAAACAAAATTCTTCCCGTGAACTCTGTGTGCGTTCTCCCGTTTACTGCATTTTGACTGTGTAACGTTTGCCAAATTTCTAGATGAACGCCCCTCCTTTCCCTGTTCATAATTGAATGGAATATTGACCAAATCCAGTAATGTTTACAAGTATGAGTAGCTTAGATCTAGCTCAACAATTTGATACCATCGACAGCTTCATAGCATTAGAACTCTTCGAGAAAATTCAAACCTCGCAACAAATTTCTTCCCGTGAACTCTGTGTGCGTTCTCCCGTTTACTGCATTGTGACTGTTTAACGTTTGCCAAATTTCCAGATGAACGCCCATCCTTTCCCTGTTAATAATTGAATGGAATATTGACCAAATCCAGTAATGTTTACACGTATGGGTAGCTTAGATCTAGCGCTACAATTTGAGAGCATCGCCAGCTTTATAGCGTTGGAACTCTTCGATAAAAATTACACCTCGCAACAAAAATATTCCCGTGAACTCTGTGTGCGTTCTCTCGTTTACAAGTATGAGTAGCTTAGGTCTAGCTCAACAATTTGAGACCATCGCCAGCTTCATAGCGTTAGAACTCTTTGAGAAAATTCAAACCTCGCAACAAATTTCTTCCCGTGAACTCTGTGTGCGTTCTCCCGTTTACTGCATTGTGACTGTTTAACGTTTGCCAAATTTCCAGATGAACGCCCCTCCTTTCCCTGTTAATAATTGAATGCAATATTGACCAAATCCATTATTTTTTACACGTATGAGTAGCTTAGATCTAGCGCTACAATTTGAGACCATCGCCAGCTTCATAGCGTTGAAACTCTTCGAGAAAATTCAAACCTCGCAAAAATATTCTTCCCGTGAACTCTGTGTGCGTTCTCCCGTTTACTGCATTGTGACTGTTTAACGTTTGCCAAAATTCCAGATGAACGCCCCTCCTTTCCCTGTTCATAATTGAATGGAATATTGACCAAATCCAGTAATGTTTACAAGTATGAGTAGCTTAGATCTAGCTCAACAATTTGAGACCATCGACAGCTTCATAGCATTAGAACTCTTCGAGAAAATTCAAACCTCGCAACAAATTTCTTCCCGTGAACTCTGTGTGCGTTCTCCCGTTTACTGCATTGTGACTGTTTAACGTTTGCCAAATTTCCAGATGAACGCCCATCCTTTCCCTGTTAATAATTGAATGGAATATTGACCAAATCCAGTAATGTTTACACGTATGGGTAGCTTAGATCTAGCGCTACAATTTGAGAGCATCGCCAGCTTTATAGCGTTGGAACTCTTCGATAAAAATTACACCTCGCAACAAAAATATTCCCGTGAACTCTGTGTGCGTTCTCTCGTTTACAAGTATGAGTAGCTTAGGTCTAGCTCAACAATTTGAGACCATCGCCAGCTTCATAGCGTTAGAACTCTTTGAGAAAATTCAAACCTCGCAACAAATTTCTTCCCGGGAACTCTGTGTGCGTTCTCCCGTTTACTGCATTGTGACTGTTTAACGTTTGCCAAATTTCCAGATGAACGCCCCTCCTTTCCCTGTTAATAATTGAATGCAATATTGACCAAATCCATTATTTTTTACACGTATGAGTAGCTTAGATCTAGCGCTACAATTTGAGACCATCGCCAGCTTCATAGCGTTGAAACTCTTCGAGAAAATTCAAACCTCGCAAAAATATTCTTCCCGTGAACTCTGTGTGCGTTCTCCCGTTTACTGCATTGTGACTGTGTAACGTTTGCCAAAATTCCAGATGAACGCCCATCCTTTCCCTGTTCATAATTGAATGGAATATTGACCAAATCTAGTAATGTTTACACGTATGGGTAGCTTAGATCTAGCGCTACAATTTGAGACCATCGCCAGCTTCATAGCGTTGGAACTCTTGGAGAAAATTCAAACCTCGCAAAAAATGTATTCCCGTGAACTCTGTGTGCGTTCTCCCGTTTACTGCATTTTGACTGTGTAACGTTTGCCAAATTTCTAGATGAACGCCTCTCCTTTCCCTGTTCATAATTGAATGGAATATTGACCAAATCCAGTAATGTTTACAAGTATGAGTAGCTTAGATCTAGCTCAACAATTTGAGACCATCGACAGCTTCATAGCATTAGAACTCTTCGAGAAAATTCAAACCTCGCAACAAATTTCTTCCCGTGAACTCTGTGTGCGTTCTCCCGTTTACTGCATTGTGACTGTTTAACGTTTGCCAAATTTCCAGATGAACGCCCATCCTTTCCCTGTTAATAATTGAATGGAATATTGACCAAATCCAGTAATGTTTACACGTATGGGTAGCTTAGATCTAGCGCTACAATTTGAGAGCATCGCCAGCTTTATAGCGTTGGAACTCTTCGATAAAAATTGCAACTCGCAACAAAAATATTCCCGTGAACTCTGTGTGCGTTCTCTCGTTTACAAGTATGAGTAGCTTAGGTCTAGCTCAACAATTTGAGACCATCGCCAGCTTCATAGCGTTAGAACTCTTTGAGAAAATTCAAACCTCGCAACAAATTTCTTCCCGGGAACTCTGTGTGCGTTCTCCCGTTTACTGCATTGTGACTGTTTAACGTTTGCCAAATTTCCAGATGAACGCCCCTCCTTTCCCTGTTAATAATTGAATGCAATATTGACCAAATCCATTATTTTTTACACGTATGAGTAGCTTAGATCTAGCGCTACAATTTGAGACCATCGCCAGCTTCATAGCGTTGAAACTCTTCGAGAAAATTCAAACCTCGCAAAAATATTCTTCCCGTGAACTCTGTGTGCGTTCTCCCGTTTACTGCATTGTGACTGTGTAACGTTTGCCAAAATTCCAGATGAACGCCCATCCTTTCCCTGTTCATAATTGAATGGAATATTGACCAAATCTAGTAATGTTTACACGTATGGGTAGCTTAGATCTAGCTCTACAATTTGAGACCATCGCCAGCTTCATAGCGTTGGAACTCTTGGAGAAAATTCAAACCTCGCAAAAAATATATTCCCGTGAACTCTGTGTGCGTTCTCCCGTTTACAGCAATTGTGACTGTTTAACGTTTGCCATATTTCCAGATGAACGCCCCTCATTTCCCTGTTAATATTTGAATGGAATATTGACCAAATCCAGTAATGTTTACACGTATGGGTAGCTTAGATCTAGCGCTACAATTTGAGACCATCGCCAGCTTCATAGCGTTGGAACTCTTCGAGAAAATCCAAACCTCGCAAAAAACTTCTTCCCGTGAACTCTGTGTGCGTTCTCCCGTTTACTGCATTTTGACTGTTTAGCGTTTGCCATATTTCCTGATGAACGCCCCTCCTTTCCCTGTCAATAATTGAATGGAATATTGACCAAATCCAGTAATTTGTACACATATGGGTAGCTTAGATCTAGCGCAACAATTTGAGACCATCGCCAGCTTCATAGCGTTAGAACTCTTCGAGAAAATTCAAAACTCGCAAAAATGTTCTTCCCGTGAACTCTGTGTGCGTTCACCCATTTACTGCATTGTGACTGTTTAACGTTTGCCATATTTCCAGATGAACGCCCTCCTTTCCCTGTTCATAATTGAATGGAATATTGACCAAATCCAGTAATGTTTACACGTATGGGTAGCTTAGATCTAGCGCTACAATTTGAGACCATCGCCAGCTTCATAGCGTTAGAACTCTTCGAGAAAATTCAAAACTCGCAAAAAACGTCTTCCCGTGAACTCTGTGTGCGTTCACCCATTTACTGCATTGTGACTGTTTAACGTTTGCCAAATTTCCAGATGAACGCCCCCCCTTTCCCTGTTCATAATTGAATGGAATATTGACCAAATCCAGTAATGTTTACACGTATGGGTAGCTTAGATCTAGCGCTACAATTTGAGACCATCGCCAGCTTCATAGCGTTGGAACTCTTGGAGAAAATTCAAACCTCGCAAAAAATGTATTCCTGTGAACTCTGTGTGCGTTCTCCCGTTTACAGCAATTGTGACTGTTTAACGTTTGCCATATTTCCTGATGAACGCCCCTCCTTTCCCTGTTAATATTTGAATGGAATATTGACCAAATCCAGTAATGTTTACACGTATGGGTAGCTTAGATCTAGCGCTACAATTTGAGACCATCGCCAGCTTCATAGCGTTAGAACTCTTCGAGAAAATTCAAAACTCGCAAAAAACGTCTTCCCGTGAACTCTGTGTGCGTTCACCCATTTACTGCATTGTGACTGTTTAACGTTTGCCAAATTTCCAGATGAACGCCCCCCCTTTCCCTGTTCATAATTGAATGGAATATTGACCAAATCCAGTAATGTTTACACGTATGGGTAGCTTAGATCTAGCGCTACAATTTGAGACCATCGCCAGCTTCATAGCGTTGGAACTCTTGGAGAAAATTCAAACCTCGCAAAAAATGTATTCCTGTGAACTCTGTGTGCGTTCTCCCGTTTACAGCAATTGTGACTGTTTAACGTTTGCCATATTTCCTGATGAACGCCCCTCCTTTCCCTGTTAATATTTGAATGGAATATTGACCAAATCCAGTAATGTTTACACGTATGGGTAGCTTAGATCTAGCGCTACAATTTGAGACCATCGCCAGCTTCATAGCGTTGGGACTCTTCGAGAAAATCCAAACCTCGCAAAAAAAATTCTTCCCGTGAACTCTGTGTGCGTTCTCCCGTTTACTGCATTTTGACTGTGTAACGTTTGCCAAATTTCTAGATGAACGCCCCTCCTTTCCCTGTTCATAATTGAATGGAATATTGACCAAATCCAGTAATGTTTACAAGTATGAGTAGCTTAGATCTAGCTCAACAATTTGATACCATCGACAGCTTCATAGCATTAGAACTCTTCGAGAAAATTCAAACCTCGCAACAAATTTCTTCCCGTGAACTCTGTGTGCGTTCTCCCGTTTACTGCATTGTGACTGTTTAACGTTTGCCAAATTTCCAGATGAACGCCCATCCTTTCCCTGTTAATAATTGAATGGAATATTGACCAAATCCAGTAATGTTTACACGTATGGGTAGCTTAGATCTAGCGCTACAATTTGAGAGCATCGCCAGCTTTATAGCGTTGGAACTCTTCGATAAAAATTACACCTCGCAACAAAAATATTCCCGTGAACTCTGTGTGCGTTCTCTCGTTTACAAGTATGAGTAGCTTAGGTCTAGCTCAACAATTTGAGACCATCGCCAGCTTCATAGCGTTAGAACTCTTTGAGAAAATTCAAACCTCGCAACAAATTTCTTCCCGTGAACTCTGTGTGCGTTCTCCCGTTTACTGCATTGTGACTGTTTAACGTTTGCCAAATTTCCAGATGAACGCCCCTCCTTTCCCTGTTAATAATTGAATGGAATATTGACCAAATCCAGTAATGTTTACACGTATGGGTAGCTTAGATCTAGCGCTACAATTTGAGAGCATCGCCAGCTTTATAGCGTTGGAACTCTTCGATAAAAATTGCACCTCGCAACAAAAATATTCCCGTGAACTCTGTGTGCGTTCTCTCGTTTACAAGTATGAGTAGCTTAGGTCTAGCTCAACAATTTGAGACCATCGCCAGCTTCATAGCGTTGAAACTCTTCGAGAAAATTCAAACCTCGCAAAAATATTCTTCCCGTGAACTCTGTGTGCGTTCTCCCGTTTACTGCATTGTGACTGTGTAACGTTTGCCAAAATTCCAGATGAACGCCCATCCTTTCCCTGTTCATAATTGAATGGAATATTGACCAAATCTAGTAATGTTTACACGTATGGGTAGCTTAGATCTAGCTCTACAATTTGAGACCATCGCCAGCTTCATAGCGTTGGAACTCTTGGAGAAAATTCAAACCTCGCAAAAAATATATTCCCGTGAACTCTGTGTGCGTTCTCCCGTTTACAGCAATTGTGACTGTTTAACGTTTGCCATATTTCCAGATGAACGCCCCTCATTTCCCTGTTAATATTTGAATGGAATATTGACCAAATCCAGTAATGTTTACACGTATGGGTAGCTTAGATCTAGCGCTACAATTTGAGACCATCGCCAGCTTCATAGCGTTGGAACTCTTCGAGAAAATCCAAACCTCGCAAAAAACTTCTTCCCGTGAACTCTGTGTGCGTTCTCCCGTTTACTGCATTTTGACTGTTTAGCGTTTGCCATATTTCCTGATGAACGCCCCTCCTTTCCCTGTCAATAATTGAATGGAATATTGACCAAATCCAGTAATTTGTACACATATGGGTAGCTTAGATCTAGCGCAACAATTTGAGACCATCGCCAGCTTCATAGCGTTAGAACTCTTCGAGAAAATTCAAAACTCGCAAAAATGTTCTTCCCGTGAACTCTGTGTGCGTTCACCTATTTACTGCATTGTGACTGTTTAACGTTTGCCATATTTCCAGATGAACGCCCTCCTTTCCCTGTTCATAATTGAATGGAATATTGACCAAATCCAGTAATGTTTACACGTATGGGTAGCTTAGATCTAGCGCTACAATTTGAGACCATCGCCAGCTTCATAGCGTTAGAACTCTTCGAGAAAATTCAAAACTCGCAAAAAACGTCTTCCCGTGAACTCTGTGTGCGTTCACCCATTTACTGCATTGTGACTGTTTAACGTTTGCCAAATTTCCAGATGAACGCCCCTCCTTTCCCTGTTCATAATTGAATGGAATATTGACCAAATCCAGTAATGTTTACACGTATGGGTAGCTTAGATCTAGCGCTACAATTTGAGACCATCGCCAGCTTCATAGCGTTGGAACTCTTGGAGAAAATTCAAACCTCGCAAAAAATGTATTCCTGTGAACTCTGTGTGCGTTCTCCCGTTTACAGCAATTGTGACTGTTTAACGTTTGCCATATTTCCTGATGAACGCCCCTCCTTTCCCTGTTAATATTTGAATGGAATATTGACCAAATCCAGTAATGTTTACACGTATGGGTAGCTTAGATCTAGCGCTACAATTTGAGACCATCGCCAGCTTCATAGCGTTGGAACTCTTCGAGAAAATCCAAACCTCGCAAAAAAAATTCTTCCCGTGAACTCTGTGTGCGTTCTCCCGTTTACTGCATTTTGACTGTGTAACGTTTGCCAAATTTCTAGATGAACGCCCCTCCTTTCCCTGTTCATAATTGAATGGAATATTGACCAAATCCAGTAATGTTTACAAGTATGAGTAGCTTAGATCTAGCTCAACAATTTGATACCATCGACAGCTTCATAGCATTAGAACTCTTCGAGAAAATTCAAACCTCGCAACAAATTTCTTCCCGTGAACTCTGTGTGCGTTCTCCCGTTTACTGCATTGTGACTGTTTAACGTTTGCCAAATTTCCAGATGAACGCCCATCCTTTCCCTGTTAATAATTGAATGGAATATTGACCAAATCCAGTAATGTTTACACGTATGGGTAGCTTAGATCTAGCGCTACAATTTGAGAGCATCGCCAGCTTTATAGCGTTGGAACTCTTCGATAAAAATTACACCTCGCAACAAAAATATTCCCGTGAACTCTGTGTGCGTTCTCTCGTTTACAAGTATGAGTAGCTTAGGTCTAGCTCAACAATTTGAGACCATCGCCAGCTTCATAGCGTTAGAACTCTTTGAGAAAATTCAAACCTCGCAACAAATTTCTTCCCGTGAACTCTGTGTGCGTTCTCCCGTTTACTGCATTGTGACTGTTTAACGTTTGCCAAATTTCCAGATGAACGCCCCTCCTTTCCCTGTTAATAATTGAATGCAATATTGACCAAATCCATTATTTTTTACACGTATGAGTAGCTTAGATCTAGCGCTACAATTTGAGACCATCGCCAGCTTCATAGCGTTGAAACTCTTCGAGAAAATTCAAACCTCGCAAAAATATTCTTCCCGTGAACTCTGTGTGCGTTCTCCCGTTTACTGCATTGTGACTGTTTAACGTTTGCCAAAATTCCAGATGAACGCCCCTCCTTTCCCTGTTCATAATTGAATGGAATATTGACCAAATCTAGTAATGTTTACACATATGGGTAGCTTAGATCTAGCGCAACAATTTGAGACCATCGCCAGCTTCATAGCGTGGGAACTCTTGGAGAAAATTCAAAACTCGCAAATAAATTCTTCCCGTGAACTCTGTGTGCGTTCTTCCGTTTACTGCATTGTGACTGTTCAACGTTTGCCAAATTTCCAGATGAACGCCCCTCCTTTCCCTGTTCATAATTGAATGGAATATTGACCAAATCCAGTAATGTTTACACGTATGGGTAGCTTAGATCTAGCGCTACAATTTGAGACCATCGCCAGCTTCATAGCGTTGGAACTCTTGGAGAAAATTCAAACCTCGCAAAAAATGTATTCCCGTGAACTCTGTGTGCGTTCTCCCGTTTACAGCAATTGTGACTGTTTAACGTTTGCCATATTTCCTGATGAACGCCCCTCCTTTCCCTGTTAATATTTGAATGGAATATTGACCAAATCCAGTAATGTTTACACGTATGGGTAGCTTAGATCTAGCGCTACAATTTGAGACCATCGCCAGCTTCATAGCGTTGGAACTCTTCGAGAAAATCCAAACCTCGCAAAACCTTCTTCCCGTGAACTCTGTGTGCGTTCTCCCGTTTACTGCATTTTGACTGTGTAACGTTTGCCAAATTTCTAGATGAACGCCCCTCCTTTCCCTGTTCATAATTGAATGGAATATTGACCAAATCCAGTAATGTTTACAAGTATGAGTAGCTTAGATCTAGCTCAACAATTTGAGACCATCGACAGCTTCATAGCATTAGAACTCTTCGAGAAAATTCAAACCTCGCAACAAATTTCTTCCCGTGAACTCTGTGTGCGTTCTCCCGTTTACTGCATTGTGACTGTTTAACGTTTGCCAAATTTCCAGATGAACGCCCCTCATTTCCCTGTTAATAATTGAATGCAATATTGACCAAATCCATTATTTTTTACACGTATGAGTAGCTTAGATCTAGCGCTACAATTTGAGACCATCGCCAGCTTCATAGCGTTGAAACTCTTCGAGAAAATTCAAACCTCGCAAAAATATTCTTCCCGTGAACTCTGTGTGCGTTCTCCCGTTTATTGCATTGTGACTGTTTAACGTTTGCCAAAATTCCAGATGAACGCCCCTCCTTTCCCTGTTCATAATTGAATGGAATATTTACCAAATCTAGTAATGTTTACACATATGGGTAGCTTAGATCTAGCGCAACAATTTGAGACCATCGCCAGCTTCATAGCGTTAGAACTCTTTGAGAAAATTCAAAACTCGCAAAAAAATTCTTCCCGTGAACTCTGTGTGCGTTCTTCCGTTTACTGCATTGTGACTGTTCAACGTTTGCCAAATTTCCAGATGAACGCCCCTCCTTTCCCTGTTAATAATTGAATGGAATATTGACTAAATGCAGTATTTTTTACACGTATGGGTAGCTTAGATCTAGCGCTACAATTTGAGACCATCGCCAGCTTCATAGCGTTGAAACTCTTCGTGAAAATCCAAACCTCGCAAAAATATTCTTCCCGTGAACTCTGTGTGCGTTCTCCCGTTTACTGCATTGTGACTGTGTAACGTTTGCCAAATTTCCAGATGAACGCCCATCCTTCCACATGCAACTGTACTAACACAGAGATTAACTGTCATCCCACCGGTGCCTGAATACACTGACAGACACCCACATATGGATGTGTGTAATGCTGTGTTTATTTCGTCTGTAGTTATAATTGAAAACTGGTTAGGAAAGAAAGACAAAACTTCACTTAAGAGAATTCAACGTAAGGCAGCTCGCTTTGTAACCGCACGGACATGTTGAAAAAACCTGGGCTGGATAACTCTAGAAGAACGCCGGGCAGGTTAACGTTCTTATACAAAGCCTTTAATAATATGACGGCATTCCAGAATGATAAGCTACCCAAAAAATCTACTAGGTCAACCAGGGGCTGCATTGCCAACTCAACATTTATTCCACTTTATACTAAAAAGGACTGCTACAAGTTTTCCCTCATTCCACGTACGATCCCTCAGTGGAACCTTCTTCCACTCCCCACACAGGATTAAGCTACTACTGCTGATAACTTCAAATCAGACCTATCAAAATTTGAATATCGGGGACCTCATAAGCCATGCCGACCCACTCAGCTAGATTTTCGTTCTGCCAGCTCTACGCCTGCGTGTTTATAACCCTTTCGAGGGTGGTTACACACTAGCTGCCAACATTTGAAAATTCCAATTAGTAACAAAATATCGCGGCGCGGCACATCGCGGCGCGGCGCAGTGCGGAACAGCCTTTGACATGTACATGTATGTACATAATTTGTATGAAATTTCAATGTTTTTCTTTTGTGTGGCCCCACAGAGTAAATTGCATTGTATCATTAAAAAAAAAAACATACATATAGATCCTTGTGTTGTCATCTCTCAGTCATGTCAGTGCTTTGTAGGTAGGCCTAGCTGATTTGTCTCCCTTTAAAAAATATCTGTCAAATTCATCACTGTATTTCTTACTATAAAATTTTCCTTTCTGTCTACCTTGGGAAGCCGTGAGAAACGATGAAATCTCGAAAAATTCTGTAAAGTGTTCAAACTAACACTCAGTAACAGTTAAACTTGACAATCGCGATGTACACCTGGGATAACATTAAACTCACGATGTGCTGTGCTGCGTTCGTGCACATGTTTTCCTGCATTTTCATCACGTTCATGCCGTTTATCAAGTGCTATTTCTCTTCCCGCAAAACAGCGAAATTCTCACCGGATTATCTACTGTAAAAATGTCCTTTCATCTATTCCCTTCCAAAGTCTTGTTTCACAATGCAATCTGAGAAAGTTCGTAACATTTTGACAGTTCAGGACTGCAGGAAACCATCTTGAAAATACATGCAGGCCTATACAGCACGCGTAATTTTTTTTTCCTAGGATGGTTGGGGCAATTATCATAAATGGGCGTACCTTGGCCCTCGCGCATGCGTAAGTGTTACTCATTTCGCTGTACACACAGGCACTGCATTGCCCAGGCTAGTGCAGTTGTAGTCTTGGTTCAAGACGTTGTTACGTATATACGCGATAACCGGCCGCCGCGAGAGGGCGTTATCACGACAAACATAATAGCCGCGAACCGCCAGTAACAACGTCTTGGGAATCTTGTAGAAGCCGTGTTGTGCGCACGCACCTGCTTAGCCTAATGTTGCAGCGCGCATTATGAATACATAAAAACATGCATTATGCATAGATCTAACCCCCTGACTACTACCGCCCGAGTGTTAGTATATGAAGATAAAGGTACAGCAGGTCCGTGCTATTTAGATTGTTTGGTAGGGCCGAGGGGGGATCGGGAATGAACTAAAAAGTTCCGGAATGATGGAAATATAACGGGGCTGAATATGATAATTGATGTATTATAATGGTGCTGAGGAGACCTTGTTAGGTGATTTGATTGAGATATAAAATAAAAAAGGCCGTGATAATAATAAAACAAATAGCTCACGAGGCCCTCTTTACGGCCGGGGAAAACGGAGATTGTCGTACTCTGGTGATTCGATTGTCACACAGTTCACAAAGATACTGAGACGCACTCTAGATCTCCTGCGGGTTTTCTCCACTGGTGAAACTCGACAAAAATTCAGGCTCATGTTTGCTTTGAGGCTGGACGCGAATCCCAGCCGAGACAGCAGCGATTCCCCTACCTCCGAGTCGACTTCAATTCAACGGACGACTTGTCTCCACGGACGACTTAATTGTCTTCCCATTTGACGCAAAGACGGTCGAGTCGGCCAACGGTCGAGTTGTCCGAGCCCCTGCGGTTTAATATAACGGAGAGGTATTTCTTGCATGTAACAAGTAATTTCCCGCAGATTACACACCATCACCCAGGTTGCCTGCCCGGTCCCGCCCGGCACCTTACCCGTTGTATCTCCCTCGCATCGATCGTCACAGTTGCAAGACGTCGCAGGCGAACACGAGCGGTGAACACTGCAGCCGCTAGCGCATAGCCGGCCGGCTGCCTGCAATTAATGCAAAGCAGAGCAAGCAGCTTCGATCGCGAACTTACCAGTGCCCCTTCGGCGCGCGCCAGTAGTATAGATAGCTACCAGAGTATTGTGCAACTTTATGGCAGCTCTTTTTCGTATGTGCGCGTGCGTGAAGGAAAATTTTCCTCATTTTCATACAAAATTGACGCATGCGCACTAGTTTCCCCCCATTTTTCGGGGGGAGATTTTACAAGATTCCCAAGACGTTGTTACTGGCGGTTCGTGGCTATTAATAGTTCGTGGCTAATAACGCCCTCTCGCGGCGGCTGGTTATCGCGTATTATACGTAACAACGTCTTGAACCAAGACTAGTGCAGTTGTGGCATTAAGCCGTGGGTTATATAGAGAGAGTTTTGGCGTGATCAAAATGTACCTTTTTATACGAAGCCCGGGAAGGGACAGTGAGAAATATTTTTTTTCCAGCTGCTAAATCGTTCAAACGATTTAATAAATCGTTCAAACGAATTAATAAATCGTTCAAACGAATTAGCTAAATCGTTCAAACGAATTAATAAATCGTTCAAACGAATTAATAAATCGTTCAAACGATTTAATAAATCGTTCAAACGAATTAGCTAAATCGTTCAAACGAATTAACAAATCGTTCAAACGAATTAACAAATCGTTCAAACGAATTAACAAATCGTTCAAACGAATTAACAAATCGTTCAAACGAATTAACAAATCGTTCAAACGAATTAACAAATCGTTCAAACGAATTAGCTAAATCGTTCAAACGAATTAGCTAATTCGTTCAAACGAATTAATAAATCGTTCAAACGAATTAACAAATCGTTCAAACGAATTAATAAATCGTTCAAACGAATTAGCTAAATCGTTCAAACGAATTAACAAATCGTTCAAACGAATTAATAAATCGTTCAAACGAATTAGCTAAATCGTTCAAACGAATTAGCTAAACCGTTCAAACGAATTAATAAATCGATTTAGCTAATTCGTTTGAACGACTAATCAAATCGTCAAACAATCCACAAGGGAAACTGACTACGTAAACTTGAATACAATTTCAAAGTGAACAAAGAAACTGGCAGGAGCGGGATTCGAACCTGCGACCTCCGGGTTACCGTACTGGCGCTCTACCAACTGAGCTATCTTGCCCTATGTTGGCGGTCTCCCAAATTGTCAGTATCTTTGTTCGGGTGGGCGCTAGTCAAGGTCATAAACCCAGCGCCGGTACGGTAACCCGGAGGTCGCAGGTTCGAATCCCGCTCCTGCCAGTTTCTTTGTTCACTTTCAAAATGTATTCAAATTTACCTAGTCAGTTTCCCTTGTGGGTTGTTTGACGAATTATAAGTTAAAAAGTCGTATCCTCATTGAATGATCCCCACAATGTCGCTTCCTAGGTTGTATCGTAAAATTGGGTGTGATCCCTGGCTATACGGCATTCTGGGTTTATGACTTCTGACTAGCGCCCACCCGAACAAAGATACTGACAATTTGGGAGACCGCCAACATAGGGCAAGATAGCTCAGTTGGTAGAGCGCCAGTACGGAACCCGGAGGTTGCAGGTTCGAATCCCGCTCGTGCCAGTTTCTTTGTTCCCTTTGAAATTGTATTCAAATTGAAATTGTATTTAAATTTACCTAGTCAGTTTCCCTTGTGAATTGTTTGACGATTTGATTAGTCGTTCAAACGAATTAGCTAAATCGATTTATTAATTCGTTTGAACGATTTAGCTAATTCGTTTGAACGATTTAGCTAATTCGTTTGAACGATTTATTAATTCGTTTGAACGATTTGTTAATTCGTTTGAACGATTTAGCTAATTCGTTTGAACGATTTATTAATTCGTTTGAACGATTTGTTAATTCGTTTGAACGATTTATTAATTCGTTTGAACGATTTGTTAATTCGTTTGAACGATTTATTAATTCGTTTGAACGATTTAGCTAATTCGTTTGAACGATTTGTTAATTCGTTTGAACGATTTGTTAATTCGTTTGAACGATTTGTTAATTCGTTTGAACGATTTGTTAATTCGTTTGAAAGATTTATTAATTCGTTTGAACGATTTAGCTAAATCGTTTGAACGATTTATTAATTCGTTTGAACGATTTGTTAATTCGTTTGAACGATTTATTAATTCGTTTGAACGATTTAGCTAATTCGTTTGAACGATTTATTAATTCGTTTGAACGATTTGTTAATTCGTTTGAACGATTTATTAAATCGTTTGAACGATTTATTAAATCGTTTGAACGATTTGTTAATTCGTTTGAACGATTTAGCTAATTCGTTTGAACGATTTATTAAATCGTTTGAACGATTTATTAAATCGTTTGAACGATTTAGCAGCTGGAAAAAAAATATTTCTCACTGTCCCTTCCCGGGCTTCGTAAATATGGACCCTAAACAAGCTAAAACAAAACCAAATCAAACAACCCAACAACTAAGAAAGAACGATTTTGTTCTCGAAATGTCGACGTATAGGGAAAAAAATACGCCAGTGGTGGTTTTTTCAATATTTTGTGGGCGATAGACCTTGAGGACGGTTATATTGAAGCGCGCAAACTGATTTTAATCTGCAGTTTTGTTCACCTTTGTGACAGAAATTATTGTAACTCTATATGCAATAACCCGCGCAACATATCAAACCAAATCTCTGTTTCAAAATTGCATTGACATACATCCAAGTAAAAAAAACAAGCAAAAGAAAGCAAAAAAGAACACTTATACCACACCCCACAAAGATTTTGATCTCTCTCGAAATGGTGAGTATAGCTGATAACAAAAATACGTTTGGCCGGCTTTTCTTTTATTCATTCATTTATTATTTTTAGGTGGCCTTGAGGACGCTTATTTCTGTAATTGGAGCGCCGCGAAATCTGTATTTTTTTAATCTGTAATTCGCAACCCAAATATCATGCACGGTGAACCCGACGACTGTTATAACAAATTCCAAAAATGCCCTCTGCCCTGTGTCCTTTCTCTACGATTTGACATATCACAGACTTTGACACAGTTTCGGTAGGTCACCTTGTGGTCAATTACAGCAATATACTCTCTGTGACCCTATTTACAATGATTATTGTGCTAGACACTTAGGAATTTACTGAGGTACTGCCGGTGCCACACATGGCCAGTTGTTTTCTCCACTTAACCTTGATACGCATGCATGTATTGTATTTTAAGTACGGTTCGGGTTACTCGGACTGGGTCTACGTCAAAAAGTTATAATATTAATGCCAACATTGAATTCAATAATTATATACAAGCTACTTAGAAAATAAGGCACAATCTTTCTCCCAACTCAGATCTAGCTTTGTCAGTAGATTTATGCATGTTTGAAACAGACTTTTAGTGACTTGTCAATGAGTTACAGTGATTTGCTTGCAGAATTTGTAATGGAATCTTATCTGATAGTGTTTTTCACGGTATTGAACTGCCAGCCGATACGCGGACTCTTCTCTCCCATCATCCAGAACACCTCATGAACTTGAAAATATATTTCCGAAGTCACTAAATTGTAAAAAGGTACATTTTGATCACGCCAAAACTCTCTCTAATAACCCACGGCTTAATACCACTACTACACTAGTCTTGGTTCAAGACGACAGTGATCGATAATGGATCGTGCAGCGTCGCGTTTATTCGTTCCGTGCAGTGCGCCCTCTGACGGTACGATTAGACCAACAAATGGGCTCGCACTATCGTCTTGGGAATCCTGCATCAGCGGTTTAACTTTTTCTTTATTTCTCCCTAGGCTTTCCTAGGGAGCCAATCAGCGATTCCAAAACGAACATGCATATGAATTATGTAATAACCTGAATATATTAACGGGTCGGGATCTAGGGCTAAAATGTAAATATGCATGGCCCGGCGAGCCATACTGTCACGTCACTAAGCGCGCGATATGCGATTATCACACAACAACTGTGACTGGGAACGACCGTTTCGTGTGTTCATCTATGCAGGAAGGCCGGGTTTGTGTTTTTCATGGTGTGTTTACCGACTGGGTTCGGTAAACACTCAATTTTTGAACCTGTGCCTCTCTGTTTTAATTTTAATACCAACTTCGCCTCCAATTTCCAAATCACTCGTCGCAGCCTAGAACTTAGAAGTATCATACATGACAAAACCTCTCAAGTTGGCTTTGGATAAAGCCTGACTGACGAGGTGCTGAAGAAGGACGCTCAGGGCCAGTATTAATTCGTTTGTTTTTAGCAAGCCCCCCGAGGCCCTTTTTAGCAGCCGATCGAGGACGGGAATTCTTGCAGTCCGGGAGCCTTATGTCTCAGTACAATCGGGGTACGACCTAGGCTACTCATGGCGAATCTTACATCCAGTTAGAGAGGTTGGGGCAAATACGTAGGAAAGAGTAGTTGGGGCAAATATGAATGGAAATAGGGATATTTAAAACCATCATAAACCATATATTGAACTTAATTTCAGAGTACGAATTTCACTTTGAACAATGCGTCTGTGATTCTCGACAGTGCTTTTGAGTATTACTTGTGACATGAATCACACATGTGATGCAGAAGTATAATCCGCAACGATATCCCCAATAAAACCATCAGTGTCACGTTTACAGAGAAATATGTTTTGCATGTTTATGTTCCTTCCAAAGATCTTAGTATAAAACTACTCGGCTACGCGTATACATACGATCTTCGGTTTCTTCCCACAAACCTATCGCCGCGTATGATGTCATGGGTTCGCCGACTGCTTGACGCGCCATGTTGTTCGAAGATTATGAATATTAACACCACAAACTTATTTGCATATTACAGCCGCGCCCACATTTTGCAGGATTCCCAAGACGATAGTGCGAGCCCATGAGTTATTCTAATCGTACCGTCAGAGGGCGCACTGCATGGAACGAATGGCGACGCAACCTCGTTCCCATGGCTTACTGTATTTTCAACCTCGTTTTGAGAGAGCAGCTGTGGTGTCGGTGAGGGCGCTGCTCGACACCATGGGAACGAGGTTGATGGCGACGCTACACGACCATTATCGATCACTGTCGTCTTGAACCAAGACTGCACTAGCTCTGCGTGCCATGTACATGTACGTATATGTACACGTGGGCAATGCAGTGCCTGTGTGTACAGCGAAATGAGTAACACGTACGCATGCGCGACGGCCTATAGGTACGCCCATTTATGATAATTGCTACATTTGACACTGGTACCCGGCACACAGTATCGATACTGAACAAATCGTTGTTGGCAATATTTCGGTGTTTCAGTATTGTGTGTAATGATTACGTTTCCAAAGGTATGATATCGACTCTTTTTTACACAAATTCGACAACAACATAACAATTTTAAATTAATAGTATCGTTTTGTGAAAATTATCCTATTTATTTTCTTTTTAGGCGGAAAATTAGAAATTCGTAACTTTTTAAAGGCAATTCGTATTTTCGTAATTCCAAGCTAAATTCGTAACAATTACGAAAAATTCGTACCAGTTGGCAGCTATGAGTCACAGTATCGAAGCAGAACCAGAAGCAGAAGCTGTGGACGTTGAGGACGACTGATTCTACATATCAGTCGCGATTCTGCTGGACTGTGCTCGAGGTGGATGATGCGCAGAGGTATGCGTCTTGGGATTTGTGAGTATGAAAATGTTGTCTTGTTCCCCGCCCTCCCACCGCTCAAAATGGCCGGCCTATGTTTCTACGCTTAACCGTTCCACATAGACAATGTAGAAGCCAGAGCCCGGAAACAAAGCAGCGATGCAAATAGAATACTACTAGGGTTAGGGGATATGCGCTTCCTGTCGTCCCAGTGGGGATGAGGCGCGCCTTGCGCGTTTGGCAGAAATTGGCTGGGACAGTGCCTCATTTCAACCTAAATAAACAAGTTGCAAGTGTTAATAGTTATTTAGTAAGACTTGGAATTTGTGCGTTAAAGAAAACCAAATTAACAAGTTCGAGTTTAATCTTTATAAACAGTACGCCTGTCATGAGTAATTTTGCTTTCCTTTTTTTTCCTCTGTGAAGTTACTTTAATTTTCTGTTAGTACAGAAACTTTTCCTTTAAACCTGTGCGTAATTAATTAGTGTCTCCCCACAGCCTAGTTATTATGTAACCCTCTGGTGAATTAAGGACACAGACTACATGTATAGCATTCCATTATTCCATCTAGCACAGTTTACAGTAGGGCCATAGTTAGTGTAATGGTCTTTTGTTATAGGCACATAGGACTGAAGTCGACATGGAGGGACCCAGCAAACACAAAACGTTCAAAAAACGTTTTGGTTAGGTTCTACTAGGTCAATTACGTCTTCGTCTTAAAAGGACGTTTTTAAAACGAGTATAAAACGTTGCAGATAACGTACAATTCAGAGGTTTTTCCAGGACGTTCTAACAACGTTTTGCGGACGTTAGAAAATGTACCTACACGAAACGGTTTTTTGCGACGTTTGAAAACGTTTTTCGGACGTCAGAAAATGTACATACATTAAACGGTCTTCTAGTGACGTTTTAAAAACGTATTTCCCCGAACGTTTAAAAAACTTTGAAATCAAATCTAACACAAAACTTTTGGTTAGGTTCTGTATAGGTTACTTACGTCTTCTTCTTCAAAAACGTTTTTAAAACGTGTCTTAAACGTTTCAGTTCGGAGGTCTTAAGTACGTTTTTCCAGAACGTTCGCGTAACGTTTTTTGGACGTTGCAAACTATACGAACATTAAACGTTCTTTTGTAACGTTTAAAAAACGTTTTTTTTCTGGACGTACCAACTGACCAATCAGAACTGAGGAAATTTGTGTTCACAAAAGTCATGTAAAATGTTGGTGTTTAGTCCAAAATCACACTTTCTTGACCATAATGTGTAATTATTCAAACAATTTTACATAGAAACATGGATTTTTTGCAAACATAGGTGAACAATTGTATTAAATCTCCTTTTGTATTCAAATATTGTAATTGTTTATGGAAAACCATGACTTCATCATGGCAGGAAAAGTTGAATATAAAGGTAACTCACAACAATGCCTAGTTTGTAGTGTGTAGTAGGTTATAGTATTTGTATACATTCGTAGCTTTATATATCGTGTCTTTCCATATATAATCCTAGCCAGCAAGCCCAAGTGGGGCAATTGAGTGGTCCTAATTGGGTTGCCCATGGGCCCCATACAGTTTTAGCTGATAGGGGGCCACTTAAGGGCTAGCCCCAGACCCTGACCAAAAGGGTCCCACATGGGTGTAATGAGTTACTTCTATTCCATTCATTTTTGTAAATTTGCAGTTACTGTCTGGCAAGGTAGCTTAATTCCAGTAAAGTTTTTAATACGTTGTTTATGTTCTGGGAAAGTTCTTGGAACGTTCTTAGAACGTCACAAAGTTACGTTTTTAAAACGTCCAAAACTGTCCACAAACTGTCGTCCAAAAAACGCTTTTTGGAAACGTCCGCAAAACATCAGAAAACGTGCCGAAAACGTTAAATGGTTTGCTCGGGAGTGTTTGGTATTTTTATTGTTCCTTATAGTTGGTATATGTAGCCTAGGGTGTGGCCCCAGAGGCCAGATCACTTTCAGATGTCAGAGGTGTAGGACCTGTCCGCCCTGTCAGACAGTAATGCCGTATATTTTCAGTATTGGTGTTGATATTTTGACTTCGTGATTTTCTTCGTGATTTGAGCTTTGTGAAGCTAGTGCTGTGTGCACACCCAGTTCCTGTGTGAAACCATTTGTGCCAATTTTCGCACCTTTGTTTTATGCCAGATTGGGCCTCCTGTGTGGAGAAGTTTGGAGCAGGCAACGGGCGGAGACAGATTGGAAAGAAACTAACTGTAAGCATGATTACATGTATTACTGTCACACGCATTTACAGACATTGATTGCTAGTGAATTATTTGATTTCCAGTTTTGAAAATTGATGGTTGTATCTTCATAGAATTGTAGTGATTGAAATTGCCTGGTAATAACTTGAATTTGACCAATCAAAATTTGCATATTTGATAACTGTTAATTGAGAATGTCATGTTGGGAATATGGAACTATTGGATTGCGGGTTATATATTTTCATATTTAGATGGCCAACTGCTTGGGTGATGTTAACTGCTTGAGTCGCTAACTACTTGGGAGATTGACGGCCACATAGAGTATCGGCCACGGGACTGGTGCAGGACGTGCTTTAAAGGCCTCGTTTGTCTAGTTCGAAGCTCCCGCTAGAGGTTTTTGTTAGATTTTACAAACTGTTGATCTTTTAGTTGGATATTTATCGTACATTTATTACTTGGATTTGATTCACATTTCATGCGATATATGAAAGTACATTGAAGTGATTGGATGAGAGGTGCATTTATCACTTGAATTGATTCATATTACATGCGATGTATACATGTACATTGAAGTGATTGGATGAGATACATTTATTACTTGGATTGATCATCACATTTTGATATATAATAAAAGTACATTGAGGTGACTGAATCAATATAAGTACGTTGTGATATTCAGAATTCCCAGAAGTGCAATTTGATACATGACGCCCGGAAGTTGTAATTTTCTTCAATTGAAACCGGATTGGATTATTTGATTTGCTTTTAATTTTGATGAAATCGATTGCAATTTGTATAAATTGATATTGTAAATAAGATTTATTTGAATGGAAATTGTGAGTGCTTGTGTTAATTTGTGTCCTTCATTCGTTCCATTCTGTCCGGCTATTAAAATGGCAGGTACCTTTGCCAGCCGTGACAACGCCAAGCACCCGCTCGTGCAAGTGGGGCTTTTTTCCAACCGTATTTACGAACGGTGGACTGCGGCGTGTATTTTCCAATTTAAGTAATTTAGGCATATGGATTCAAGTCACGTGACAAATATAAACACCGTGGCTGGCACCCAACTGTTCGGGTGGGGCTAGTATATAACCGTATTTCAAATAGTGAAAATCCACGGTGAATGGGTGGCAAGCATGCCAAGGAATTTTGGGCCCAGTGATGCCAAGCGTGCAAGTATTTGGGGGAAAGCGTGGCCAGTTCTTTGGGGGCAGACGTGCCCCGTTTCTTATGACAAGCGTGCCAAAATTGTTATGGTTATAATTGGTTAATCCTATGAATATTTGTATTGAAATTGGAGGATTCAGGATTGTTAGGGTTAATATTAGAAATATACTAGCGGATCGAAAAACTATGCCAAAAGTCAAACGAGCGTGTCAGGGCGTGCTTTGTGTGTAGTCTGAGAATAATTGAAACTTAACTGCTGTAATCGTGTATGCATTTTTAATCGGAAAAAAAATATTGAAAACAAAGCTGAATTTCGTAATTGTGCTATTTATTCACAAAAATGGAAAAGGCTACAATGTAAATACGCTCCCAAAATCAGCGCTGTACAAAAATAATGTTAACATTTTTTGTAAAATGCATTTTAGTGCACTAAGCTAGGCCACTACGTTAAACAGCACATAGCACAGTAGTATTCAGATAACATACACATATCGGCCAAGCTTCAAGAATACAAAATGAACAGAAATACAAAGATAGGGGAAAACGGGAGAAAAACATCAGTCCAAAAAGTATGTACATGGTTTACTAACAGCACAATACTCACAGCTGTTTTCCAAATAGAATGAGCACCATTCTACAAGAAAAGTTAACATTATAAAAAGAGTACAAGTACATTAAACAAACCAGGTTTTGGCTATGTAAAGAACTCATTGAATAAAACAGATTAGCACTTCCTGACATCTTTAAAAACAATGAAAACATGCAAAACAGTGAATCAACATATGAATTGGACAGTTAAAAGCGTCAACTTGAAGATAAACTGTAAAAGTTACTTGACCTAGAAAGTAATTTTGCCCGTGTACATGAATACAGTACATATGTGTATGTTTCTTCGGGGGGGAAATGGTATTTACAACTAATGAAATCTCAAAGAGACAAAAATAAAACAAAGTGTAACGAGTATACAAATAAAGTGTCTAATATAGTAATCTTGCCGAGAAAACCAACATGCCAGACAAGTTAGCATTTAAAATATATTCAATTAAATTTTACTTTACGGAATCTACAGTTCCCTTCTATTTAGCAACATGTACTGGACATTTTCAATATAACAAATGAAAAATGAGGGAAGAATGACAAACTGCCCCACCACCTGCAGCCAAATTTGGTGAATCGGTACATCTTGTTGCAATCTGAGCATGTGTTATCAATTTACCCACTATTTTGGGAGAAGAACTGAGATTTGGTTGATCAGTGTTCAAGATTGAAATACATGAACAAGCAACAATCTACCTGTCTAAAATTGTATTTGGGTGTAAAGGCACCCTGGTGGATTAAATAAGCCAGGTGGTGGGTTCAAATTAAATTTGAGTCACCTGAGGAGTTCAAACAAACAGGTAAGGACCATAGAGTTGTATATATAAACTAGAGGGCACGAGTATGTGTTGAACAGACCACATGTTAAATGAGTACATCTGGGTATTTTTACATTTTGAACCTATGATGACTGCTATGACATTAGCCTTTTAGAGGTATGGCGGACACAATAGGAGGGCGCTATTTGATTTGGGTAAACATTTTGTGAAAACACAAATTCAAGTGAAAGTCAGAATCAGATATTGTTTTGAGTTAAAGTACAATCCATAGTACAATCCATAGATCATGACTAATCTTCACCTTTGAAATTTCCTGTGGTTTAACAAAAGGTATACCCAAATCAATAGCGCCCTCTCCTATTGTGTCCGCCATACCTCTAAAAGGCTAATGGGTTCCCGTGCAAAGCTGGCAACATATGGTGTTGTGCGCCCACTAGTTTTTAGAAGGTTGTCCTAACTCTGTTATGGACAAATCAAAATGAGTGCATCACAAGTATATAAAAATACATCGATGTGCATGCATGGAACAGACTTTTGAATTTCTAATAAAACCGTTTGTAAGTGTTTTTTTACCCCGTTGTTAATTGATGATGGGCTTTCTACAAAAAAGAACATTGTAAATGTATACCTTAAATAATTAACAAGGTGATTATAAACAAAGCAAATCCGTTCTAAAGAAAGAACAAAAATATAAATACTTTCTTAAATTCTTATCGCAGTGGAAATTATGACGTCTTATAACTATTCTTACTCTTACTGACAAACTTGTTTACCACACATGATCAAGTGTCACTTTTGATGAGTTTTAAGTACATTTTTGTATGTTTTTACAAATTATAAATATATAAGATGTGCGTGTATATTAGTCGGGTATAAAATATAGCAACCTTCTTGTGATATTCAGGCTACATCTAAATGGACACATTGCCTTGAAGGCACCAAATCGAGCTACAAGAAGTATTCGTCCTAAAACTGCTATGGTTGAAAGATCCTTTGTAAGTAGAATATAATAATGCACACAACCATTCCTTGAAAATGTGCCGTTTGTCTGAAAATCATTGACGAAAATCCTTTCGGTGGACAAAAGTTATAAACCATTGAAAACCAGATAGTACCCGTAGTTTTTCGGAAATGATTTTCAGATCATGTAAATTATATTCTACTATTTAATGATCTTTCCAAGCATAACAATTTTTGGAAGATCCATTTTGTCTCTAAAGCAGCGTGTGTTCCTTTTAGCTACCACACCAATATTATAAGGTGTGATAAACGAGAAAATACAAAATATAATTTTCCCCATGGTAAAAAACTGAACTAATCATTAAAATCACTGAATGAATTGTGGAAGAGGGGAGGCTGTAGGCTAGCCTTTATAAAAGTAGCATTAGCTTCTTGGGTTCAAATACATGCGGGCTCTATACATGGACAGTGCATACAGCTTCATGCGTGCATACTCCACTTGCAGTGCACTTACGGATCTACAATGACGTCACACTTACGAAGATTGCAGCCAAATTAAATCTACATTTTGTCTTCACTGCAAACGGTTGAAGTGCATCACTTTATTACCTCAACTGTACGCAGTTTTTTTTAATCTCTTTTTAAAATGATTGTTAAATGCGAATTTCCTTTTCTTTTCAAGGGAATCATCAAAATCATGCATCCATACCAAAATGAAGGATTATAAAACTATATTCATTTTTCAAAACTCAAAATGTAAGAGCATTATGAAATACACATGCTTTAAAGGTAGTACTACACGATTGGTAATCCTCAATTTTTTTACTGAATTATTACGAAATACCTTACTAGACCAAGTTAAGAGTAATCTCAATCATATTGTGGAATGATGGCACCTGGTGTGCTGTCGTTTTTAAAGAAGTTGAAATTTATATAGTTTTCCAACGATTGTTCAGCGTAACAATCGTTGGAAAAAATAACAGATTTTTAAAATACTGCCCTCTGTTGACTAAATGTAGTTAGTCCGCGTTGCGTCTAAAATGGGTTAACAATCCGAAAACGGGTACACTGTGTATACGTCCGAGAACAAGAGGAGAAAGAAAATACAAAGAAACATTTCAGTTCTCGCAAGTCAAGTCTTCTGTTGAAATCGGTCCTTGGAAGTAGAAATACATGCTTAGTCTATGGGGTTGGGTTATATTAAATGAACAATAGGAAACACAAAGCAATGTTCTCGCAAGTATTGGGAAAGTACGACTGTGTGCGCAAGGTTGCAATTATAGTACAAGTATGTACAAGTGTCGCGCAGTGTACCGAAGTGACGGGTTGTAACCAGTCAGCTCCCGTAGTTAGCGACCAATTGAAAACGATCGTTGACAAAAATTGGGCTTATTTTACAAGAGGGTGCTATAACAAATTCAGTTAACTGCCGCCCGACGGTTTTCTCTCGTTTTTTTCACCATCCAAAAACGCAATTTAACTTAAAATTGCAGCAATGACCAATCATGTACACTACATTGAAGATGAACAATTTACTAGGCCTAAACAATTTTGGTCCCTACGACATATATCGCACGATCAGTGGATGTCCCCAGAATTATGGTGTGTGACTGTGTGTTGGTTTCTTTTTGCATTCAATAGGTGACTTTTAACAATAGCAGACAATGGGGTCCCCCGTTGAGAAAGGTCTCTGTTTGAATACCGTGCACAAAGAAGTTAAAGTATAAACAATAGGACAATATAGAAGGTCCCCAATTGAAGGTGTTTACGCACTTGCTCTAACCTTGCATACTCTATGTGGACCCGTGAACAAAAGAGGTCAACACAAGCAGGAGATTAAACCTTATGTGGACTTGCACACGTCCACATAAGGTTTCCCCCTCTGAAAAAGGAGACATTTTGGGGTTAGGGTTATCTGTCACAAGATGAAGGGAAATACTTAAGGGGATCACGATAAAAAAAAATGGGGTAAAAGAGCATTCACCGTGCGTGTAAAATTAGCTTTTGTCTCTTTTTTTCTTAACTACATGAAAACCAATGGAAGTCCACACTACATGTACGTATGGAACGTAAAGCTGTGTGAGAGAGTTTGTTTTTGCATTCAATAGGGGACCTTTAACAATAGAGGACAATATGGTCCCCGATTGAGACAGGTCCCCGTTTGAAAATCTTGTACAAAACCAATGAGGGCCCATGCCAAAAAGTTAAAGTATGAACAATTGGAGGACAATAGGAGGTCCACGATTGCAGGCATTTACACACTTGGGTGTGTATGTAAATACCAGCAATCGAGGACTAGGGACAAAAGAGTTAGGGTGTTGGCAAAGGGTCCACGACTGACAGAACGTCCACGTGTACAAAACATATGGGAGACCTTCCCAAAAAGTTAGAGTACAAACAAAAAATGGGGCAATAGGGAGTCCACGATTGCCGGTATTTACACACTTGTGTATGAGGGGAGGGGGGGCTGGGAAAACTAAGATCATGTACATGGGGGCAGTGACACACACATTTTTTTATACTTTTTAATTTACGTTTTGGCATTTTCATTTAAAAATAGGCTTGTTTTTTTCTTTACAGTAGTAGAATGCTCATGCAACTACAGCTAAATAGACCAACTAAAATTGCTAAACACATGTATACTATAAATCTGTCCAATGCGAAACTAAGCTAAACAAACATATTCTACTTTTAATCGTGATTCAACAAAAATCTGATTATTCTTATAAAAGAATAGTCCATAAAACTAAAAGCGGATTCCTTCTTCGTTTCAAGGTTATTTTTACAAAAATCTTAATTACACAATTATATTACAAGTATTCAACTTTATTCACATTTGTATTTAAGCATGTTAAGAAAACTGAAAACCAATTATCATTCAAAATACAAATACATACAAGTCAAGTAATTATATCAGAAAAGATTTTTGTCCTTCCTGGCATCGTGTTCGGGGCAAAAATTTTCTTCTAATTTACATCATTCAGGACAATTTTATCTTCACATTGAAGTAATAAAACAAATTATTAAAAAGTTTATTTATATACAATACAGTTTGTTTTTATTAAATAAGAAGCGGTTAACTTTTTCAGCTTACACGGTTTAACATATGGCACATTAACCTTGTATGGAGTAATAACTCTCTCTTCCAGTAGCAAGTACATGAATACCAGATACATGTACTTTTAATAGAAAAAACATTATTTTATGCAAATAACAACAGTATCACAAGGCAGCTTGCAACATGGAGAACAAATTGTTCACTTGTGCTAGCACTACGACTGCACATTTCCAGGCTTTCTTATGAGTCTAATGGCATTTCCATCAAAGGCCATTTCTGGGAAGATCTGTGGATCCAAGGTATATTGCCCCTCATAGGTAAGCAAGAATCCATTTTGCAAAATGGCTGCTCGTTCTAAGGCTGTCCAGTTTATCGTACCCCGTCGGTTGTTCAAAATATTTAGCTTCTCATTAAGCCAAGCCTGTGTGATGGCCACTTCCTTAGCCTGGGCTAGTACCATAGTTCTGGCAGCATCTGATGTGATACCATATAAGAAGTTCCAGGCTATGTATTCCGTCCGTAGCGTAATAATCGTGACATTTGCTTGAGGTGATGAGCGTTCTACAACAACCATCCGCTCATCATTGAGAATCATGTTTAAGCTGGCAACATCTGTGGTCAAATCCAATAGCTCCAAATCCTCCACCACATCATTAGATTTCACAAAATATCTCACATCACGTCTGTTCTGTGTATGGCGCAACCTCCATAAGATCTCTGCTCCTGTTACTATGGAGACAAGTTTCTCAGTTGACTCTCCCACTGTTCCAAACATCTCCACAGCAATGTTGTCACAGTCAAATTTCAGCAAGACATTCCCTCCGAGGAGGGCAGGGCTACTAGTGAACTGGGCAGGGGGCGGGTTGTAGGTTTTGGAGTCGGTGGTGAAGTGGTTAATAGGTAGAGCATGGAAGTTGGTGTACATCATGTCCATGTGGAGTCCTGCTTGGCAGTCCAGGGCCGTGGAAGGCTTTTGGTAGAGAATAAATTCATTACTTGTGAACAAACAAGAAGAATTGGAGAAAAAGAAGATACATGTACCAGGGCTAGATTTCACAAAATTAATCATCTTAATTGTTAAGGGCTTGCTCAATCACCATCATTTGTTACACTTGGCAAATATTAGCGGAAGTCTTAATAAGACGCATCTTACAAGCGGGGGGCAGACACAGCTAAAATAATCACAGCAAAAGTAATCTGGGTAACAACTCTTATAAAATATTGGCCATGCCATAACCTTCCCCCCTGTGCATGAACTACCATTCCAAGTAGGACTAATGCATGTTCCTAATTGATAATATTCAAAGACACAGCTAAAATAATCACAGCAAAAGTAATCTGGGTAACAACTCTTATAAAATATTGGCCATGCCATAACCTTCCCCCCCTGTGCATGAACTACCATTCCAAGTAGGACTAATGCATGTTCCTAATTGATAATATTCAAAGACACAGCTAAAATAATCACAGCATAAGGAATCTGGGTAACAACTCTTATAAAATATTGGCCATGCCATAACCTTCCCCCCTGTGCATGAACTACCATTCCAAGTAGGACTAATGCATGTTCCTAATTGAAACATGCAGTGTTCTGATTGGAATGTTCCAAGCTTTCCGAATTGTTCAGATGCTCACTAATTGTTCCAGACACACAAATTTCAACTTGGACATTTCTGTGTATTAGAATTTGGACAGGAAAAGGTCATTTAAAAATTGGTAAAGATACAAAGAAGACGAGAGTGAAGGCAGCCACAAAAAAATAGATGAGGGAATACAGAAAAAGAGAAGGGTTAAATAACAACACAAACCCATACAACCAACTATCAGTAAAACTAATACCAACAAATATATACCTTTGCCCATGAGGTAACCACAGTGCCATCCTTCCAGGCTGAGTGATAGGGGTCAATTTTTTCAATCTGGCCATTGCGGTTGAGCTGGGGGATCATGCTGTTGATGTCATAACCCAGCACTGGAAACCAACTCCACAGATCTGGGGATGAAGATATGCACGGATTTGTGCAATGTAGTCAATAAAAAGTAAACGTAGCCATGTGGAAACCTAACCTTGTTAAAATCACTTTTTGTGAGTTAAAAATAAGTTCTTGCAAAATCATATGGGTATTGGCATGAGCTCACAAGCTTTGAAACAACAAATCAATCTAGCAGTACAGTAACACAGCTTCTTCTAGGGCTGCCTGTTTTCGAATAATTAGTATTCGCTTATTCAAAACTGGGTTTGACCGAATAGTTGAATATTTGATAATCGCAGATCAAGTTTTTTCATGCGTCAGCTGCAACTTCATGCCGCGGCTGTAAAAGGTTGCACGCAAAGCACGCTGGTGTTTTACGTGCGGCGATCGATATTATGGAGTGCTTGTTCCATGCAACTGTTGTATCAAAATCATTACGGTTATGTATAAAGTTCTGATTTATAACAAGAATCTAAACTCCAGCTTGTGTTTTGTCAAGTGTTTTACGGACGGGAACAATATAACTCCGTCCACAAAAAGGTACCTTCGACCAAAAATGCGACATTTGACACTGCTAAGCACCGTAACTTTTCTATTAAAATAGCACTGGAGTCGTATCTGTATGTGCATATATATATTTATTTTTTTATATTCGAACCGACAAAAAGGTATTCAAATATTCGGTTGACAATCGAATATTCGGTATATTTGTGACAGCCCTAGCTTCTTCAAAGAAGGCCACTTTTATATAGAACAACAATCTTGTATTTGTAGATCCTTGATAGCTCTGCTAGTTTTTGCCATCTGAGCTATTTATTTATTTATTTATTGATTTATTACATTTCTTTACCCAGGGTGTGCCCAAACAGTTTAAAACTGGTTTCCATTGGGGCCCTGCATATTATTAGTTAAAACTGAATATTTACACATTCATGCAAAATATTTAAACAAATACACTAATGTTTAAACAAATAAATATATTTTCGGTTATCTTTTCAACTCTCCAGAAGCCTATTGCTGATTTACGGGATGGGCGAAAAACCCGCGAAAAAAACCTTCTAGGGTGAAAAACAAGGGGAAATTCCCATCCGGCTCCAAAGTATTTTGGCAACTAAGTTTATAACTCCGCAGATCAGCGTAAATGACAGAAATATCACTGATAGATGGCTTTACGTAGCTCCGATTTAAATGTACTTAAGGAGTTTATGGTTCTCAATTTTTCAGGCAGACTATTCCATATCCCGCCCTGTAAGTTGCATTCTCATAAAAGTAAACTGTGCCTTTTCTGTGTGAACAGAATTGTGTGAAAAGCGACAAACTGTGTGTTACATTGAGTGTGTAAAAAGATGTAACCAATGGCAACAATTCATGGCTTAAAAGCTATAGGTTTGAACATTTCATCTACTGTCATGTGATCAGGGATTATACTCACCTGATAGGTAGTGGCTTTTGGTATCACTTCCAACAAAGATATTTCCATTGAATGTGTACATGTTGAGTGCCTTAGCCCTCTCAGTCCGAGTGATTTCTTTGAAGAAGTTCAGATTGGGTGAGGTCCAACGGCCACACACCGGATCATAGTCCCTCCTGTCAAAATGCACGAGCCTTGTCAGTGGATCATAGATTCCTCCCTTAAAACCAATGTGGAGAAGGAATTCTGGACACGAGTCGTAAAGAACTTTACCAAGTGGGTCCAGATTCAACTCTTTCAAGATATCCCCATTAGCGTTGAAGACAGCGATGGGTGAGCCAACATGATCAGATGCGACATAGAGCTGCATCTGGCTCTGACGAATAGCATACAGGAACCCTTGGAGGTCATACTCCAATGAGGTCATCTCACGTGCTAAATGGTCATAGATGTGTGTGACCTGCATAGGCTTGGTAACATCACCGTAGAAGAACTGGACCTGCCGACCAGTGTGGTCTTTGCGCCAGATGCGCCGGCCGATTCCATCGTACTTGTAACGGACGTCATACATACGTGGCTTGTAGGCGTGCACCAGGAGACAGTTAGAGTTATATTCAAAGATTTCCTCTCCTCTCTGGGTCAGGATGCCATCAGTGTCCACCTGATAGTCTGTGGTACCGACCCTGGTAATGCGGTCTCGGTCATCATAGTCAAATGTTTCAATAGATCCTTGATGGCTCAACGAAGCTATGTTGCCATTATCATCATATGAGTACCTCCATGTCAACTGTCCATCCACATAAACTTCCTCCAACTGACCGTTGACATCAAAGTAATACTTTGCTGTGTGCAACTCACTTGGCATTTTTAAAACACGCTGAGCAATACGACCTGTTGGGTGATATAGTAGTGACATACTGATAAAACTGCCCACTCCACCAATCTGATAACTCACGTCTTGAAGCAAGGCGTATGTACCATACTGTTTGGTCAACTGAAAGAACGAATCTGCAATGACGTGAGTAACAAAATCTGGGTACGTCACTGTGAAGAATCCCATTTGCTCTACTCGTCCTGTCTCGCTGTCAAACCTCATTTCCTTCAACGGCAAAACTGTTGTGTTGAACTCAGCAGCGATAGTTGTTGCACGGAAGGTTGCATCGTAGACATAATCATACCGTGCATTCATCAATCCCTCAAAACCTGTCGTGCGCACCAACATCTGCTCTACTAATGGTCCGTTGTGTACAAATCGCATGAAATTATGAAACCGCCCCTCTTGCAGCTCAATTGTCTTAACTTGGTCTGTGTTGCCATGGTAGCTATACTCAACGGCCGTTTCCTCAAAGAGTATGTCAGCCATGCGATCCTTGTTGTCATAAATGTATGTAGCATGGCGGCCACTTCCAGGGAAGTAGGTCTGCAGGAGGTGACCTGATCGGCTGTGGTCCATCATTACCCAGGGTGTACTGTCCTCACTGGAGTAAATATTTCTGGTGTAGCCAATGCAAACTACAGTCTGGAGATGATAACGTGCTCCAGTTGGCATGGTGACCATCTTCAGATTACCAGAGTAGTCGTACAGCATTGAGTAGTGCTGACTGCCTGGTAGAGTAGTCACTGATGGCTGAAAAAAAGATCATTAAAATCAGTTAAAGGGACACTTTGCCTAGGAAGCACCAAATTGGGCAACAAAAAGTGTTCGTCCTAAAATTACTATTCATCAAACAATCCACAATGGAAACTGACTAGGTAAATTTGAATACATTTTTAAAGTGAACAAAGAAACTGACTGGGTTGATGACTTCTGACTAGCGCCCACCCGAACAAAGATACAGACAATTTGGGAGACCGCCAACATAGGGCAAGATAGCTCAGTTGGTAGAGCGCCGGTACGGTAACCCGGAGGTCGCAGGTTTGAATCCCGCTCCTGCCAGTTTCTTTGTTCACTTTAAAAATCTAAAATTACTATGGTAGAAAAAAATCAAATGCAGACTAGAATAATGTACATAACCATCCCTTCAAAATGTGCCCTTTGTCTCAAAATAATTGACGAAAATAATTTTGGAGATGCCTAAAAATGATTAACGAGAGATGCAAGAGATGCAAGTTTGGTTTGGGAAAAGTCGGAACGTTGGAATTCAGACTGGTGCCCTTGGTCTAAAGTGCTTTGTTTGCTGCACTACGTGCGGCACCAGTCCGAATGTCCGGATGTCAATGCTTTGGGGTTTTTCCACATTTCTCCACAATTATTACACATTATGGGAGAATTGTTACATTCAGACCTTGGAAATAGGTAAGTATTAAACCAAAGAGTTGAAATTTTAGAGGATTTCAGGGCAATGTGTGCCCTTAATAAGAAGTAAAATCTTCCACAATAGCTACATAATTTCAATGGTTAGTTTTGCTAGTCGCATAAATCCGTGCCCAAAAGTGGGGGGGGGGTGATGGGGGATGATTCTTTTTTCTTTTTCGGAAATCACCCAAAAAGTGACCACCTAGAATTTTCACGTGAGGAAATCACTTTAAAAAGCAGGTGGGGGGTGTTTGGGGTGTGTTAAATTGGGATACCATATAGGCATACATATACGTAACTCACAACTTGTTGCATTTTGAAATGTTTGTTTTTGCATTCTTTGGAATTTTCCGCTTCCAATTTTTAAATATTTTCAAAGTGAACAAAGAAACTGGCAGGAGCGGGATTCGAACCTGCGACCTCCGGAATAACGTACCGGCGCTCTACCAAATGAGCTATCTTGCCCTATGTTGGCGGTCTCCCAAACTGTCAGTATCTTTGTTCGGGTGGGCGCTAGTCAGAAGTCATGAACCCAGAATGCCGTATAGCCAGGGATCACACCCAATTTTTACGATACAACCTGGGAAGCGACATTGTGGGGATCACTCAATGAGGATACAACTTTTTAACTTCTAATTCGTCAAACAATCTACAAGAAATTTAACTGACTAGGTAAATTTGTACAGATTTTCAAAGTGAACAAAGAAACTGGCAGGAGCGGGATTTTTTATGGCAGATTTCTAGGGGGGGGGGGGGGGGGGGGGGGGGGGGGGGTGATCCTATTGGCCACCCATTCCAATCCCCATCAAAAATTGAGGGAACATACCCCATCACCATCCTTCCCCCCCCCCCCTTGTGATCTGTGATTTTTGCAATCGGGTGTTGATACGGAATTGTGTGTATACGCACTAGATTTATAAACAGCTGACATATACAACAGCCACATGACTTATGAACAAAGCTATCTGTGTTGCCCAAGTTGATTATAAACTTACAAGTCCTAAAAAAGACGTTACATTATAAGCTCCCTCACAATGACAGTCCCCAAATTATACAATATCCAATGATGTCTGACATGTGTTTATTTTGAACTGATAAATTGACAATAAAGCCTTTGAACATCTGTCTATCTACTAATGAAAGTTTAGCATGCATCTGCCTTACCTGAATAGCTCTATCATATGCAAAATTCCACATGCTACCATTCCCATGGCTACGTCCAATCAAACGCCCCTCAACATCATATAAGAATGTCTCAGACATCAACCCCCTCTGCCAGCGAATGAGCCGGCCTAGTGGGTCATAGGTCGCATTGGTAGGTTTTAGGCCATGAGTAGGGAGCCATTCAGTAGGGAGTCCTCCCGCATCATGGGTAATGATGAGTATTGGGATACCGTCAGCGTTTTGGAGGGTCTCTGTTTTGGTGAAGCGGTTGTATTCTAGGGTGAAGACATGCTGACCGTTGATCTGTGGGTCAAAATCACATTGTTAGATTGGTAAATGCCTTAAGAACACAAAATTCCTGTATGAGCTGATCGAGGCAGAGGGAGAAAATATACACATTTTAAGACTTGATTCATGATGACATGAAACTGACATGAAACTTGCCTTGCATTCAATCATGAAGACCAAATGTGAAACACAAAGATTTGAGACTGGCAATTTTCTTGAGACTGAAACATTCATTTAAACTAATTTCCTAAAGATAAGCTACAGCCACAATCACTTGACTACCCCTTCCTCCTTACCCGTAGTTTCCGGCCAATAACCAGTATCTTCCGCCTGTCCTGACCACCCCTGCGGCCGTAGAACCGCCAGTCGATCCGGTTGACCAGGTCCTCTGGTAAGATGATCTTGCGCTTGGTCATGACAGCATAGGGGTCGTCCTCATAGACAGGATGGGAGTCACGCTCCAGGAGGACACTGACACCATTGGGGTAACTGAGGGAGAACTGACCATCATGACGGGACTGGATAATAGTGGCCATCAGATCCGCTGTGTTCAGAGTAAAGATGGGGTTCTGCGTTTAATTTGGTAAACATTTGGCAGAACTTTCATACACCCTTCAAACATTCAAATGTTTGGCACTTACATAGGCTGCCACCTGCTGCAGTATATATGTGGTATCCTGTTCGTACATACATGTATAGTAAAAAAAAAAAAAGGAAAAGAAAAAATGGAGCACACTTTAACACTTTTGTTTTGAAAAATGAGGCAAAAATACATGAATCTTATTTAAGGAACTTAAATTTTAATTTTCCCAAGTTGTTCAAGGTTTATTCTAAAGACATATTTTCACCTTATCCCTAACCCTGCCAGATGCAGCACAGTGCATATATGTGCTGACAGCTCCACTTTGCTGCACTCTGCACACAAGTCAATTTGACAAAGTATCTGAATATCTGATGCATCCGGCAGGGTTCTAGCCAAAATGCCCTTGGAGGTTTAGGGTTATCTTTTCACTTATATCAACTCTATTTTTGAGGCTGCTATTTGTAAGAAATACCATTGGAAAAAAAAATACAATTTTTCGCATCATAATTTTAAATAAATATGGAATAAAAAAAAAAAATTTCAATGGATTTTCCTTTATTTTTGTGCTATTGTAAGCACAAACATTGCTGTACATGTAATCCTATGACATTCCCAGAAAATGTTTAGAAGCAAAACCCTTAATATCCACTTAATTAGTCAAATGTCACAAGACATACATTTGTTCACAGGAATTGGACTGCTGCTTTAATTTGACGTATCATTGGGCATGGTAGGTGTTACACTTTAAAAACAATGTACTTTTAGAAATGGTGATTTGTTTTCAAAAATGACCCTAATTGTAGGAGATTACCTAAAGTTAGCAGTTGGATGTTTTTGATCATTATCCTATGATTTTAATGGGGGAAATTAAACAGGCTGGCAAACACCTCACCCATAATAACATTAAGACTCTTAACAGTCCTGTTAATTTCAGGGCCCCATGTGCACATGAAAAAAGTAACACCAAATTTATTCTCCTGGCAAAACATCTGAAAAACACACACACAGAACTAAACAGAAAACTTTACTCAAACTTGGCAATCTAAGGCCCGAATTCCCATTTAGGGCCGGTCTGCATACCGGCTCCCGGTATCAGACCGGTTTAAACCGCGGACGTTATTATTCCCCTCCCTTGACGGTACAAGTCCACTTGCTCGTCGGCATTTCAAAGCCATCTTAATAAATAGACTTGCGGATGAGCTTGGCTAGCCTGCTGCCTGATGGCCCTGCAGAGTGTTGACAATGGGGAGTTTATTGACTGACGACTGACTGAGTATACGTGTGATTACCGAAGTGTGAATACTGGGTGGTCAGATCTGTCCAGCGGCAAACTCTTTGAAACTGAGCAAACATTTAGGGCATTTAACCTGTGGAAGATTATTATCAGATTAAAGTCACCCCATTGTCTGCATTTAAAAGGAGTTCATCACCAGCCCACAAATTGGACACAATGGACTCTTAAACAGGGCCAGCCTTCCAGTAGAGGCTTGGACGGTATCCAACCCGGTTTGTGAGGATTAAATGAACCGGTTTGCGTACCGGGAGACGGTATACATACCGGCCCTATTTGGACTTGGGGCCTCAGCACAAAATCATTGAGCAATTTCCGAAAAATTCAGTGACATTTTTTCACCAAACACAAATTCCTTCACCTCGATTCTGAAATGTGCCCAATTTCAACATGGTAATTCCCTCGGTAAGAGACTGACATATCAGAAGGGGGTTTTCACAATGTATCTCCTTGCAGTATCGACCTAAACTCAAGTGTATTTTATTCACTGCAAGTGTCCCTTATACAGCCTAGAGTTTTTCTTTCAAAATTGTTTTTGCAACCTGCCTTTTTGGCAAGTTGGGTGTTCAAAGGAAATATTCTCTGAAGTTGGCAAATAAAAAGTAATGATACACTAAATATATTATAAAGGTAAGCTGTAAATTGTGGTTGTCTCCCTAAATCCCTGCCGGATAAAATGGCGTGATCAGAAATATGCTTGGTAACAGACTGACACCTGTGGTAACAGACTGACGGCTCTGAATTCATGTGCAACAAAACAATTTTTGTTTTGCATTTGAAACCCTTTTGTCCATTTACAGCTTGTGTATGTTGTGTGATTTTGAATAAAGAAAGTAAAAATTTGGGGCAAAATCAAGAAAAACTAGACAAACACAGGGGTTGTTTCGGTGTTTTGTGGTAGTTTGATTCTGATTGTTGATGAGATTTCAATGGTGGATCAAAAAATCTTGTTTTACATTCATGGCTGTCTACAACAGGTCAAGCAATCACGTAATCATAATCCTTTTGGAAATGTGAGCAGTTTGTGACCATGACGGCGTCATCATGACGGCACTTGTAAAAGCAAACATTTGCGATGTGGTTTTGGCATGTGTCAATCTGATTATTAACAGTGTAAGATTTTGAGAGAGAATACAAAATTTAAAACATTTAGAAATTCCTGGAAAATCAGCCGATGACATCATCATGACATCACTTCGGATTTTGCATGCAAGTGACAATATCTACCTAACCAACGATTTTCACAACAATCGGACATACCGTTATATGTTTCAAAAAAGCACATTTTTTATGACATCATCATGACGTCACACATTTATATGTAAGTATCTTTGACCTAACAAACCTATTACAAAAAGAATTTCGAAATTAGCATGTTCTGTTGATGAGATATGGCTTAAATGTAGTGTACACGATTGGTAACTAATCCTCCATTTTTTTTACTGAATTATTACGAAATACTGTAAGTTAATAGTGGTCTCAATCATCCTGTGAAATGATGGCACCAGGTGTGCTGTCATTGTCAAGAAAAGTGGAAATTTTTATCGTTGGAAAACTGCCCTGTAGCCTTTAGTCAAGGTGCGGGTAGCTACCCGGACAAGTGGGCGCGCCCCGGACATCCTGGGGTAGCCACACGCGCCTTGACTAAAGGCTATCATCCGCCCGACGGTTGAAAACGAGCGCTGTTTTTCTCTCGTTTTTTTGCCCTCCAACAATGCAAAACTTTTAACAGGTCAGTGGAACGATATTTCCTATAAAATACTAACCCCCAAATCCGCCCATTTCTGAAAATTGCAACAATGACCAATCATGTACACTACCTATAAATTACTATAAAATCGTATGACGACGTCATCATGACGGGACATCAATTTTCACCTACATGTATAACACATGCCGGCCTACCAGCATTTCATTTGAACCCAATTAGACCTACGGTTCTCTAAATATAGGACGTGCCCCCTTAAGATGACGTCACGTGACCAATGACGACGTCATCATGATGGCACTCGTGAAAGCAAACATTTGCAACATGGTCTTGGCCTGTGTCAAGATTGGGGACAATCCGATCAATGACAGTGTAAAACTTTGTGAGGAAAATGAAATTTCAGAAATTTAAAAATTCATAGAGAATCAGCCAGTGATATCATCTTGATGTCACTTCGGATTTTGCGTGTTGGTGACAATATCTACCTACCCACCAATTTTCATGACAATCAAAGCTACCCTTACATGTATGTGTTTTAAAAAGGCAAATTTTTGATGACGTCATCATTGGAATCCCTCCTGACCATGGGCAGAATATACTGTCTAAAACTTATTTTTTTAATCATACGTTAAACAATCCACGAAGGAAACTGACTAGGTAAATTTGAATAAATTTTTAAAGTGAACAAAGAAACTGGCAGGAGCGGGATTCAAACCTGCGACCTCCGGAATACCGTACCGGTGCTCTACCAACTGAGCTATCTTGACCTATGTTGGCGGTCTCCCAAATTGTCAGTATCTTTGTTCAGGTGGGCGCTAGTCAGAAGTCATAAACACAGAATGCCGTATAGCCAGGGATCACACCCAGTTGGAATTTGGTCAGCTTACCTTGTAGTAGTGTCTGTTCTTTGAGCCAGGCATGCTGTAGTGTGGAGCTGATGAAGTCAGCTAGTCCAGGCTCAGTCATCTCCACGATGGAGTGGGAGTCATTGGTCCTAGATCGCAGTCGAGTCATCTCACCTGTTGGCCAGGACACGGTGTCTAAGAAACCTTGTTTGTTATATCTGTTGATGTTCATTTTTACAAAGGAGCAAAAAGGATGAATATGGTTAGAAAATGAAAAGCAAATTCAATGCAGTATGACTGTATGCTTGTTCTGCTTAACTTAGTAAGGCCTGAAAAATCCATTCTGTAAACCATATTTAAAGTTCATGTTTGAATATTTCTGCTATTGCATTCATGAGCATGTTCATATGTATTAGTTAAACCTAAATGCATGCAATTTAAGATTGGTATGAAATTATGACGACGTACTCATAGACATGTTGAAGCACATTGCCATTGTGCTTGGTCACCAGCAAACCTTCCCCATCACCTGCATACTCCAGTCTGGTACCTTGACTTCCATCACCATTGGTGGTCTGCGTCAACAAACCCTTGCTATTAAGGGTCAGCTCAATGACACTGCCACTCGTTGGCAGGAGCCTCATTGGTGATCCCATATCATCACGGATGATCCTCAGGTTGTTGCCAGGACCATCGGACACCGACTGCAGCTTCATGTTGCCGTCATAGGAAAAGTTACCAGATAACAGATCTGTTAAGGTGTCCTGCGTGGTCAAGTGAAATCCACGTTGATCAAAGCAATAGATCTCACGACGATCAGGCGATGTCAGCTTATAGAGGCCTTCTTCACTCAGTGAGGGCATATCAAGGGTAACTCTCCGGATGCGGAGGTTACCCTGATCAGCAATGATGAGTGCATTGTCTGGTGTGACTGTCAGGGCAACAGGAGTGTTGAGGTTGGCGTCGACAGCAAAGAACTGGTCCTGATTGAAACAGATGCAGTCTGCATCATGGCAATCGCATTCAGAGTCTTGGCCAGCAAACCAGGAGATGATACCATCCGAGGTGATACGTCGAATGCGGTGCAAGCGCAGGTTGTCCGTCTCAGCGACAAATAACTCTCCCTTGCTGGAGAATGCCAAGGCACTCGGAAGCATCAACTGCTCTTTTGTGGCCAGCTTGGGTCCCGATTGAATACCACTGATAATGTGATCCTCATCAGAGGGGCCTAACTGTGGGGCACCATCATAGGGGCAGTTGTGGGGGACACCAGCAACAACTGACACTAGACCATCTTTTTCAAAACGCAGAATAATATTTTCATCAGTCACGTAAATGGAGTCATCAATGGGGTTGATGGCAATGTCAGTAGGCCACTGAAGCTTGACCTGGGGGAGTGAAAATGCAAATACAATATAGCAAAAATATTAGGTTTTTCTCTATGGGACACAGAATGATATTAAATAATTGTTTCGATGAATTGAATTACAGGTTAAGAAAACGGAAAGGGACTTAAGACTAAAGACTTCATCAGTGTGTTCGCATTGCAAAAATTCATTCTTACTAAGGAGTTGGGAAATGGAGACATCTCCATATATTGACAAAGTTGGTTGCCAGAAATATTTTTCTTTTCTTTTTGGCAGAGTTTTCTCCCATCCCATACTCGGTGAATATGCAATACCTTAGTTTTGAATCTTAAGTTAACATAAACACACAACATGTATAGTTTCCTTTGTGTTAGCTTTACAGTTATCCTTAAGTAGGCCTATATATATAATTTAATTTCCTTCGTGATGTTGTATAATTTTGATTCATGTGTATGTTACTGGGGTTATTTTTTGTATAGTAATCTGTATTGTATGCAGGGCCCCAGTAAAAATTTTTACTTTTGTGGGTACCATGGGTGAAGAAATGTAATAAATTAAATATTGAATTCTGTATCACGAATATTGAGCATATTCTGCTTCACCTGATCAAAAGACATCGTAGCAAAGCATTTTGACAGCCTGGTTGGCCCGATCCAGCTATGAGACCCAACCACTGTGCTGATCATGTCGTCTTGAATCTTTCTGATGACGGTCCCATCCACAAAGTAAATTGTTCCATCTCTACCCACGGCAATTCCTAGACACGAGAAATGTAATCAAAACATGTGGGTTTATAGTGGACATGAACAGACAAACCAAGTTAGATTCTACAGATTTTATTCACTTTCAACAAAAACTATGCAAGATTTGTTTTGATGAATTTTCAAATGAACTGAAATTTGTATCAAGTCTTGGATCGTCTTTAATTTACAGATAGACGGTGTTTTATCACTTCCCCCAACCTCGCTCCTTTGTGGTTTCCTTCTACGGGTGACAGCTGTTGTTTGAGTAGTAGTTGATGAACAAATGGTGGAGGTAGGAAAGGTTATTGTGGCTTGATTATAGTCGGGTGAGATTAGCAGCCAGTTTCACAAAACAGTGCGAAACTTAAGTAATTGCGTAGGATTTACGAAGGACTTACATACATGTATATGTTGCGTAGCTGCAGAATGTTTTTGTTATATATGATGAACACTTGTGATATATATGTAACTGGGGCAGTGCCATTTTGAAACTGTTCGCATCCTTCACTCCGAAAAATTGGTGGCAGCCTTCGGAAATAAGTTACAGGTGAACCTGCAGTGGATGATCATTTTATTACCCTAGGACATAATCTAGTGAATCTAAAAAAATAACTTGAGCAAGTAATGGCTCTGCAATGCTCACGCTCAGCTAGTTAAGTCATCATTTCAGTGTTTCTGCAGACAACATACGCCACCGAAAACAAGTGCATAAGTTACACCACAATTTGTGGCACAAGTCGGTGACTTCGACAATGCATAACTTTCATGAAATTGATTTATAATTATGTCATAAATGTTGCTGAACTTGTACAATGAAATGTGACGCAAGTGAAAATGCGCACTTGTGCAAGGTTTTATGAAATTGGCTGCAGGTATGTTGAGGCAGTGGTATTTTTCCTGTATTTCACCTCTAAAGGTCATGGTTTGAATCTTGCCACAGCAGTAAATAACAAGCCTTTCCTGAAATTAATTCTACGGGGTTAACTGAAATTTCCTTTGTCTTCTCTGGACATTGTGTTGGTACAATGCCTTTAGTTTCCCTTATAAGAATTACAATTGGTAGATGGGTAGTAAAAAAATCTCTCTCTCATGGAAAGTCCTTTTCACCTTTGGGATCTAAAAGCTTAGCCTCTGTGGCCAGTCCACCATCGCCACATTCATCTGGATCAAGAGGCAGGCAGGGTGTTCCAGTACCAGCCATCAGGTTCTGGTTGCTGGAGACATTGGGGATGTCCTCCAGCCTTGTGATCTGGTAGATCTGGCGTGTCTGTCCATCGGAGAGATAGAGGGCACCAGTCAGGGGGTTTGTGGCCAGGTAGTACTTGTAGGAGGGTTGGTAGCTATAAGAGAAGAGAAACAATTTTAAAAAAAATATTTTCACTTATTCTTGTTTATCCTGGGTAAAATCAGATCAGTACATTGTACTGTTTTCCAGCAAATTTACAAAAATAAACTTACAAAATTGCACATTGATTTAACATTAAAATACACAAAAAGCAGGATCAACAACAATACAAAAACCCTAAATTTACATATATTACAAATACATATACAAGAATACATAAAATAGACATTCATAAATGCCTCGGCGAGTTTCACTATCCCTATTGGTCGAGAGCCTGTCACGTGGGTGTGTTTAAACGGTTGTTTAAACACGGCTGGAAGTTGTTCAAACACGGCGCGGTTTTAAACATTTTTTCCGGTGTCACACGAAATGTAAAGTCCTACAAAATCTGGTCCATTTTATTGGTTGAACACTCGAGCGACCAGTCACTCTCCTAATAACGCAAGCGCAATACTACCGATGCGTCCGTATTTAGAGTCCATAATTTCACACTACACCAGCACTGCTGCGTTCTGCACCACCTGGCGAGCGCGTCGCGCGCGCGTCAATTTTCATATAAGGAAATGTTTACCACTACTCGCGCGTAGCACGAACCATTAAATAGCTGAAGGGGTGTTTTACAAACCAAGGTAAAACAAATTAAACAAAATCATTGGAAATTTAGAATTTTCGGTGGTTTTTGCTTAATTATACAAAAAGGTATTTTATGAATGGGAATAAATATGTGCTGGGCCGGTTTTAAACGTACATTTAAAACCGCCTTGGGGCCTGGACGCTGATAATGACCCTCGCCTCGCCTTCGGCTCGGGTCATTATCAAGCGCCCAGGCCCCAAAGGGTTTTAAACGTACGTTTAAAACCGGCCCAGCACATATTTATTCCCTTATTATAAAATTAGGATCCAGATAAAAGATTAGGATAAAAATGTAAATACAAATGTAAATAAAAAAAGTAAAAATCCACAGCTTCCACCCAACAAAGACAAACCTACATGAATCATTTCAACACATCCATATTAAAATCGATATACATGTAGAAGGTATCCCAATTAACAAAATATGCCCAAATAGAAGAACAGTAATTAAAAACACCCACAATTAAATACTGATTAAAATTAACACTACAATACCCCTCAGACATATCAAAAATCCAAAATATACCACCAACTTATGAATACTCGCCAAAATATACAGACTAAATCCAAGATATTGAAATACAATCTTTCTCCAACCCAACCCATACTGAAAAATACCCCTTTAACCCAGGCCAAATTAAACCCTCCACATGCGAATTATAAAATTTACAATTGACATTGACAACAGTGGATAGCATTTGAAGGCAGAGAAATGTCTGAACATTTTAAAAATCTAACAAAGGGAAAGAACTAGAATCAATCTGAACACTAGTCATATTTCAGGTAAATAAAAGGCTATTTCATACAAGCGCTAGAAACAAATGACCCATGCAAAACACATGGGGACCATGTCATGTGAAAGTGTAGTTTGGTTGTAAAATAACATATGTTGTTCGTGGCAGGATTTGAGAGCTCCTTTAAAACATGCACTGCCAACAATTACTTTCTTTAAAAAATAAGAAAAACATTTAAACAAGTTTTTTTTTCTAGGGAGTGACACAAGAAAACTTTTCTAGTCAGCATTTCTTAATTAAAGAAGACCTACCCTAATTTCCGGAATATAGGCCGCGGCTTATACGTTGATTCTCACGCTGAAAAATGTCCATGCGGCTTATACTCCGGGCGGCTTATACGGCAACATTTGAAGAATAAAATCAGTCACACAGGGTTCGAAATTCACGGCGGCCAGTGCCGTCGATGCCCATTTAGTTACCGTGATGCCCCTTGTAAAAATGCACTATTCACGGCCAGTTGTGCTGTGCCCCATTAATACTTTAGCCGTTGTGCCCTTCTTGCCGAACCAAGCCCTCAATTTTTCAGTACTAAACCGTTGCTGGATCCTATACAAAACGGCGCTTTTCGATCGCGTTGGTAATTGCCCGTGCGCGTGATGAGCGATCGCGCCAGCTAGCACGTCCCGTGCGCCCCATGTAAAAACCTTCACAAAACCTCGATTCCCCAAGCAGACTGGTTCCCGTCCGTGCATTATTTTTCTTCTTTCTCACTGGGGCAGGAACCAATCACAGCCTAAAAACAAGCTCTGAATCCGCGGCCGAATCCGCGGCTAGCTTTAGCCAGGTAGCTCTTACTACAGTAACCTGAACCCCCCAAAGCCGGCTAAGCCATGGTCCAGAGGGAGTAGCGTTGCCTGTTCAACTTAACACAACGAACTCCCCTCGTGCAAACGATCGTGCAAAGTGCATGTGTGCTGCGCGATGCGATGTACATGCATTGATGACTCGGACACGTGAAAACCGAAGCGCTTTCTGTTTGCGACATATTCGAAAATTATGCCTCGCATCGCTTAATTAATTAAAACGTTCCAGACAAATTGAACTCGACAAGTCGGCTATTATTAGTGCAAGAATGACATGAATCATGATAAAACTCATTTTTGCCCCACGGAACCAAACTCATTTTTACTGTGTGACTTAGAAAAGGAGATCGACAATGACGCTTTTTCCGCCAGCGATATAGCGCAAGGTGATTTCTCCGAATGGCCCGTGCGGGGCGTGAACGCAACGTGGCTGGTGAAGATGGCGGCAACGCACGGTGAAACCACTCATGCCGTTGCGCCGTATGCCCAGCACGGGCCGTGTTTCCTCCATGACAACAAGTTCAGGCAGTGATGGAAATATGACAAAAAAATGATTAGCAAATTATGCTAATCATATTGTCATTTGATTAGCAATGTGATAAAATTGACTAGCAAAAGAAAAACCGCGACAAACTCAATGTTATTATTAAGATGAATATATTTTTATTAATATTGATCGATGGGTGTGCTGAAGATATTAAAGCAACGTATTGAACAGTGCTACGCATTCCTTACTCTTTAATTTCTAAGTGGTTAAAATAAGAAATACGCAAGCCGTAAGCTCAGTTTTCATTGTTTCTTGGCACCTTAGACATGTCTAAAAGTTTCGCCAGTCCAGAGGGACCGAATAGACTTGCAAATGTACCGTAAGTACCGTTCACACCTCACAAATCGTGTGGTGCGTCTGTTCGTTTTTGTCTGTTTTATCGTTGTGTAATCCATGTTGTTTATTATTTCACTGGTCAATTGGTGACTGTTGAGCTCAGATTAGTGGTTAAAGTTGTCATTTTCTTTTTTATCCCCCCCGCGCCCCGTCCAAAAAAAAAGAACAAGAACATGCCGAGCGGCCCACAGCCAGGACACTCATCCAGCCCGCCAAAATTGGTAATTTCAAGGACTTATGAAAGTTTATTGGGCTCCGTGCGCGTCGAATGAGGGCGCTGTCCAAATAGCAACCGCACTTCCATTGGCAGTACGTCGCTGGTATTACGCACCGCGCTCCTCATTCATTTGATACTCGTATACCAGTGGGATTGCTTTGTCTGTTTGCCGACTCTCGATAATTGCGTTTTCAATAAGAATATCATCACGGGAACCAGACACTTAAATTGAAGTCGGGTAAGACGGCGTCGATATTGATCCCCCAACTCGCTGAGATGAGGGGGTAGTTGTGCACGGAGCCTAGTGACACTCGTTCGCGCGCTGCTTACACTATTTTTACATACTAGCGCTTCAGCAAGCAGCACGACTTTTGTGGTTGGACGTCGTCAGCGCCGCGGCTAATACGCCGGTGCGGTTAATACGCCAACTTTAAATCTTAATTTGCAGATTTTTGCTTGCTGCGGCTTATACCACGCGCGGCCTATATTCCGGAAATTACGGTAAATCAAAGGTTTTTCTGGATTTCTTAATCAAGAATTTCTCATTTCTCATTTGAAGAAAAACATCAGATTTTTTTTCTTCTGGTGTTGCTTTAAAAATGTTCTCATTGGAGATTCTAAATTTCATATAGGATTTCTAAAATTAAGGGGGAAAAAAGCTAGAAATATTTTCTTGTGAAATTTTCTAGGGAGTGACTCACCGCAATTGCAGAACAATGGTGGCATTGCCATGCTTATCAATTCTCCTGATGACGTTAGAGTCCCCGACATAAATATCTCCATGAGGACTGCTCGCCAGGGCTATGGGTGCCAGCATGCGGTTATTCTTTGCCCGGCCCGTGCACTGGGAGCAGTCTACACTGCGCTGGCGTCCGTTACCCATGAGAGACTGGATGGTTGCTGGCTGTTGATGGTAGTACACACGCTGGCCATTGCCAAGGCTCAGGATGCCTGATTCATATAGATGTAAAATGTGCAACTTATTCCTTTGCATATTCCTGCTTCACTTTCCGACACAGGAATATATGAATGCTGCATGTATGTCTTGATATAGAATCAGTTCAGGAAAACTAGTATCCTGATTGGGAAATATATGTACTGCCCACTTGAGAATGTCTCTAAGCATACCAGCTAATAATACAATGATGTTGGCACAATAAGCAAAAGTACAGGTTTTGTGGGTAATGCTTTGTACAGTCAGAAAATAATCTCATATGTCACAGATTAAAATATTTTGGCAAGTGAATTTACTGACTTGCCGTTTTCGCTGAAAGATTTTCATGCACGTTTAAGACAGTTCCGGATCACCACCGTTTGCAATTTGCAATTGGGAATGGGTCCACGTCATTCACTGACTACGTCAGTGCATTTCGATTTTTTCCGTACTGTACAGTCGTAATAACTCTTGCATGAGATGCTTATTAAATCCAAGGCCAACAATGTATTTTTTTGCCGTTTTCCGGCGAGTCTGTTGGTTTTTTTTAAGCTGATGATTGTTTAGTAATGTTTGGGACGCACGGACTCTCAGGCCCAATGCAGGCTGCTGGAAGCGCAGCACACGCACGAAGGCGCACACGCGAGAGGTGGTCAGCATACGCGTGATCCGGAACTGTCGCAAACGATTCGGAACTGTCGCGTTTAATCCTGTACAAAAACTGAGATATAATTCCCTTTAAATTGAATCTATGTGGACATGTTTGGTTTTAAGATGAAGAGGAGGTATTTTACTACGAAGTGATGTCACTCGGACACAGAAACTCCGAACACCAGCGGGCGTACAGCGGTTTGTACAAAAAGTGATCCGGAACTGTCGCACTCACTGTATAAAGTGTTACGATGTACATTGTAAGTGTACTCAAAGTCTTCTCCAGGTAGAAGATAGTCTATAACCCAGACAAGAAACATTCTGACTTTAAGATACCCAATTGCTTGATGCAAATACATGAGAAGCATTAAATTGCAATCCTTGTGGTTGTCAATTTAATTACTTGAGCTGGTTTTTGGCAGACGACTTGGTCAAACCAACAGAAAATACTCTCAATTTGCAGTGAAACTGTACACTCAAAAATTCACCTATCGGGAACGAATACAACTGTATTATAAAGAGTCACTCTTACCTTTTTCTGGACTGTAGTTATGGTGTATGGGTAGCTGCCAGCCGCCAAGATCCATCATGCCCCAGTCAGGTGCATCTATTGGGATATGCTGCCTCCTCCAGATGATGCCAGCACAGCCTTGGTACTCATAGCCAATGGAAACTGAGTATACAATCAGTTGAAACAAGACTTTAAACTTTAAACAAAAAGAACATAAAGACACTCTCCTGACTGGGCATTTATGCACCAATATTTCATGAAAGACAGAGGAACTTAAAGGTAGTGTACATGACTGGTAATCCTCCAATTTTCTTTTCTGCTGAATTATTACGAAATACCTTACTAGACTGTAAGTTAATAGTAGTCTCAATCATCCTGTAAAATTATGGCACCAGGTGTGCTGTCGTTGTCAAGTAAAGTGGAAATCTATATCGTTTTCCAACGATTTCCAGCTGAAAACTGCCCTGTAGCCTTTAGTCAAGGCGCGCGTGGCTACCCGGAAGAGTGGCGCGCCCCGGACATGATGGCATTCGGGATGCGTCACGCGTCCAGGTAGCCACGCGCGCCTTGACTAAAGGATATCATCCGCCCGACGGTTGAAAACGAGTGCCGTTTTTCTCTTGTTTTTTTCGCCGTCCAACAACGCAAAACTTTGAACAGGTCAGTGGAATGATATTTCCTATAAAATACTAACCCCAAATCCGCCCATTTCTAAAAATTGCAACTATGACCAATCATGTACACTACATTTAAGTAAACATGCAAAATTATTAAATCGTTCTTAACCCTTTGCGTACGGAAGACGCCATATGGCTAAAAAAGACAGTGCCACCAGGCCGGATGACGCCATTGGCTGCTGTTTGTGCAGTTTCAATCCAATGTTGGATTATTGTGTATGTCATGCTTGACTGCACAAACACATTGTGGCCGTTTCGCTTGGCTGCCAGAGCCGCCGCAACACCCCGACGTCTCCCGTAAAATACCGTGCTCATGGGGTTAAGTACTTGTACAGTTAAGCCCCAAATTATTCATACCCTATGAAAAATCTGGTTTGCTTTTCTCTCAAACATAAAAGCTGGATTGGCGGAACTTAATGACTTTTAGTTGGCATTTACAAATATACACATATTTTGGTTTCACATCATTAGCATAAAAGTAGAAATAATTTGAAATAATAAATAAAATTATTCACAATACCCTGAATTTGGCATGGGTATGAATAATTTGGGGTATAACTGTATGTGAAGAAATGCCATATTTCAAACAATGAATAGAGAATTAACTCCTCAAGTTGGAACAATGGAGTCACGAGAATTTCTATCATAGAAGCATTTCAAATTAAAACAAAAAAATATGCTACTCATAATAAAAATCAAAGCATGCAGCAGCTATCAAGTGCAGCAATTTTGTAGTTCAAAGGTGCTTACAAATTACCAAACAAATATAAACATCTCTATTCAGTGATTTCTTACCTACAGCTATGGCCCTTCCATAAACCATCTGTCCATACACGTTCCTCGCGTCCCACTTGAGTGTGTACACCATTCCTGCCTCTGGCAGGAGAATGTCCTGGAAGATTCTACCCTCCAGAGTGATATTGATATGAACCATCTCAATGCTGTTGGGCAGTGTATCAGGGGTGAGCTGCAGGTTGAGCTGGGCAAGCTGGCCAGGGGCATTCTGGCTGAAGTAGTCCAGGGTCAGCTTGGTGCCAGAAATGGAAATCTGTTCATGGATTGCCTATCAGTAAAGACAGAAGTTTTTGCCAGTAATCTGTCTGTTTTCTCTGCCAGCACTAGGAAGGAACTGGTGGTATCAAGATTTCCTATGAGGTGTTATTGGTCTTTATACAATACCTGAATAAATCCTAGCCATCCGATTGGTGGATCGTCGATCAAGTGCATTGAATTATTCGTCCCATCGCACGACGCAAACCCGCACCGCCAAACAAAGTTCTATCACATGGTTCTATCAAACGGTAACGCGTTTTATACAAATGAAATATGCAGTCAAACGATTAGAGGAATTTGCAAGACACGCAGGAACAACAATTAAAGCTTTAACTGATTCGGAACCACTTTTTGTCGTGGTTTTATGCGGGACTGAGAAGGTAAACGGCAAGTCGTACACCAAGAAATCCATGCATGCAATCTATCGGATTTATTCAGGCATTGTATAAAACAAATATTAAATGAATGTTTCACATTCGTGCAATGGTAAGAATAATTTCATTCGGTGACAGATGGAATGTCCCATTCCACTCAGCTTCGCCTCATGGAATTCAATCTGTCACCTCATGAAATTATTCTTACCATCGCACTCACAAACATTCATTATTTGTATAATTAACACTCCTGTCAAGGCTGTGCCTACAACCTATAACTCTGTAATGTGACATTTGATGCTTGTAATCTGATGTCCTGAAGGAACGGACTACAGTGAACCGTGATGTCCCAACGGTTTTTCAGGTGGTCAATCAGTACTACCCGTACCCGTACCAAAAACAGTACCTAACTCATCTGTCAACCACGGTAGCCAATAACTCAGACAAGGACTACCCCACACACTATCAAGGCTAGTACGTGTGTAATGGAACCATTATCTCAAAACGGTCAGAGCTGTTCAATCTACAAGGCAATGATCTACATGTACATGTACAATAGATTTAACAGATGGCGTTATCTACAAAAGCTCTGGGGGTTTCTCGTTCACTCATCGTAATGTGAGAAGCTTAAAAAACAAATTTGATCAAATCCATTGAATATTATCAGTCTAAATGAAACTTAGACGGGTGATCTCTGACAATGAAATCACTTTACCAAATTATTCCATTGACAGAAAAGACAGGAACCAGCAAAGTGGTGCAGTTACTTGTCCTGGGGATCTCAAAACAGATGATGTCAAGTGCATATGGATTGAAATTAAGTGTAAACAAAGGCAGCCTAAGCTTATTGGCCACCTTCAAGCTATCAAATTTATGGATAAACTTAGTGATATAATTAACCCTTTCCTTACCACGCTGTTTATTGGCTTATCTTCCCCCAGTACCACAATCTTTGTTCATTCAAGCGTAAAACCACTTACACAGGAAAAGCAGCAGACTGCTTGTTGAATGGTTGTATTTTCAACCAAAGATTTCACCCTCCAGAATTGTTTGACAGGGAAAATGTGTGTAAAGTTTGTTCCATGAAAATTTCTCTTTCATATGGTGTAAAAATGAAAGTCATAACTGCTAAAATAGCAAAATTACAGCTGTTTTCTCTACTGGCTCACTTTATCAAACAGGAAAGTTGTTTGTCACATGAACCAATGGCACTCCATACACATAACTCTACAGGGAAACTTCAGATAGTTTTCTCAAAATATTGTAATGGTGACACATGAATTTGATAGCACCATTGGAAAGATCCGAAACAAGCTCTTTCCGTTGGTATATAGATCATGTAGATCATATAGATCATGGCAAAATTCTTAAACTTATGAGGCAGCACGATCATGCATACAAAAAAGAAAAAATGCTCAGGCTTAGAAATCCATTGGGACTCTTACAAAAAGCTGCGCAACAATGTAACTACATTATTGTACATGTAATAAAATCTGCAGTAAGAAGAGTGAATTCTACACATTAGCCATAGAAGAAAGCAATATGCTATGGAAAAAACAAGAATGGTGTGTTCATAAACACAAATGCCCCACCAAGTTGAATTACCCTTTTTAACTAAAGACTGATTTGTTTTAAAGAAAAATGTGTTAAGATGACAAACATGCATCAAAGGAAAGTGCAAATGGCTAGCATCAGAGGTTATCGATCTGCTCACTGCACCTGCAACAGAAATAAGACTACTTATTTCAGATTAAAGCAAGTTATCTTGTCCCAACCATTTCTCTTGATTTAAGCATATTGACCTTGACCTTGACCTTTGACCGATGGGGGCCAAACTCAATAGGGTTCTAGATGACCCCAGGACCAACCCACATACCAAATAGGAAGTTGATATGTCACGGAAGACAATGCTGCATCTCCACTCATCGCTTGCCCCGTTGATACTCCAGACACCCGATCAACCAATATAACTCTGTACTTACACTCGTGCTTCCATAAAGACCAATGCTCCTCAGTTGAATAATAATTTTGCAAACACTGAATGCAAGAGACATCAGCTTGAACAACGCTGGTATAAAGCAAAGCTACAAGGTGACTATGGAATTTTCAAATCCCAGGGAGACCCAAGCCACATCCAGTTACGAGTCGAAATAACTCTTCTACAGCAAAAATGCTTTGGAAATGAAAGTAGCAAATTTTTACTAATTGTTGGTCACTCGATACAAAAATTATGTTTAAGGTTATCAATTGGCTATATTTTTGAAGATATGGTATCCAGTGGGTAGCTATTATCCTTAACTTTGGAAGGGAGGAGGGTGAATAAACTGACCATTATTTTAATCTGAAATTACTATCAGACTATTCAATGTTCCTTGTTTGAAATGAAAGTTTTTGATTTTTATTTTAGCTTAAATGTATTTAACAAATTCAAATACTTTTTCAAAGTGAACAAAGAAACTGGCAGGAGCAGGATTCGAACCTGCAACCTCCGGGTTACCGTACTGGCGCTCTACCAACTGAGCTATCTTGCCCTATGTTGGCGGTCGTATCCTCATTGAGTGATCCCCACAATGTCGCTTCCCAGGTTATATCGTAAAAAAGGGTGTGATCCCTGGCTATACGGCATTCTGGGTTCATGACTTCTGACTAGCGCCCACCCGAACAAAGATACTGACAATTTGGGAGACCGCCAACATAGGGCAAGATAGCTCAGTTGGTAGAGCGCCGGTACGGTAACCTGGAGGTCGCAGGTTCGAAACCCGCTCCTGCCAGTTTCTTTGTTCACTTTGAAAATGTATTCAAATTTACCTAGTCAGTTTCCCTCGTGGATTGTTTGACGAATAACAAATTCTAAGTTCATGTTCATTTGAGAACCACATAGATACCTTAAAATTAAACTCTGATATATACTAAAAAAATCCCTTTAATTCTATTTCAAATATATATAAAATGTTAAGCCTTTTTTCTGATTTTAGACTTTTCTTTACCTCCTGTATCTATGCTAGTTCGGTTTCTTTTTAACATTAGCTCCTGAATCCCTGAATTCCCAAGGCCAAAACCTACCCTCTGATCAACTGAGAAGCCCTCTTCTTGACAGGTTCCCTCCTCACTCCCCACAGAGACAACCTTCTTGAAATCTGGCACAGGAAAGTCCTCCCCTGAGCAGACCCCACTGTCATGGCCGCTGAAGACGTGCCGGTCTTGTTCAATGTTGGATGTGGCAGACAGCGTGATGTCATCCACATGAATGAAGCTCTGCATGGGGACATAGATGAATCTGGTGGCCTGGTGGTAAGGCTGACGTTCAAGGACCAACTGGATGGAGCCACCACCACGGACCATCAAGTCATACCTGACCAAAGAAAATGTGTAAACATTACTTTTACTGATTGTGTTATGATTAACCCTAACAATCCCCATCCAGCCAAACTCCAACAATAGGTTTCGTTGGAATTTGACGGGTTAGGTACTGTGTACTTTTGAAGTGGTGTTGGATTTTGTTGGATTTTGACGGGATGGGTACTGTAGCTGCACTGTACAGTGTTGGGTTTTGACTGATTGGGGAAGATTGGTTCGAGCAATGGCCATAGAGCTCTGGTGTTGGATGTGTGTGTGGCTGTATGTTTTGTTTGACATGCACTGAACAATGGGGTAAGGAGGTAGAACAAACAATGGAATCAACAGCTTGTATGGTGTCTTACATAATACTTCTAAGGAACACATACATTGAATAATGTATGTTGCATAATTAGGGCTTGAATATTTTGCACATGAACAGTTGTTGGACTGCTGCATTGGATTCGAATCGGCCAGCCGACTCCGGCAAGCTCGATGGTCGAGTGGTTAAGACGTCTGCACTAGTAAGCAGGAAGTCGTGGGTTCGAATCCCGCCCGAGTAAGCCTGTGAATTTTTTCACACAGGCTCTTGGAAAGTATACAGTGCTTCATACATTACGTCGGGACAGGGCAAAAAGAGAAAAATCTCTGTTCTAATTTAACCTTGGGTAGTATTATTCCAAATTATTAACCCTAACCTTCCCTAACCTGCCAAAATCAAACACCCCATTTGTGTTGAAGTTTGTGTGATTGGGTACTGTAGAGCCTTGGCACCATCACTTTGCATGGGACTTGATGCCCTGATTTTGCCTAAGTACAAAGAATGTGCCATTGGTTTACTACACAGTGTTGGAGTTTGTGTGGTTAGGGAAGGATTCTAGTAAAAAGCCTTGGGCTGTTAGGGTTAATAGCATCATTGAGAAATGTCAGCACTCATCTGGATGAGTCCATCACAAGTCCCTGCAAGTCCCTGCAAGTCCCTCACAAGCCCTCCAGTCCTAATCCTAATCACAAGCTATTCAAATGAGCTTTGACAAAGGCATTCCTTTGTCATTGTTCATCCAGTTACTTGTGACCTGCTTTATGAAAGGACTTCTGACTGGGCTTGCGAAAGTACTTGTAAAAGGACTTGCCGGGAATCGACTCCAACTCTGGTTTGTACTAAAAACAATACAAAGATTTTTAAACATTCTTATGGAAATAAATTAACAAATTTTCCTTGCTTATTTAATAATTTAACACTGGGCATTTTGCAACTGATTAGGAGTAACAAACAAGTCTAAGTCTGTCAAGTGGAGTCCAACTCCAAGTTTAAGTCGGTGTTAAATGGTGATCAATAACATGACTGCAGTCAAACTAAATCAGTAGGCACTTACATTCCATCTTGTCTTGTGTAGGTGTAGCCTAATAATGATTGGCTTGCCACGTGCACCCTGGCCCCAGTGATAGGGCCACCGTCTTCACCGATCAGTCGGCCGTGAATCACAGCAACATTACTGGAAAGAAATCAATGAAAGAAAATTGAGAGAAGCCTCTTCTATCATCAAAAGTCCATTCATTTCCTGGACACCAAGAGCACTAGCAATTCGGTCGATTTACAACTCCGTGCACCGCCAGCGGCAAGCCGGGGAGAGGCCAAATTACGCAGTGCATCATGGGGGAAAAAGTCAACATCGGTTCTATCAAATCATACTTCTTACAGCCCTTCTCCGCTAAAGGTGTTCCCTGATTCGTCAAAAATTGCTTTAACTCATCCACTCGCATTTGCGCAAAAAACAATACTGCTGGACTGCCCACCATCTTTACAAAGCGATAGACGTGATGTCGACTCCTAAAGTGGGAAATTGGCCTTTTCCAGCTTGCCGCTGGCAGCGCACTGAGTTGTGAATCGACCAAATTGCCTTGTGGGTAATGCATGAAACTGCATCTTCTGCTGCGTGACAAATGCTGGAACTTGCAATCAGTGACTTTGGAAATTCACAAGGATTCATCAATACCTAAAGACAGTTTCACTATTCCTTTTTGTAGAGAGTGACTCACATGGGTGTGTAAACGCTTGTTGATACACAGCTGGCAGATGTTTAAATAGAATGCTTAGGAACTGATTGTCCTAAACTGATACAAAATAGAATGAGCGTTTCAGCACATGCACTAAAGGTTCAAATATCAGATTTACTTGATGCGTTCGGGATTTTGAATCCGCGGCTACCTTTACTCGGGTATTCGAAACAGCAACAGCGAAATTAATGTTTGCTGTGAATTATCACGTACCATCCACCTCAAAAAATATCCCCCCTTTTCCATTTTGCTTATAACAATATTTAATGTAATAGTGAAGATTTTAACAGTTTAAATTTGAAAATTTGAAGGAAAAAAAAACACGTTTTCGGTCATGCCCTGACAAATTCAATCTGTTTTTACCCCAGACACTGTATACAAAAACAAACACTAATTTTGAAGCACAGCCAGGTACCAGACTACAAATCAGCCTTTCGCATTCTGTGTAAGGCACTTGGTTTGAGGGTGGTGCGTGCCAGTTTGCAACATGTACAAAGGGTGCACTCAAGTAGTTCACCCAGGTCAACTCGGGTTAGCCCTGTGCCTTTCGATAAGCTCTGACGTCATACTAGAGGCTTCCTAGGGTCAGCCACCACAGACCCTGCTCGTGGAGCAGAGTCACTGGTGGAATTACATCACACGCATGCGTAGTTAAGTCTGATGCCCCAGTTTCAGCTCCAGCAGGAAATTGGCTCTTACTTACGTGAAATCAACAGTCAACACGAGAGGGTGTTTGAGCATTCAATTAGCCCGGCTCTCATGGCTATTAACCCATCTACCTTCACCAGAGTCGATCCGGGTGAGCTACTCGAAGTATATGGTGATCTCATGGATGTTCATGTGAATCTTGCATGAACATTTTTGGTCTTGTATGAAAAAACTCGTCTTGCATGAATTGTTTTTGGTCTTGCACGAAAAAACGAGGTTAGTCTGGAATTAAATTTCAATATTTGTTCTTGCACGAAAAGCAGAGTTTTGAATTAATTCTGCTTTGGCTTTTCATAGGTTGGTTTATGCTTCCCTCTAGAGGGTCCCGTGTAGGCTTGGGCGAATCCAACATTTTTGGAATCGATTCCTATTCCATCTGAGAATTGCAATTCCACTCGGAATCGATTCCGAAAATAAACAAAAAGTATACAAGCAAAAACAAAAAGTATACAAGCAAAAACAAAGAGTAAACAAGCAAAAAACGAAAAAAAGGACTTTAAAAAACGGAAAAACGGCAATAAGGAGGTTATTCTTCAATATTGGGTTAAGACCCACCTTGGATCCACGTCATCTAGCAGCGCTCCCATTTGAACACTGTCTCCTTCCACCAGGAACTTGAAGCGATCATAGAATGACAGGGGAGGGATGACAAGGGACATTGCATCACGGCCCAAGATGCTTCCAGGGTCTGGAGACGCCTTGCATAGGGTAGTGGAGGTGCAGAAATTGTCCTGGCAACAGTCCGGGTCAAGGCAGTCCATGAGGGTGTCTGAACACAAGAAACAATACACTCATTGAAAATTCAAAATATTCTTGAGGAAGGTAACCAAAAAGATCATTTTACGTGCAAGAGCACATAAAAAGACACATGAAATGGTCACAATTAAGAATCTATACATGTATATAGAAGGCAAAGGAATCGATATAGAAGGCAAAGCAAAGAAATCTATATATAGAAGGCAAAGGAATCTATATATAGAAGTACAAGAAACAAACATGTGGGGAACACACATATGCAAGAGGGGGTAGGTGGAGAAACACAAAGGAGGGGTTAGGAGAGTGGGAGTGGGTGAACATCAAAGGGAGGGGAAGGGACAGCAAGGAACAAAGGAACAGAGGAGTGTGGGGAGGGTAAGGATGAAAGAGGGGAGGGATTAAGATGAGAGGGATGAGGCTGGGGAAGGAAAACAAAGTAGTGTGGTAAACAGGGGGCTGGGGTAAATAGGAGGTGGTAATTGGGCAATAGAAGGAACAGAGGGATGTTGCATGGCTTAACAGGAAAGGTAAAGACATCCAAGTGGGCAAGAAACCCCAAGAGTGTTCGCCAGGAGGATTATCTGTAAACAAATGACAATGGGGGAAAATTAAGAGTTAATAATTCCCTTCCTGGATGTTGAGACCATGTGGTTGAATAGTCCGAAGACGTTTCATCCACACTTTCTCCCTGCTCAGGCAAACTGAGTCCTTGCGGTGGCCAAGTGATTCTATGCCCTGTAGAATCATATCAGAAATGGAATGGTTAGGCAAGTTGAAGTGATGACCAACAGGGGTGTCCATTTTCTTGGTATTCACAGTCGATCGATGGCCATAGAAACGCTTTTCGAGCGTGTTCATTGGTCTCCCAAGAAAAATGGAAATGCACATTGAAACCCTACTGGGATCTTATTGATCAATGCTGAGGTAGCCAAAGTCTTGGAAGGTGAATTTGTGAAGGCAACGGGGTAAAACTCTGAAAAAATCTCGGGTTTTAAATGATATTAGTTCCTCACATTAAATTATTCAGTTACCATCCAAAGAGGTAGGAGAGGGCATGAAATGAATATAAAAATGAATGGCCTACCACCGTCATTGTCCTGGCCATCAGAGCAGGCCGTTTCCATTGTGACTTCACATGCTCTGCCATGATGTGCACCGGTGCAAACACACTGCCATCTCGCGTCCACAAACTGGCAATCCCCGTGCCCATTACAGCCATCTGGACAACCCTCTAAAGTAAAAGCAAACAAAAACCTGTCAGCTATCATACTCAATATCAATGTAGCTGGTTTTAACCCCTTGAGTACGGTATTTTACGGGAGACGTCAGGGTGCCGCGGCCGCTCTGGCAGCCAAGCGAACCGTTACAATGTGTTTGTGCAGTCAAGCGTAACCTATACACAATAATCCAACAATGGATTGAAACTGCACAAACAGCGGCCAATTGCGTCATCCGGCCTGGTGGCACTTTCTTTTTTTGCCCCAAATTCCGTCATTCGTACGCAAGGGGTTAAAGAGAAGTCTGATTTAGTTAAATGTGACCCGCTCTGGAAAAAGGTACATTATGTTGCAAAATATGAAAAATCAGTTTATCTATGTTTGGAAAGCCCGCAATGTAAGCTTTCATTTGGTATGTACGTGATAGAGCTTTTGTTACAGTTCATTTGAATAGCTTAAGATTTGGATTAAGACTGCTGGTCTTGTGCTGGTCTTGTGCTGGTCTTGCAGGGTCTCGTGTGGTCTTGTGATGGTCTCGACTACAACACTGCAATAGAGTGGTCCTGTTCATCACACCCAGAGCCCCAACCTCCCCCCCCCCCCCCCTTTCAATGTTACTGTACATGGCAATCATCGCGCATAAAGTTAAGACCAAATAGATTAGAGAGTGTAGTAAGCACAAGTATACAGATGGAGTAGATTCGTGTCAAAGCTTTTGAAGCGTTTTTCTTGGAATAGTATTTGCGCTACATGCTTGCGTGTCAATTTGTGAAAACTAAGTCTTCTCTAGCGAGTCAGTGCCCGATGTGCGCGCGCACACCTGGGTGTCAGTTCGTGAAACCGAAATTTACTTGGTACGCGGTTTCACGAACTGACACCCAGGTGCACCTGAGTGTCAGTTCGTGAAAACGGTGACGATATGTTTGTTTCATGTGGCATGTGATGCTGCAGCATGCAGGGTGGCAATGTAGAGGCACGTGTATTGTTACCCACATGAGCAGTGGGTGGGGCTTAACCCTGGGAGCCACACAGCCCAAAAAATGACTCGGCGCACCAAGGTGCTCATCCAAAAGGCACTTTCTAAAAGCATGGACATGAAACAGTCACAGACATAGGCTTTTTGTGGGTGAAAGCAGCTGTTGTTTACCGTCTGCCACTGAGCCAGCAGTGCAATGATTGATAGTTTCCTTAATGCAGGCTGGCTCGACCTGGGGCGTGTTTTCGCGACCCGCAACCTGAAACATGTTTGTGACGTCAAAACGATAACCAGGAACATGTTTACGCAGGCGCGAGAAAACGCAGAACCAGATACTGGCATTGACCCATTGATCTCCATATGCATTGACCGATCTTGTAAACAAACATGGCGGAAGAGCGAGTAGTTGTACAAGAGTTTGAGAATCTGGTGAATGACGTCGAAGAAGGGGAATGGTTGAAAAGAAAAAAGACGTCGGTTAGACGATTACCATGCTTTACACACCACGGGCCCTGCCATGGTGGCTCTCGTACATATTTCACTAATTTTTGGAACGAATACAAAAAATATCGTCTGCTTACGTTTCAGTATCTTCCGCCATTTTGAACCTGTGAACCGACTCCAACCTTCGGTTCTCGTTTAGTGGAAACAATGACGTCACACAACCATGACCGAAGACGCCAAAACACCCAACCAAAGCGGAAACATGTTTCTGGTCACAGTCGCGAAAACACGCCCCTGGGGAGTTCGGCTATTGGGTTATATACACAAAGGACTTAGGTTTGTATACAAATAAATGGCGGCCCAGATTTCCCACTGTCGAAAAAAAAATTCCTGCCTGGTGGGGAACCCCTGCTTTAAAGGTGATTATTGCAGGTCCAACTGGGGGGTTCGATGTAGGAATACATGGAGTTTGAGCGGAATTGGCCCAAATGTGTTTAAGAAATTATATAATTTTAAAAAGAATTGCCTTACGTTTGAGCACCTTGGTGGCTCGCAGGGTTTTAATGGATTGGTCAATCAGGCTGATCATTTCTTACCGAGTCCACATAGCCTGCCATTCCATCCCAGCTCACAGACACAGGAGTCATCCACACAGCGGCCTCTAGGGGAGCAGGGCAAGAGGCAGCTGGCTTCCTGGGAGCAATGTCCCCCAGTCCAGCCCTTCTCACAGCGACACATCCCCATGTCGCACTCACCGTGGACACCACAATCGGTATTATTTCCACACTCATGGACCTCTGTTTAATACAATCCACATAGAGATGTACTGAAAAGTTTGGGAACTGAAGTAGCAAGGTCAGATAGGGGAATCATGGATTTCAAACTTCACTTGAAAAGTTTATCTTTCAAGAGAACAGTCTTTTTGTCCACTTCCTTCACCACTCCTCCAAACAGATGTTTGAATTTCAATCAAATACACACATACACTAAAGTCACTTTCCGCAAGTATTCACAGTTTAACCCTTTCAGCCCCGCATTGTTTATTGGCATGCAGCCTCTGGTGCCCACATTGTTCACACACTAAGCACTTAACGGTCAACATTAATCGCCATTCGGGTTTAAGCGGGGTATAGTGCACGGGCGACTATAGTCGCCATTGGGGCTGAAAGGGTTAATAGTGAGGAAAGTGTAGACTTTTGTCATTCATATGTCTTATTTTCTGAAATGAGTTTGGTTAAATTACCAGGTCCATGTGAAATATCCTTGAGAACAATCGTGCATGTGGTTCAGGGCAAAGTACATGTACATGTATGTGACTTGCAAGGAAGAATAATTTCATATGCATCAAAGGTTTTATAGCAATGGAATAGATCTAACAAAGTACTGGAACATCACCGTTCATTTTGTCATAAAAGCACACTGTCTGAAACATCTTTAACCATGATGAGCCTCACCAATGGATGTGAGAAACCAAACTCTGTGAGGAGGCTCCTTGCTGAATCCCAAACAATTTACATGTTGTTCAACTGAAACAATCTGACAAACCTTCCTCACAAGCCTGCCCGATGTACCCCCTGGTGCACACACACTCTCCCAGCACGCACTGGCCATGCCCACTGCAATCAGGCACCAGGCACTGCTCACTACGAACACTGCATTCAGGCCCCTTCCAGTTGTTGAAGCACTCGCAGACACCATGTGCATACTGGCCATGACCACTGCAGAGTACCGGGCAGATCCCTAAAAAACAAAAAATTAGTGCATGGATTACAGAATTATTCAATGTGAAAACCAATTTTACTAGGGTCACTACCTTTCTTCTAATGGACAATTATTTTGAGGTGCAAATTGGAGGGGAAAAACTAAGGTTCAACCGATGATTGGATCGGACATCGGATCGGGCCGATGTTCGTTAATATCGGCAAAACATTGGACCAGCAGGAGGAGGTACCGCAGTTCCTACGAGCAAAGTAAACTGAATTTCTTTTTCTCGGTACTTGCACGCGCAGTACACAATACGCATTGATGTTCGGAAAAACCAACAATGCCGTGCAAAATCAATTAAAGCGGGCAGCCCAAAGCGAATTGGAGAAGTCAGCCAGCAAATGCAAGAAAAATGATCATTTCAAACACTAATAGGTAGGCAACATTCACACTACGAGTGACACTGACAAGTGTTAACTAGACTGGCCTTTTCACACTACAACATTTCAACACGGCACTGATCCGTGTAGAGCGCTCAACCAGTGTCGAAACTAACCCTGCTCGGGAGGTGGGTTGAGAACTCTCGACCCATGTAGAGAAGTTCGACCCGTGTAGAGAAGTTCGACCTGTATTAAAAGTCGTAGTATGAACACCTTCTGGGTTGAGTTCGACCCGTGTAACTCCGAATCAGAGTGTGCATGCATGCACAGCACCACATACTGTAGTTGTTAATTTAGCAACTTACAAAGACATTTGACCTGCGGCATTGTGCCATCAAATCACGTTTCACCCTTCGGAAGTACATTGTACCTTCGACGACATAGCATCATATTCTGACTTTGTATGTGCTCTGTACGGACCCTTTTCTTTCGTAAGACAGACCTTATTGCAAATACCGTACCGCCTGGCCCTGGTTGAGACATCACAATAGTCAAAGGGGATTCTGGGAAGGAAAATGGAGAATGTTTGTGCCTTTTTCCTTCCCACAATTCCTTTTGACCAATGTAACGTCAGAACCATGCGGTATTTGCAAAAAGGTTTATCACAAACATCTGATAAACTGAAGGCGCTGCCATGCTGGATCGATAGTGGAGTGACGCACCGCAATGCAGTATGGGGGATTTTCCCGATTCGAACCGTGTAGAACGGCCGGCCGTGTGTGTAGTGTGAAACGATCGTACAATACACAGGTCGAAACATTACATGTGTAGCGCAAATTCTGGTGTTGCGTTGAGTAGTGTGAAAAGGCAGCGTTAATTGACCAGTGTTGGACCCGTGTAGATTTCGACACGGGTCGAACGTACAGTGTGAAAACGTCTTAAGTAATTTATTACTGTGTTAACCCTAACCCTCCTGGGTATTTTGGCTAGAAACCCTGCCAGACGCATCAGATTGCATACTTTGTCACATTGACTTGTGTGCAGAGTGCAGCAAGGTCAAGCTGTCACCACAGATGCACTGTGCTGCATCTGGCAGGGTTAGGGTTAAGGGAGTCGAGGTTTGTCTTTGGTATGTCAACATTTTTGAGGGAATTGCTCATATCAATTAAAAACATTGGATCGGATTGGACAACAACCGATGTTCCAAATAAAACATCGGCCATCAGATCGGCAGGCAAAACCAACATCGGTTGAACCCCAGCAAAAAAACCTATGCTATTCAAAGCCCATGAAAATTTAGCTGTGTTGTTAACTCTGTGGTGTGCAATGGCGCTGTTTTGTTAAGTAGGTCACCGTGGTGTAACAGTGCGTGTATATTGTCATGGCACACCGCAGGGTTAAAAAAAAAAAGGTATTTTTATGGCTATGATTACTAAACTGGTTAAGGAAAAGCCAATAAGGGGGAATATGTGCAGTTTAAATATTTCAAACCAATAATATTTGGGTACGTATTTGTTGGCAGTGGCAGCCATGGCGACGGTAGGGGCAGCGGTGGCGGTTTTTGGGTACATGCCATACCTTGTGAGCAATCCTCTCCAAAGTAGGCTGGCTCACACACGCACTGTCCTAGCACACACTCTCCATGGTCACTGCACCCACGAGAACAACGTTGGCCATCATCCCAGGCATCTGTCAATCAGGGATTGAAACAAATTGATTGACTTGTACAACCCCGTTACTCTGACTGAGACATGAGTCCAACTCCAGGGATGTAGTCGAGTCTCAATCCACTCCGATGTCAAAACAGTGAAAAGGGGACTGAAGTCCACCAGGAGTCCAAAGTAAAAAATTTAAAAGCTGAAATTCAGCTTGGGTAGAGCCATGGCTCAAACCTACATATGTGACCCGCTCCAGAAAAAGGTGATATACATGTAAGTCGCACTATGCATTTATGTGTAATGGCCCTTTCAACGTTGAGAGGGTGAATTTTTTGGTCAAAATTCATTTTTTGTTTTTTGTCTTTAATGACATCTTAGATATCTAAAGTTTCAGGTTTGGTGCACAGCAATGTTGATTTCAGTGAATAAAGTAAAAAAAATTCATTTTTAGAGTGCATTGTTCCATTGCATTGTATTAGAACTAGCTATTTCAAAGCCTGTTTACTCGGTTGTGCAATTTGAACTCCATAGAACTAATTAATATGCAAAAATGCGATATCTCCAGAACGGAAAGGGCTTTGGAGCTATATCATGTACCAAATGAAAGCTTACATTGCGGGCTTTCCAAACATACATAAAACTAATTTTTCATATTTTGCGACATAATATACCTTTTTCCAGAGCGGGTCACATATGTAGTCTTGAAAGTGGATTCTTAAGTCCTTTGTAAAATGCCTGGACTTGCTGAGTTCAGGCATGACTCTAGGAACAGAAAACAGTTCTCTAGAATCCGGCTTCAAATGTGCATTTCCACCTGGGATTTTGTCAAGTCCAGAATCAGATTTCAAATTGCCTTTTGCAGGGCTGTAGTCGAGTCCATCACAAGTCCATCAAAAGTCCCTGCAAGTCCATCACAAGCACTCCAGTCCTAATTCCAATCACAAGCTATTTAAATGAGCTTTGACAAAGGCATTCCTTTGTCATTGTTCATCCAGTTACTTGTGACTGGCTTTAAATCAAAGGACTTGTGACTGGACTTGTCAAAGGACTTGTAAAAGGACTTGTAGGGACTCAACTACAGCCCTGGTTGTAAGGTTGTAAGGTTTTAAGTCCACTTTTCCCCCATCACACTAGGATAAGGGATCCACGACAGACCTGCCAACTCGTGTAAACTCATGCTTTATTTATTTGTAATCCATTTTCCCAGGGTAGCATTTAGTGGTGGTGGTAGAATATGACCTGCAAGGCCTGTAAAGTGCAGAGAGCAGACTCCGTATCAGGTCTTGGAATGAAAATCCATCCGTGCCAAGTGGCAAATTCAAGGAAAAAGCTGTTGTGTGCAAGCAAGTCTGGCAGCTTTTACACCTGTGAAAGCGTGCGCCAAATATACCACTAAACTCATAAGTATGATATAGCATTGGGAAAACTGACAAAACAGAGTGATTCAACATATACATGTACATGAAAAAACCTGTGAAAGTTTGAACTCAATACATGTACATCACTGAGTCTCGATACAGAAGTGAAAAACCATTTGTGACCGGCTCTGCAAAAAGGGGTATCATGTCGTACTATGTGAAAACACACACAGGGCAGTTCTATGTGAAGCGGGCGGAAAAATCTTCATGTAAGTGATTTTTTTTTTTTTGGGGGGGGGGGTTTGTTGGCTTCTGTTCAGAATATATTTTCAGAAACATTAATATTGATGAATAAAGATGAACAAATTAATGTTGATACAAATTACTTCTATCGTATTTCTTTGCACTTTTTGTGTTTAAAGGCCTGTATCTCTAAACGCACTTCCGTTAAATTGGGAAAATAGGAGTATACAAATGTCAAGATACATGTATCTTGAGAACACAAAATCCCACAGGGGTCAAACCTACACCAAATTAAAGCTTAAGATGTGACAAGTTCAACTATGTACATGTATATAACTCATTTTTCAAATTTTGCGACATAATAGCCCTTTTTGCAGAGCCGGTCACATCTATTTTAAAAGTGATTTTGTGCACATCAACATATGTGCCTATTTTGGTTACTGAAATAGAAATATTCCACAGCATTGCTGGAGGTCTTCAGATATAATTTTCTCGAAGACGACATTTCAGACACAGGAGGATTGGTACTGGCACCAATCGTAATCTTCAAGAATTCGTCCGACTTGAACTTTGACCTTTGAGATTTAGGACTTTTAACAAATAAGGTTTCTCATAAATGTATGGTATGGTACGAGGCTAAAAAAAAAAGAAGAGAGAAGGCTATGCACAAAGATTGGGACATGTTCTTGGACCAGTTTCTGTACATTTCAAATTCTTAAATCTCTCATAATTTACACATACATGTACGGTAAAAGACATTGCAAGCTCGTGGGTAGACCAGTTAATGTCCAACTCAGTATAGGTGAGCACAAATGAAAATAATTGGGCATTTTATGAATGGATAAACATGTGCACAAGGCAGGTGAACCACTGGGCACATGGTAAGAATTATATATTGTCAAACAATTGGGTATGATCCCTGGCTATATGGCATTCTGGGTTGATGACTTCTGACTAGCGCCCACCCGAACAAAGATGCTGACAATTTGGGAGACCGCCAACATAGGGCAAGATAGCTCAGTTGGTAGAGCACCGGTACGGTGTTCCGGAGGCCGCAGGTTCAAATCCCGCTCCTGCCATTTTCTTTGTTCACTTTGAAAATTATATATTGCATTAAACAATAGCTTCACAGCTTTAAGAACTGACAATCATCTGGATAAAAAGGATGAGTGTAAGACAGGCATGCAACTCTTCAATTGCAAAAAAACGAGGAAAATATCTTCACCAATTTGCGAGCGCGTAGCGCGAAGCCCTTGTTACGGCGTAGGGAAAATTTTGAATTCTAGGTGCTCTGTGGTGCATTCTGAGCAGTTTTTGACAACTTGGATTGAAAGCTGAGTGAGAGATTTTAACCTCATTTTGTGGCATGTTTTCTATTAAAAAATTACACAAAATGCTTCAAATTTTTCTTTTTTACCATTTATTCAGATGTAAAGATTGTTGTTACCTTGACATTCTCAACCAATTAATCCTTTTGACACATTAAATCGATATCCAAACACGTTTTTCCAACATTTTACCAGCGCGTGATAGTGACCGTATCCCGATTGTACTGTATTGTATTCATTCACGCGAGAGAAAAAAATGCGGAACCCGACTATAAGTCTGTAGTCGATAGAGGGCGCTATAGCGACTCGTTCATAAAACGGCAAGATTGTACTGGTACGCTACATAATGCGCACGGAGTCTGTGCCCCGCACCTTTCTAAGCTATGTATGTATACAAAATACGGAGCCAGACGATGTGCGCTAGCAATATCGGCGAAGTCGCCACGGTGGGAAACGAGCCGAAGCGCAGATATTTTTTTACAGTCGGAATTTTAAAAAACGCAGAAATCCGCGGATCCGCGGAAAAGTTGCATGCCTGGCTTACATGTGATAAGGATTTTTTCCCAAGTAAAAATCCTGATCTCTTGCCATACATATAATTTTTTAATTAAAAAAAAAAAAAAAAACTTTTTTGATTTACCTCGATCTGATACTTCTAGTTCTACGTCCTCCATGGTATCACCATCATTGTATACACCTACAAACCACAGGCCCGGCACCATCTCCTCAATAAATGAAAGAGTTGTATCGGGCAGAATGCTGGATCGCCTCTCCCTGTTCAGAAAGTTCTCCTTAATCACGATACCATGGGGCTTCCATCCTTTCCTCTCCTCCTTGAAGAATTGTTCCTCCTCGCTGTTTAAGTCCCGCTTCCCACGCTCCGTGTTATGCCATCGGCTCCCTGCGTGTACCCGCACAAAGTCGTACTCTGTGTGTGTGGGTGGGGCCCGCCGCTGCCCAAAGATGGCAAAGTTGGACCTCAGCGGGATGGTGAGGTTAAGCTGCACATACTGCTTGCTGTTAATTGGAAGTGCCGTGACCCAAAAGTCCCCAGGGAGGATTTGGACCCTTGATGGGGTATTGAGGGCAATTGCAGATGGCTGGGTGGGTTGGGGCTGGGTCAGCGTTGCAGTCGTAGGGCCTTGTGAAGAAAATCAAACAAGGATTTACATATGATTATGATGTCACATCAGTCACATCTTGATGTTACTTGCAAGTCCTTTCATAAAGCCAGTTACAAGTAACTGGATGAACAATGACAAAGAAATGCCTTTGTCAAAGCTCATTTGAATAGCTTGTGATTAGAATTCGGACTGGGGGCTTGTGATGGACTTACAGGGACTTGCGATTGACTCGGCTACATCCCTGACATCTGGATACATCAGTGGTAAATCCAGAGATAAATTGTTATCAGATTAAAGTAGTTTGATTACAATGATACACAAAGTTGAACAATCTACATTTTATCCAGATTTCTATGAAATAGCACATAGAAACAGATTTTATAGTACAAGGCCATCAGCCTGGGGGGGTTGGTCGGTATCAAATGAGGGGAATAATGCTCATGGTGAGTTTTGGCAAGGTATGCACCCCTGTAGTTGGAAAATATGTGATAGCATTGCAGCGATGGCAGCTTTTTGGGTGTTATCACCCTTATTTTTTTAAATGACCGCCAAAATGCTTGCTACCACATATAATTAATCCGGTAACAAGCATATTGGCGGCCATTTTGAAAACAAAAATTAAAAAGTGATAACACCCAAAAAGCTGCCACCGCTCACGCTGCAATGCTGTCACACATTTTCCAACTCTAGGTGTGCATACCTTGCCAAAAAATCGCTATGAGCATTACTCCTCTCGATCATTTGATACCAGTGGCCCAATTTTTGGGACCGAGGCTGATGGCCTAAACCAAATCAAGGAAATTTACCCTAACATGACAAATGTAAGCTGAAAATGAGTCAATGGTAATCAAAATTTCAACTACTGTCTAAAAATTACAAATTTGCTTTACACAGGATGAAAGTCATTATCCTTGTAAGGACAAGAAGGAAACTTACGCTGGTTGGTTGCTGCAGAGAGTTCTTGTGTACTGGGTACTACAGCCGTAGATGTGCAATCAGTTATGATGTTCTCAAATGCCTCAACATGGCACTGGTTGATTGAGATGCTTACTACTGAACACATCAATTAAAAACCAGAACAAAATCACGGTGACTTATTTTAAATAAATAAGAAAGCTCTTTGTAAAGCCAAGATCACTGATATGAAATTTAAGTGCTCAGATAGTGGAGATGCTGGTGCAGTCATTTTTAAGGGGGGTGGGGTGGGGGTGGGGGCAGTCCCGGCAGTGTCAAGTTCAACTAAATTTTCTTTGAATCTGATCTCAAATTCTATAATATGCAGTTTAAAGGCCATGTACATGATTGGTCATTGTTGCAATTTTCAAAAATGGGGGTTAGTTTGTTATAGGAAATATCGTTCCATTGACCTGTTCAAAGTTTTGCGTTGTTGGGCGGATGATAGCCTTTATCAAGGTGCGCGTGGCTACCAGCTGGACACGTGACGCGCCCTGAACTTGAATGCCAGTATGTCCAGCGCGCCACTCGTCCGGGTAGCCACGCGCGCTTTGACTAAAGGCTACAGGGCAGTTTTCCAATGATTTCCAGCTGGAAATCGTTGGAAGATGATATAAATTTCCACTTTTCTTGAAACCGACAGCACACCTGGTGCCATCATTTCACAGGATGATTGAGACTACTATTAACTTACAGTCTAGTAAGGTATTTTGTAATAATTCAGTTAAAAAGATTTGGAGAATTACCAATCATGTACACTACCTTTAAGAGGTAACACCCAACCATGACAGGAATTCGGTCATATTTGGAAACATATTATTGGGAATACATTATTCCCAAACAGCAGTTTCTCAATCAGCTGTTCAGCTTAATTCATTTAAACACTATAAAACCAAACCGGTTAAAAAAAAAAATTAATTAGGACCAAAATAAAAATGATGGACTTAAGTGCTGAAAGAAATTGCAAAAAAAGAGCCGAGATCAATTAGGAGAAAATTTCAATCACAGATACATGTAATTGCATTCCCAAAATACTGACCTGCTAAATAAATAACTGTGGCTGCTAGTGCAAATGATATAATTGCTAAAACGAGTGCTGTGCATTTCCATGAAACCCGCTCCTTCAGGCCGTATTCAGTGGGGGTGACTCTCCTGTATTTCAGCTGTTGCGCAGTGCTGTTGGGCCTCTTATCATTGTAGAGGGCCGTAAACCCTGGGACCGGGGGGAGGGTTGAGGTGGTGCCGCTGTTTGGGAATTCGTAGAACCCTCTGCAAATTGGTAAGATTCAGAAAGTGGAAATACAGAACAGGATTTGCCATATTTAGTCCAGTATGAACTGACATGAAAAATGCCCAACCCTGACTGCAAAGTTCCAAATGTATACAGATGAAAAATCATTGCTGTAAAAGCACTGAATACCTTAACAATACAGTTGTAAACAACGCAGACGAGCGTGTGCAGCGTGGGGAAATCTTGCGATCACTTGTGGAAACTTGAGCAAGCTATTTCTCATCTTGGGGAATTCCCTTGTGGTTGAGCACGTGCTGACTGAAAGACCGTACAGTCATTTGATTGGCAAGTTGGTCTCCTTTTCCAACTTCCCACTACCCTATCACATGATATTTTACATGTACATGTATGTTATATACATGTGCAGCAAAGTCATGAAAGGTCTACTGCATACATGCATGTTCACATGTTGGCAAGGGGCGTAGTTTGAATGACATTATCTTGTAAAATGTTCAGAAATACATGCCTTCCAATATAAATTGTGCATGCCTTTTGTTTTATCAATTAATTAACATATTTCCCCAAGGTTACTTTTGGTTGAATTTTTATGCGAGGTAGCTAGAGTCCCAATAAACATATTGCCACTAAAATTTACCCGTTAACCCCTTGCCACCGGTTGATACAGGTGTATATGTGAGGATTGAAAATTGCCACCAGGCCGGTTGACACATACATGTTCCAATCTCTGCACTTTTAATCCATTATTGGGGTATTGTGTATGTTATGCTTGGCTGCACAAGCCTCTTGTTTCCGTTTTGCTTGGCTGCACAACCCAACCTGGCTCCCCCCCCCCCCCATCTAAAACCCGAGGTCAAGGGGTTAAGTAAAATGCCAGGGTCCTCATCAATTCTGAAGCCCCAGTCCCACTAGGAGATACGACAACTTACGACAGGCTGCGACTGGAAATCGCAGGCAATCTTAGAAAAGTCGTGCCACAAGTCTTGGGTGGTCTAGTCGTGGGTGGTCTTGGATATTCGCAGGACCGAAATTAGTCACAGACAGGTTTTTAAACCTGGCTGCGACTGAAGTAGTCGCATCTTAGTCATTTGTCGTGCGACGGTCGTGCGATGGTCGTGGGACAAGTCTTGGGTGGTCCTTCATTGTCGTGGCTGATCGTAGGATTCTCCTGTCATACGACAGTCGGGCACGACTTGTCATGCGCTTAGACCTGATTGCACGACTAGATGCACGACTAAGCAAGACTAGTCGTGCGACTCCACGACAAGTCGTACGAATAGTCGTACGATTGGTCGTAGCCAGTCGTGCGATTAATGGTGCTAGCAGTCGGAAACAAGTCTTCTATAGGTCGCACGACTGGTCTTACAATGTGACTGCTGGGCTCAAATCGCAGGAAATATCCACGACTCCCCACGACCGGCCTTGTCGCACGACTGAACTGGTCGCGGGAAATCGCAGGTCCTGGTGAGACTGGGGCTTTACTGGACTAATTCGATGTTACTTGAACATTATTACACGATACCTTGATGAACAAGGTTTGAATGCGCCAAATGAAGAACCAATTGCATTTCTGCCAAATAATAAAGTATGTGTAAAAGGTAACATTTGCAGCATATTAACTCATTTTTACAAAGTCACATACAAAAGAAACCCTCAACATTTGGAACTGTAAGGCATCCATATTGATGTATGTAATGAACCTCACTCAACTGAAGTAAAAAATGAAAGCCCACATTCAAGAGTACACTTGGCTGACAAACCTTGTTGTAGTATTTTGCCTAGATGAGTTGATAGTACTGTAGGGGTGAGGAGACATCAGTGAGCCATCTCTTCTGGGCTGGAAGTTGTTCATCCTCGACCCACCAGTCAAAATGGCATTGGGACTGGAGGGGATGGACGGAACCACTACAAGAAAAGCCCAAAACCAGAATGTGGGTATTAGGAACAATACACAGTAGAATTTTTGTGACCAGAATAGATGCAAGAAAGTGTTTTTTTCCGTGTTACTATAAATTTCCACCTCCTTTGCACAGTAGTAATTATCTAGAGGGAAACTTTTTGTGTGTTTTTTTATGCTTATTAAAATTTCCACTCATGATCAAAGGCATAACTGCAGTGTTTCCATCACTTCACAGTGGGGCAAAAGGGGGACATTGGGCCAAAAGCTGACCACCTCAAAATACTTTAAGACTGCTGTTATTAGATAGGGAAGACTCTAGGTGTCATTTTACTTTTTAGATCAACTCTCTAGCCCTTCGTAAACCGTTTTCATTGAATTGTAAAGTCCAGAGAAACAAATCGTCAGGAAATACATAGTCAAATATCTAAATATAAGAATATTTAACAAATTGAAATTAAATTCCCAAACATACTGTACACCTCTGTATGGTTTCTACCAGTGTTGTAGTACTCGTACTCGAACTCGAGTACGTTTTTTTTGTACTCGTACTTATACTCATGAAAATGTACTGGTACTCACATGAAAAAATTCCATGTACTCGTACTCATACTCATCATAAAGTATTCATACTCGTAACGTACGTGTACTCGTAATCGTTATGAAGTACTCGTACTCGCCAGTGGTCAAATCCTATCTCCCTGTGGTTAAACCTGTGGTCTGTCCATTACATGTACATTGTACACACAAACAAGTATGTCACAACAGGATGTCAGACAACTCAACTGGTGCCACAACTGGACTGTTTACCAAGTTGTCCATTGAGACAAGTCGACTTTGGCATAGAGACAACTCAACCTTGCGTGTCATTGCACATTATATATGTAGCCAGCAGAGCGCATGGTATTTTCAACCCAGATTGCCCGTCGAAGTGTCCCGTTGTGGGTAGATCACAGAATCTGGGACATCACCGTGCGCGAGGACCCGGCCACGAATTATTTTTTTTCCAAACGACATCCGAATGTATGGATTGTTGAGCGCCCTCTACAATACTTTTAATATACGTACACATAAATGCAATGAATTCTCATCGTCAGCCAAGCGTTCCGATGGCTCAGTCGATACGGTGCAAGGCTTAGAGGTTGGAGATTGCTGGTTCGAAACCTCAAATTCAAAAGTCGCACAGTGCGGATCGTTTGCTTGAAGATAAATTTGTTTTCCCACTCGCACTCATGGAACACGGAAAATGTAGTGCATCTGCGTCCCACATACCACTCGGCCTTGTGGTATACATGTATGTGCGACACAGAAGCACCGACATAATTCAATGTTCCACTTACGTTCGTGGGATAACCACCGTAATTTTCAGAATATAGGCCGCGCGGAGTATAAGCCGCAGCATGCAAAAATCTGCAAATTAAGATTTAAAGTTGGCGTATGAGCCGCACCGGCGTGTAAATCGCACCGCAGCGCTGACGACCAACCACAAAAGTCATCGTGCTGCATGCTGAAGCGCTAGTATGTAAATGGTTCCACTAAAGTGTAAGCAGCGTGCGAACGAGTGGCAAGTTGGGGGTCAATATCGACGCCATCTTACCTGACTTCAATTTAAGTGTCTGGTTCCCGCTATGATATTCTTATTAAAAACGCAATTATCGAGAGTCGGCAAACAGACCAAGCAATCCCACTGATGGTATACGAGTATCAAATGAACGAGGAGCGCGGTGCGTAATACCAGCGACGTACTGCCCATGGAAGTGCGGTTGCTATGTGGACAGCGCCCTCATTCGACGCGGACAGCGCCCTCATTCGACGCCCAATAAACTTTCATAAGTCCTCGAAATTACAAATTTTGGCGGGCTGGATGAGTGTCCTGGCTGAGTGGGCCGGGGGGGGGGGGGGGGGGGGGGGGGGGGGGGGGGGGGGGGGGAGATAAAAAAAAAATGACAACTCCTCTAGGTATTTTCTATAGGACCTTCTTGTACCGAGTCGACAAACCATTTGATGAAGGAGTTAAATGTTAAAGCTTTTGGTACCCTTAATTCCTGCAATGCTCCATGTACATGTAGTTGATGAAGTTACTTGACAAAATCAACTAGGAATAATCTCAAGAAGAAAACTGCTTTCATTGTGACCTTTGACCTACCTCTGCTGGGCATTGTCGAATTGATCATTGTCATGCCAAGCATTGGGTTTGTGATCACGTTGGTGGCTGGCATGGAGTTGGTCCCCTGGAATGTCGTTTCCTGCTCCCCCTCACTGCGATCCAGCGTGTGGTAATAGGGTGGTATCCCCATCCCATTGCTATGGGGTGTGGGGGTGTTGTAGTTGATGTTCACAGGAGGGTGGAACTGCTGGGTGCAGACAGGGTCAAGCCTGGGGTCCGCTGGGTGCTGCGGAGGGTGGACGAGTTGCATAGGAATAGGCTGTTCAGCTGCTGGTGGCTTCTTAGACTGCTTGGCAGACTTGTGTGCTGAGGAGTAATGAAAGAAACAATTCCAGAATTTGCAGACTGTTCTTGAAAATTGAACCTGTCCCTCTGCACTACTGGACCTTAATATTTTGGTTTCAGTGCTATTTTTACTAAGAAGGTTGACAATCATGGAAACCAGGCCTTTTCACGCTAGACCACGTTTTTTTTTTTTTTAGTTATAAGAAAGACTCTTTTTTTTATACAATAAAAAATTAAGAGGATCCGGGAGAAAGAACAGCTCTAAACACGTCTCCGGGGTGTACGATATAATAGCTAACAGTTTTCAAAAATATTACCAATAGAAACATCTAAGCAGAGTCATATCCCCACATGCCAGCACTTTATCCATGACCAGCGCATGAACCTTGCACTAACCCAATTACCCTGCACTCCCTGTCCGCACTGCCATCAAAATCCCCCATGCCAGCACTTCATCCACGGCCTGCGCGGGCCCGCAGATGCCCTCACTCTGCCAACACTAACAGCACTCTTGGTGGAAGCAAGAGGTCGAGAGTTGGGCACGAAACCCACAGCAAGATTGCCCGTAGTAGGCGCACTCAGTCACACGGCATTCGTCCAAGCTTTTTTTAGCACTTTACACGCACATGTGGAATCTAAGGCAATGCGTTTTTTCTGCAGGTACATTGTACAGTGTCCTTGGCCTTGGCCTGTCTGTCACCCGGATATGAATATGCCAAGTTGCCCCAACGAAAATTGAAGTTGGATCCACAGCTTCATGTTAGTCAAGTTTTTCTTTGTTTTGTTTTTTTAAAGCAATTTTCAACCATTAAATATGGACTATTCCTTTTGGAAATTCGATTCCGGCTCGAAGTTGACCCCAAAGATGGTGGAGTCACCCAAGCCTAGTTTAACATGAACTGTACAATTTTGACCTTGACCTTTGAAATGTTGGCACAATTTTGGATTCTTAGGACTACTAAGAGCCCACACAGCAAATTTGGAGTTCACATGTCAATATTTGTCAAGTTATTGCTCTGACCGACTTGACAAGGTTCTACTGTTTTAGCTATTGTGACCTTAACTTTTGAACTTTTGGGCCAAAATGCAATAGGCTTCTTAACACGTTGACTGCCGACTACGAGTATATTCGTAGTGACGGGTGTACCGGATTTTGCCACTATGAGTATACTCATAGTGAACCAAACGCTATTGTTATGGTAACTGAATACTCTGGCATCACCGAGGACTCATCAAATACGCTGCTGGCAGTATGAGTACATCAATGTATGGAATGGTTGTGATCGAGAGAGACAGCTTAAAAGCACCTCATCAGTATGGACGCATGCGCTGTATGTCCAAATTGCACAATGGCAATGTGGTGGCGCCCTATAAATTATGGCTGGCAGTCAACATGTTAAGCCCGTTTCCCACGACCATTGGAAGCATGGGTCCCGTGCGATGAAATCGCATCGATGTCACAAACACGGATTCCATGCCGTGTGAAAGTGTGTCTCTGTCCCCAAATCGCATGGGTCCCGTGCAGTTCGTGACGGGGATCGAGACCTCCACAATTTTGCATCGATGCGACATCCGTGCGACGATCACCGAGATTGGTCGTGTGAATGTATTGATGCGATTTTCGCAAGGATACTGTGCAGTGAAATCGCATTAATGCATGCTCAGTTGCTGAGTAATGAGATTTGTGTAGGAGAACAGTAGATTCTCTGCAAATCAACAACACTTAGTTCTTGTTGCTGCATATTTACAGCAAATTTTGACAAAGCGGTCTTGTACATTTACATTTACATATGTACATTCTTTGTATAACGTTAAAACAGGAAAACTACGGACATGTGATATTTTCTGGGTCACAGTACTGTAAGTTGCGTCAAAAATCTGTTAAAACTAAAATACGTTGATTGTTTGATTGTTTGTTTGTTTGTTTGTTTGTTTGTTTTGAAAAGGAAAACAAATGTTATTTTACGAAATTTTTTACAGTGCGGGAAAAACCAGTGGTATTCTATAAATTTCATCATTCATAGAATATCGCAACACCAACGATTGCAAAACGAGGGACGTTCACTACCGGACTGTGTTGTATCGTGCAAAAGCCTAAAATCGCAGGCATCCTTGGGCGTCAGACACCTGGCGCCAATCATCACAGATGTGTGTTTCCAGCACTCATGTTTTGCAGTGTTTGCATACATGTGTATTGTTGGTACTGCGATATTCTTTGAACGGTGAAATTTATAGGGTACCAGTGATTTTCCCGTACTGTAAAAAAATTCCGTAAAACAATGGGTTTTCCCCTTAAAAAAACAATTTATTTACAGAGAATCTACTTTTCTCCTACACAAATCTCATTACGCAGCAACTCACCAATCAGAACTGAGGAAATTTGTGTTTACAAAAGCCATGTTGAATTGTAGTGTAGAGCAACAGCTAACTGCGCATGCGTAAAAGGCGGTTTCACAGCACGGTATTCCTGCGAAAATTTCATCGACACATTCACACGACCAATCTCGGTGAATGTCGCACGGTTATCACATAGATACAAAATCTTGGAAGAGCACAGGACCCATGCGATTTGGTGACAGGGATACACTTTCACACGGCACGGAATCCATGCGTTTGCGACATCGATGCGATTTCATCTAATGGTTGTGTGAAACGAGCCTTAGTCTGCATTTCCAAACGTCATACTACCATATTAGAAACATCAACAGCATCCGCCGAATCCTGACTGATGAGTCGGCTGCCATCCTTATCCATGCTCTCGTGACATCAAGGTTGGATAATGGCAACTCACTTCTGTTTGGAATCACCAACACTCTCATGTGCAAACTTCAACATGTTCAAAACACTGCGGCTCGTGTCTTATCCCGAACACGGAAATTTGACCACATTACTCCAGTCCTGAGAAATCTTCACTGGCTTCCAGTCAAACAGAGGGTTGCCTTCAAAATAATCCTACTTACCTGGAAAGCCCTCAATGACAGCGCACCAACATATCTGCAAGAACTCTTCACCCAGTATTCCCCTAATCGCCACCTAAGGTCATCTGACAAACATCTTCTTGTGACACCAAGAACTAGAACATCGTATGGGGACTATGCCTTCTCAGTTACGGCGCCCACTCTATGGAACTCTTTGCCTCAGGAAATTCGTAGCTGTCAATCTTTACATACATGTACCTTCAAATGCCTTCTTAAAACATTCCTGTTTAACTCAACTTATAATTAGATTGCTGGTTTTGTTTCAAGTATACATACATGTACATGTATTTTTAATTATTTGTAGAGTTCTGGACAGTTTCTTTTCTTCAAGCGCCTCGGAATATGTCTACATAGATAGATGGCGCTTTACAAATGCTTGTATTATTATTATTATTCCAGTTTTGGAATTTTCTCTGCCCCACTAATGATGTGCAAACATTAGACATCCTTAGTTTACCCATACGCTACACAAACAATGCTACAGATGCAACAGTAAAACTGTACTGGTGTGCAAATACAGATAAGTCACTGCAGGTTCCCTTGTCAATTTGGAATTCCAATGCTGATTTGTCTCTCATCAAATCACTCAAGTCAACAAATCACTCATTCTTTTTCAGGCAAACTGCTGCCAGATTTGTCATAGGAATTAACTTCCTGCCATCTTCAGACTCCCGAACTGTCCAAGTCCATATTTGCAATCTCTTTATAATGTGCCAATCCCTCTGCCAGGGGACATACTGGTTATAGTTTGTATCCAGACAAGAAAAACCTGAGAGATCATGGTTTCTGACTGGACAGGAGTTGTCGGGATTTTCTGAACTAAACAATGCATGGGCTGCTACATAATTGTGACCGGCTCTACAAAAAGAAGGGTATTATGTCGCCAAATTTGAAAAGTGAGTTCTAACATATAAATTGGTCACATCCTACATGTACAACTGTATGCTTTAATTTGATGTACAAATGTAGGTTTGACCCATATGGCATTTTGTGTTCTCGACATTTGCAAACTCATATTTTCCAATTTAACAGAAATGCGTTTAGAGATACATGTGTAGCCCTTTAAACATAACAGGTGCAAAGATATGAGATAGAAATAATTTCGATAAACATTTGCTTTTTCATCTTTACTCATCAATATTAATGTTTCTGAAAATTAATTATGAAAATATAGATATACACATGTCATAGAAGCCAGATAGATACGATTTGAAGCTTTGCATGGTGGGTGCGATATGAGAGAGACTGGGATTGCGGGCAACACCATGTGAAATACATCTCTTCTAAGAAGAAGTGTGGTTCTGAAAGTGAAAAGAACCGGGATGAGTGTGTAACTCAACGTTTCGGACAGTGTGCTCTGTCCGTCCTCAGGAGTGTGAGTCAACAATACCCCCCCCCCCCCCCCACCCTGTGTGTGTTTTTCACACAGTGCGACATAATACCCTTTTTTGTAGAGTGGGTCACAATTAAGATGGGGGCCACAAGACAAAACAAAAGCTATTACAAATATACAAAATTCACCAAACACTGGACAAAGTAGCTCTGTCCGGCTGTTAATGGGCGCTCATATGCCATAATGGGCTTGCGCAGCAAGCGTAATGCACACAATAGAAAAACAATGGAGTGAATACGGCCAGGTAGTCCGTTTTAAACCGTGGCGATGGTCATAATTCAATGAAAAATGTTTTTTGAAAAAAAAAAAAAAATCCTAAGTGAGCGATAGGCATATTACGAAGACGAGACACATATGAAAAGGGGCAGTGCATTATATTTTTTACCTCATTCCGAAAATGTTTTGTGTTTTTTAAAAGAGGGCCGATAATGCTAATATGGGGACTTGGTCTGGTTCCAAACTTCCCATTTAGCAATTTGTTCTCTCATTTGTAGCAAACTCACTATGCTTATAAAAAAAAAGGTTCCTATTTCAGTTATTTTTACAACGGCCAAGCAGACTCCTAGATAAATAAACCAGATGCTTTTTATCCGATGGAGAGTGGGAACCAAATTGATAGAAAGATTGTTATGACAATGCTGGGTCACTGCCAGAATAAATCACCCATTTTATCATAACATCAAGGACTGAGGTATAGTAAAGGATCTCTTATAATCCTGATGTAAACACGGGAGGAACTGTGATATAATTTTCTGCTTTCACTAACAGGAAATGACAGTTTCTTCATTCTTTTTACCATCACCCCGTAAAACGCAGTGCTGCAGGGGAATAAATTGGTTTTACAGCCTGGAGTAGTTTATATGGAAATGGAGCACAGAATTTTTCTCAAGTTTGAGAGTCTGATTGTCACTGTAAAACACAAATGCATACATTACATCTGATCTATTAGCAATATAATACACGTATACAGTACACACAAAATTGTACCTAATTTTTTAATAAGTTTACAATAAACTTATTTTTTTCAAGAGCTAACTAATTAAAGTTTGACTTTAAGTTTACACTTGTGTACAGCTTAACCCCTTGAGTACGGTTATTTACAGGAAGTGGCGGGGTGTTGTGCCGGCTTTTGCAGCCAAGCGAAACGGACACAATGTACCTGTGCGGTCAAGCGTAACAAACACAATAATCCAACAATGGATTGAAACTGCACGAATAGCGGCAAATGGGATCATCTGGCCTGGTGCCACTGTTTTTTTGTGCCATTTGGCGTTATCCGTACGCAATTGGGGTTTTAAGATACACCGTTCATATTTTTTTTGCAATGTATTGTAATAAACTGAAAAAAAAGATAAACAGTATGTATCATGCTTACTATCATTTTTACGAAAATGTTAATCGACTAAACAGGCATGCAACTTGGAATTAACAAAAAACGAGGAAATTCCAATCTTTACAAGACTTTGTACAGTGTTCTTCAATTGCCAATGGCATAAGTATAAAGTGAAAAACGAGGAAATCAGCTGATCCAAGGAAAAGTTTATGCCTGACTAAATGGTCACAGGTTTGTTCACCACTTTAGTTTTTGGAAAATACAAACCGGTCAACAAAATAGTGGTATACCAGGGCTGTAGTCGAGTCCAAGCAAGTCCTTTCACAAGTCCTTTCGCAAGTCCTTGCGCAAGTCCAGTCACAAGTCCTTAAAGTCATAAAGCCAGTCACAAGTAAATGGATGAACAATGACAAAGGAATGCCTTTAGCCCTGTCCGCACTGGACTTATTTTGGTAAAACTTACCGAGACGATGGGTACTTTTCCCATTTTAAGTCCAGTGCGGACAGCCTAGGACGTTTTCCTCTCAGTTACTTTTCCTGAGTCCAGCGGTTACTTCTACAGGGCAACTGCTGCCCAGGAAAACTGACCAGGTAACTTTTCCTGAGACGATAAGTCCAGTGCGGACAGTGCGAGTCGGTAAAAACGGCTCAGGAAAGCGTACATCCGGCCCGAGCGCGAGGTCATGCTACACTGGGACACCACGCATGCGCTTTGCATTGCTTCACCGCATTGCTTCACTTTTTTGTTTGCAATCATGCAGGGCTTGAAATGAACGACGGCCACGACGGCCAGTGCCGTCGTTGCCTTCTTACTGGCCGCGGTGCCCCATACAAAATCTCCGTCTTCACGGCCAGTTTTGCCTTGCCCCAAATTTACCTTGGCCGTCGTGCCCTTTTTGCAAAAACACAGCCACTACAAGTACAATCCTTCATATCATTTGTTTTTTCGATGTCATGCCAGCCCTTCATAAAATCTCGCTGCACAACACGTTGACGATCGCGCGTACAGAATCACAGTTCATGCACGTCGCACACAAACTATTAATCTGGTCCAGTTTCGGAGTGTGCCGATACTTCAAGCATCAACACCCCCACCGCAAGATTAAATGTGTGTATTCGTACGTACACACAAAGCAGCAGGAGTATGTACATGTACGGCAACGTTTACGTGCAGTCAACTGACTTTGGAAATCACATATAATTGAATACCCATGTGATCGGAAGCAGTATGTTTTTGGCCTCATAGTCTTACTCTTACTCTTAGTTAAATACGTTTTGAACGGAAAAACATCAACAGTGCCGCGCCCTCCGTGCCCTTTCTGCAGATATAATTTGGCCTTGGTGCCCTACTTACTGGCCTTGGTGCCCTCCATAATTTTGCTTTATCCAAGGCCAAAGTGGCCTTGCCCTAAAAATTACCAAATTCAAGGCCTGATCATGGCAGATATTATTATTGATACAGTCAGAAGTTTGATTGGTGCTAATCGATGTAGTCCTATGTGTACACATTGGCCGGAAAAATGAAAAGGCAAGCGTGATTTGGGTCAATCGCGTCAATGTAGTAAGGTCACGCAAAGCGCCCTCATGGGTCCTTATATTGACAGCTCGGTTTCTTCTACCACAGTCTTGGTAAAATTTTCCCGTGTCGAAAGTCCAAGTGCGGACAGTGGTCACATTTGACCATTTTTCATTTTACCATCGTCTCGGTAAAACCTTCCAAAAAATAAGTCCAGTGCGGACACGGCTTTTGTCAAAGCTCATTTTAATAGCTTGTGATGGGAATTGGGACTGGAGGGTTTGTGATGGACTTGCAGGGACTTGTGATGGACTCGACTACAGCCCTGGATGTACCCAGATTCAATACCTACCTTTGGCTTTGTGCTTGCCTCCGACACCCCTCTTCCTTGCCGGTGTATGTCGTGGACTCTCCTGCTCCAACTCCGTCTCTGTCAGTGTCAAACTTGATCGTTTGCTCTCTGATCCAACGGAGTCACTGTCCGCTGACTGCAACAATGGGGAAATGACACAAATTGGGGAAGTTAACACAGATTGCTACCCCCTTTGTATGTACATTGTAGAACACATTTGTTATGAAAATGTTAATGTTTTTGGGTTTTTTGTTCGCCCCTCCCGTAATCAGCGAATATTATAGCCATATATTTTCTTAATGTCACAAAATAATGTCAAAATTCTCTGTGTTCACACTGTACATGTACATGTACATGTAGTTGTAATAGTTCTACAATATTTATAACAGTTGATTAACAATTATGCATTAATCCCATATGATTTTATTTTATTGTATTGTATTTATAATGTATTGTACTTGTACTTGTGTGTAGTCAATTGTACATGTATTGTATGCAGGGCCCCAATGGAAACCAGTTTTATACTGTTTGGGCATACCCTGGGTAAAGAAATGTGATAAATACAATAAATAAACACTGCTTCAAAAAGAAGGAAAATGTAATTTTCTCCCCCCAAAGGTTTTGTGGGGTATCTTTCCTGTTCATGTCATTATCGGTTTGAAAATATTTAGAGAGGACAGGTAATGAACACATGTACATTGTAACTACCACCAGTTTGAAAGTTCATAATATGTTCAAATGTTAAAAAGACAATTGTAAAAAAATAACAACCGAGGTTGGTGTTGTACATTTGTACCTTTGAAAGACATAAAAGAGAGTGTTTATAAACGGAGGTTTCACGGCATTATAAAAAGAATATCAAAATGCCACTGATATTATTAGTAATATTTGAAGGGGAGAATAGGAGAAGAAAAGGGTGACAGTCGGTACGCAAATGTAGTTAACAAGCAACAGAAATCTAGACGTTACAGTCCAGCATGCATATTGTATGAACTTCATATTGTAGGTTATACATGTAATGGAAACCGAATCCAGCATAAAACACTAATTCATAAATACCTCAGCGAGTTTCACTATCCCTATTGGTCGAGAGCCTGTCACGTGGGTGTGTTTAAACGGTTGTTTAAACACGGCTGGAAGTTGTTTAAACACGGCGCGGTTTGAAACATTTTTTCCGGTGTCACACGAAATGTAGAGTCCTACAAAATCTGGTCAATTTTATTGGTTGAACACTCGAGCGACCAGTCACTCTCCTAATAACACAAGCACAATACTACCGATGCGTCCGTATTTAGAGTCCATAATTTCACGCTACACCGGCACTGCTGCGTTCTTGCACCACCTGGCGAGCGCGCCGCGCGCGCGTCAATTTCCATATAAGGACTTGTTTACCACTACTCGCGGGTGGCACGAACCATTAAATAGCTAAAGGGGTGTTTTACAAACCAAGGTAAAACAAATTTAACAAAATCATTGGAAATTTATAATTTCCGGTGGTTTTTGCTTAATTATACAAAAAGGTATTTTATGAATGGGAATAAATATGTGCTGGGCCGGTTTTAAACGTACGTTTAAAACCGCCTTGGGGCCTGGACGCTCGGGTCATTATCAAGCGCCCAGGCCCCAAGGCGGTTTTAAACGTACGTCTAAAACCGGCCCAGCACATATTTATTCCCTTAATTAACCCCTTGAGTCTGTTTATTTATAGTGAGGCGCCAGGTTGCCGGGGCGGCCTCTGCAGCCAAGCGAAACCGACACAAGAGGTTTGTGCAGCCAAGTGTAACGTACACATTAATCCAACAACGGATTGAAAATGCGAAAAATTGCAATTTTTGGTTTTTTTTGCGGCATTTGGCGTCATCCATACGCAAGGGGTTGAGAAGTACAGGTAAAGTCCAGCATCCATGTGAAAATGATGATGTTACATGTGTCCATGTGTACTACTAAGGATTGGAATCAACATTTAATTTGATAAACGTTTAGCAAAACGTTCCCGTAGCGTTTAAACGTTTGAACATTTAATCAACATTTCAAAAAGGCTGCCGTACAAAAAGTCCCAGTACATGTACATGTATGTGTGCGGTAATTGCGGTCATGTGCGTTTGTATAATGTGAATACACCTGTGCCTTAGCCAGCTGGGAATTCCAATTGGCAACGACTCCAGCTTGTGCATGGAAGGAACCGCAACCAATGGCGTATTTATTTCCCAGGAACCCGCTCATTTAATTGGCTGAGATATTATCATCACTGTCCATCAGCAAAGAACACTCCATTAACCAGCAGCGGCAGGTCCTCAAAAGGCGTCTTCATACTATGTACGTCAAAATCTTAGGGCTGTCCCAAATATAGCGATATTCGACAATTCGATCGTCAACAGAATTTTCAAATACCTTTTTATCGGTTCGAATATTCGAAAAAAATATACATGTACATTGTGTATACATGCACATACAGATATGACTCTATAGAAAAGTTTTCGAAGTGAACAAAGAAACTGGCAGGAGCGGGATTTGAACCTGCGACCTCCGGAATACCGTACCGGCGCTCTACCAACTGAGCTACATGTATCTTGCCCTATGTTGGCGGTCTCCCAAATTGTCAGTATCTTTGTTCCGGTGGGCGCTAGTCAGAAGTCATAAACCCAGAATGCCATATAGCCAGGGATCACACCCAATTTTACGATACAACCTGGGAAGCGACATTGTGGGGATTACTCAATGCGGAAATGTGTGAAATGCCACATTTTTGTGGACAGAGGTTTGTTCCCAACCGTAAAACCCTTGACACTTCTAATCCAATTATTAAAAAAACTCGGGCTGGAGTTTGGTTTCTTGTTATCAGAATGTTATACGTAAAGATCTGGATACATTATGCAAAATTTCCATCGAATATCTGGTTTCTTGTTATCAGAATGTTATAAGTAACGGTCTGGATACAATGCAAAAATGTCCATCGAATATCTGGTTTCTTGTTATCAGAATGTTATACATTGTACGTAAAGATCTCGATACAATGCAAAAATGTCCATCGAATATACGGTTTCCAAAATCGAAACCAAATAGTAGAATTCAAATCGAATGCCGAATCCCAAAACAACAAGAAACTTCAGGGTAAACTTATTTTAGGAACGCAAAGCTTTCCTAATCTGTGATCTTCATGAATGGTTTATTAACAAGAATTAGTCAATGCAAAGTCCCATGCACATTTAATAGGGGTGTGCATTTACGGGTATTAAAAGAACCGGGTTCCCAATTGAAAAAAATACAGGTACCCGGGTACCCAAGAAACCAACCCAAAACTTCCAATCCCAGAAGTTGTAGTAATATCTTTCTCTGAATTCAGACAAAATTCTGAAAATCTCCAGTCATGCCTGTCCAGTAAACATGGTCACTTCTCCACCTTTGCGTGTGCCGGCACACGCATGCACCGGCATCATCACAAAAGACTTGTCCGGAAGCTTTATACAGTAGGCATGCTGTTATGTCTCGTCGAAGCTCTTATCCATACCCAGAATGCAAAAACCACGACCAGTAAATTCTCTTTATTGTCAACTTTCGTGAGCTTCATAAATGTGAAATCTGTGCTGTTTTCCCACATACATGCAGTCCAGTTTGAATTTTGAAAATTCCCGACAAATAACATTCAGAACCTTTCTTTTTTCATTGTCTGGGAAGTAACTATGCGATAATGTAAAGTTGTACAGGTACTCGATTCCATAATCTGGAACCGGTTCCTGACATGAACAGTTGGGTACTCGGGTACCCGGTTCCAATGCACACCCCTAATACACTTTGCTAAAAATAAGTTGCAACAACAGTACCTGGAGAAAATTGTCTGCCTCTAGGATGAGCTGGTCTGCACATGTCCCACTTACACTCTCCGTGTCTCCATCCACATCTGATCCACAGCTAGGGGGCCTTGCATAGGGCACTCTGATCTCATCTCCCTGGCTAGTCAGTGAGTGATAACTGGCAGTTTCTGACAAGTACAGGGGAGGGAGGGGTAAGAAATAAAGTTCTTAATCTGTCCAAAGTTTATTCAGATAAATGGTTCATCGATGAAGAGGTTTTTATTCCAGTATCACATCTCACACTAAAGGCTTAAGGAAGACATCAGTGTGCAAATCACAATTGGGTACGTTCAAACAACGTTTTAAATTCCCTTAAAACACTAGTTCAACGCAATTTGGTGTAACATTTCTGCTAAAACAGTGTCTGAACGGTTTAAAAGTTACACCGAATCAGGTTTATCTTGCCGCTAAAACCATAATTTAAAACACCTCAGAAGGAGGGTTTAGCACTTATACCGCATTTAACACTGGATCCGGCAAAGGTGATCTGGTTTTGCGGGCGAATAGAACCAGAGGGAAGCTTAACTGCAAATAAACTGTGCGGCGTTTACACCAGATCCATTAACAGCGAAAGGAAGGTCACTGAGTGTGTGCAGTAGCTGACCTTGCATTCATTTTTCGCGGGCTATTAAATCCGCGTAAAAACGTAACATACTTTGTACGTAAATGCTTGCCGTTTGGTTAAGATTTTGTTGCATCATTTGTTATTTGTTGTCGCCCTCATTACGGGATATGGGGATGGATGCTTTCATTACTGCCTTAATCATGTCGGTTTCCCTGACATTATCGTACTTTCGGCATGCACATCTTCAGAGAATGGCCGTCATGGAGATGGTACGAGTCGGGAAAACGTTGCCTGCACATACCGGTTCTGCCTTGCTATTTTCTCATTTAAAGCACTTCCCCCATTTCTTTACAAAAAGAACATAAGGTCTAGTCACAAGATCCCTCAGTCACGGCCCTGAACCTAAACTCCATCCCATTAAGACCGCGTTTACACTGGATCCGGCAAAGGTGGATCTGGATTTGCGGGGTAATAAAACCACAGGGAAGCTTAACCGCAAATAAACTGTGCTGCGTTTACACCAGATCCCGATCTGGCTTCGATCCACCATTTGCAGCGGAAGGAAGGTCATTGAGTGTGTGCAGTAGCCGACCTTACGGTCATTTGTGACCCGCTCTGCAAAAAGGGCACTTATGTTGCAAAATTTGAAAATAGTTTTTTATATATAGCTGGAAAGGCCATTTTATAAGCTTTCATATGGTATAAGTCTGAGGTCTCTAGCATTTTGCAATCACGAGATTTTTGAAATTTGCATGTTTGTTTTCAGAAATTTCTTGAAATGACTTAAGGAGCAACAAGCCATTTAAAAAACAAAAAGCAAAGCAATAGATGGGAAGCACTCGACAAAAACACATTCTTTTTCAAACTTTATTAACTGAAATCAAAGATTTTGGTTATGAAATAGAATAACATACATGTAGGTATCAAAGATGCAAAAAATTCCCTCCCATCAAAATCACTTGTTTGAAGAATTTTTCATCCTCTTCCCATTGAACGGCCCATAACTTGTAAAAGCATACAGCAACTTATGTGCCCTTTTTGCAGAGCGGGTCACATTTTTTTCGCGCTATTCAGTCAGTGTAAAAAAATAATGTACATGTACGGACATGTTTGTTGTTCGTTTTTGATCTTGTTGCATCATTTGTCATTTTTCAACGTGAAACGACAACAGAAAACAACAAATCTTTGGACCACTTTTCAGCTTGTTATTCGGATACAAAGCGCCGAAATATTACCGGAAATCGCACCAGGAATATATAGCCTGAACATAGGGGCAAATCAACAAACCAACAATGACCTATAATATATAAACAGACTGTATAATATTTGGGAATTAGGAACTCCCCAGATGACGAAGTCACGCACGTGAAGGAGAGAGAATGACACGATGCGGACGGAGTACCAACCATGCATTTGCAGTGTACATGAGCCGCGTGGGAACCAGCGCAGCGTACACGTCTCCACAGTACATATTTTTCGCGGACATTCGAGCTTGCCGCAATCCACTGCATCACACATTGCGGGGTCTGATCCACCAATTACGTTTACACTCAAAAATTGCGGGGTCTGATCCGGATCCAATCTCCCCGAAAGGGAGATCGAAAAAGGTGGATTAGATCTGCATCAGACCCCGATCCACCTCGCGTTTACACTTGCGGTCGATCCCCCTTCGATCCTCCTTGCCTGGTTTGATCCCTGTTAATCCCTTTGCCGGATCTAGCGTAAACACGGTCAACTTTGCCCGGTCATGGTTCTCTCCACCCAAGTAAAATAGCCCCCCCCCCTTTTTACCCTTTATCTTTAATCATTGCCTGCAATGTGTGTATTCATTGTCGACCTAATCCCCCAGCCAGCCAGTCTGGCAGTGTGGTATGCTGGGCCCCTTTGGTCAGGCCTGCTAAATGTGTAGGCTGGTCCATGATTTATAGTCCTTGGACTCCCTGAAATAGATTGGGGGATTTCCAACATTGCCCCTGGCAAACATGACTAATCAGAAAGGAGTGAAAACGGAGACAGGCAGCAGGATTAGGTGAGGTACCTCTTGGCATCTGGGACAGATTTTTCCTACAGAAAGTTGAAACTCTCCAGAAACTGACGAGTAGAAATTTCAGACAGATGAAAAATAAAAGATAAACAAAATACAAGCTGTACTGAGTGCTGATTTCAAGACAGTTTTCCTCTTAAATTGAAGCTAAGGCAGTGACAAGGATCAGAAACGATTTTTGCAGTATATGGGCCGCAACAACAAAAAAGCAGAAAGATGCAAACTGTAATCAAAGGGGAACTGCCCGCAGGAAAGGAATCATTGCTTCAGACAAAATGCTTGAAGATTGGTTCTCTGATGATTGGCAATTCCAATTTTGTTTTATACATGCAGATGCTCAACAATTGTGTGGAAAATTAATGAACACCAAAAACAAAGCAAAACAAAAATTCTACCAGATGACAAAAAGTTATGTTTACACGTAGACCCAAAACAATGTCCCAAACAGCCCCATGTACATATAAAAACAAAATCACCCAAAACCACCATCGGATCAAATCTATACTGTTACCCGGGTAATTGCGGGGTTAACGAAAAATTTTACCCCGACATTACCCGGGTAATATGGCATGTTATTTCTAACCCTGCTCACGAGGTGGGTTAACCCACCAATCTCGGGGTTAACGACGACCTTGAGACGATTCTCCGGGTTACCATCAGTAGTGTGAATGCTCTCCAGGTTTTCTTCAACCCGGGTAGGTGGATACACTTCATCTTGTTTTATCGGTCAGCTACATGTACATGTAGCCTACCGGTGATAAATTTTGGCCAAAGCACATCCCCTTTCATATAAGGCCTTTTCACACTACGAAAAATCTTAGTGTTCGACCCGGGTCCGTCCAGTGTTAACTAGACTGACCTTTTTACACTGCAACATTTTCAACACGGCACTGACCCGTGTAGAGTGCTCAACCCGGGTTGAAACTAACCGTGCTCGGGAGGTGGGTTGAGAGCTCTCGACCCGTGTAGAGAAGTTCGACTCTTGTAAAAAAAACACCTCTGGGTTGAGTTCGACCCGTGCAACCGCGTTGAGTAGTGTGAAAAGGCAGCGTAATTGACCCTTGTTGAAATTTTTAAGAAGTCTACACGGGTTGGACCCGTGTAGATTTCGACACGGGTCGAACGCTCAGTGTGAAAATGCCTAAAAATTTGAAACCATCCACCCCCGACCCAAGCCCAACTTTCATGATACTCATATATGTCAATTTGTCTGCAAGAGGAAACTTTCTGGCAGATATAATTCATAAATTTTTTTTGGAGGGGGGGGCGGGGTTGTCACTTTCGAGGGCTATTTCTTACAAGATTCTGGATTCCCCTCTCCCAACTTTTTGACACGATTTATGGCACTAATTCAATGCTGACATCATGGGAAGAAAAATATTTAAGATGTATTTTTTGTTACTATAATTAATCTTACTTGCAAGCCTCAAAGTGAAAATTACATAATATTTCAGGGTTTTGGGAGGGCTTATGTAGAATCAAATCTGAAATGAAGATGAATGAGGAGAAAAAAGCCTGTTTCACACGACTGTTAGAAGCACGGGTCCCGTGTGATGAAATCGCATCGATGTCACAAACGCACGGATTCCATGCCGTGTGAAAGTGTATTCTCCATCACCAAATCGCATGGGTCCCGTGTGGTTCGTGACAGGGATCGAGACCTCTAAAATTTTGCATCAATGCGACATCCGTGCGACGATCACCGAGATTGGTCGTGTGAATGTATTGATGCGATTTTTGCACGGATACTGTGCAGTGAATCGCCTTTACGCATGCGCAGTTTGCTCTTTGACTTTTGTAAACACAATTTTCTTCATTTCTGCTTTTTTAGTCAGTTGCTGCGTAATGAGATTTGTGTAGGAGAACAGTAGATTCTCTGTAAATAAACAACACTTCGTTCGTGTTCCTGTATATTTACAGCAAATTGACAAAATGATCTTGTACAGTATATGTACATCCTCTTTGTAAAATTGACGTTAAAACATGAAAACTACGGACACGTGATATTTTCTAGGTCTCAGTACCGTAATTTTACGTCTAAAATCTGTTAAAACACAAATATGGTGATTGTTTGTTTTTAAAAGGAAAAAAATATGTTATTTTACGGAATTTTTACAGTGCGGGAAAATGACTGGTACCCTATAAATGTCATCATCCATAGAATATCGCAACACCAGCGATACACGTGTAGCCTTTGACCCACGCATTGGAAACATTGCAAAACGAGGGATGTTTACTACCGGACTGTGTTGTATCGTGTGAAAGCCTGTGATGAAATCGCAGGCGTCAGACTCCCAGCGCCAGACTCCCAGCGCCAATCATCGCAGATGTTTGTTTCCAGCGCTCGTGTGAAACAGCCTAAAGACACCTGGAAAAGCCATAATGGTGAGGTTTACAACAACAGGAGGTTGATTTACAGTCTGTCTCGACTGGAACAAATTGCTCTTCCTGGTTGAGATCACAGGCAGGGACCACTGATTTACGACAGCGGCCAAATGGCATTATCTAATGATCAGGTTTTGGCAATATATGATTAGGAATCCCTCCAAATACAGGTTAAACCTCGGTCTTGGAGCTGCCTCCGACAACCACTTTGTGATGTACAATGTAATACGGTAAGGATGGAGTGACTCAGTCTGTTGAGGGATGGGTGGGGGAATATGGGGAGTCGGTAGTACATGTAGTGACCGATTGCTAAAACTGGAAGACTCCTCAGTAATGAAGGGGCTGTCTTTCCATATGTAATCAGAGCTGCCCATTAAAGCTATTATGTCTATGATTCAGAGTCTGTTCCATTTTCAAAAAGGCCAGTGCACTATGTTATTAAATATCTTACATTGGGAGAAAGGGACTGTTGTGTGTGAGGTGTAATGTTTCAAGTGATGGATGCACCAACAATCTCAATACAATAAAAACTGAAAAACTGCACTCAAACTGAAGCACATTCAATCATGACTTGAGCAGCTAAAATGATCCAAAAGGAGTTGTTCATTTCACCAACAGCAAGTAGTTTAGCAAGTCATCTTAAGCCCGTTTCACACGAGTGCTGGAAACACACATCTGTGATGATTGGCACCAGGTGTCAGATGCCCAAGGAAGCCTGCGATTTCATCGCAGGCTTTCTCACGATACAACACAGTCCGGTAGCAAACGTCCCTCGTTTTGTAGTGTTTGCATGCGTGGGTCAAAGGCTACATGTACACGTGTATCGCTGGTACTGCGATATTCTTTGAACGATGAAATTTATAGGGTACTAGTGATTTTCCCGCACTGTAAAAAAATTAAGTGAGGCCCGAAGTCCATTTTGGGCCGGTATGCATACCGGCTCCCATTATCAGGCCAGTTTAAACCTCGGCCGGTATTATACCCCTTCCCGGCCGGTACAAGTCCGCTTGCTCAATCTTCATTTCAAAGCCACCCTAATGAATAGACTTGCGGTCAAGCTTGGCTAGCCTGCTGCCTGGCTTTGCAGAGTGTTTACAATGGGGGGTTTATCAGAACAGGATACCTAGACACTATACGCGTATGTGTAGGTAATCACAGAAGTGTGAATACTGTGCGGTCAGATCTGTCCAGCGGCAAACTCTTTGAAACTGAGCGAACGTTTAGGGCCTTTTGTTAACCCATGGAGGATTATTAGTGGATTAGAGTCACCCCATTGTCTGCAGGAGTTCAACAGCCGAGGAACTGGACACAATGGACTTCCAAAGGCTCGACCGGTATCCAACCCGGTTTGGGAGGATAAAACTAAACCGGTTTGCATACCGGGAGCCGGTTTGCATACCGGGAGCCGGTATACATACCAGTCCAATTTGTACTTGAAGCCTAAAATAATGGATTTTCCCCTTAAAAACAAACAATCACCATATTTTAGTTTTGACAGATTATAACGTAAAATTACGGTACTGTGATCTACAATGTAGAAAATATTGCACGTCCGTAGTTTTCATGTTTTAACGTCAATGTATACAAAGAGGACGTAAATTTACAAGACCACTATGTCAAAATATAACACTTTCTGTAAATATACAGCAACACCAATGAAGTCTGAAACGAGCTTTGTCAATTCATTATAAACAGAAAAATCCACCCAAAATGCACTTTGTCTACAACCAATTCATAACCTGTGGCAGGCACCTGAAACTGTAGGTGCTTGCCCGGTAAGTGGAAACTGCTTTTTAAAGTGAAATGTAAAAGAAGTTGTACTTCATATAACATGGTATGATTGACAGACTCACAAATGAAATAATGCCTGCAAATTTTTGCAATTTCACGATAATGTAAAAACAAATCATGCAACTGCTTTGATCTTCTGTCATTTCAAATAGAGTCTCAGTCACAAATCTGTACAAGTTAGAGAGATGTTACTTGCTTTTGTGTGTCTGTAAAGCCCTGTCCGCACTGGACTTATTTTGGTAAAACTTACCGAGACGATGGGTACTTTTCCCATTTTAAGTCCAGTGCGGACAGCCTAGGACGTTTTCCTCTCAGTTACTTTTCCTGAGTCCAGCGGTTACTTCTACCGGCCAACTGCTGCCCAGGAAAACTGACCAGGTAACTTTTCCCGAGACGATAAGTCCAGTGCGGACAGTGCGAGTCGGTAAAAGCGGCTCAGGAAAGCGTACATCCGGACCGAGCGCGAGGTCATGCTACACTGGGACACCACGCATGCGCTTTGCATTGCTTCACCGCGGTGCAGTGCACGTGGCAAGTTTCCAAATTCCAGTGCGTTGTTCCTTTTTTGTCTGCAATCATGGCAGATATTATTATTGATACAGTCAGAAGTTTGATTGGTGCTAATCGATGTAGTCCTATTTGTACACATCAGCCGGAAAAATGAAAAGGCATGCGTGATTTGGGTCAATCGTGTCAATGTAGAAAGGTCACGCAAAGCGCCCTCATGCGTCCTTATATTGACAGCTCGGTTACTTCTCCCACGGTCTTGGTAAAATTTTCCCGTGTCAAAAGTCCAAGTGCGGACAGTGGTCACATTTGACCATTTTTCATTTTACCATCGTCTCGGTAAAACCTTCCGAAAAATAAGTCCAGTGCGGACACGGCTTAAGAGTTGCAACTGATTCTCATATAAACACTACAGGCCTGCATGTTTCACACAGATCCGGATCTTGATCAGTGATCCAACCGCTAGTTCGCTCCATCCATTAGGCGGAATTTGATGTGTGAGACCCAATGCAGGGATCACTGATCGAGATCCGGGTCTGTGTGAAACAAACGGGCCCTACATGTACGTGATCAAATACAGCCTTTTAAATGTAACTCCGCTATTCCTCATAAAACCACTTGGCTCCTTCTCAAGAACTACATTGTATGGCTGGCACTGATACCATGTGAGACGAAGTCCCAGGAAAAAACCAAAGAGTCCGGATAGAGCAGGAGCCCAGGGGGGTCAGCCTAGCTGGAAAGTTAACCATTTTCACGTGCATAGCAAAAGTCCTAGTGCATGCCCATGTAAGGAAATGGACGTCTTACGGGCACATTCTGGTGGGTGTGGTCAGGAGGGCAATGAGAAAGGGACCCCAAAATTGAGTTACATGTAGATCAGCTGAGGAGTTAACCCGATGAAACCTACTGGAAAATGTTCGGCATAGTCCCAGGTATCATGAATGGCCACTGCCAGACATTTTCAGTCGTGGCTTGTGCCTGCCAGATGCCTCCAGATTGCCCCACCCAACAAAATTGAGCTTCATCAACTTGAGATATAACATGATGAAACCTACTGGAAAATGTTAGCCTAATACATATTGAATGGCCACTGGCAGGCATTTTCAGTGGTGGGATATGCCTGTCAAACACCCCGAATCCCCACCCCCCCCTCCTCCTCCCGATCCCAAATATAGAGCTACATGTACATGTAGTTCTGAGCTTATGAGTTACAATGTACCAACCCGCTGAAATTGACTGGAAAATGTTCAGCATAATACTGCATAGCCCATAACTATGAATGGCCACCGGCAAGTCATTCAGTCAAACAAATTTCAAATTCTCTAGATTTGTCTCCTGCAAATAATCAGGGGCGAATTCGAATCCGGGGCGGGGGGGGGGGGGGGGGGGGGGGGGGGGGGGGGGGGGGGGGGGGGGGGGGGGGGGGGGGGGGGTGGTGTTTGCTTATAAGGGCCTATGCCTAAAGTACCGTGGCAAACCAGAAAAGAAAAGCAAAACCCTGTAAAGGGCTTATTTTGCTTGTACGGGTAAGAAAAAACAGAGGTTAAATTTAAATGGCACCACCAACGTTGAGAAAGTGGGGTTTAGTGTCTTTTGGGGAGAAAATACATGGTTGGACATTGACAATTTTGTGGGAGTGGGTCAACTTCAAAGTATTCCAGAGTGTATCGATTCAGTAATATCTTGGTCGGGCGCCATTAGATCACATCCTTCCCTCCCCTCCCCCACCCCACTACCTCCACCCCACTCCCCCTTCCCCCTTCCCCCTCCCCCCTCCCACTGACACGGAATTCTGCCACTGCTTGGAGATTGTCCCAGCAAATCTACACGGGTCCAACCAGTGTACATGTAGACTTCTTTAAAATTTCAACACGAGTCAACACACTGCCTTTTCACACTACTCAATGCAACACCAGCAACTTTCAACACGGCTCTAACTTCTCCACACGGGCCAAGAGCTCTCAACCCACCTCCCGAGCAGGGTTAGTTTCAACACAGGTTGAGTGCTCTACACAGGTCAGTGCCGTGTTAAAATGTAGTGTGAAAAGGTCAGCCTAATTAACACGTGTCGGACCAGTGTACAACACGGAGATTTCTCGTAGTGTGTAAAGCCTTATAACACATTGGGGTTTTTAAAAAACAGCAACTTTTTCCTGTACCGGGGAGGCCCGATGTCCCTAAACTGGTTTATTCAGCTGAAGAGACACAAGCATGAATCATTTTGCATTGGAACTATTACACATTGGGGTTTACAAAAATACCAATGACATCAATCTTTTCCTGTACCGGGGCCCAGACAGTAGCCCCAAAGGGCCCGATGTCCCCTAACTGGTTTATCAAGCAAAGAGACAAATTGAATGAAGCTACTTATGTACACAAAATGTAACTTGCAATATTAGTCATACATAGTAGAACATTGAAACACCGGTGACAGCAACCTTTTCCTGTACACTGGCCCAGATAGTGGCCCCAAAGGGCCCACCCAAATGGTGTTAAACAAGTGAAGAGACGCATGCATTGAATCAGTGACAGCAACTTTTTCTTCTGTACCAGGGCCCAGACAGTAGCCCCAAAGGGCCCGGCGATATCCCCTAAACAGTGTCAATCAGACAGTGGCCCATGATACCCTTTTGATAAAAGCAACATTTTAGTCAAAACTACTTCAGAGGAAAAAGAAATAAGTACACCTAATACAAACTAAATCTTTTTCACTATGATAATCTAGTATCAATTATTACAAATTATATTTTTACATGTAATTCCACACTGAGTTTTTGCGGATCAACGTACATGTACATGTACGTAACAACACCGGGTCTCCCAAGCATTGGTTTGATATTATAAATGTTGAACAGGTAAATGCTGATTCATAATACAAGTTATCAATACAAGTCAAAATTCTGTGTGCTACTGATTGATTGACTTGGTTTAAGCAGGCCTCGACCTTAAGTTATTTTTTAACTAGTCCACCGGGCAAGTTTCCTGGGTTTTTTACTAGCCCAGACAAATATTTACTCGCCCACATCGATGGCATCACACGTGTACGGACATGGACATGTACATGTAGCCATCGGGACACAAGCTAGCTGCTGTGTAACTTTCCACAAGTTACAGCGAGTATGCATAGTTCTAGCGCCCCGGCGTGGCATAGTATTGACTGTGCGGAACGTCAACGCCGCAGCGCTGTACTCGGTCATTAAATGAAACTCAAAAAATTCACTCAAACTTACCAAGAACGTTTGTTTTATTCATATCAAGCAAAAGTGACAATTTCAAGCAGGTAGGTATACTTTATTTAACTAGCCCGCCGGGCAAGTTAAAGAGTGCTTTTCACTAGCCCGGAGCAGTTTTTACTAGACATTGTACGCCGGGCTAGTGCTAAGGTCGAGGCCTGGTTGAAGTAGCTAATAATAAATCTTTGCAGGCTTAATTTAATCATTTCATTACCCACTGTCTGATTGACAGTGTTTAGGGGACATCGGGCCCTTTGGGGCTACTGTCTGGGCCCCCTCGTACACATGTACAGGCAAAAATTGCTGTCATTGCTATCGTCACCAAAAGTATCCTCCTGGGAGTGATATCCAACACGTTTTGTCCTTGTATCTCTTCGGCTGAATAAATGCATATTTTGGCCCACCTATTTTGTGAACCCCCCAGGCTGCCTGTACAGGGTGTGACCAGGCAGCAATGTGGAATATTGAATCCTGGCACTAAACATGTACTAACATAACCAGACCATCCAACCTTTTGTATCTTTTCAGCTGAAAAAACTTCTCTGGGCTCCCGGTCTAACAACAATGATGAATCATTCATGACTCAAAAAGAGGCGAAGACAATTAATTCCTGTGACAGACGGCCATCGTCAAACATGTGACAATGATGATCTTGGTTATTAAACTGTAGTGTGGTCAAATCTTGTCTGGGATGGTGCTCCACTGATTAGGCTACCAGTTAACTTGTACTTTTTTTATGAATTGGAGAGTAGAATTCCAATACCAAATGTTATTACAAGCATTCATCTGTGTTGTGAATATGAAGTCCGAGCAAAAAGTAAATTGAATGATAAGTAGATCTCAAGACATTCTGACATTCTAGTGCTCGACCAAGTAAGTTAGTTACATGTACATGTAACTGGGCTTTTCTTTATATTCTCAGGGATCGAAATATCCACCGGACAGCTGGACCGAGTCCAGTGATTTGAGCGTTGGTCTAGTGAACTCTTGACCGAACTACATTTAGTCCAGTGGTCTAGTGATTTTTTCCACAAACTCCGTGAAATGCTATCACTAAAGTCCATTTTTTTCCAAATCTAATGAACTGAAAAGGCCCCATAATTTCTGGAATGGCCATTTTTAGTTTTGAGGCAGGGAGTTACAATCAACAGGCATGCAACTTGGAATTAACAAAAAAACGAGGAAAATTCCAATCTTTACAAGACTTTGTACAGTGTTTTTCAGTTTTCAATGGCATTAGTATGCAGTGAAAACGAGGAAATCAGCTGATCCGAGGAAAAGTTGCATGCCTGAATCAAAACAGCATTCCTAACCCCTCCCCCAACAAGGTCGGCAAAGGGGGCAAAAATCGAAACGGCACACTCATTCAAAACACTGTTCTTATTTGGCTGTTTTTGAAGTTTTCCCGAAACAGCATTTGTCTTCTTTAAGATTGTTTTTACCACTGGTCTTGTGAAATACCTTCCGGTCTAGTAAAAATGTTGTGCTACTAGCCCAGCTGTCTGGTAGATTTTTACCTGAAATTCGACCCCTGATTCTTCAAAATACATGTAGTTGCCTTTGCTTGTTTAAGAGCCAGTCACACCAACTGTTACTTGAATGAAGAGCCACTAATATAAGCTACTTATTAAAAGGTTTCCCTCTTACTTTTATTGTTTTTGTTTTGGTTTTTTGTTGGGGGGGGGGGGGGGGGGGTGGGGTTTCCATTTCTGTTTGTTTGGTTTTTTTAAATAGAGTTTCTTGTGTGATTATACCAATACGAGGCCAAGAAAATACTGGCAACTTGCCTCGATCAGAAGCCCTCTGGATAATTGATGTCAAACATTAGAGCTCTTTGGTCCAACAAGCAAACAAACAAACAACCAACCAATTAATTAACCAACCAACCTGCTTCATCCATGGCTGAGCTGGACATGCGCTCCAGTCCCCCTCGGATCTCCCGCTCATAAATTCGCAAAGCCTCGTTAGATCCGTATCCCCGATCGCGTGCGTCCTCCTCCACGGATGAGGTGCTACATGTCGTGGCTGGCCGGGGCTGGGTGGCACATACCGCAGTGAGGTAGTCAGTGTGGTCTGTGCTGTCCAAAGTTGATGTTGCCATACAAATTGCAGCCGAGTTATGCTGATGATCGGACAAGGGTATAATCAGTCGCCTGTCAGAATTGAGTTGCTATTCTGTGGAGAAAGAAGAAATAGAATCTGAGTTTTTAGGAAGTTAGCTCACACTCAATACTCAATGCAAAGGGGCATTGCCCTATTTAACCCCGTGCGTACGGATGACGCCATATGGCGTCCCCCAAAAAAAGTGGCACCAGGCCGGATGACGCCATTTGCCGCCGTTTGTGCAGTTTCAATCCATTGTTGGATTATTGTTTATGTTACGCTTGACTGCACAAACACATTGTAGCGGTTCGCTTGGCTGCTAGAACCACCGCGACACCCCGACGTCTCCCGTAAAACCGTACTCAAGGGGTTCAGAAGTTAGTTGTTTTTCAATATGAGAGATCCCTACATGTAGCTTGTATGAAAGACATGCTGTTGATCAGCTGATGGTATTGTTTATTACAAAGACCAAGGAAAAACTCTAGCCAGGGTAAACAACTAAATAAATTGTTAACTGATTGATATTCACAAATTCTCTGAACACTATACATTATGTACATGTACATGTATATATATTTTCATGCACTTCAGCAGATGCAGGGTCTTTTAAAGATCAGAGCATTACTTTTTCAAATTTTGAATTATTTGTAACCAGACAATAATTAAGTTCCCACAGGCTATTAAAAAGGGCCTATCTTTTGTGCTCTGGAGGTGCAAAAGCAACCAAGAAGGCAGGTCATATGTGACCCGCTCTGGAAAAAGGTATATTATGTCGCAAAATATGAAAAATTTGTTTTATGTATGTTTGGAAAGCCTGCAATGTAAGCTTTCATTTGGTACATGATAGAGCTCCAAAGCCCTTTCCGTTCTGGGGATATCACGTTTTTGCATATTAATTAGTTCTATGGAGTTCAAATTGCACAACAGAGAAAACAGGCTTTGAAATAGCTATTTCTAATACAATGCAATGGAACAATGCACTCTAAAAAGGTTATTTTTTCACTTTATTTACTGAAATCAACATTGTTGTGCACCAAACCTGAAACTTTAGATATTTAAGATGTCATTAAAGACAAAAAACTAAAAATTAATTGACAACAAATTTAACCCTCTTAATGTTGAAAGGGCCATTACACGTAAATGCATAGCGCGACTTATATCACCTTTTTCTGGAGCGGGTCACATATGTGCAGTGCACATTGAGCCTTTAATAAAATGGGCAGTTAAACCATGTAAACAAATGTAAACCATGTCATAATTTGCACTAATTTGGCTTCTTTTATTACATGTAGTAAGAAATAGAGCCAACCAATTACATGTATTACTGTACATGTACATGTAGGCCTACATGTAGCCATGAGCAGTGCGCACACTAGTTCAACTCGATCTGCTAAAACGGTATTTTAAAAACACCACGGAGGGAGGGTTTAGTGCTAAACCAGAACAGTTTCATCTTCTAAAACGATGTCTGAACGGTTTCAGGTAAAATGCTTCCTGTTTTAGCCAGCGCAGTTGACCCGGTGTTACATAACCCTTTTTGGCTATGTTCAGACAAAAGTTAAAACGGTCGCTCACCACGGGTGGCCGGTCGTATATTTTAAACGTGCCGAGCATTCAGACACTGTTTTAAGTCTAGCGAGTTCAACTCGAAGTGGTCTAGCTCCATTCTAGGGTCACATAGAAACTTCCGCTCGTTTACATAAAGCACTCGCTAGTTTGTGTGTTTCATTCCCATTTATGGAGATCAATGGTTTCATCATAAAACTGCCTGTGTGTGCCATGATTAGCACCCGCAGGTTCTGTATATATCTCCAAAGACAAGAGAAGAAAGGAAAAATACAAAGAAACCTTTCAGTCCTCGCACGTCAAGTCTTTTGTTGAAATCGGTCCTTGCACGTAGAAGTACGTGCTTAGTCTATGGGGTTGGGTTATAAGGAACAATAGGAAACACAAAGCATTGTCCTCGGAAGTATTGGGAAAGTACAACTGTGTACATGTACATAATGGTGCACAGCTTTCAACTGGTTCCCAGCGTACTTGTTTCGTTCAATTTGCTGCCCTTAAATTTGCGTGGAAGGGCTTTCATTTTACTTTCTGTGATAGTCGTTTATATATTTCTGAATTTCTTGTACGAGGATCGTCAAGAACGTTGTACATGCACATCCTCTAAGGCCCATACCACATGAGCCCCTTCACTTATCTTCTTTCGCCCAGTTCGCCCCACGTGGTCTAGACATGGTCTAGATCATTTCTTGGTCGCTGATGATGACGTCAAAGCTTTGGCCATTATGGTGAACAGTTTTGGAATACTTTCAACAACTGTTTCAAATCAATGACTGACAAAAAATATTGGAACAATCGACTAAATGTATTAAGGGTAAACCAAGAGCAGAAAGGTGCATGTTAATTTGGGCTATTAACAAAAATGCTGGTTGATAGCCCGCACTATAGTGTACATGTACATAGATGTACATGTAGGACATGTCCCTGGATGTGACAACCACGATTGTTTACCCAAGAAAAAGCATGCCACAAAAAGGGTTACGTAACACCGGGTCAACTGTGTTAGCTAAAACCATTTATACTAGAAGAAACCATTCTGGTTTAGCGCTAAACCCTCCCTCCGAGGTGTTTTAAATCACCATTTTAGCAGCGAGAAAAACCTGATTCGGTGTAACTTTAAAACCATTCAGGCTATCAACCCCCATTTTTAATAATAGCCATCATGTGCGTCTGTCTGCCCTTGGTTTACCCTTACATTTAGTCGATTGTTCCAATATTTTTTGTCAATCATTGATTTGGAACGAGTGTTGAAAGTATTCCAAAACTGTTCACGGTAATGGCCAAGGCTTCGACGTCATCAGTGACCAAGAAATGATCTAGACCACGAACTGGGCGAAAGAAGATTAGTGGAGGGGCTCATATAGCGGAATACGTGTAAGTTCAGGAGGATGTACAACATGCCTTCGATGATCCTCTTACAAGAAATTTGAAAATGTATGAACAACTACCCCAGAAACTAAAAGATCTAGGATATAACAGAAACCCAGAAAGCGTGTGCAATAAATTGAAAGCCCTTAAACACAAATTTAAGGCCAGCAAATTTAACAAAAAAACAAGTGCACCGGCAACCAGTTGAAAGCTGTGCTACTATTATCCATTTACAGGCGTGGCACACACAGAATTTTAGGTTGAAAGTGAAACACACAAACTAGCAAGCTTCATGTAAATGAGCGGAAGTTTCTATGTGACCCCAGAATGGAGATTTAAACCACTTCGAGTTGAGCTCCCCTATACATGTACTTAAAAATGGTGTTTGAACACTCAGTACGTCTTAATTTTACAACCAGCCACCCGTGGTACGCGACCATTTTAACTTACATATGCTGTCTGAACATAGCCATTGAGAATCAGAAATGAGGATGTTCATCCTAATGCAGATTCTACCCAAAACCAACACTGTTGTATGAATACCTCTTTGGCTATGTTCCGACATCATTTTAGCTAACATGGGAAAAAGTTAAAACGGTCACTCACCACGGGTGGCCGGTCATAAAATTAAAACGTACTGAGCGTTCAGACACCACTAAAGATAGTTTAACTCGAAGTGGTCAATTCCATTCTGGGGTCACATAAGGCCTTTTCACACTAGACAACATCTCGGGGGTGGCCCCGGGGCGACGCGGGGGTGATAATGTGCGATGTTTCAACACTAGCAATTTTCGCCCGGGGACACCCCCAAGATTGGTCTCACATACGTGTACATTTCCCCTCCCAAAACAAACATCCAACTCCAAGCAAAAAAATCAGGGCTGTAGTCAAGTCCATCACAAGTCCATCACAAGCCCTCCAGTCCTAATTCCAATCACAAGCTATTCAAATATACTTTGACAAAGGCATTCCTTTGTCGTTGTTCATGCAGTTACTTGTGACTGGCTTTATGAAAGGACTTGTGACTGGACTTGCAGGGACTGACTACAGCCCTGATAAAAATACTGCCAAGAAAAAAGATCAATCATCACAGATATTAATAATACACAGGTTTTCTGTGTCTCTTTCTTCACTGATGCCATGTGATCTTAAAATGAAAACCAGTTTCTTCACATTGCTGGAAGTTAATTGAAAAAGTAATGTGCAGATGGAAGTCCAGATGGGATTGGTTATAAGATGATTTCATCCTTCAGCTATTGCACACACTACACGTATCTGTTGTCTCCATTATTAGTTGTTGTAGTCTCCTGATGTAATAACGATCAGGGATCATGAAAAGTGCAACCATGGTACAACATGGCTGATGTCTGACTGATCAGCGGAAATCCATATCTTCCATTAAATGTTACCCATGTGTTAATATACAAATAATGAATGTTTATGAGTGCAATGGTAAGAATAATTTCATTCGGTGACAGATCGATTGTTCCATTCCACGAGGCGAATTTAGAGCCAATGATTTTCCATTTCAGAAAAGTCAATTTTCCGTTTTGACAAATCTTCATTTCCGTTTCGCCCATTAGAACAGTGTACAAAAATCTGTTTCATTTCCATTTGACATTATTTCATGAAAGAGGCAAATTCCGTTTGGTTTCCACTAAAACGGAAAATCATTGGCCCTACGAATTGCATGAATGTGAAACATTCATTATTTGTTTTTTACAACACCTGAATAAATGTTTGTGGTATTGCATGCATTTCTGTGTGTACAACGTGCCCTTTTCCCTTCTCAGTCCCGCATAAAAGCATGACAAAAAGTTGTCCCGTTCCGAATCATTAAAGCTGAATTGTTGTTCCTGCGTGTCTTGCAAATTCATCTAAATGTTTGACTGCATATTTAATTTGTTTCTTTGTGTTAGCAACACAAATGCACATTTCCATGAAGCCTTTATAGACAAGGTAGCCAAAATAATACATTTAAAGGCAGTGTACACGATTGGTAATCCTCCATTTATGTTTTTTACTGAATTATTACGCAGTACCTAACTAGACTAAGTTAATAGTAGTCTCAATCATCCTGTGAAATGATGGCACCAGGCGTGCTGTCGTTGTTAAGAAAAGTGGAAATTTATATCGTTTTCAAACTATTTCCGGCCGGTAACCGTTGGGAAAACTGCCCTGTAGCCTTTAGTCAAGGTGTGCGTGGCTACCCGGACAAGTGGCGCGCCCCAGACATGAAGGCATATCCGGGGCACGTCACGCGCCCCAGATAGCCATGCGCGCCTTGACTAAAGGCTATCATCCGCTCGATGGTTGAAAACGAACGCCGTTTTTCTCTCCTTTTTTCGCCATCCAACAACACAAAACTTTGAACAGGTCAGTGGAACAATATTTCCTATAAAATACTGACCCCCAAATCTGCCCATTTCTGAAAATTGCAACAATGACCAATCATGTACAGTACATTTAACAATAAGACAGAATAAACATTAGTAACAATTTTTTTAAGGTAAATGCAGATTGTAAGAGGGAGAGACAGAGAAAAATATATTCCCACACACTCGATCTACAGTCACAGTCTGCAAATCTCAGTCTTAAAACCCCTTTGCGTACGGATGACGCCATATGGCGCAAACAAAACAGTGCCACCAGGCCGGATGATGCTATTGGCCGCTGTTTGTGCAGTTTCAATCCTTTGTTGGATTATTGTGTATATGTTACGCTTGACTGCACAAACACATTGTAGCGGTTCGCTTGGCTGCCAGAGCCGCCGCGGCACCCCGACGTCTCCCGTAAAATACCGTACTCAAGGGGTTAACTGACACAGGAATTTTGAAATTCGGACTGGATTTACAGGGCTAAAGTTTCATATGCTTGTAAGTCAGAATCTACATGTACATGTACACCATGTGACTTGTACACTCTAAAAACTGAAGTGTTTAATCCAACACTTACATGTGTGCGGTCAGTGACCACACTTTGAAAGTGTGGAATCCAGCATTTTAAATGCTAAATCCAGCATTTCTAAATGTGAATTCAATGTTTAAAATGCTGATTCAACAATTTAGGTGTTAATTCAACATTTCCCCAAACTTTTTGTTGAAATTGTTGAATCAACATTTTAAACGTTGAATTAACAGTTTAATATCTGAATTGAACATTTCAAATGCTGGATTCAACATTTCAAATGCTGGATTCCACACTTTCAAAGTGTGGTCACTGACCGCACACATGTAAGTGTTAGATTCAACACTTCAGTTTTTAGCGTGTACTTGTATGCAACATAAAAGTGAGTATAAGTATGTAAATACAGGCAATCCTGGACCAGAGACAAAAGGGTTAGGGCACAGACAAAGGGTCCACGATTGACCGAACGTCGACGATTAAAATGTGTGTACAAAACATATTGGAGGCAAACAAAAGAGGGACCATAGGGAAACTGCGATTGCCGGTATTTACACACTTGTGTGAGTTTGTATAGCTATTCAAACTGTGGACCTTTAACAAAGAGGACAACAGGGTCCACAATTGAGTCAAGGTCCACGATTGAAAATCGTGTACAAAACATATGGGAGGCCTTCCGAAGAAGTTAAAGTATAAACAAAAGAGGGACAATAGGAGGTCCGCAATTGCCAGTGTTTTACACACTTGTGTGTACATGTACATGTATTTAGACCTGTCAGCCTTGGATATTTCACCAGAGGATTTAGGCCTTGGGATCAAAAGATGACCTGGATTTTGATCAATATCCAGGTTCAAACAGTCAAGAAAATGTTGATGAAAAAAGTTTCGTCTGGTCTAATACATTTCAGAAAGATTTATATCATAAAAAGAAGCTTGCAACTTACAATTTCAATCAATTTCAAGCAAATTTATTGAAATGCCTATATATCCAACTCTTAACAAGTTTGTAACTGGATGGTTGAATTTAACAGCTGTTTAAATATTTCATTGTGAATCGGATTTCAGCCTATTCATTGGACAAAATTCCTTCTGCACGTTACGGTAAACACAAGATTATTCCTCATTAAAAAAATACATACTTGAATCGCTAATTTGTTCATTTGCCTTTTAGGGAAACAAATATTTTCCAATGATGCCTTTAATTGTTTGTCCATGTTTTTGTATCAAGAATGTGTGTTATTTTCTTGTAAATATACAACATATATGAAAGAATACACAAATATTATAGAATCTGGCATTCACAACTCGCCACCTTTGGTAGACAAAGGCCTACTTCAAAAAAAATGTTGGCAACTGATCTGGTATTTCTCAACTGGATTTTTGGGGGATTTGAACGGTGAGCTTTTGATGGATTCTTGGGTATTCAAGATTAAAGCTGTCTGGTGTAAGGTATCCCCCATTTAGTTACTGGCTTAACATTCTGATGAATTCCATCCAAAATCTGGTGCCATGCCCTGCCAAGGTATGGAAGGCCTTGGCTATAGATCATGTGCCCTCTGACATCATGAGTTTACATGTTGGCATTTCCACAGTAAAGGGGTACAAAAGTGTGACATGGGATTGGGAAATGAAGCAGGATAATATGTGACCCGCTCCAGAAAAAGGTGATATAAGTCGCGCTATGCATTTACGTGTAATGGCCCTTTCAACGTTGAGAGGGTGAATTTTTTTTTCAAAATTCATTTTTTGTTTTTTGTCTTCAATGACATCTTAAATATCTAAAGTTTCAGGTTTGGTGCACAACAATGTTGATTTCATTGAATAAAGTTAAAATATAACCTTTTTAGAGTGAATTGTTCCATGGCATTGTATTAGAACTAGCTATTTAAAGCCTGTTTCCTCTGTTGTGCAATTTGAACTCCATAGACCTAATTAATATGCAAATCGCGATATCTCCAGAACGGGAAGGGCTTTGGAGCTCTATCATGTACCAAATCAAAGCTGACAATGCGGGCATTCCAAAAATACATAAAACTCATTTTTCATATTTTGCGACATAATATACCTTTTTCCAGAGCGGGTCACATATCATCCAGTTGTTTGTCCTCTTGTACATTCCCACCCCATCTTTGAGGATTGTGCTCACAAAGAATTGAAGACTTTCCGGGCAAATTTTACAAGATATGTATGCTCAGAATGCTACGTACGTAACATGGACAGAAAGTATGTTAATATTGATAGAAAGTTATAATTACAATAGATGTCTTCATCAACTATTGTGCCTTTTCATTCTTATGCCTACAGCAATGTTTCCTGTAAAAACCAAGACAATCTACGGTATATTTCAGATGTTACAGGTTATTGTACAGAATATTACGTACGTAACATGGACAGAAATTTGTCACAACATCTCTGTCCACGTTACGTACATGTACATTACCTATAAGTGTCTTAAAGACCAACAAAATTGTGTTTATTGTGGCTGTTAGCACTCCTAAATAGGTTAATAATATGAATGAGATGACATTTGGGTAGATTCATGCACATGATAATTATGTAGTGTGCTGTCAATTTGTAGTAAACATTCTGTCTTCGTTACATACATAATTATTTACGACGACCCCTGTAATTTCTAAAGTACAGAGAAAGTCCGCTATATTGTTTGTACACATGATCATTAGGGCCTCGGGAATGTACAGGAAAGAACTATCTTGCTTTGCTGTACCCTCCAGTGTCCCCCCTTCAAATCAAAAATTTGCTATCAATTGTACCCCATCAGTGTGGAAATGCCCATTTACATGTATATTGGAATGTGCCTGATCATGATGCACACACATAATGTTCTGCATAAAATTTGGTTGAGGAGTGACGTTGCAAGTTAGAACACCTTTGAATTATGTGACCTTTGATGTAAGTCCTTAACCAAATTCATGCAAAATACGATGCGTGCACATACCGCCGGGCACATTTGCTTTAGATGTAAACAAAGGGGCACATGGTCTATCAATTTGAAAGTTGTTAATTACAGAAAATAGGTGTTTCTGGTGGTATTAAAATGAGGGATCAATGGGATGTGATGCCACACTAAAAACGGATTAGTTGAAAACAACCAATATATATTGGTAGGATTGGTAGATAAACATACCGGCCGCGCCGCGCACTAGCGCAATTGGAAGCATAGTACACATGTACATTGTACGTGTACATGTAATGATGCGTGCGATTCTGTTATGTTGTGCTGATAACGCGTGTTTTTGGTGACATTTGTGCCGGTGCTCGCCCCGGGGCGAACTCACCCCTGCACCATTTCTCACTACCAATCTCGCCCCGGGGAAAGCGTCTCGCCCCGGGGATAAGATTTTCAACCCTGGTCCAGAGCAGGGTTGAACTCGTCCCGGGGAAAGAATCTCAGGGGTGGCTTAGGGGTGGCTCGGGGGTGGCTCGGGGGTGGCTCGGGGGTGGCTCGGGGGTGGCTCGGGGGTGGCTCGGGGGTGGCTCGGGGGTGGCTCGGGGGTGGCTCGGGGGTGAAAATTTCAAGTGTGAATCAGGGCTTATTTTCACCCCCGCGTCACCCCAGGGCCACCCCCGAGATTTGCTCTAGTGGGAAAATACCTTTAGACATCAAGTTAGTATAGCCCAAAGAAACACCATAGCATAGATGGTCCTAGGATAATAACATCATGATGTTGTCAGCAGTTTTCATGTTACGATGTCATGAACATTTAATTAGTCACTTGTGCAGACCCCATATCTAGCATGGTATTTTGGTCTGTATAAAATGTCCGTAGCAACATCTCGTTTCTCTTGATCAGATCATCATGATCATCATGCTTTTTTTCCAAGAATGAATTGAAGCAATTTTTATAACAGAATGCTCTCACTGGCTATTCTGGAATTAACTTTCTTAAATGCTCCATAAATCTCACATGCGTTCCATGTGCAAAAGCTGTTGAGAAAATCGTATTTCCATTTCAAACAATTATTTTCTTCACTACTACATAATCAATACAATTTCAACTATACGCAAATATTTCAGTTTTTCATGAATTTCCCATCTGTTTCAGATTGGACAAAATTTTACAACGGGCCCACAGCGTGGACTTGATGATTAGATTACATGTAACAGTGATGTCAAGAACATAACCATCTGTACATGTACCAGTGTTGGAGTCGAATCCTACAAACCAAGTACCAAGTTCTCCGAGTACATTCTAAAGCCGTGTCCGCACTGGACTTTTTTGGGGGAAGGTTTTACCGAGACGATGGTAAAATTAACAATAGTCAAATGTGACCACTGTCCGTACTTGGAGTTTTGACACGGGAAAGTTTTACCGAGACCGTGGTAGAAGTAACCCAGCTGTCAATATAAGGACGCATGAGGGCGCTTTGCGTGACCTTTCTACATTGACGCGATTGAGCCAAATCACGCGTGCCTTTTCATTTTTCCAGCCGATGTGTACACGTATAGGCCTACATCTTTAGCACCAATCAAACTTCCAACTGTATCAATAACAAAATCTGCCATGATTGCGACCAAAAGAGGAACAACGCACTGGACTTTGGAAACTTGGCACATGTGCACTGCACCGCGGTGAAACAATGCAAAGCGCATGCGTGGTTTCCCTGTGAAGCATGACCTTGCACTCGGGCCGGATGTACATGTATGCTTTTCTTAGCCGCTTTTACCGACTCGCACTGTCCGCACTGGACTTATCGTCTCGGGAAAAGTTACCTGGTCAGTTTTCCTGGGCAGCAGTTGCCCGGTAGAAGTAACCGCTGGATTCAGGAAAAGTAACTGAGGGGAAAACGTGCTAGGCTGTCCGCACTGGACTTAAAATGGGAAAAGTACCCATCGTCTCGGTAAGTTTTACCAAAAAAAGTCCAGTGAGGACAGGGCTAAAGCCGAGTACAAGTACATTGATAATCGAGTCCTGGGCCATAAATTTGAGTCAGTTTTTCAGGGTCCGAGTACGGGCAGATTTTGCATACATAATGGGGCAATGTAGTATGGGGCAATGTAGAAGTACACGACAGGAAACAAAAATGCCAAGTTATGTTCTGGACATTATTATAATGTACATGTACCTGCACCATCAAGTGTCTAAACACCAACAATTCAGGAGACTGACTATTTCACTTTTTTTCCATGTTTTTTTATTTACTTTTTCACAACATGATAAACCTACTCAAAAAGTTTGATATCACATGTAATCAATTCAGAAATTTCTCCTTTTGGGAATTTTTTCAACAACCCAAGAACTGTTTATGTATGTGTACTTTCGAGTCCGAAGGTGCACTATCAAAAGAGAAAATTATCTATTGTATTTCCAAGTAAGGGTATCGAGTACAAAATCAGTCAGTGGTGAAGCCAGGGAGTGTGGGGGTGGCATGGGGGAATGGGGGTGGGGGGGTTAAGAAGTATTTACCCCAATAGTGCCCCTTTTTTGGGGGTACCCCAAAATTTCCTACAAAAAATCAAAACACTGCCCTCTATCTACGACATACTGTACCTGTTGCTTTTTAATGTCGCAGAGCATACTGTCTGAAACGTCGAGTTACACACTCACCCCGGTTCTTTTCAGAACCACACTTCTTCCAAGACGAGATTTATTTCACATGGTGTTACCCGCAATCCCAGTCTCTCTCATATCGCACCCACCATGCAAAGCTTCAAATCGTATCTAGGTAACCAGACCTTTGTATTATGAACAGCGCCCCCTAGTGTCACTGGTCAACCTCCATCCGCTCGCCTTGCCACCCCCCCCCCCCCCCCTTCCAAAACTGCAAGGAGGATTTTGGAGGCTTGAGGTGGGTTAGGGTTTTAATGGTCTACTGAAAAGACTTGTTTTTCAAATATATCTGTGGCCGTTACAAATGTCATATTGACATCCATCAACACCTTAGAGCAAGTTCGGGTGCTGCTGATGTAGTCCCTTTTGTCAATTTTGCAATTTAAATCACGCATGCGTGGTCTGTTTGCACTCGAATGCATCTATTCGATCAACTACGTCAAATCTAGCTTGGGTAGCAACAACAAATTTTCTATTATTTCTTTCTTTTTTCTCTCTACTCTTTTTTCTCTCTCATTATCTTATTGCAAAGACTTATTATCATTGGACAAAACTAACAGTTTACCGTAAACGTTTGCAAAACTTGCCCAGTTTACCTATTCTCCATCTTGAAACTGTGACGTAACTCGCGAGTGACTAGAGAAACCATGGTCCGGAGCTAGGTTGATCCAGTTGGACTAGCTAGTCAAATCACGCAGTGTTCGGGTGACATCTAGATTGACTAAGGTTAAGTCTAGTCACTCTCGTCGCCCAACCGAACTTGCTCTTAGCTGAAACTTGTCAATTATGTTAGGGCAGGTCCGGTGATATATGACTTGGAAGTTGAAAACTTGAGAGAACAGCATTCAAACATGCGAGTTCCGTCACTGCCTCTGAAACTTAAATTTTATGGGACTGATTCATTGTCACACTGAAGCCTTCGCAAAAGACATTGAGTTTGAGTTTCCAAAAGTGCCAATTTTTCCCACATTCGTTTCCTTTAAAAAGCTACATGTAGGCCAATTAGGAGGGTTTATTGTCACAGAATATTCATCTAAACAATGTAGGAGAGTTTGGGGTGATTTGTGGAAACAAATATGTTGCTGTTTCAATTATCTTAGCGATGACAGATTTACTATTGGGGTGTCAGAGGGTGAGTGCACAACTGTCTGAGCATTCAAGAGTGTTATGACTCCATGTTAAGGGCCGTAAGTATCCATGACATCATACCACAATCTGTGGTATTGGTATGTCAATTGGGGAAGGCTGGGTACTAGACTAAATGTACAATGGTGAAAAAAGAAAAAAGGGACCATAGCATTGAAGGAATTTGTATTAGGCTGTGTCTGAATTACTTGGCTACGGCTTGAAGTTACACACAAGTCTATGGGAAGTGGCTGCAGCCGCTACCATAGACATGTGTGTAACATCTAGCCGTAGCCAAGTAATTCGGACATGGCCTTACATGTAGTTCATGTCTGAAAGAGTTTGACAGTGTTTCCCTTATTCCTGTTATTTGCATTTTCTTTCACTTCAATTGACTTCGCACCTTGTGTTTGGTAATAATACAAAAAAATAGGACTTTCGGGGGGGGGGGGGGGGGGGGGGGGGGTGAATAGTTATTCAGCCCACTTCCTCACACGAATGTGTTTCAGGAATTTCGAAACAAATGTTGCTTTCTATCCTCAGTTGCGCCTGTGTCAAAAAGTTGTCCAACTCTATTATGATACTGTCTGAGAAAATACCCGACTGTTCCAAGTGACAGACAACAACTGCTCTTTCTGTAATATGTCAGTTAGATCATGTATTGTGTTCCCACTTTCCCTACTTTTCCTTAAAAAAAAAAACCAGACAAGGAAAGCCTTCTGAGAGATTCCACCAGATGTTGCCAATGATGCAGGTTAACTGGACCATGGAGACAGAATTGATGAGCTTTAAATCTGCCAATAACATGATCCAGAAGTGTCAAGACATCATCTGGGCTCCAACAGCTGCCAGCCCAACTCTGGCATTTTGATGCAACAAAATCTTTCCTAAAAATCTAAATTGATTTTCAGTAAACCCCCTAAGAAGGTTACGGTCCTTGAACTTGAAAATTGTGTGATTGTGTGAATGACCATCAAGCTTGTTATTAGATTGGTCCACAGAAGGTTATGTAAATATAGCTTACAGTAAAGATGTCGGTTTAGGAAATGCTGATCCAGTTTACTTCTCATAACAGGTTTTCATGCAATAAAATCTGATATTTCTGCCTGCCGGCAAACCTTCAGTTGTATAGACCTACAGGGCTTGTTGTGCAGGTACTGGCTGGTGTGGAATATTCTGAACCTAAAGCCCTGTCCGCACTGGACTTTTTAGGTAAAGCTTACCGAGACGATGGGTACTTTTCCCATTTTAAGTCCAGTGTGGACAGCCTAGGACGTTTTCCTCTCAGTTACTTTTCCTGAGTCCAGCGGTTACTTCTACCAGGCAACTGCTGCCCAGGAAAACTGACCAGGTAACTTTTCCCGAGACGATAAGTCCAGTGCGGACAGTGCGAGTCGGTAAAAAGCGGCCCAGGAAAGTGTACATCCGCCCCGAGTGCAAGGTCATGCTACACAGGGACACCACGCATGTGCTTTGCATTGTTTCACCATGGTGCGGTGCACGTGGAAAGTTTCCAAATTCCAGTGCGTTGTTCCTCTTTTGGTCACAATCATGGCAGATTTTATTATTGATACAGTCGGAAGTTTGATTGGTGCTAAAGATGTAGGCCTACGTGTACACATCAGCCGAAAAAAATGAAAAGGCACGCGTGATTTGGGTCAATCGCGTCAATGTAAAAAGGTCACGCAAAGCGCCCTCATGAGTCGTTATATTGACAGCTCGGTTACTTCTCCCACGGTCTCGGTAATATTTTCCCGTGTCGCAAGTCCAAGTGCAGACAGTGGTTACATTTGACCATTTTTCATTTTACCATCGTCTCGGTAAAACCTCCCCCCAAAAAAATCCAGTGCGGACACAGCTTTAGTCTAACAAATGGATAAATCCTCTTTCAACATTTGCCACTTAATTCAGCAATTTACATCTAGGCCGATCCACTACTCCATTACCCCATAAAAACTTGCCAGTGTACATATTTTCACAGGACAGGGGGCAATGATAGACAACATGTTTTCACAAAAAGTGGGCATTCCAGAGTGCCTGATGGCTCCCATATGTTGTAAATCCTTAGTGATGCATGGTGATGCATGGTGATGCATAGCACAGCATGAGATCATGATATGTTGGGTCTAGGTCCAGGTCTACACAGAATAATTCATCAACAAGGACAGCTTGGGTTCCTTGTGGCAAACTTCACACTCACTAGTAGATGGGTTGTTCCAAAAATTATATCCCTGGAAAACTGATGAGGACGACAGGTCAGAGTGAGCCAGTGCCCATTAGACCCAGTGCCACACACTGGTGTGTTATAACAATATCCACAAATGACTGGTATTGATTATGCATCAATCAATATGGAACAGAATGCTCACTATTGATTATATTAATTTTTGTAAATAAGGAAAACTGTCAAGAGTGGGATGTTCACTACATTGGATGGTGGTCTTCCTATTTGTCAATACTAGTATACCACCCAAACACCAAAACTAAATTCACCCAAGTATCTTGAATGCATAGTTGAAACATCCCTTCCCCCCCACCCCACCCCTCTGTGACATAGGGGAGGGGGGGGTGTCATGGGGGTGCACATTCCTCCATAAAACAATTTCACCCCCAGTTTTTTGTTTATGCAAATCGCTCATCACAAGGCCAAATGACACTTGAGGTGTGGGCTACAGAGGAAAGTGTGGAAGAACCAGCCCCTCACACTGAAACAAGACAAGATAATCTGATCTATTCACAGTATGAATAGGGTCGGGATGGGTACATGTAACTAGTCCACTGCAAGGCATTATTAATGCCTCTACCCATATTAGGCATAAGCCGTGTCCGCACTGGACTTTTTTTTTAGAAGGTTTTACCGAGACGATGGTAAAATGAAAAATGGTCAAATGTGACCACTGTCCGCACTTGGACTTTCGACACGGGAAAATTTTACCGAGACCGTGGGAGAAGTAACCGAGCTGTCAATATAACGACTCATGATGGCGCTTTGCGTGATCTTTCTACATTGACGCGTTTGACCCAAATCACGCCTGCCTTTCATTTTTCCGGCCGATGTGTACACGCAGGCCTACGCCTTAGCACCAATCAAACTTCCGACTTTATCAATAATAAAATCTACCATGATTGCGACCAAAAGAGAAACAACGCACTGGAATTTGGAAACTTACCACGTGCACCGCACCGCGGTAAAACAATGCAAAGCGCATGCGTGGTTTCCCTGTGAAGCATGACCTTGCGCTCGGGCCGGATGTACGCTTTCCTAAGCTGCTTTTACCGCAACGCACTGTCCGCACTGGACTTATCGTCTCGGGAAAAGTTACCTGGTCAGTTTTCCTGGGCAGCAGTTGGCCAGTAGAAGTAACCGCTGGACTCAGGAAAAGTAACTGAGAGGAAAACGTCCTAGGCTGTCCGCACTGGACTTAAAATGGGAAAAGTTCCCATCGTCTCGGTAAGTTTTACCAAAATAAGTCCAGTGCGGACAGGGCTATAGATGTGCAATAGCCCAGGACTGGGCTCGAACCCTCAACCTGCAGAATTACCCACAGACCACGAATTCAGTGCTCCAAACCACAAGGCCACGGCACTTCCACAGTCCCCCCCCCCCCCCCCCCCCCCCCCCCACCGAAATGTTCCCGAACAGAGAAAATAATAGTACATGTACATGTACAATGTATTATTAAGAAATTCTGTGAGCACCCCCCACCCCTACATGGAGAGAGCCCTGGCTAAGCTGCTTCCCCGCCCCTCCTCCCCGTCCCTCCCCCACAAAAAAAACTGTCTTTGAGAAGGCGGTGATCATATTATGAGTCATCTAATGTGCCGCACTTTGATTTTTTTCCATGGTTTTCATTAAGTAATTATCCCACTTGCTAGCCTTACATGTATTTGTTAAGCTTCAGAACTCATTCAATTGAATATTGGCAATAGACCATATTGAACACCAACATACATTGTAGCCATTAGCAACAATAGGCCGCCATATTGTATTTTTGTACGCTTGTGTGAACTCCAAAACTTGGCTGCCAGAATACAAAAACCACAACCGGTAAATTCCCTTTATTGTCAATTTTCGTGAGCATCATCAACATGAAATCCGTGCTGGTTTCCCATATAGTCGGGTGAAGAGGTCAGTCTAGTTAACACGGGTCGGACCCGGGTCCAACACCAAGATTTTTCGTAGTGTGAAAAGGCCTTAACTTAAGAGAATTGAGTAGTATTTTGTAGTACAGTATACTAGACCCCAAATGAATGCCTAGGACGTCAGGCTTAATGTCAATTTATACAAAGAGGTTATAAATTTGACCACTTTTCCAGAATATAACATATTTTCTGTAAATATACAGCAACACCAATGAAGTGTTCATTTTGCAGACAATCTACTGTTCTACACAAATCTCATTACACAGCAACTCACCGATCAGAACTGAAAACATTTGTGTTTACAAAAGCCTTATTGTCGTGTAAATCAACAGCAAACTGTGCATGCGTAAAGGCGATTTCACTGCATATTATCCTTGCCAAAATCGCATCGAAACATTCCCACGACCAATCTCGGTGATCGTCGCACGGATGGCGCATCGATGCAAAATGTTGGAGCAGAACTCGATCTCTAGCTGTCGCGAACCGCACGGGACCCATGCGATTTGGTGACAGGGATACACTTTCACACGGCACGGAATCCATGTGTTTGTGACATCTATGCGATTTCATCTCACGGGACCCATGTTTCTAATGGTCATGCGAAACAGACTGATGTCTTAAACCTCACATCGTAAAATTTAATTGACTCAAGGTCTCACCAAGTTTCCAATATGGAGAGTGTAGGGTACAGTGTAAATGTTTCCTTGAGTCATTTGGCAAAGTCATTTGGCAAAGTCATTTCCGTACAACAGAAAAGTTACTGTATTGATCCAAGTGCTGGAACTACGGGCATGGTATGTGCAGAATCTTATAGAGCATGTGCAAATAATGCTCTTTAGCTGTTCTTGCAATTTATGAACTGCCCAGGATCCCTTCAAGGTCAGAACAATGTTCTTATTTGCCAAGTAGCTGCTGCAATTTCAATCAGCACATTACACAAAATATGAAGCAATAACTGCATTGTACACTGTGCAAATGTGATGATACAAAATACAGTTAGAAATGCATGAACACATGTGACCATCAATGATCAAGATATCATCAGTACATGATGTACATGTATATTAATCTCAACTTTCTATTCTATCTCTCATTAATTAACCCTTTGAATCCGGATGCCTATAGACGCCAAAAAATAACAAATACCACCTGGCCGGATGACGTCTATACACGCCATTCTCGGCATTTTCAATCCATTGTTAGATTATGGTATATGTTACGCTTAGCTGCACAAGCCTCTTGTGTCCGACTCGCTCGGCTGCACCAGGCCGCCCTGGCACTTCATTACGAACAACCATAGTAAACTACAAACCAAGGCCTCCAGACAATAATTATTTCGGCAAGGGAAATTACAAATACAAAACTAGGGAGACTAGACTAAACTAATACTTACGGCTTTGTAAAACGACACCCTCTTGTTAATTAGATTACCAACATACTAAATCTGGTTGGACAAATGATGGTGACTTTCACACAATTGAAAGTCAAGCAAGTCTTTTACAACTGACTATCAGAGCCGGCTACATGTAGTTTCAATTCTCCCTCCTCATCAGAATGGTGCCTGCCACAAGATTGTAGAAACTGAACCATTCCCTTGCAATGGGGGTTAGATGGTATTTTTTGCAAATGGATGTGGTTGTAACTAAATAGATCCAACTATTTCCTTTATTCGCATATCCCTCCAATAATGCAGGAAACCCATAATCAAGATTGGCCAAGTCCCTTTACACACACAAGGAACCCTCCACTGACACTGCCAGGGTGTTTTATCTTGAATATTTCCCCTCTCCTAACCTGAAGGTCACTCCACAACCAGCACCCAGTAGGTGACGACAGAAATACTGCAATGACTCATGGGATTGGAGGCTAGTTTAGTCAACACAAAGGGGGGAAAAACAAATCACAAGACCAATTCAGCCAACCACCTTCCTCCAATTCTCCCAATAAACAGGCAAATAAAATACCATGGGTGCATTTGGGGGACATTTTCTCTCCTCCAACCAATAAATCAGGGGGGAAGTATTTTTCAGGAGTTCAGTCATTCTGATCTGCGCGGTGAAAGATTTGCTAAAAGGGGACATTCTTTGGAACAGTTCTCATGAGGCGAGGCAGGAAAGCAGTGACTCTTTTAGTTGCTGTTGCCAGCCACAAAAGAACGAGGATATACACATTTTGTAATTTCTGTTAATTTATTACTACATTTTACAGTACGGTTTCACAATGATTCTTTGAATGATTTTCAGAGTGGGAAATTATTTGTACAAATGACATTAACCCGAACAGTCCTGAATCCTCCAATTTCAAAACGATTTTTCACACCACCTAGGGAGTTAGGGTTCAAGTGAAGAATTAGACACACTCCGAATGTGGTAAACCCAAGACAAAAGAAGACACACATGGAAAAACAAAACATCCTTTCACCATGCCATTTCTCAGTCGCAATATTCACATCATCTCAGAAATCCTGAAACAAACCGTTGTTTTAATCTTTCAAATGATGTTGAGGAATATTTACTTCAGTGTAGCTCAGCACTTTACTTCCCTCCTGCAAGAGCAGTTCACAGACATGGTTTTTACATTATCCACAAGAATGTTCACCTGATATGCGAGCAATTTGCATTATCAAACCAGGCAGTTGTTCTCTCTGAAAATTCCTTTCTTCACCCACTAGAGGTACCATATACCTGTCACCTGCAACATCAACTACATGTAGCACTGTCCTGAGAAACTGAAGGAGACTGTCCTCATGCCTCATTACCTCCCGGTTATTCATGACTTGATTGGCTCTGGAGGGACCTGAGTGGGTTACAGCTTGACCTCAGAGGTCATTAACTGTGATGTCTGGTGTGCCTTCCACTCACAGGAGTTGTTCCTGCGAGTGAATGTTGTGCGCATCCAACAGAAAATTGTTCGCGTAGTTGGCAAACATTGGCCATGTTCATACGAATGGAACGTACCCCTCGGGTGCGTTCCACTCACACAAACAATGCAAATTGTTCGCAAACGTTCGCCAAATTTGTGTACACATCCTATGGAAAATTTTTCGCGTAGTTGGCAAACATTGGCCATGTTCATACAAATGGAACGTACCCCTCGGGTGCATTCCACTCACACAAACAATGCAAATTGTTCGCAAATGTTCGCCAAATTGTTTTGCACATCCTATGGAAAATTGTTAGCGTAGTTGGCAAACGTTGGCAACGTTCGCACGAGTGGAACGCACCCCCGGTGTAATTGACCAGTTCATTAATAAACTCAAATTTAAATGCAGGCGTGCGCACAAGCAAGCAATGAGGTGGAGGTGAAACTGCCCTGCGTAAAACATATGGAGGTTTCAGAGCATCGATGGATTTTCTTAGAATTTCTCAAATTTGGTTTATTCTTGTGGTTTTCCAGGTTTGGTTCACAGGGCCAAAATATGGAACTAAAAGAAGTGATTTGTTTCTGTGCGCATTACATTAATATGCAATTATAAAAGAAAAACATACATACGGCGAGATTGGTCCATACCAAAAAGAAAAAATATTGAAAAGATAAAAAACTAAAATTGTGTCAACAAAGGCAGTGACTGAAAAGAACATTTGGTAGGGGTATGTGGGGTAGGGAGGGACGTGGGAATAGCGACTATTAAATGAATTATTTTTTTCGACAAACTCTGCTCGAGTTGCTCATATTTGAGGGGGCGCACTATAAATTGCTCTTTTTGCAGGGGAGGGGGCATTAACCCTTTGCGTACGGAAGACGTCATATGGCGTCCAAAAACAAAAGTGCCACCAGGCCGGATGACGCCATTTGCCGCTGTTTGTGCAGTTTATTGTGCAGATTGTTGTTTATGTTACGCTTGACTGAACAAACACATTGTAGCGGTTCGCTTGGCTGCCAGAACCGCCGCGACACCCCGACGTCTCACGTAAACAAAACGTACTCAAGGGGTTAACCCTGTCTGTCCGGCTGTTATGAATGGGGTGCTGGTTTACGGGCTTGTGCATCCAAGCGTAATGCAAACAACAGGAAAACAATTGAGTACGTGAAAGAATGCGCCTATAGATGTCAACTGGCCAGGTGGTCTTTTTTTTTAAACTGCGGCTATGGCCGTCATCTGTATTCAATGGGTTAATTGGGAACTGAGCATTTACGTAGTGTACAAAATGTACCATCTGCTCCCCCTCCCCCAGGGCTATGTGACAGGGGTAGGAGAACATCAGAATTATTCATGAGATATCTCTAAATGCAATTCAAGATCTCTCTAAAAGCATTTAGAGATATCTTGAAATGCATTTAGAGATATCTGGAAAAAATGTCAAGACATCCGGAAATCTATTTTGAGATACATTGTATCTTGAAATGCATTTCAAAACATCTCAAAATCGATTTAGAGATATCTCGAAAGCGATTTAGAGATATCTCGAAATCGATGATCCATCATAAAAATTAAAAACCATGCAATAGCAGTGGCGTAGCTAGGATTTTTTCAGTTTGCATATAGGCCCTATAAGCCTTTTTGGGTGAGGAATGACAAGGGGATATCATGTATGTTTATGGTGGGAAACTGGCAGTGGAACAGGGGGCCATTGGCCCCCACTTTTTCTACTTGGGGGAAATGGCACCTAACTTTTGGCAGTTCCGCATAAAGAAAACAAAGAAAAAGAGTGCTGCTTTACCCCCCCACCCTCCCCACTTTCAAAAGTGTTCCTTTGATGGGGGGAACGGGAATTTGTGTGTGTGGAGGTGGGGAGTACAAAAACTATTACATGTACATGTACAGTGCGTCACAGAAATACAGTTTCATGTATATTTATACATTAAACACAAATAACACAAATGCAAACAGAAATACATGTACATACATGTACATGTACAATGTATGAGATGAAAAGTTAAGAAATAGTGCTCACTGATTGAAGTTATCCGAGCTTTCGGTGATGAGTACTTTCCTCATCAGGGATGTTATAGTGGGGCATTCTTCGGTAGAAAGAAGAACCTTTTTGATTTTTAACTGTGATTGTTTAATTTTTTTAAATTACATTGTATCACATGTCAAGGCCATTTTAATTTCCCATGCGAGGGATAACAGAGTTTTTTCTATTCAATTCAATTTAACACCAAAACTAAGAATCAATTATTTAAATTATAGGCAATGAGGCCTCCCCTCTTTTCGCATATTGGTCATGCCCCTCCTCTAATTTTGATAATTTGATAATACTCAACTAGCAATTAAATTGTCCAGATTGATTAGATTGGCCTACTTTTAATAACCATAATACTTTGAAAATGGGTCCTGTACATTTGTACAACAAGCCACTTCGGAGTTCTAACTGCTCATGTGCACATCATGATTCAGTCACGATTTAGTTTCGGGAGATAAACAAATCAGATAACTGCACACAAGTCTATGAGGGACGTGGTAACCGAATCCGCATTCCGCACATTTTCATCTAATCAAAAAGAAGATGGAAACTTTTGTTTGCGCAAAAGTTGGAGCATACAAAACATCTTAATAAACCACAATGCCGCGATAGAAAAATCTAAATTTTGCATTTTACTTCGAAACAAGAACTTTTCTGTGATTTCGTTGGTAACCCGCTATGTTTAGGCCAAATAAAAAAAATCCATGTTTAGCGTCCCCGCCCGCTTCCTTTTTTGAAGCCGCCTGCTTTTTTTTTTTTTTTTTAATGAAAAAACACAAAAAAAAATGAAGAATATTTGATCTTTTTCGAAAAAAGAAAAAATCCCAAAACAAAAAGTCGTATTTTTAGACTCTAGCATCACCTTGTGTATGCTGGCGGCCATCTTGAAAAATAGCCCAGCCGGACGTCTTGGAAAATGTGTCGAGCGGCCATTTTGAAAAAAAGAAAAAAAAAGAAAAGGGCCTCCTCCTTCCTATTTTTCAAAAAGGCAGGACGCTAAACATGTTTTGTTTTTTATTTTACATGTATCTGTCGAAACTAAATCCTGAATCATGGTGTGCGCATGTGTAGTTGGAACTCCGAAGTGGCTTATTGGTCTTTCAATTACTATACACAATTCAATATTTACCGCAACAATGCCAGGTTAATATTTTTCTCAGCTTATTTGTACATGTAAATGTCCTATTCGATAATTAGGGCATGACTCTGTTAAGGGTTAATAAACAAGTTAATACCTCTTCATTTATAGAAAACTGGTTCAATGACCGTGTTTCTCCCAGTTATGAATTACTGTTATCGCGCTTATTACATATTTGCTCAGTATGCCAAAACTCATTTCATACAAACCTCAAACCCTCAAGCTGAGGCAGTTGGCCATGTCATCGGTCAAAGAGCAGAAACCAAAATCTGCAGTATAAATATTAGTCCGATCTGTGCAAACACTTTTTTTTGAATTTTTCAGGTGGGGATCTTTGGAGGAATGTCTGTAAATCTGTCCACAGTGGGATTAATATTGGTTCAGGGATTGTTGGTTCAAGGATTGCTGGTATGACCAGCTTTCCTGGTAATTGTTATGCGTCACTGGATTGGCAATCTTGCAAGCAAGTGTATTGAGATGGTATGTCTTTTTGTTTGTAACCCTATTAAATATGATTGGCCTATTAGAACAGGTGGATTGCCTACACTGCACAAAGATGGAACAAAGCCTTACTCAAGTACATGTACTGCAGTATTGCTCGGCCCACATACAGTGGGCTCGCACATGTACACGTACAAGGTGCAACCTATGATTCTGTTCATTTGATTCACAGACGAAAAGCTACATTTTTTTGTAAAATGCCGTGTGTGGTCATTTAGTAAAAACTTTAATCTGAATGAGTCCGCAACTTTCAGAAGTGATTTGCAGTACTTAGAATGGTCTGCAAGGAAACAGGATTGGGCTAGTTCTGGGATTCGACTCCTAAAGAGAAAAAATAGAATGAGATTCCGATTCTGATGTTGGGGTCAGGTAGAGTCGACACCTGTATGTGGTCGCCCTAGCCTAATTTAAATCATAGAATTTTTGCAAAGTTGAACTACGTGTAGGTTCCTTCAATGCTTTGTTGTTCATGTTTAGTGCTGCGCAAGAAGTAAAATTTGCAAAACTTGAGTACTCGTGCTGAAACTACTCATGAGTACTCAAGTACATTTACTCACTTAAGGGTAGTGTACATGATTGGTCATTGCTGCAATTTTCAGAAATGAACGGATTTAGGGGTTAGTATTTTATAGGAAATATCGTTTCACTGACCTGTTCAAAGTTTTGCGTTCTTGGATGGCGAAAAGAAATGAGAGAAAAATGGCACTCGTTTTCAACCGTCGGGCGGCAGTGAACCGGATTTGTTATTGCGCCCTCTTGTAAAATAAGCCCAATTTTTGTAAACGGGATCATTTTCAATTGGTCACATACAAGTAACTAAAGCTAAAACTTTAAACAAATCAAGTTTAACTAGTTTAACTAGGGAATTTAAAACGGTGCCTGAACGTAGCCATTGTTACACATGTGAATTTTAAGTGATATTTTCTATGGGCCATTTTCACACAATATTGTGTTTAGCACAGAGGTGCTGATCCTTGTGTATACACTGCCTGTAGAAGTCAAAAAGTCACTTCAAACAAGTATGCTACGCCCGCAACCCTGACCTGTGTGTAGAAGGCACATGTCTGCCACAGGCAGAACAAGCCAAAAGTCATTTCCAGGTAAAAGACGGCAAAGATGGCACTGGGGCTATTAGTGGTGGTACAGTTACATTATGACCAAAGGTTGGTCCTGCAATTGAAACCAAATTGCCAACATGTACAGTTGTCAAAAATGTACATACGTACAATGCAGTCCTCCAAGCAAATCCCAATTTATCCATGCCGATTATGTATGCATGAGAAAGGACTTTAAAAACATAATTTCTTTGATACTAATTTTCCTCAATTGCCGGTTGGGGCGACACAATGCTACAAAAGAGTGGGTTCGGGCGACGCGGTCAAATAGGGCAACACATAACTGTCGCCCCATTGTGAAAGTCGCCCCTTTGGAGCATTACTTAGTAGGGTGCGTGGGGAAAGTGCTCTAAATGGGCGACTCGCGCGTCGCCCTTTTCGGGTTATTTCGGGCAGAGTCGCCCGTTTGCCGCATGCACAGGAATTATAATCAGTGTTCTTATTTGAGTCATCAAAAATCCAGTTCAAGTCTCAGTGACTCAGCCACAATGCGCTCTTCAGTCCCAGCCAAAAAAACAAGCAGATCCAACCAAAAATCTGAGTCAATAGTCAAGAAGGTCGAATCTGACAACATGCATACATGTGTGCCTACGGATTCCAGCAAATGTGATACACATGTAAGGACAATCGGATGAAGGGCACTCAATGGTAATCTTAATCCCCTTTTGGGAAAGATCAAACACAAGCTTGATAAGACATGAATCCTTCATTGTTCCAGTTAGACACAATGTAGACACATCTGGTCTTTGTCACATTTTTTTTTTCTGGGAATGCAAACATGTGTACAAGGTATGTACAATATACTAGTGGACAAACAATTTTACTTCCAGTAAATTTTAGATTTTTAACGTCTTTTATCGGTACAGACACACACAAAATCCAGTATTTTGTAATGTTGCATTTTGCCTTTTCTTTTTCTTCAAACGTGACGTCTGCTGGCGAAGCCATTTTCATCGCACTTTTTTGGTCAGATTTAGAAAATGAAACATTTTTGGAGCTCTGAGTGAGACAAGAAATGAAAACCTGTATGTAAATTGGATGGGACAATATTCCAAAAAATAACTTTTGCTGATAAAGTGTAAAATGTGAAGGTGTTAAAGTTACCCCCCCCCCAACATTGTTAAGTACCTTTTGATCGCCCTTTGCCAGATTCAGTGTAAATGTAGTTGGTCACCTAGTTAACGGAAATAAATTTAAGTATGGCAAATGAAGTTTGAATGCTGTACTGGTTGCCGGCGTACTTTTTTCGTTAAATTTGCTGGCCTTAAATCTGTGTATAAGGGCTCTTATTTTATTAAACACGCTTTCTGGGTTTCTGTCATATCCTAGATCTTTAAGTTTCTGGGATAGTCGTTTATATATTTTCGAATTTCTTGTGAGAGGATCATCGAGGGTACATATTGTACATCCTCCTTGGCCCATACCTCTATGAGCCCCTTCACTACATGTATCTTCTTTCGCCCAGTTCGCCCCAGGCAGTCTAGATCATTTCTTGGTCACTGATGACGTCAAAGCCTTGGCCATTATGGTGAACATTTTTGGAATAATTTCAACAACTGTTTCAAATCAATGACTGACAACAAAAAAATGTTTTAACAATCGACTAAATGTAAGGGTAAACCAAGAGCAGAAAGATCGACGTGGAGGCTATTATTAAAAATGGCAGTTGATAGCCTGCGCTATGTACATACATGTCACTGGACGTGACAACCACGATTGTTTACACAACAAAAAAGGCACCACAAACAGGGTTACGTAACACCGGGTCAACTGCGCTGGCTAAAACAGGAAGCGTGTTAGCTAAAACTGTTCGGACATCGTACTAAAAGATAAAACCATTCTGGTTTAGCACTAAACCCTCCCTCCGAGGTGGTTTAAATCACTGTTTTAGCGGCGAGATAAAACCGATTGGGTGTAGCTTTGAAACAGTTAAGACACTGTTTTAGTTGCACCAAATCGAGTTCAACTAGTGTTTTAAGGGAATTTTAAACGGCGTCTGAATGTACCCAAAGAGGATGTTGATTACTGAGAGAAGTCTGTGTCATTTTGTAGTTTTATGTAGATTGCGTTTTGTAAAATAAAACAGCCAATTATTTCTGCCATGAAATAACACAAAAGTGACTTTTGAGAACTATTTTTATCCTCAATATTGGGTTTTGCCCTTCACCGACGTATTTTATAAACACTGTATACTCAGTGTTGTCCCGAAAGATTATTTTGAAAAAAATCACTCGGGTGGGACTCGAACCCACGACCTCCTGCTTTCTAGTGCAGATGTCTTACCACTCGACCACCGAGCTTGTCGGAGTCGGTTGGCTGGTTCAAATCTGAATATCTTTATCCTCTTGGGCAGCATAGCCCATTAGTCAAGTCGTCACTGTGGGCAGCGATCAAATCTGACATCATAACACCTTGCTGCTTATTTTGTGTCTTGCACTAGGCACAAAAAGTGCAAGGTGTTATGACATCAGATGTGTTTGTTGCCCGCAGCGATGACTTTTAGACAAATGGCACCAGCGGGCCAGAGAGGAGTCAGGGAGCTCTCAAAAGTAACTTTGTTGCTATTTCATGGCAGAAATAATTGGCTGTTTTTTTTTTACAATGCACAATCTACATAAAACTGCAAAATGACACAGACTTTTCTCAGCAATCAACATCCTCAATAACCCTCCTGTTATCATGGCCAAAATCGACCCAGCTGCTGTACAGATCAAAACCTATTAAATGACAGATTGAAACACACACACGAATTAACTGTGAGAGTTGGTGTTAAGAGTTTTTTGATAGGCTGTGATAGTTATAAGTATAGGAGGGTTTTAATTAATCTAAGATTTCAGATACATGTAGGGGCAATTTTCCAAGCGGCGTTATTACATTCATGATTGTACAACTGCAGAGGAGGATAATCTAAAGTTCCTTCTTTAGGTTTCGGATCTGGCTTGCAAAATAGCCTGTATAATGCTTTTCACTTTCAAGTAAGATTACTACCTACAAAGCTGAGCATTAGAACCCTCCTTAACCCTTTGAGTATGGTATTTTATGGGAGACGTCGGGGTTCTGCGGCGGCTCTGCAGCCAAGCGAAACGGCCACAATGTGTTTGTGCAGTCAAGCGCAACATATACACAATAATCCAACAATGGATTGAAACTGCACAAACAGCGGCCAATGGTGTCATCCGGCCTGGTGGCACTGTTTAATCCAACAATGGATTGAAACTGCACAAACAGCGGCCAATGGCGTCATCCGGCCTGGTGGCACTGTTTTTTTTTCTCCCATATTCCGTCATCCGTACGCAAGGGGTTAATAAGGTCATCAATTAAATGATTGCATTTCATTTGCTTATGCTCATGAGCTTCACCAACATTAGTTTCAAAGGGAACAGTGGGTTCAATAACCACAATGAACTTATTGTTATCCTGTAAAACAACCATGTCTTACAGGATGCAGTATAAACCAGGATGTTTGGAAGAATGCAAATGAATAATTGGGAATATTTTGAATCGATTGTAGAATTATATGATCTAATTACATGTACATATGAGACTAGTGCTGGGCGATACGACGATAAAAACGCCATGATGCGATATTCGCCGCCCAAAAATCGAAATCGGCTACATGTTCTTTTAAATCGAAAAATTGAGATATCGCCGATATCGTTTTTAAAATCGGCGATTTTTTCTGGAACCCTATTTACCCCTAAAAAATCGGTGATACTTTCTTTTTACCAGCAAACTCACTAAAATTAATTTCCTTGTAAGCGAGGTTCAAGTCGAAATGACATCATCCTTTCGAACTTTTTATTAATAGTGTAAATAATGTGCCTATCAATTGCTTCTCCACCCCTCCCCCCGGGCTGCCCCAGGTCTTATAGTGGGGGTTTGGTCACATTTTTCAAGCCCCAGGGTGGGGATTTTGGTCACTCATTTTGCCATTGTTTCCACATCATCAGAAGTTCAAAACCATGAAGTGGGGGTGCCCCACCCATGTATGTCGGGGATTGTCACTAAAATGTTGCCCCAGGAGTGGGGATTTGGTCACTTCAAAAGTGACAATCCCCACATCTTGGGTGGGGCAGCCCGGGGGAGGAGTGGGGAAGCAATTGATAGGTGCATAAGATAATTGACCACTTGGTGGCTCGGTGATTCGTACTGCAGGGGACGTTTTAAGAAAAAACCTCCAAGTGACCTCTATAGGTAAGGTTGAATGATTCAACATGCATTAATTTTAACATTAATGCCTCACTTACACCAGGGGGTAATGTACAATGTACATATGTAGGTCAAAATTTATGCCAATCATCATCAACAGTCAACTGCTCTAGAAGATGCAGCAATGTACATTTGGTGTCACGGCTGCCTCAACCCCATTTCACGCATTATTCAGATTTTCTAAAGCCTGTTTAAGTGATAATATGTTGATGGTGGGAGAAAACTACTTTTTGGATTTATTCAAACAAAAATGAAGTTCAGAAAACCAAATCTTGCATTTAGCTGTGTATGTTATCATGATAAACATTCGGTTTTCTCAAAATAGGGCTTAATCGAACCAATCTGATCTGATCCTCAAACGGCTTTTTCACACTAGAGTATCCATCCCCGGGGCGAACTCGCAATTTTTCACCCCCGAGTTCAACCCTGCGTTCAATTCTCACTTGCTTTTCTCAAACCCTGGTTATCTCACCCCAGGGCGAGTTCACACCGCGGATCGGCACAGTTCTTTCTCACTTGAACACGGCGGTCATCATCAGGGCGAGCGCTTATCGAGTGGTGCGCATGTGTAGTTTACGCATTACCCAGAAATCTTGGTAGAAGTGCCCTAAGATTGTCCCCACAGTGTCACAGTTACAAACATGGCGCCTGCCAGTGGAATCGATTTCACACGTGAAGCAACATGTTTGTTTCTGTTTCATCTGTTAATATTCAGAAGCCGCAGAGGTCAAGAAAACAAAGGGAGACGGATGATTCAGCATCATAACACTAAACAACGTGTTTTTGGTGACCTTTGTGCCGGTGCACGCCCTGGGGCAAACTCACCCCTCCCCTATTTCTCACTACCATTCTCACCCAGGGAAAGTGTCTCACCCCGGGGATAAGATTTTCAACCTTGGTACAGAGCCGGGTTGAACTCGACCGGGGGAATGAGCAATCTCAGGGGTGACTTGGGGGTGGCTCGGGGTGGCTCGGGGTGACGCGGGGGTGGCGCGTGGGTGAGAATTTCAAGTGTGAATCGGGGCTCATTTTCACCTCCGCGTCGCCCCAGGGCCAACCCACAAAATTTGGTCTAGTGTGAAAAGGCCTATAAAATGAAACCGAAAAGGACCCAATCGAACTGAATTGATGCCAAATCCGAACTAAACTGAACTGAAGTCTTGTTTCGGGTCGGGTCGGGTCGGTTTTGGGTTGGGTTTGACTAACCAGAAAGTTTTTCTTCCATTCGAAAAACCCTCTCCATATGCAAGTATGTACATTAAAGGTGTTAGAACTACTTATAATAATCGCATATTTATGCATAAAGATTAACTCAGTTTGCATTTAACATTTTCTTTTGGGGGGGGGGGGGGGGGGGGGGGGGGGGGGGTTGAAAATTTCAAGTGTGAATCAGGGCTTAATTATCGCCACCCCCCCCCCCCCCCCCCCCCCCCCCCCCCCCCCCGAGATTTGGTCTAGTGTTGGCTATAATCTGGGGAAAAAGAGCCCGGGAAAGTTTCCTCTTGGTAACTTTTCCGGTCAAAAAACGGCGAACCACTGCAATTTGTACCATCTTCTGGGTCAAATTTCACAAGTAAGGAAGGCTGGAGGATGGCTAAAGAGAAGATTGAATATTTACGAGATTGTTTGATGTTTAAAGTTTAACAGCATGGTCTTTTAGGAAAAATCTAAACAGGATTTAATAAAATTTTAATAATATAAACAAAAACACAAGCACTTCAAAATGCAACAAATGAATGGAAGTTGCTTACCTTTAGACAAAAGAATATCAAAGTATCATTTCAATTCGCACTACACTTGCTTTTAGACCTGAACAAAAGAATACAAAATAAACAAGGAAATTTTTATTAAACTACTACTGTACATGTACATGTCTTCACAACCAAAACGGCATTCAAAACATTAAATTTTCTTGAAATTTAGGATCAATCCCCCAAAAACAAATAATTCTTAAACATAAGCCGTGTTTCCATCTTCGCGTAATTCTACCGTGGTTCCCATTTTGATTTTTATAACCACGACAAAACGTTTCTTCGCCTTGCGAGGCTGGCAGAATGTCACACGTTGCGGGCACTGTGCACAATCACCTTTGACCTAAACAGGACAGACATGGTGACCTAGCGTAATTTTTCGGGCTCTAAATTGCATTGTATAGTCGGCTACCATACATGTACACATACCGACCGCTTGCTTCGACACACAAAGAGATCAGTCTAGTCTAGTGTAGAAAATATGGCATCATCATCTAAAGCCGTGCCTGCATTGGACTTTTTTGGTAAAACGTACGGAGACTGTTGTCAACTTGTCCAAATTAAGTCCAGTGCGGACAACCGGTAAACTTTCCAAATCGTCAAGTGTCGATCGCCGTTTGTCCATTTATATCCCTCCACAGAGGAACTTTTACAGAGCCAACCGTGTAGCGGAAGAGTTACGTGGTAGTTTTACATAGCTGAAAAGTCCAGTGCGAACAGCCACTGTAATGCAAAACATGCATTTTGATCACATGCTTTCCTTGACCACTATGTGGCCAAGGATGATTAAACCACAGTGGAATGTTAACAATCTCTCACGGTAACTTTTGACAATAGTTCAATAGTCCAATACGAATGCGGCTAAATGTACCAACTGGTGGTAGTTCCAAGAGAAAGAAGAACTGGGGCCACGCAAAAACTGTTTGGCTGATCGCGATTTGGGGGCTCGTGAATACCAGGAGAGTTTCGAAGGGATGGTGTATAACTCCCGCATATGTTTCCTCCATATTGAGGCAGTTCTCCTCGAAATTCTTCTCTGCCTTCCCCAACATTTTCACTGACATCTAACCCAATTAAACCTCTCACAAAATCGATCAAATCTGCCATGTTTCAAGCAGCGAACGGGCGACTTGAAAAATGTATATCTGTTGTATGCACGTACGTGGCCAATCGTCGGTCAGTTCGACTTGCTGCAAAATACCGCAACTGCATTGTACACGTGTACATGTAATTACTACATGGAGCAGCTGTTTCCATTGGATTTTTTATCACCCTGATGACTTTCCGCGGCCGCGCGGATATCTTCCGCGACCGCTTTCGGCCTGGTTGCTTTACATCAAGGTCGCAGTAAGTTGACAGGGACCTTGTTTACCACGTGTCCCCATTGCGGTCATACTAATCACCGTCAACACGCAAAACACCGTCAACACACCGTCAACACACCCAAAACACCACATAAACACATTCTTAACTGACGAATGCGGTAAAAAACTGTAAAGTATGGGTCAACACGAGATTTGGGCTTAAAAATAATAGGTTAAACGTCTGAAAATGCGATTTCTTTCTTCAAGAAAACGGACCTCTCCATGCAGATCCGAAATGGGCAGCCGTGCCTCACTTAGCCATGTCGCGGGCGCGCGGCGCGCACGTGCGAAGGCAAGATGGCGGCCAACGGCCGTGCTGCTTAGAGATAATTTTTCCGCGTGAAAAACTTATATTTTCATAAATGAAATGTGACTTTTAACCGACAGAAATTCTAATTTAGCCTAGGCATTACATTTCTATACCTCTTCTGTTAATTTAGAATGTGTTTTGGGTGTGTTGACGGTGTGTTGACGGTGCGTTGGCGGTGTTTGTGCGTGTTGACGGTGATTAGTATGACCCCCCCCATTGGACTAAATTTTGTCATTCTAAAGAAAAGTCACGGTAGATTGACAAAAATAAGTCCAATGGAAACACGGCTATACATGTATATTTTTAACAACTTTAACTTTCATGAAAATGAATTGAACCGCTACAATCTGCTGACTGGACTGACCTGAAATATATAAATCACCAATATTAGCTGGCCTAACATTTTGAACTTATAGCAAGTTCAAAAGGCAAAAAACTCATACTCATACTTTTTCATATATCACTGCATTCATCAGAGTTCACATGAACAGATGAAAAGACTTGGTATGTTTTATTCATAAAAGTTTTATTCAAAGCTTTTGAAAATGTGTAGTGTACCTTATTAGCCTTTTATATGGAAAAAGGCATACAACCACATACAAACACAGACACACAACAGCAGTGACATAACCATCCCTAACCCTCCAGGGCATAATTGGCTAGAACCCTGCCAGACAGCCTCAGATTGCATACATGTAAGTTTGTCCATGGAGGAATAAGAACACAGGGTTTGTCAAATTAACTTGTGTATGTAGAGTGCAGCAAAGTGGAGCTGTCAGCACAGTTGCACTGTGCTGAGGGGGTTAGGGTTAAGGTTTTAAAAGTCCTTGCATGCTCGGTGAAAAAATACTTGGCAAGCAGAAGGCCTGTGAGTTTATCGTCACATGTTTATGAATCTTTGCTACATGTATCTTCAGATGGGGCGCATATAAAAGTGTTATCCTTCATCAGCCAGCAAGACTAAATTCACAAATTCGAGCAGCAATTGAAAAAAATGTCATCTGATCACCATTATGTAAAGTGTATGTCCATGGAATGGTCCCATCTGTAAAAACAATTCCCACAGTGTTGGTCTTGAAGATAAAGATAGTATTTTTATGACTTTTTCTTAACCACCTTAGTTAACCCCTTGACTCGGATTTCATATGGGGGCGTCGGGGCACCAGGCTGGCTTGTGCAGCCAAGCAAAACAGAAACAAGAGGCTTGTGCAGCTAAGCATAACGTACACAATACCCCAACAATGGATTGAAAATGCAGAAATTGACGTGCATAGACGTCAACCGGCCAGGTGGCAATTTTCAGTCTGCACGTATGTGTCAACCGTACGCAAGGGGTTAAATCACAAAATTGGCAAAATACCCTCAGTGATGTTATTAACCACATGTTAACCCTAACGTCCTAGGCATTCACTTGGGGTACAGTACACTGTACTACAAAATACTACTCAAATCTTATAGGCCTTTTATAGTAAAAGTACAGCATACTACCGTTTACTCAAGTAGTATTTTGTAGTATTCTGTGACGTTAGGGTTAAACAACCAGATTGATGGTCCTGAGGAACTAAAATAAAGGTTTAATGACAACAAACAGCAATCCATACCCAACGTCAAAGACCACTTTCCGAGTCTTCAAAGTCCTGCTGGATGGAGAGTGGAGATCCGTCAACTTGAATCAGATAAATTTCCTGCAATTTCAGCAACTACATAAAGCCTTGCCACATTGGTAGCCGCACTGAGTAAAGAAACTATGCAGGGTCAGAAACCAGACACATGTGTGAGAGGACACAACTGCTGATAAACTAACAGTCATAAAGACTTCAGTGTTCTGAGCCTGTCACAAAACACAAGGAAACCCACTGCCCATAAAGATTTCCCATTCACTTACAGTGAGCCTGTGCAGTCCAGGCTTTTAGTCAACCTGTCAAACAAATCTCTGATCCCACACTCAACCAATCACTGCCCAGCTTGCTTATATGCTAATGCCTGAATTCCCCAGACAGAAGTGTGTGCACAGGGCTCTTGGTAATGCATTTTGCTGCTAATCTCACTTCCTGTTTAATGGAATGCCATTGTAAGGTTTTGGTTTTTTTGACAGATAAACATCACAGATTAGTGATGTCCACTTTGGATGCATATAAAAGCCACATCTTACTCACAAGATATGAAAAAGTCCATACTTTGCAGTTGTTGGATAATTTCAAATTATTCCAGTTTCTTCTTGCAGGGAATGTTAGATGATGTAGCAGACTTTTAAATTATTTCCAGTATTTAAACACCCGGAACATGCTCAACAAACAATTTGAATTTAAGAAAATTAGTATTTTATTGTGAAGTTTTTCAGTTTTCTTTAAAGGTAGTTCCTAACATTACTATTGCCACTTAATTTTGTTTAAAGATTTTTAAAAACTCTGAAGTATAAAGAAAAAGACTAATGAGGTTTCTAAATGTATGTGTTTCTTTAACTTTAATGTCAGGATTTCAAGCAGACCCAGGTGAAAAAGTAGGAGAATAGTATCAATTTTTTTTTTTTAAGAAGACAAAAGTAGGACTTTGGAGGACAAAATCATGATAAAAGTAGGACTTTGCAGGCTTTCAGGATTAGTTTTCGTTGATACTCACCCATGTCCGCAGCATCACGAGCCTCGTTTGGCATGTTCTGCATTCACAACACTTGTATGCTCAAAAATAAGCTCTCGGAAGTAAAGTTGCAGTACTCCTGCACCCAAGCCCTTCATTGCGTGATTTCTATACGACAGTGTGTAACCATGGAGGAAGGATATCCTTCCTCCATGGTGTAACACTGTTAATGTAAAATATTCAGGTAGGGCCTTTGGGAAAAAAAGTAGGAAAAACTAGGAATTTCAAGAAAAAAGTTTAAAAAGTAGGAGCAAGATAAAAAAATTGAAAAGTAGGAAAAGTAGGAATACTTCGAAGCCTATAATATGTTAAAAAATAAAATATCTTTGGAATATCTTTTTTTTTTTAGTATTACATGGCTGTGTGCTTTCTTATTTCTAGTTGAGGTACTAACATACACTGGACATGCCTCTTTTCTCCTCAGGATCAAAGCATACACTGGCAAATGCACTTCCCACAAGAAACTCTGATGTTCAACTGTGGAGTTGGTCTCAAGTGGCATGTGGGTCAACATTTATGATGTAACAACTGTACCAGCCTAGACACTTTCAACAGGAAGCAAGCTAGCAATGAGTAATTGTGTACATAAGACAGGAAATTTAGACCATGTTCACACCAGGGGGCTAGTAATTGATAATGATACCCTCATCAGTGCTTACATGAATAGGAATGATTAAAGGCTGGCTCTTTGGCTGGTGGGAAAAACTTGTTTACCCATGCTTGTAAACCATGGGTGAACAATGGAACATGTCTGGGTTAGGGTAAGAAATGCAGAGAGCAACATAACTGGTGATTTATGGCACATGGTAGCATGGATGGTAGAACAAACAATGGAATAAACAGTTGGTATGGTGCCTTAAGCTGTATGTGTTTCCATTGGACTTATTTTTGTCAATCTACTGTGACTTTTCTTTAGAATTGCAAAAGTCCAATGGGGACACCTCAGTGGGGCCGATTTCACGAAACTCTTCTTAACTTATGACTCATCTTAGGACTTAAGACGAGTTTCTGCTCTAAGATCGATCTTAGCTAAGACGCATCCCAAGATCGATTTCACTAAACTCTTCTTAAGCAAGACGCATCGGAAATACAGATAAACGAACCGCTAATTATTGGACGAGGATGACCTTCGATCATGTTCAATTTGGCACTTTCACGCAACAGCCGTCGGATGTGTACGCGCTTGCAGTAAATTCAAGATGGTTGATTGGTGATTGTTTTGGGTGAAAAATTTGAATGCTGATTCATAAATGCCTCAGCGAGTTTCACTATCCCTATTGGTCGAGAGCCTGTCACGTGGGTGTGTTTAAACGGTTGTTTAAACACGGCTGTTATAACGGTTATTAAAAATGGCTGTTAAAAACCCTTTCTAAAAACGGCTGTTAAAAACGGCGCGTCATAACCAGCTGTTCTAAGCCGATACGCAACATAGAGCGTAGTAGGTGCGTGCACCAGATACTGAACTTCATAATCATAATGCAAGACAACGCTAATGCACGCGTATAAAACGCTGCATTCGTGCGTGTGCGTACGCGACAGACAGGCGCGGATCGCCTTCACGCGCTCACAAGGCCGATACGTACGCATGTGTTTTGTACTGAGCAAATGGGAGAAAAAGTGGGGAGAAAAAGCTTCGCATTTTGTGGGGAGGTTTTTGCATTTTTCGTAAGGGTCGTGACCGCTGTTAATGGACCTCGCCTTCGGCTCGGTCCATTAACAGCGGTCACGCCCCTCCTCGGTTATTATTGACGTGGTAAAGACTGGGTCATCACACTTTTATCCCCTTATTTATATTACACTCGCCTGGGTATCGGGCTCCAATTCATCTCCAACCCTTTCTAGAACTTGGAATACTCTGCCTGGTGAACCTATATCTATATTTCCTCGTCATTTAGATTATCTAGTGGATTTCTTCTATCTCGGAATATCCTCTCTCTCCTAATTGTCCACAGTGTGAGGGTGAAAATGGTGGTATGGTTCCCTGTCTCCTTGTGTTTACCTGTTATTACAGTAAACAGTGCAGTTGTGCCAGTTTGCAGTGGAGCTAACTGACCGACGATCAGCCACATACGTGCATACAACAGCTACGTACGTTTTTCATCCGTTCACTGCTTGAAACATGGCAGATTTGATCAATTTGGGGAGAGTTTTAATTGGGTTATAGATGTCAGTGAAAATGTTGGGGAAGGCAGAGAAGAATTTCGAGAACTGCCTCAATATGGAGGCCCATACGTGGGAGTTATACACCATCCCTTCAAAACCCTCCTGGCCCCTGGTGTTTGCAAGACCACCCAAATCGCGATTAGCCCAACAGTTTCTGCGTGGTGCCAGTTCTTCTTTCTTTCGGAACTACCACCAGTTGGGTCGGCTTTTCCTTTTTCGAGGAGGCCTTGGTACTCTGCAGTACATTGATGATGATGCCATTACACTAGACTAGACTGATCTCTTTGTGTTGAAGGGAGCACATCGGTTTGTGTACATGTACGGTAGCTGACTATACAATGCAATTTAGAGCGCGAAAAATTATGCTAGGTCACCGCGTCTATCCCGTTTAGGTCAAAGGTGATTGTGCACAGTGCCCGCAACGTGTGACATTCTTCCAGCCCCGCATGGTGAATAAACATTCTGTCGCGGTTCCAAATGGGAACACACGTTAGAATTACGCCAAGGCATGTCACGGCAAGTTTATCAGAAAAATGTCCAATGGAAACACGGCTTAACATCATACTTCTAAGGAACAGGTGCATTGAATAATGTATGTTGCCTGCTCGAACCATTTGGTTAACAATAATAATAGTTTATTCAGGCAGTCATTATAAAAATACAAGAAAAACACATACATAAGGATTAGAACAAAATATATTAAAAAGGACTGCTAAAGAGTTGTCCTTGGAATGCAACTTACTTCCCTTTTTTTAGCCAGCTTTGGGGCTATAGCCCTGAAAATTTGTGGGGCAAGCCCCACTTTCAGCTCAGCGGGGCTTCATTTTACAACCTAGCTCCAGTGTAATTTGTTGTTTGAATGCAAGTGACCTAGCCCACACTAGGCCTTTTCACACTAGAGTATCCATCCCTGCGGTGAACTCGCCCTGGGGTGGCCCCGGGGCCACCCCGGGGTGACGTGCAATTTTTCACTTGCTTTTCTCAAACCCCTGTTATCTCGCCCCGGGGATCGGCACAGTCGTTTCTCACTTGAACACGACAGTCATCAAGGCAAATGCTTATCGAGTGGTGCGCATGTGTAGTTTACACATTACCCAGAAATGTCGGTGGAAGCGCGCGAAGATTTTTCCCACAGTGCCTTTCACGTCCTCTTTTCTTGGGGCATGGCTGATGAATTGGCTGACATGATGGCTGGTTAAAGGAGTGTAGTATTCGGTCGCCAAAGAAAGCTTTAAAGAAAGAATGCGTGACGTGCATGCGAGAACGTTTTTTTCAACATTTGCAAAGAATGCACAAACCGGGTACGTACGACTAATGAGTTAAAAAGTCGTATCCTCATTGAATGACCCCCACAATGTCGCTTCCCAGGTCGTATCGTAAAATTGGGTGTGATCCCTGGCTATACGGCATTGTGGGTTTATGACTTCTGACTAGCGCCCACACGAACAAAGATACCGACAATTTGGGAGACCACCAACATACAAATGTATGGAGAGATATAGCTCAGTTGGTAGAGCGCCAGTACGGTATTCCGGAGGTCGCAGGTTCAAATCCCGCTCCTGCCAGTTTTCTAATTGTTCACTTTGAAAATGTATTCGAATTTACCTAGTCGGTTTCCATTGTGGTTTGTTTGACGAGTTCATTAAAACCCTAACAGCCCAAGCCTTTTTACTAGAATCCTTCCCTAACCACACAAACTCCAACACTGTGTAGTAAACCAATGGCACATTCTTTGTACTTAGACAAAATCAGGGCATCATCAGATCAAGTCCCATGCAAAGTGATGGTGCCAAGGCTCTACAGTACCCAATCACACAAAATTCAACACAAAGGGGTGTTTGATTTTGGCAGGTTAGGGAAGGTTAGGGTTAATTAGATAAAGGCCAGGCCAAAAGTTGCCCTCCGTCTGAACATAACCACTACAGTACCCATCCCTTTATAATCCAATACCACATCAAAAGTACACAGTTGCCAACCCATCAAATTTCAACCAAACCTGGTGTTGGAGTTTGGCTGGATGGGGATTGTTAGCAGACAAATTGGGGCATCATAGCTCCATGTCATGGTGCTAAGGCACGTCAGTCCTGAACCCATCAAAATTCAACACAACCTGCTGTTGGAGTTTGCAAGGCTTGGGGTAATTAGGGTTAATTAATAACTTTGTGTTTTTGTCCTACATTTGTGTGTACTGTATGTAATCTCTAATTTTGTCCAATCGACCTTTTCAAGGAATGTCCGTGCCAATTTGTGAAGAAATACTCATTGTTGAATTGTGCTTGTAACACAGAGTTATCAAACTTCAGTATAACCATAAAATGTGCAATCACTGATAAACTTGCATTATAAAGTTTTACATGAAATTATACTTTCTATCAATTGTTACTTTAAAGCACAAAGACAGTGCACTTTTTGAAATTCTCTTATTCCTATATGTTCAGTGAAACATTTGAACAATACAGATTCTTCTATTAACTGGGTCATTCCACCAGGTTGGGACACAGTGTGTATATGACCATATCATTAAAACCATCATTACATTTAATTCAGTTATTTCATGTGACATCCGTCTTTGGGTGTGAGATTATTTGAGAAAGTTTCAATCATGTAAGTTATATTTTTACACAAATATGATAAAAAGTGTGTTTTTGTTTATGTAAAATAGGCGTAACATGGACACCGTGTCCAACATTTAAATTGTTGTGGTTTTTTAACACTTTAATAAATAAATATGGAAAATTTATTATGTACAATAATTGAAAGACACACTATGCAACAATGAAACACCTTTTTACGGCAGTCAGTGTCCAAACATAGCACAAATAGCAAGAATTTGAAGAATCGGTGCAGACGTAACATGGACACCATGTTAGACCATGACCATACATATATTTCTGCTGTTGTGCTGCATTTGGATATTGAATATCATAACAAATGCTTTTGTGTTGCAGTTTGTGTTTTGTAATTAGTATACAGAGTGAGTTTGCATAATTATTTATATAAATGTTGAAAATGTTACAAAATGGAAATGTGCATTTTCATGTCACACCATGTTAGTACTAAATGTTACGTCCAGACTGCCTTAATTTTTCGTCATTAAATAAATAATTATGCAACTTACTATATGCACTAACTAAAAAACACCCAATGCTACCAGAAAACACTTTTTGTTATGGTTGCCAGTGTCCAAATAGTTCAGAAACAGCAAGAACAATAAAAACATGCATGTGTGGACGTAACAGTGGACACAGTGTCCATGTTACGTCCACTCTCACGTCTGTTTTTGCTGTCTCTGCTATATTTGGACACTGACTACCATAAAGAAAGTGTTCTTGTGTTGCATAGTATATCTTTTAATTAGTACACATGGTGAATTTCCCATATTTATATTTAAAGTGTTGAAAAAACACAAACATAGAAATATGGACGTGTCCCATTACGTCAAACTGGTTATGTCAAACTGAAGCATGTTTTTAATCATATTTTTGGTAAAATAATAATTTACATGATTTAAAACTTTCAAAAATATTTCCCACCCAAAGACTGATGTTACATGAAATAACTGAATCAAATGTAATAGTACTTTTAAAGATATGGATAAATGTCACACACTGTGTCCCAACCTGGTGGAATGACCCACCTACATGTATTATACATATTTTTACATAAAATTTTAACCCAGTTGATGACTGAACAATAGAATGCATAAAATCAGACATTTGACTTGATACCATTATTTGCGCAAAATAAGATGCCCATTGTGTATTGAATTTTTAAATTAAAAAAATGGGCAAATTTATCACAGAATTCCCTATCTAATAACTTTGACAATATAATTTTTAACTTGACAATTTAATCATTTTTGAAACTTCAGACCTGTGGAAAACACTGTTGACTTTGAGATTGAACCCTTTGCGTGCGGAAGACGCCATATGGCGCCAAAAAACAGTGCCACCAGGCCGGATGACGCCATTGGCCGCTGTTTGTGCAGTTTCAATCCATTCTTGGATTATTGTGTATGTCATGCTTGACTGCACAAACACATTGTGGCCGTTTCGCTTGGCTGCCTGAGCCGCCGCAACACCCCCACGTCTCCCGTAAAATACCGTGCTCAAGGGGTAAATACACGTAGACCCGAGACGTATGGCTTTGTTTACATGTGCGTTTTCCTATGGGAGCCAGGTCGGGATGCCAGACAATCGTCTCCACCTGGCTCCCATAGGAAAGTGCATATAAAAAAAGAAAACGTGATGTCTTTACCTCTTGGGTCTATTTAACAACAAGCAAGAATAAAAGCAGGGCAGGAAACCTCTACAATTATTTCAGTGTGTGTGGGGGATAACACAGGAAAGAAGCATGATTCAGTCAATTTTCTTACGATTAGTTGTCATTTTTGTAAAGTTTTATACTTTGGGATGTTTGAGTGTTTACTACTTATCCATTGTAATAAGCCAGCTCGGTATTTCAACTTGTGCATGTGCACAATAACATCTTATCCCGAATGACCCGTGTGACCTAACACGCACGTGTGAACGCGCAAGGTGGTCGCACAGCGCGCACGTGTTAAATTCAATCAGAATGGGTGCTCGCGTAACATGGCGTGACATTACGTCAGCAATTTTTTCCAGAATAACCTTTGACCTTTGAGATACCGAACTGGCTTATTGTTATAACATGTATTTTTTTACTTTGGTGTTTCAAATTAGGCATATTGTTTTAACTGGACCACTAAGTCTTGGACGATTCATTTGTAAATATATTAAATTTGTCTCGGATATAATTATTGATTGTCTCTATACCTTTTTGCTTTTTGCTTCTTGAAGTTTGACTATGTTCCACCGCTTTGATTAAGTCTTTTTCAGCCCCCAGCTGTTCTTCCGCAAGTTAGGAATACCTTCATTTTTTCCCCCGTTTATTACAAACTACTATCTGAAGTATTTGCCAACGCAAACATAATTTTAAAAAGAAATAATTCAAGCACACAGATAAAACTGCTTAAACTGACTTTACACTTATTTATTACAACTCTATGAAAACTTGTTTTTGTTGTATTAGTTTTCTTTTGTTTTCTGTGATTTGGGGGGGGGGAGTGTTCTTTTCCATGTGCCAAGAACAAAAGAACAAGGCACCCTCATCAAATTTTGCATGCGTGTGGTTTAATTCCATCCAATAACGCAAACGATCTGCATGTACTGGAAAAGACTTCCCATTTGAATTCATAATTGATTACGACAAAATCACCAGAAAATACAGAAAGCCAAGACCAGTTTGAATTTCCCCATGTTAGTCAAATTGTCAAAAATATAATGTCATAGGGTTTCACATGATTAAGTATAAATGGAAAAGTTATATATAGTCACTAACTAGGGCAAAACTTTGCATAAGCTTTCGTAGCAACAACTATACTTCGTCAGATGCAATTTATTTGCCAGGAACCCGCTCATTAAATTGGCTGAGATATTATCATCACTGTCATCAGTGTTGACGTATATTGCGGGTGTATCAGTTTAGTTTTTTCACAGGCATGTATACGTGTATGCCGCACTCGCACAGTTTAAAGGCCTTTTCACACTATGTATGTCCGACCCGTGTTAAAATCTACACGGGTCGGACCCGTGTAGACTTCTTAAAATTTCAACACGGGTCAATTACGCTGCCTTTTCACACTATTCAACGCAGCGCCAGCATTTTTGCTACACGTGTGTGTTTCGGAAAATCACCCATACTGCATTCTGGTCATTTCGTCAAGCTGGCTTTGGATGGAGCTGTCAGCCCAAATAGCCAACATAGCATTCACCTCCTCCTCACTCCATGTCGGTCTTTTGTCTGATTTGGGGCCCATTTTCTCTGACATATTAGAGTAAAAAGAATCTGGTGTGCGTGCATGTGCAATGCCGCAGGTCAGAGGTTATTTGTTTGTTCGTTGCTGAATTAACAACTACAGTGTGTGGTGCTGTGCACGCGCGCGCACTCCGATCCGCGGTTGCACGGGTCGAACTCAACCCGGAGGAGTTCATACTATGACTTTCAACACGGGTCGAACTTCTCTACACGGGTCGAGAGCTCTCAACCCACCTCCCGAGAAGGGTTGAGTTTCAACCCGGTTGAGCACTCTACGTGTTGAAATGTTGCAGTGTGAAAAGGTCAGTCTAGTTAACACAGGTCGGACCCGGGTCCAACACCGAGATTTTTTGTGTGAAAACTAAGTTGGTGGAGGAAACATACGTGAGCAAAGAACACTCCATTAACTAGCGGCAGGTCCTAAATGTCTGGTGGCCATATTGAAAACATCCAACAAAAACAGTTGTATACACTGTGTATCACTGACACAATAGATAGTTGCCCGTCATTCAGAGATGTACCAATTAAACTTCTTGGAATGTGATCTAGTACTGAAGGCATTTCTAATGCTTTGTAAATTAGATTTAGATATTTACAAACATCATAGATCCTTTGTAAATAAAACTGGAGGGTACATGTTGATCGTGAAAATACAAGGTCCCATACTTGAAATTTTAGTTCCGTTTAAATGTTTGGGAAAATTTCTCAAACGTTTAACCGTCACATCCTTAATTTGTAGTTCACAATAACTTGTAATACTTGTAACACAACTGTTTCAAATCTATGTAAGATTCATTTATCTTTCTTCTGGCAAAACTTGAGGTTAAATGCAAGCGACTTTGTGTCCGGCAATCAAAAAGTTTAACAGTTTTAACCTAAAGATGACACAACAATTTCACGAACTTACATTTTAGGCTTGTTTATATACGAGGGTCAGCTGAAAAGTTCTTAGGTTGACTCTGAAGGAGTAATGCCAGATCAATGAAACTTAGCATGCATTTATTTCAACCATTTTGATAACTAATTGCATTATTTGTTTCCAGGTAAGGCCGTTTTTGGTTCGTAGACAACTTCGCATAAAAGGACAAAATCTGGCATCAAAACGACCTTGGCCTTCTCTGGAGGGGGTGAGGATGTGTGTTTCTACTGCATGGATTGCCTCTTTAGGCGTTTTCACACTATGTACGTTCAACCCGTGTCGAAATCTGCACGGGTCTAACCCGTGTAGACTTCTTAAAATTTCAACACGGGTCAATTACGCTGCCTTTTCACAACTACTCAACACAACACCAACATTTGCACTGCACATGTAATGTTTCGACCCACGTATTGTGCGATCGTTTCACACTACACACATGGCCAGCCGTTCTACACGGATCGAATCGGAAAATCTAAATTAACAATGCACGCACACGCACTCCGATCCGTGGTTTCACAGGTCCAACTCAACCCAGAGGTGTTCATACTACGACTTTCAACACAGGTCGAACTTCTCCACACGGGTCGAGAGTTCTCAACCCACCTCCCGAGCAGGGTTAGTTTAAACTAGGATTGAGCGTTCTACACGGGGCAGTGCCGTGTTGAAATGTTGTAGTGTGAAAAGATCAGTCTAGTTAATGTGTCGGACCCGTGTACGTACAACACACAGATTTTCCGTAGTGTGAAAAGGCCTTATGTCCCCAGCACTCATTGGGGACCAGGTATATTTTATGGATGGAAGAATTAATGACAAGAATGTAAGGGAGTCTGCTCCAACTCATAATCTACATGCACCTCCTTTTCATGTCAACAGGAACTGATGGGATGAGTCCTGATGGGATTTCCCTCTGGATAAGACTGTGATGAGGCAATGGAGTGCTGATCAGGATCAAAGCAAACGTGAATGGGGAAGGGGGTACATGTACCTGCGCATGATTAACTCTAACTCCCTAGGAGGTGTGAAAAATCGTATTGAAATTGGAGGATTCAGGACTGTTAGGGTTCTTAATGATGAGATGAGTCCCCAGCTGCATTTTCACTATCATCGCTGACAGGATAGTGTTTTCAAAAGGTGTCATGAGAGATAGACTTATTAGCGGAACACATCAATGACAGGGTCACTGCACCGAATCACCCCACCAATAGCCGTTTCACACTATACTGTTACCTGGGTAATATGGCGTGTTAACACAACATTTCTCGGGGTTATATATTCTCCGGGTTAACTGCCTCAAAACCTCACTGAACCTGGGTAATTTCTAACCCTACTCGTGAGGTGGGTTAACCCGCCAATCTCAGGGGCGTTAAAGAGGACCTTGAGACGATTCTCCAGGTTAATTTTACATCAGTAGTGTGAATGCTTGCCAGGTTTTCTTCAACCCGGATGGGTGGGTGAGCTTCGTTATGTTTTATCGGCCAGCTAATCAATTTTGGCCAAAACACATCCCCTTTCAAATAGATTTGAAAACATCCACCCCCTTCCCTGCCAAACTTTCATGATACCCATATTTATCTAATTTGTCTGCAGCAGGAAACTTTTCAGGCGGATATCATTTTTGTTTGTTTGATTCCCCTCCCCCAACTTTTGGACACGATTTAAGGCACTATTCAATGCTGACATCTTGGGCAGAAAAATATATAAGATGTTACAAGTTATTACCGGTTACAAGTTACCCAGGTGCGTGCTGAAGCGGGTAAGCTGAATTGCGGGGTTAATTTTATAGTGTGAAACCGATTCTCCTGGTTAGTTTCTACCAGGGTAATGGACTACTATCCGGGTGATTAATTACATGTACCCGGGTAAGTCCAGAGTAGTGTGAAACCCCTACTTGTCAGGTACCCACACCTCACCCATGTCTGTGGGGTTATCTAAAAGGCAAGGTTTATACCTCTTCACCTTGAGACATTCATGACCCAAGTGAGAGTTCTCACATGTTTTGAAGCGCTGGGACTACTTTAGGACATCTTAAGTTATATAGAAAAGTGGTTTTAACAGACATCTTTTATTTACTGTTTGAATTAGCATGAAGTTTGCAACACCACAAATGCCTTGTCCAGAACGGAGTCAATTCTAACATGGCCAATTCCGACTGTCCTTGCTGGTATTTAATGAAATAGGAAAATAAGTCATCCTGAAAATGACAAGTCCATGGTGCATCAAGTTCATCCAATATAGTTTTTAAGAATAGATGGAGAAAAATTGAGAAAATTGGGCAGAGAATGGGCAAAAAGTGGGCCTACACATACTATATGTACATGTATGTATGTACAAAATGTATGTATGTATAAGCCAGGACTGATTATCAGGTTTTCAATTGTAAGTGTTGCCAACTTGAGTGGGTGACATAAACTACAATGTACATGTACAAAAACAGTAGTTCCAACTGGAGTCACCTGTTTAAAGTTGAACTTGACTTTGACTTGGAAAAACTTGGGACCGACTTCAATTGCAATCATTTTGAATTTGACTTATCAAATAATTCTTAAATCTTGACTCAAGTGAAAAATGGAGTAGAGATGATTTGTGAGGTTTTAAAACCGCCTTCAGTTTGATTTCAATGCACTGAATTTAGCTTAAAACATGACTCCACCTGAGGCTTCAACATAATATTTTGTGACTCAAATATGACTTTAAAAAGCCACTTGAAACTTTAATTGCAAATTAACTGTAATGGTTTTGACTAGATAAATGGACTGCAGACTTGCGACTTGACTTTACATGGACAAGAATTACTTGGTTATATAACCTACGCAAATTCCTATTAGTAATTCTAGTCGAAATTGGAGGAACTCATAACTGATTTTGTCATTACAAAACATTAACAATTGTGTCGTTTCTTTTCCAGGATAGATAAAAAGTGAGCATACAAAATTCTTGATAATCAGAAAAATACTTTCATTAGCCATGTACCTCTTTCTGGACACAGATGAACTGTTTGTGAAATATCTGATGCAATTAAGCCATCTTATTCAACTTCACTTGCCAGAAATTAAATCTGACTTTCTGTCCAGTCAAGGAAACAAGATTAGGGGCCGATTTCACTAAAGTGTCAATTTGCGATCATCGCTATTCATCCAGCAAACTCATCGCTAGCCGCAAATCCATCGCCGTTGCGATTGCGTGTTTTTTTTCGTTTCACTAAATCCATCGCAGAAATGTATTGTACGAGGCTGATTCACGAAGAATACCCGTGGGAATGTGGTTCGAGCATGCGCAGTTCGCCAAAACCGGATTCCCGCAACATGTAACCCATTGATCTCCATTTATAATGGAGATCAATGATGGATGTAACCCGAAACCACACGCGAGCTTGCGATTCGCCCGCGCGTGTACTTCACTAGTATATATGCAACGCGTATGCAAAACACACTAAGAAAGAAACAAACTAAAAAGAAACTTAGTTTTGATTGCATTTTCGAGTTTTTTATGTAAATGTGTTTCCCAGCACTTCACAGCCCCTATAGTTCCGGTAATTTTCCCAATAGGCCCCTATGTCATTACAAAGCTGATTTATTGCTGAGAAAATGTTTTCAGTCCCTCATGCCAACAAGGACTTGTACCCCCATGTGAATGATCCGACAGGTACATGTACTTGCCTCAGAAATACCGTGATGTCCCGAGGTACAGTTGTATATAGACACATCCAGTTGCGAAAAAAACGCAGAGCTACAAACAGTCAAACACTTGGTTGTTGCGTCAATCGCTTGACTTCTCAAAAGTATGTGCTGGCCTAAGATAGGGCTCTATTAACATACCAACCCGCCGCAACGCCATTTCTTGTGAAGCGAGAATACTTGTGCATTTTCTTGTCGCTGTAAGTATCAAATGGGTTAGTTTAATCTCGGAACACCCTCTCTCTAGAGCTCGCCATATTTACAAAACGTCGTCCAACGTATGTGAATAAAAATGGCGAAAATGTCTTTTGGCTTTGCGATGAAAAATAGACTTTGCTGACACTAATAACGCATCGCAAAATATCAGTCGCTAACTTGATTATTTGCGATGAACAAATTCCTCGCAAGTATTAGTGAAATCGTTCTTCAAAATTCATCGCTAAGTTGCGATGGGTTTTGAGTTTAGCGAGCGATTTCGGCATTTGCGATGATCGCAAAGCGTTAGTGAAATCGGCCCCAGGATGCCTTACTCTACACTTTGTACATTGTACAAGTAGTATAGTTATGAGCCACCACAGTCACCAGAGAATAACCAGCTTTCAATACCAGATTAAAATAAGACATCACTAGATTTATTCTGCTTTTTGTGATCAGCACTAGCACTCAGTGCCTCATCAGTGACGCATCCTCATCAAATGTGTTGCCAGTTGAAGTATATTTATCTGTTCAGACAAAAATTAGTGAAGGATAATTCAGCTGGGAAGCTGGGCACATGCTGGAGTAATTAAGCCAGTGTAGCCTCTGGGACTGTTGATGTGTAACCTAAATACCAGGGGGGTGGAAGAAACATGGCTGGATTTCTGGTCCCTCATCTTCCATCAGTTGCTGATCTGTTGAGAGATGTCAAGCAGTGATTCTGGGAGTAATTAGCCTTGGGTCTTGCATAGCCAGATTTCTTCTGCCCAAGAAAAGGTCCATGCCAAGACGAGATTATTTTGGCAGATGAGGGATGAAGGAGAGGTCCTTGATTTTTTTATTAAACCAGTTCGCGCCGGGATTATTTTTGCCGAAAATTTCTATTTTCAAAAACGGCAAAATATAGCAGCCAACTTCTGATATACAGCCAAACGCCACAAATACTGATTCGCAAGAGTCATTTCAACAGTATTTGTACATTTCTTGCCGAAACCTCATATTTCAATACTCCGGGTGTGCCCACCGGAGCGTAAATTGTAGAACAACAGGCCATACACAGCGGCCAAGTTCAAGTTCAACACACGGTCCGCCTCCACAGACTTCTCGGACTTTGTGTGTGTGTGTGTGTACAAAACAAATGAGGGATTAGCGTGTTGAGACGTTTTAGCCTGCAGCCGTGCCCGTGTATAAAAACAGCCAGATCGTGTTAACAGTTCTACATTTACCACTTTTATTGTCCTTCAGATTTTCGTGTGCTTAATGATTTGTGCAGTGATCTTGAATATTATGTTTCAGAAACATAATGTTTATGACACATGAAGAACAAAAAAGATTATTGCTCTGTACTCATCCTCAGGACGAGAACAGCTCTCACTTATGTATTTTTATTTTGGAGAGGGGAATCCAATACCTGGAAGCTCAACCTAGAGCCAATGAAAAGTAAATTTTCCGTTTTGACAAATCTTCTTTTTCGTTTTCACCATTAAACAGTGTACAAAAATCTGTTTCATTTCCATTTGACATTATTTCATACATGTAAATGAATGCATAATGAAAGAGGCCAATTCCGTTAATTCCGTTTGGTTTCCACTAAAACGGAAAATCGTTGGCCCTACGAACCTTCCAGGGTATTTTGGCTAGAAACCCTCCAGAAAAGATTGTTTTAATCTGCTTTCTGGATGATTAAATATAAAAAAATAAAAAAATTGAACATAATAAATGCCAATTGAAAATTCTCAAAAACTTTCCGGGAAACTTTCCAGAATTCGGGGAAACTTTCCACCCCTTTCCAACCCTAGACATCAATTTTCATCTATAACACATTGCAATCTACCTGAAATAATGAAGATTGAACCAAATTGGACCTACGGTAGGACTTTTAAATATGCACATTAAAGATTGTTTCGTTTAGGTTTTATGTGACTACTTTAGTACTGAGACAAGTGATTGAGTGACACAGAAACAATTCTTTATGTAAAACTTTCAGTATGTGAAATCAGGGTAATGTTTCAACTCTCAGCATTCACCAAGCTGAAACCCAGTCTGTAGGTCCCCTTTGACCTTTTTCAGCACTTCCAGTTTTTCAAGTCTTTTTAGTGTCTGCTGGTGTTTTGTGCTGTCTTTTAGACAGGGCTGTAGTCGAGTCCATCACAAGTCCACCACAAGTCCCTGCAAGTCCCTGCAAGTCCATCACAAACCCTCCAGTCCTAATTCGAATCACAAGCTATTCAAATGAGCTTTGACAAAGGCATTCCTTTGTCATTGTTCATCCAGTTACTTGTGACTGGCTTTATGAAAGGACTTGTGACTGGACTTGTGAAAGGACTTGCAGGGACTCGACTACAGCCCTGCTTTTAGATACATCACTTCATCATTACTGCACATATCAATCATTGTTACCCAGACACATTCTTCTTGGGATGAACTTTCAGTTTGTACAATATGTGACCCGCTCCAGAAAAAGGTGATATAAGTCGCGCTATGCATTGACGTGTAATGGCCCTTAACGTTGATAGGGTGAAATTTTTCGTCAAAATTCATTTTTTTGTTTTTTTCTTAAATCTTAAATATCTAAAGTTTCAGGTTTGGTGCACAACAATGTTGATTTCAGTCAATAAGTTAAAAAATAACCTTTTTAGAGTGCATTGTTCCATTGCATTGTATTAGAACTAGCTATTTCAAAGCCTGTTTTCTCTGTTGTGCAATTTGAACTCCACAGAACTACATGTACATGCAAAAATGCGATATCTCCAGAAAGGAAAGGGCTTTTGAGCTCTATCATGTACCAAATGAAAGCTTACATTCTGGGCTTTCCAAACATACATATAGAACTCATTTTTCATATTTTGCGACATACATGTAATATACCTTTTTCCAGAGCGGGCCACATACATGCGCACTACTCTTTGGTTTATATCCATGCTTGGTATGACTTTCCCTGTCTAAAATTACTTTGTTAATTTGACACTTCTCTGCAAAATGATTAGGTTTACCACATTTCTTACAACTTTTACCTAAGCTGGGCACTTTGATTTCATCAATTTATGTCTTTGTTCACAGTATCTACAGTTACTTGTTTCTGTGGGGACGTTTTGCCTATACACTGTCTTTTTTTACCAAGGCCATCATATGGTCGTTTGACATTGCCTTCAATTGCATTTTTGAGGCTTCAGCAGCACGACATATGTCAAGACATTTTGACAGTTAAGTTTGCCTCCTGGAGCAATTTTTTATTAGTGGCATTATCAGCCAAGCCACAGACTATTGGGTCAGGGACAAGGTCATCCATCAGTGGACCAAATCTGCATGTCGCTGCCAGTTTTCACAAGCGCACATACAGTGGTGTGCAAAATTATTCGAACACTTGGCATATTTTAGGTACTTTAGTTGCTTGTGATGAAATGGCAATCAATATACCAATGTACATTCAAATGAAACCCTCTGGAATGAACTTCAGAAGACTTGGAACAGCATTAGTGTAGAAACTCTCGGGAAATATATAGACACTATGCCCGAAAGATGTGCCGCAGTGATTGCTGCCAAAGGGTGGACACACCAAATATTAGAGTAAAGTTTGATAAAAAAAGATGGTAGGACTGGCAGATACTAATGTGAGCTACATGTACATGTACATGTACATGTATGCTCACAACAATTACCTTTTCTATTTAATACAGCTGAACAATGTAAACCAGGCATTGTAAGGCATTAAGTATCAATTTCTTCAGAAATATGTCAAGTGTTCAAATAATTTTGCACACCACTATAGGTCATTCCACCAGGTTGGAACACAGTGTGTTTTTTGACCATATCATTAAATCCATCATTACATTTAATTCAGTTATTTCATGTGACATCCGTCTTTGGGTGTGAGCTTATTTGAGAAAGTTTTCAATCTATAAGTTATATTTTAACAAAAATATGATAAAAAGTGTGCTATTTTGATGTAAAATAGACGTACAATGTATGTAACATGGACACCGTGTCCAACATTTAAATTTTTGTGTTTTTTCAACACTTTAATAAATAGATATGGGAAATTTATTATGTACAATAAATAAAAGACACACTATGCAACAATGAAACACCTTTTTACGGCAGTCAGTGTCCAAATATAGCAGAAATAGCAAGAATTTGAAGAATCGGTGCAGACGTAACATGGACACCATGATAGACCATGACCATACATGTATATTTCTGCTGTTGTGCTGCATTTGGATATTGAATATCATAACAAATGTTTTTTGTGTTTTGTAATTAGTATACAGAGTGAGTTTGCATAATTATATATAAATGTTACAAAAAGGAAATGTGCATTTTCATGTCACACCATGTCAGTACTAAATGTTACGTCCAGACTGCGTAAATTTTTCGTCATTAAATAAATAATTATGCAACTTACTATATTTACTAACTAAAAGACACTCGATGCTACAAGAAAACACTTTTTGTTATGGTTGCCAGTGTCCAAATAGCTCAGAAACAGCAAGAACAAAAAAAACATGCATGTGTGGACGTAACAGTGGACACAGTGTCCATGTTACGTCCACACTCACGTCTGTTCTTGCTGTCTCTGCTATATTTGGACACTGACTACCATAAAAAAAAGTGTTCTTGTGTTGCATAGTACATCTTTTAATTACAGTAGTACACATGGTGAATTTCCCATGTTTAAATTTAAAGTCTTGAAAAAACACAAAAATGGAAATATGGACGTGTCCATGTTACGTCAAACTGGTTACGTCAAACTGACACATTTTTGTATCATATTTTTGGTAAAATATAATTTACATGATTTAAAACTTTCTAATATATTTCCCACCCAAAGACTGATGTTACATGAAATAACTGAATCAAATGTAACAGTACTTTTAAAGATATGGATAAATGTCACACACTGTGTCCCAACCTGGTGAAATGACCCATATAGGGGTGTGCATCGGAACCGGGTACCTGAGTACCCGACCGTTCATGTCAGGAACCGGTTCCAGATTATGGAATCGAGTACCCATACAACTTTACATTATCGCATAGTAACTTCCCGGAAAATGAAAAAGGAAAGGTTTCGAATGTTATTTGTCAGGAATTTTCAAATTTAAAACACGACTACATGGGAAACCAGCACAGATTTCATGTTTATGACGCTCACGAAAATTGACAATAAAGGGAATTTATTGGTTGTGGTTTTTGTAGTATGGATCTGGGCATGTAGATGTAGATATGTTCTGGGTATGGATAAAGACACAATTGACGAGACATAATAGCATGCCTCATTCCACAATAAATACAACTGTATAAAGCTTCTATGTTTTGTGATACATGTATGCCGGCGCATGCACGTGCCGGAATATGTAATGGCAGAGTAGTGATCATGTTTACTGGACACTGGACAGGCATGAGATTTTTCAGACTTTTGTCTGAAATCAGACTTTTGAATCTCAGAGAAAGACATGCAACTTCCGGATTGGAAGTTTTGGGTTGGTTTAACGGGTACCCGGGTACCCGGTTCTTTTACTACCCGTATATGCACACCCCTACCACTGTAGTACATGTAGTTGTCAAACGACTCACTCTGCTGGATGCACATGTTGAACTTATATCGCTCATAAGTGATATTCGTTTGGCCACAGTTCTAGTATAACACTAAAGTTTCTCTTATCCTCATCAATCTTATAAGGGAACCCATTATGAATATCCAGGGCATTACTACCAACTGCGTTATGATATGTGCTATAATGACAAAAGTACCCTTAAGGAGACACTTTGTCATCATTTTTTTATACCTTAGGGAGACAAGTGGAATTAGGGAGACATTTAAGTGTCTCCCTAAGTACCCAGCCCCTCTAAGGAGTGAGAATTTTACTGTCGAAAGTGAGTTATATTGATAGACGATGGTCCAAAACGAAAATATACCAAAATTCGTGGGGGTAGGACAGGGGATATTTGGGTTAGGTTACATTAAAGTTGAAAAAAAGGTTGTGCACTCGTCTATGGCAAAGTCTCCCAAATGACCCATCCTCGGTAATTATTATTCTTACTTTATCAGTCTCTTTATCTAGTCCAGTTATATTTTCGTAGCTATCACAGACCCGTTTGAATTTTTCTCAGCTTGACTTCAGATTATCCGTTGGCAAATTCAGTGGACCTGGTAATGGCACCTTGGATCTACATGTAGAGTGGGTTGCCATTTTATCGATACACTACTGATGTATAAAGTGTTACATGTATCAAGTTATTACAGTACTTAAATAAGTATTCACTTGACTTCTAAAGTTGGTTACATAACCCCTCAACGGCAGATCCGGGGGGGGGGGGGCCCAAAGGGGGCCATGCCCCCCCCCCAAAAAAAACACCCCCAATTCTTAATTTTATTTTTAACTGACATCGCAAAAAGGCAACCACTGTTCTGTAACCCATTGAGTACGGTTATGTGTCGGCTTTGCAGCCAAGCGAAATGGACACAAAAAGCTTGTGCAGCCAAGTGTAACGAACAGAATAATACAATAATGGATTGAAAATACAGAAAATGTCGTCTATAGACGTAATCCGGCCTGGTGGCACTGTTTTTTTGGCTCCATTTGGCGTCATCTGTACGCAAGGGGTTAACTACATGTACGTGTAGCTGTACCATGTATACACAGCAAATGAGCCTAAATGTCCAGTTAAAGTTCCGACAGTTACTGTGAAATAAGATTTGAGGCTTTGCATGGCAGAGATACTATAATGAAAGAAAGGTTTGCGGAAACACCATGTGGAAGTATTTCTCAAATGAGAGAATGGTTCTGAAAAGAACCAAAGGTATAACTCGATGTTCCGGTCAGTATGGTCAGTGGAAGTCGTAACACCATATTTCGTTTAGGTTTTTCTATGTGACTACTTTAGTACTGAGACGAGTGATTGAGTGACACGGAAACAGTTCTTCATGTAAAACTTTCAGTATGTGAAATCAGGGTCATGTTTCAACTCTCAGCTCTAGTGACCTCGTAGTGAATGGACTGTCCAAGACAAAGATGACATCATGTGACTCATGATGACATCATCACGACATAACTTGTCAAAGCAAACATTTGCAATGTGGTTTTGGTCTGTGTCAAGATAGTGTCAAGATTGGAGTCAATGACAGTGTCAAATTTTGAGAGTGGAATGAAATTTAAAGTTGCATTTAAAAATTCATAGAAAATCAACCCACCACGTTTTAGGATACGGGTATCCAAGGGCATTCAAGTCATAACAGAACTCCCCCAAATTGATACAGCAAATGCAAATTAGGTGCCAGGAATCAGTGTCGACCCAGAAATGGACACAAAGACAAAGACTATTGACTTGACACTGCCTGCCTGAAACCCCAATTAAATCACTGTTTCCTACTAGGAATAGTCAACTAAAAGCGAGAGAGTGGGTAAACATGGCTTCTTTTATACATATATATACAAGTATATTGTTGACCAAAAATCCTCCTTCCGGAATGATCGAATATTAAAATATTCGATAGAATGGAACTTTGAATATTCAAAGAGTGAATTATTCGAACTGACTCAGCCCTAGATTAAAATAAACACAACAGAGAAATATTTCACTTGATAAAATAGATAGATACATGTAGATAGAACAGATAAATAAATCCTTTCAAATACATGTGGTTTAAAAACTACAGGTACATGTACATGTATCTGTGGATGCAGGCAAGTACGCTGTACAGTCATACATGTAGCGCATGTACGTGTCAGCATTCACTCTAAGCCTTGTCTCTGCCTTGAATGCTCAAGATTTCTTTTTTATATGGCAAGCGGGAAGGTTAAGAGGAGAAGAAAGATATGAAAAGGCAGGGGGATTGACTGACCACCTGAGGAAAGATGAGAAATTAATTTATTTTTTTTGATTTAATTATTGCTTGAAGATGTGCTGATAAAATGAGTGCAAAGTTCTGAAGCAATCGGAGTAGGGTCACAGAGGTTGGGTCAAATTTCCATCTCAGAGTTGTTGTTTTTTGCATATCTAGATGAAGCATGGGACACATGTATACTATGTGATGCATTCAGGACAACAGAAGTTAGATTTGTCAACGTCAACAAACTTTTAATAACTTTTAACTTTTGAAAAATCAATAGTTAAACTTGTATATATTCATACAAACTTCAGGTTGGTTACGATCTGCTATAACTACAGGACCTACACATTTAATTTCTCAATGGATGTTGCCAGTATGTACTACAAGAGTTGAACTGTGTACTGCCTCCAACTCTATCTGAAGTTTTTTCCCCCCTCAAACCTGTGTCTAGTGCAAAACATTGCCCTTCACAGCCAGGCATCTTTAAACCCCTAACACTGCTGAATCCATCAATATCCATACGAATTTCCACACACCTTAGGGGGTTTGCCATCTATCATGTTATGATCATTGTAGAGGAACATTGTATTTATAACAAAAAAACACACATACACATGTACATTATGGTTATTTCCAGCAGTTTTAAGTATAGCAAGCATGGCCTTAAGTATTCTTTTACCATCAGTAGAGAGGTTTAGCAGCACGTATTACGCGAACGTCAACGCGAGAGCGCCCGACATTTTTGGAGCAGTGGTCAAACTGAATAACGCGGGCGTTCGGACGCGCAATGAAACGTTTAGCTGCACGTCACGACGGGTATCATGCACAACCACGGTGTTTTCCCAACACGAAAGCTTTACAAGCAAGGGATTTTTTTTTACTTGAGAAATACATTGAACTGGACTTAGTTGGACCCAAAAATGCATCTTCAGAAGTTCAGTGTTGTACATATTCAATGAGCTTTAATTCTCATAAGACAAATATTGATTGCAATGTCTACAAATGTTTTAAAAATGTTGACGTGAACTCACAATTTTCACGTATTTGACATCCGTGTGAGAGCCTCCCCCCCCCCCCCCCCCCCCCCCAACACACACACGCAATTAAACGTGTATCGACCTCCAAACGTGGACGTCCTACTGTCCCTCTTTTGTTTGTAACTTATCGGAAGACCTCCATATATTTTGTACACAATCTCAATCGCGGACGTATGCTGGGAATCACGGATGATATTGTTCTCTTTTATTCAACATCCCACCCAGTAACCTTACATACCTTGTGTGGACATTCCTTTGTTTTCACGTAGAAAAAGCTAATTTAACTTGCACTGAGAATGCTCTTTCAACCCAATTTTGTTTATCGTGATCCCCTTAAAGATAGTACTCTTGTATTGTACTACATTCGAGGACAAGAGGAGAAAGAAAATACAAAAGAATCTTTCTTGTCCTCGAGAGTCATTCTTTTGTTAAAATCGGTCCTCGAACGTAAAGATACGTGCTTAGTCTATGGGGTTGGGTTATATTAAAGGAAGAATAGGAAACACAAAGCATTGTCCTCACGAGTATAGGAAAGTACGACTGGGCGTACATGATTGGTAATCCTCCAAAAATATTTTTTACTGAATTATTACGAAATACCTTACTAGAATAGACTGTAAGTGAATAGTAGTCTCAATCATCCTGTGAAATGATGGCACCAGGTGTGCTGTCGTTGTCAAGAAAAGTGGAAATGTATATCGTTTTCCAATGATTTCCGGCCTGCAATCGTTGGAAAACTGCCCTGTGGCCTTTAGTCGAAGTGCGCGTTGCTAGCCGGACGAGTGGCGCACCCTGGACATGATAGCATATCTGGGGCGCGTCACGCACCCAGATAGCCACGCGCGCCTTGACTAAAGACTATCATCCACCCGACAGTTAAAAACGAGTGCCGTTTTTCTCTTCTTTTTTTTTCGCCATCCAACAATGCAAAGCAGGTCAGTGGAATGATATTTCCTGGAAAATACTGACCCCCAAACCTGCCCATTTCTGAAAGTTGCAACAATGACCAATCATGTACACAACCTTTGAGTTCCCCTACATTTTTTTTTCACAGGTCCACACAGAGTATGCAAGGTAGAGCAAAATGTTAGCTCAAATCATGCCAAAGCATGAGCATTACAGGATATGCAAAGTACCAGTCCTGCAGTATCAATGAAGGCATTTCTTAGCATTTGGCTTCACCGAGTCCCATTTCCATTGGGATTGTAACAGATTTATGAGTATTTATGAGTGCTCTAATTTGGCTTATAGGAAAATGAAACCTTACCAATAAAACACGGCATTCTATTTGTATGTGGGGGGACATGTACAACTAGAGGTGTAATTGGACTCTGTCCCTCCCAAGTGATTGAGAAGTAAATATGTGACAGCTTGTTATTTTTATGTCTGAATTGCTACAATTTTGTTCTTCCTTGTTAGGCAATGATACTGCTATGGTATCAGAAAACTAATAAAAGGAAATTTATGGCTGTTTGAAGAGTATGCTATTTCAGCTGGACTGTTTATGCTTTGCTGAAATAACATGGAATTTGAAGGGAAAAAAAACCACAAAATAAAAAAATAATTAGGGTCTTAACAAGAAAATCCACCATTCGTTAGTTCGGATTCAAGGAAAAGTCCATTCTCCCTTCCAAAATGTATGTTACTAATTTTAAAGAAACAATCCAATTAACATTGCTGATGTTAATGAATCAAATAAAATAAGGGAAAACTGTTACACATAAACAGCCTGAACAGTTGTTCAATTGACAATTTTTCCCCGAAAAAATAAAAATAAATGAAATGATGATGTAAAAATGCTTTTCAAAACTAAAATCCAAAAAATGTTGACACAACTGGAAGTAAATATTTAATATCTTTTTTTATCCTATTACAATCCACCAAAAGTTCTATTTCCTTATATATTTCTCAGGAAATGATGCAAAATAAGATAACCATCATTTAAAAAATCAATCAAAATAGTGTCTAACTGACTGAAATACAAGACACCCACCCATCTGTATTATTGGCCTTTTGGACTATTTTTAAAGGCAGACAAGACGATTTGCCGTCAGGCTGAAAGGACCACAGTAATTCTATACAACTCTGCACTGGCTCTGTGTAAACACTATGTATTTATAATGGTATGTATTTATAACTCCATCTTGGAGTGTCTTGTAGTGTTTGAGGATTATGTCATGCATGGGCAAGTTCACAGGGTGATAGGTCAGAACCAGAGGAATACGTTCCTTGTTTTATGGAGGTTTCTGAACCAAGGCCGAGTCGCGAGTGACTGAAGACACTTAGAGGAGAGCGGCATCAGAGACGGATGCTGGATATAGCCACGACATATGAAGAAATTATTCATCTCCAGGCTGCGCTGCAAAAAATCAGCGTCGTTGCTTCAAATATACGTCTTAGGCGGAGAAATTGGCTGTAAGGAATTGAGTCCTTACACCGACGAGGGCAGGAAGACTTGTAGTTGAGACAGCTGTGGGAGTCAGTCGGTTTGTAATGGACCGTGATGCTGATTACCCTAATTAGGGAGGCTGATGTTGAGGAAGGTCAGAGACTTCTGGGATATCTCTGAGGTGAACCGGAAGGCTGGGTGGAAACTATTCGCGAAGGAGATAAAATCTTCAACATCTTCCTTGGAGCCTGTAGTAGCACAAATTATATCGTTGATGTAGCATTTGTATAGCAGGGGGCTAACACCCTTAAACTCAGACATCATCCTTTCCTCAAGGTGACCCACAAATTTAGACAAGCATAGCTAGGACCCATGCAAGTGCCCATAGCCACACCAGTGGTCTGGAGTGGTGCTCGTTGTTGAACATGAAGTTATTTAGTGTGAAAACTAACTCCACTAAGGGTACTGGTGGGTGGAAAGAGGTTAGGGCAGAGGTCGAAGTAGTGCTGCAAAGCCAAAAGCCCGTCAGCATGGGGGATGGAAGTGCACAGTGGCTTAACGTCCATGCTGAATAGGTAGTTGGATGACATTGTGAACTCAAAGGTGTTAAACAAATGGAGGTCATCATTGGTATCTTTCACATAGGAAGTTGTTGCACAATGGGTGAAAGGATGACGTCTAAATAATTGGAAATCCGTGGGGATATATTAAGCATAATATTAGAGTTGAGTATTAAAGTTGATGAATTGACCACATTGAGCATATTAGAGCATTGGAGTGGAGGAGTTGAAGATTTGAACATATTATTATTGTCTTTATAGCATATGGGAAGTTGAGAAGATTTGAGGCATTGAGAAGATTTTGAGGCATTGAGAAGATTTTGAGGCATTGATAAGATTTTGAGGCATTGAGAAAATTTGAGGCATTGAGAAGATTTTGAGGTATTGAGAAGATTTTGAGGTATTTAGAAGCTTTTGAGGCATTGAGAAGATTTGAGGCATTGAGCAGATTTTGAGGCATTGACCAGATTTTGAAGCATTGAGCAGATTTTGAAGTATTGAGCAGATTCTGAAGTATTTGAGGTGACATGAATGTGTCTGAGTTTAGACCTGGAGTCGAATTACTAATGTCTGTGACATATTTTGGAGAAGTCGAGCAGAAGACTGCTCAGCCGAAGGAGAGGACCAGACAGAAGAGAATGGCAGGGTAATCCGCCAGGCATACACAAAAGGAATCTGCATCGAACGGCAGGACAATATAAAATCACTTCAGAGTTCCGTGACGTGGACTGGCCACTTGTCAGTGTGCCAAACATTATGTGTAATCACTGTAAATAACAGTTGATTGAGGCGATTGTGAATGTTCATCTTCAAGAAAAGAAGAGAAAAGAAGTTTCGTATTTTTCTATATGTATAGGCCCTATATAACATTTTCATTGTTTAGTAACATGTTTTCCAAAGCACTGGTAGTGAGGTTTGAAATGCTAAAGAAAACAAAATTGGTAAACCTCAAATAAGTGCGGAGGAGTGAGCGTCGTGCATGGCAGTGCTTTCGTTAGTTCAATTGAGAGGTTTATTCTCTTGAATGGTACAACCTCTGCCCGGGGCAGGAGGTTGTGAGCTGCTGTAGCAACTGGCCCCATAACCAGACCCGAGCTGTGCTACTTGACTGGTACAGGGTACCAAGTGTCTATAAGTTTGGGGTAAGAAAACTTACCAAGTAACTGCATTGTGTGATTTACATTAAAGTACAGGAGATTGTGTAGAGTTAGGGTAAAGTGTATCTCGGATACGTTAGTGGTCAACTAGGCTGAGAGATCAGTAACCAGATAAACGATATAGTTGCCTTATCGGGTAACGCTGTGTGAGGTTTAGACTGTGGTCTGTGGCAATGACCTGTGAGGGTGACCCAGAACTCCCCCGACCTTATCAATCCTAATTTCAGTGGAGGTTGGAGGGAAATAAACTAACCTGGGGTCCCATGTAGTAACTAGGGAAATTATTCTGAGTTACATTTGGAGGTTTACCCTGTGTATATGCGTTTGTATAGCTATTCAAACCGTGGACCTTTAACAAAGAGGACAATAGAGTCCACGATTGTGTCAAGGTCCACGATTGAAAATCGTGTACAAAACATATGGGAGGCCTTCCGAAACAGTTAAAGTATAAACAAAAGAGGAACAATGGGAGGTCCACGATTGCAGGTATTTTACACACTTGGGTGTGAGGGTTGGTGCCAACCTGTAAGAGGTTGAGTAACCTGGTGCTGTGCAGCATAGGAGGTTTACTGATTTGCATATTAAAGTAAGTGAAGAACCCTCAACTGCTGAGTCAGCACAGTTATTGTAGACTGTAGAGGTTTGCCTGATTCGTAAAAGTTGGTGAAGTAAACCTCAGTAAAGTAAGATCGTGTTATAAATAAACCTCATCAGTGCATTTCATTGCTTGTGTAGACTAGCATAATTGATTATAGTTGAATAGAAGTTGAAGTAAACCTCATCATTCTAATTCTGCCCATATACTGAGAGAGGATTAACCCCTTGAGTCAAGCGTAACATAAACAATAATCCAACTGAATTGAAATTGCACAAACGGCGGCAAATGGCGTCATCCGGCCTGGTGACACTTTTTTTTACACCATATGGCGTCATCCGTACGCAAAGGGTTTTAGGAATAAACCAGTTGTGTTTGTTATAACAACTTGGTGTCTTGTCCTATTTAATAATAGTGTATCAGGCAGAGTAGTTAAATCTTTGCTCGTTGGTATATTTCCAACAAACGGACAGGCCTAGGACTAATTATAATCAGTTCTCCGTTCGTGACAATTCCCCTCTCCTGTATGTACATGTATTCCGTTCATGCATATTGGAGGATATTTGTGGGAAAACCGCCACACATGGACGTACATGCGATATGCATGTGAAGCTTAGTGCAGCATGCATCGTACATGTGTCAACGTGTCAATGTCCGGCCGGGAGTACATGCACATGCAGCAAGTATGGACTTGCGCTTATTTCAATATTGTGCAGATCGAGTCCGTTGGTTGGGGGACTTTAAATCATGGTCCCACCATCGTTATTCTGTGTGTTGCCCGTGTATCAAGTCTAGTAGCTAGACACGCATGCTTACATTGTACATGCAATTGCAAAATGATTTTGAAACCTCGTACTAGACAAGATTTATCCACAAAATCCCGCCGATAACCAACAAACAATTGGATCAACAAGGAGAGTTATTGATTTCCATCAAAACTTTCGACAAATTCTGACAAGAAGTGGACCAGTGATTGAGTGTGCGATAAACGGTGGTGTGGATAATTCCACGTGTGGCCAACGTGTTACTCAAACACACAGTGCATGGGGCAGCTAGTCGGACGGGCATTAAGGCGTGTTGTATGCCATGGAGTACTTTTGGCAGTTCCACATAAAGAAAAACTGAGAAAAAGGCAGCAGCCAGCTAGCACCAGTGCTGCTTTTGCTGCCCCCCCCCCCCCCCCCCCCACACACACAGTCAAGTGTGTAAACACCTTCAATCGTGGACCTTCTATTGTCCCTCTTTTGTTTGTAAAGAGGGAAGGCCTCCCATATGTTTTGTACACGATTTTCAATCGTGGACCCTATTGTCCTCTTTGTTAAAAAGGTCTACGGTTTGAATAGCTATACAAACTCACACACACACCCAGTCGTACTTTCCCAATACGTGCGAGGACAATGCTTTGCGTTTCCTATTGTTCCTTTAATATAACCCAACCCCATAGACTAAGCACGTACTTCTACGTGCGAGGACCGATTTCATCAACAAAAGACTTGACGTGCGAGGACTGAAAGGTTTCTTTGTATTTCTTTTGTCCTCTTTTCCTCAGTATACAAATGTATACAGAACCTGTACACACATACATGGAGAGATATACCGTAGCCTGTGGAAACATGAAAACAATAGGCAATTCTATGAGTAGGTTGTCGATCTCCACAAGGAATTTTGTGTACAAAGTCTATGGGGGTTTGCTTAAGTACAGGGACAAAGGGGAGAACAATGCCATGTCTCCACAGGGATGCAAAAACGCGGATGTGTGTAGTTAAACGTGTATCGACCTCCAAACGCGGACGTCCTATTGTTCCCTCTTTTGTTTGTACTTTAACTTTTTCGGAAGAATCCCATAGGTTTTGTACACGATTTCAATCGCGGACGTATTCTGGGAATCGCGGACAATATTGTTCCCTTTGTTATACGTCCACATTTGTTTGGGAGAACAAACGCACACATTCAAGTGTTCCGGCACTGTTGTTATTCACCACACATGAGTGTTAGCTTACAATACAAGTGTACCTCCACCAATAAAATCAACATTGGTACATGTAGGCTAGTCTGTGGTCTTTAGCCCGTTTCACACAAGCGTTGAAAACACGGGTCCCATGCGATAAAATCGCATCGATGTCACGAACGCACGGATACCGTGCTGTGTGAAAGTGTATCCGTCACCAAATCACATGGGTCCCGTGTGGTTCGTGACAGGGATCGAGACCTCCTCCAAAATTTCACATCGATGCGACATCCGAGCGACAATCACCGAGATTGGTCGTGTGAATGTATCGAAGCGATTTTCGCAGGGATACTGTGCAGTGAAATCGCATTTACGCACGCACAATTTGATTTCCTTACTCTACACATAGAGGAAGGAAACACCGCAATTTAACACGGCTTTTGTAAATGCAAATTCAGTTTTGATTGGTCAATTGCTTAATTGCTGCAGTAGATTCTCTGTAAATAAACAGCATTTCATTGGTGTTGCTGTATATTTACAGCAAATAGGCCTATGTTATAATTATTTTTACAAAGTTCATGTACATTTACATCCTCTTTGTATACATTTTCAAAGAAATGCATGAAAAAAGTAAGAATTTTCTCATTAAGTTTAAGCCTTCAGAAATGCCTCAGAATCCACCAGCAAAGAGGATGATCAAGATTTTGTTTTCCAAAATCACCCCAAAAAGTGACCTCCAAATGATCACTTGGAGGTCTATGAGGGCCCTGTTCAAACAGGTACGCCATATATCCACACATAGCTCTGAACATAATGCATTTTAGATTTTTACATTTTTGTTTGGAAAATTTGTTGTTTTTTTTGGGGGGGGGGGGGGAGTGATCCTATTGACTATCTCCCCCCCCCCCTGTGTCCCTGCTGCAGGGGGTGTATCACCTCGAAAAATACATTTTCATATTCAATTGTTATTAGTTTTTTAGCATTTTTTAGATAAGTTGGGAACTTTCCACTCAGACATTCTGCCCAAAGAAATTGACTGACAACAAGTAACACATTTTTTAAAGTTTCAAATTTTGAATCCGGAGTGGAACGCTCCAATTAATGTACAGGTACTTGTATATCATCTTTGCACATAATAATAATAATAATTATAATAATAAATTTAACATTTTTATTGCGCTATTTCCATTTAAAAATGATCAAAAGCGCATAACAGAAATAATACACCATTAAATAAACAGATATTTTTTTAATAACAGATGAGGGCCCCAAGCCAGCTCCCAAACCTCAGTATGGGGTTACGTCTGTCTCGCCATAGGGGGATCTGTGTCTATGTACCCCTACTGGCATCAGTGAAGTCCTGATCTTTCCCGGACACAGACGCCTTTAACCTACCTATACTAATTAAGGGAATATAGCCTAACTGGCTTGGTTCTCATCAAAAGTGCAATTGTAGAAAGAAAATAATTAATTTACAAAGGCTTCATTTAAAATATATGTTTTAATCTCACGTTTAAAAGAATCGGGTGTCTGTTCATTGCGAATGTGGCGCAGGAGTGCATTCCAGAGCACTGGGGCTGCCGATTACACATAAAACAATACTAGTAGAGTGGACAGTGTAGAAAGTTTAGTTCTTCATTCAAAAATAGTTTTCTTCCATATAATTTTTTAACAAGGGGAAATTCATTAACTTGAGACACTTATAGAACATAGACATCAGCTTTAATCAAATGACTTCATATTTAGCAGAGTAAAGCCCTGTCCGCACTGGATGTTTTTTGGTAAAACTTACCGAGACGATAGGTACTTTTCCCATTTTAAGTCCAGTGCGGACAGCCTAAAGCCCTGTCCGCACTGGACTTTTTTGGTAAAACTTCTTGAGACGATGGGAACTTTTCCCATTTTAAGTCCAGTGCGGACAGCCTAGGACATTTTCCTCTCAGTTACTTTTCCCGAGTCCAGTGGAAAAGGTCATGCTTCACAGGGACACCACGCATGCGCTTTGCATTGTTTCACTGCAGTGCGGTGCACATGTGGCAAGTTTCAAAATCCTAGTGCGTTGTTCCTCTTTTGGTCGCAATTATGGCCGATTTTATTATTAATACAGTCGGAAGTTTGATTGTGCTAAAGACGTAGGCCTGCGTGTACACATCGGCCGGAAAAATGAAAAGGCACGCGTGATTTGGGTCAATCGCGTCAATGTCGAAAGGTCACGCAAAGCGCCCTCCTGAGTCGTTATATTGACAGCTCGGTTACTTAATTCTACCACGGTCTCAGGAAAATGTTCCCGTGTCGAAAGTCCAAGTACGGACAGTGGTCACATTTGACCATTTTTCATTTTACCATCGTCTCGGTAAAACCTTCAAAGAAAAGTCCAATGCAGACACGGCTTTAGCCGAGACAAATCCAACAATTTAATGAAAAAAGAAGCCCGCGCACCTAACAACTATACAAGCTGTCAGCATACATGTATATAAACTCCACTCTTAATTCTTCAACATTCAGAGAGTTATGGTGGCAGAACAGACATCCTGAATATTTTGTTTAAATTGGGTTCCTGTAATTACTGAAAGAAACTGCACACAAATAGCAACCAAATCTGGGAGAGAAAAGTTTTTTATTCTCCTGTAAATCATTTGAGCTTGTTCAGTCTTTTTAAAAGGGGACCAATTTCAGACACCAGACTGCATCTAAAAGCAAAACGACCTCCCACTGAAAACCAATAACCCTGCCACAATTTCCCAGTTGCCCACAGAGCAGTGCCCAGCATGTAGCCAATACCATGATGATAGTGGGGCCAGCTATATATTGTGGAATGTCAGGACTGATTACGACCAACCAGAATGATAAGAAACATGGCCTAGTTATTGTGCAAGAGAGTTAGCTGTTTGTTTTGTTGCAACAAAAACTCACATAGAGGTGTGTGTTTTGGGCAACTAAAAGTGATGTACATTACAGAAAAGTGCAGGGTCAGTTCAGTGACTTTACCAGACAATTAAAAAATCAGGGACAAATGCATATTTGTGAGTATTTTTGTTTCACTTATTGTCTAAAGCACAGTACCATGTCTTTTACTTTCCATCCAGCAGAAGTTTATCACTTGGAGCAGTCACACTATCGTTATGATGCAATTGTTGACAAATTATTCAACAACTGGTTTACAAAAATGTTTTGGAAAGGAGCTTGAGCAATTCCAAACACATGCAGAAAACTACATGCTACTGATTACTGTAAGCATGTCATACAACGGAGGTAGTACAACATGTACACATTTCAAGCATGGTGATTAATTAACCCCATGTATGAGCACAGTATTTTACGGGAGACGTTGGGGTGTTTGCGGCGGCTCTGGCAGCCAAGCGAAACGGCCACAATGTGTTTGTGCAGTCAAGCATGGCATACACAATAATCCAACAATGGATTGAAACTGCACAAACGGCGGCCAATGGCATCATCCGGCCTGGTGGCACTGTTTTTTTTCACCATATGGCGTCATCCGTACGCAAGGGGTTAAAAGTCCCAGTCCCAAATGTGTTTACATGTGCTTGCCATACTTGAACCATCAACTGATTTAATAGAACTAAACAAATATTTCACACTGGGGCCCCACGAGGTTGAACTTTCATGTTAAAGAGCAACTCCAACGGTTTTGAAATGTGTTAGAATTAAATGTTACTTGTGTTCAATATATAATAAATTACTTATTCATTACAAAATCATGTTTGTTTTGCGTCTCAATGTCGTGTTATTTTGCGAGAAATTATTACCATTTTCTTTTGAGTTTATGAAAACTTTCCACAAATTGGCCGCTGGTGGCGCTGTTGAGAAATGAAAGAAACATGATGTAGTACCGTAGAAAGCTGCACGCGATGTTATGTGCATGTGTACGTGTCGCGTTGTTGCATGCTCAACGGTAATCCGTCAGAAATGAATATTCATTAGATGTAAATGAGCTTTGACGTCACGCTCCTTTTCACGAAACTGGGATAGACTCGCGGAAAGAAAGGCAACAAAAATGCATTTTTTTTTACATACAAACCGGCGTCAAAGATGGGGATCTTGACAAGTATCTGTTCTATTTGACATAAGCCGTGTCCGCACTGGACTTTTTTGGGGGAAGGTTTTACTGAGACGATGGTAAAATTTAAAATGGTCAAATGTGACCACTGTCCGCACTTGGACTTTCGACACGGGAAAATTTTACCGAGACCGTGGGAGAAGTAACCGAGCTGTCAATATACCGACTCATGAGGGCGCTTTGCGTGACCTTTCTACATACTACATTGACGCGATTGACCCAAATCCCCGGCCCAAATCAGGCCTGCCTTTTCATTTTTCCGGCCGATGTGTACACGCAGGCCTACGTCTTTAGCACCAATCAAACTTCCGACTTTTTTATCAATAATAAAATCTATCATGATTGCGACCAAAAGAGGAACAACGCACTGGAATTTGGAAACTTGCCACGTGCGCCGCACCGCGGTGAAACAATGTAAAGCGCATGCGTGGTTATTACCTGTGAAGCATGACCTTGCGCTCGGGCCGGATGTACGCTTTCCTGAGCCGCTTTTACCGACTCGCACTGTCCGCACTGGACTTATCGTCTCAGGAAAAAGTTACCTGGTCAGTTTTCCTGGGCAGCAGTTGGCCGGTAGAAGTAACCGCTGGACTCAGGAAAAGTAACTGAGAGGAAAACGTCCTAGGCTGTCCGCACTGGACTTAAAATGGGAAAAGTTCCCATCGTCTCGGTAAGTTTTACCAAATTAAGTCCAGTGCGGACAGGGCTTTACTCTTCTCAATTAAATCCAAACCTAAAAAGAGTTGGGAATCGTTGGAGTTGCTCTTTAAGCCCTGAAACATTTTACACTTTCCAAGTACTTGTACATGTTGGTCTTTCCACACTAACGGTTACAAAAGTGTGACATCATTTAGAGGGAACTGGGGACAGGAGTCGAAGTAATTTGCCATGTTTTCCCTCTTTCTACATCCAATTCTAGTAGGAACATTGCCCACCAAAATGTTTGATAAATGTCTCAAAATTCAAGGAATTACAGAGGATTATCCTCAAGATTTAATGTTCATAACATGGACACTTTGTTTGATTTAAATCACTCGATTTAAATCATTGATTTAAATCATGATTTAAATCAATGGAAATTTTTTTTTTTAAATCACTAATAAAAATCACGTTTTTTTCTTCTTTTCTATTTCTGATATTTTTCAATGTAAAAACAATGTTTGTTATTCAAACCTGACTTTCATTAACTTTAAATCGCTTATGCTCACTCTAAAGGGATGTAAAAGGCCAGTTTCCTGAAACATTGTACTACATTTATCTTGTGTACAATGCATATGATTCTGAAGAAATGTACTACCTACATGTATTATACAGTATTCATCTCTTACATGTATATAGGTTTAACTCAATGCATGTAATGTGCCTAGATCAATTGATTTCTCCTACCCCCAAGAAAACTCCAAGAAAATCAACTTTAAAAGAAAATAAAACATGTTGAACATGCCCACATGCTGATATTTATGGTGGCTGCTTTAAGTAGTTTTATTCCACCATGGTTGTGTAGAGTGGGGGGGGGGGGTTGGGGTTCCTGTTATTCTATTTCTCCATGCTGTTATCAACTTGGATGAGAAATGTGCAGTATGATGGTGATGCCGTAACAGAGATTTTAAGACAAATATATATTCTAGAAAAGAATATGATAAATGAAAGGGATTTAAGTACTGATGTCATGAACAATTGTGTGTGGTTATACTTTACTTTCAATGATGGTCATTTAAATTGACTTATTTAAAACAAATGTTTTATGCAAATGGTACAATGGTAAACAAAATCAAAAAAATCAAAAAAATCAAAAAACTCCGGTTTAAATTTTAAAAATCAGATTTTTTATATTTTTTTTTAAATCATGATTTTTATCAACCCTGATGGACAGACATTTCATTTGAAAGCGTTGGGAAGTAGTAATGAAATTGATTGATTTGGTTTATTGCTATTTATATACAAAAAAAAATCTTCTTTAATCTGGTGCTATACATTTCTGAAACTGACGGGAGATCTCTACCAACAATACGTGCCGCTGACCTAACGACTCCCCCCAGTGCCCGCTGGTTAACCATGGTCGTACTTCCATACCACACAGTGATAGACTGTGTTAACACACTTTCCACCACTGCACGATAAAACTTGACCAACAGATTGTTAGATAAGTTGGTTCTACTTCTACTCTTCTAGCCAAAAGGAAGAAATTCTGAGTGCCCTGGCAATTTGATTTTTGGGTGAGTAAAAATGGGGTAAAAATTGCTATTTTTAAAGTAAAAAATGTCAACTGTTTTCAAAGGTCTAAAAACAATACAAGAAGGTATTTCAAAATGTCTTTTATATTTTTTTCTAGGAAGGGTAAGGAAAATGCTTTGCAGTGATACAATTTGAGTGATATTATTTTGCAGTTTGGCTGAATGGCCTTTTAAAAATCCCCCAAAAATCTGTTTTCGCAGCTCCCAAAATGGCCAAAAACACATAACCGCCTGTTACCATGGCAACGGGAAAAATATGGATTAAAAAAGCCTATTTTGGTTACGTACTCCCAAAGTACTTTCATTCCACAAAATATTCACAAAAAATATATTTTTTGACCATAAACACTTACAGGGTGGTCCAGAAAAAACGGTGCTTTTTGTTTGGTCATAATTTTTACAAATGTTGCAGTTTTCCCACGATTTTTCTGCCAGGGGTGGGATACCACTAAGTTTTTACTGTGAAAAGCATTTTCAAAATGTCCACTTTTTTCCTTACTTTTTCTAGTAATTAATAACATGTTCGATCCAAGCCCCTCGCTGCTGAATCACAGCTGCCACCCTTTCAAGGATGTGAATACACTCTAAAGAATTTCATACTCATCAAAATAATGCATTTTCCAACATCTCTGAAGGGATTTATGACAGACCATTTTCAGGACATCAGATATTTTTAGTGATTTAAATGAAAAGACTCACCTGTGCGCTTCAAAGTTGTACAATGAGCAACCTTCTATGTGTCGATGAAACCTGTACACCAGCGATCAGTAGACTCTATTATGAAGAACTAAACCTCCTTCATTGTCCTTGGTGACAAAATCAGCAATTTCACAATCCAGTGGAAAGCACAACACCCAACAGTTAGTCTGATGCCTTGCTGGATACCTGTCATTTGACAGAAACAAAATGAACCAGAGTGAGCCTGAGTTGTGAAGATGCAAAAAAATGGCTGTAAATAAACAAACTGAATTTTTTTTTAAATAAGCCAATTCACCTACATGTATGAAATGTAACCCATACTGTTTGTATACTGCACTTACTCAGGCCAAAAATGAAATGCTTGTCCACGACTCGAAAGTTCATCAGAAACTTCGCAGATACAAAGTAACTATGCAAGATGTTTTTTCTAAATCCCACTTATTAAAGCACTGCTCTCCATCACACAGAAGAATCAGTCCATGGAATCTGTCAAATGAGAAAATGTACACATGAATATCCAATCAGAGGAATGTGTAATATCATTTGACAAAGGCTGATTCGCTGGACAACTTATGAGACAAGACGTGTCCACTGTCTACAGCAAAAAGAGTGGAATATGCACAGTGTGCAAACTCACTTCAAGTGGTCAACCAGACCTCCAGAAAGACACACACTCTCACTATGAAAAGGCCCAACTGCTGTCAGTATTGCTGTCTGGAGATGGGAGTGATTCTTGCCAACTAACTGCAAGGATGCCAGTTAACTGTGCCCATGGTCCAATGAGATTACAGTCTTGGTCTACTCACGTCACTGGTACATGATGCCCACATAAACCACACTCAGTGCCTGTATGTGGGTGGCTACCCATGGTGAGCTTGTCACTCAGTCTGGACCAGCTGCCTTGTGACAACAAACAGCCCAAAGCCTGCAAAAAAATAGCTGAACTTTAGAAACACTTTCATCTGAACAAAATTGTACACTTTTGTGCAGCATATAACTCATGCACATTTGCTTAATAGCAAATTTTACAATTATACAATTGTGACCCACTCTGCAAAAAGGGCAATTATGTTGCAACATTTTTAAATAGTGTTTTTTTATATAGCTGGAAAGGCCATTTTATAAGCTTTCATATGGTATATGTCTCAGGCCTTTTGCATTCACGAGATATTTGAAAATGTGCATGTTTGTTTTCAGGAATTTCTTAATATGACTTAAGGAGAAACAAGCCATTTAAAAAAACAAAAAGCAAAGCAATAGATTGAAGCACTCGACACAAACACATTCTTTTTCCAACTTTATTCACTGTAATCAAAGATTTCGGTTATGAACTAGAATAGTATAGGTATGAAAGATGCAAAAAAATTCCCTCCCTTAAAAATCACTTGTTCGAAGAATTTTTTACACTCTTCACATAGAACGGCCCATTACGCATAAAAGCATAAAGCGACTTATGTGCCCTTTTTACAGAGCGGGTCACAATTTTAGTTGGGACCCTGTTGTTTTTTTTCAGAAATATTGTAAATTCACATACAATTAAAGCTATGTAAAATATTGTTTGGGAATAACTTCAATACTATAAGCCATACAGAAAGAAGCAGGCTCTCCTAACTTTTGTTCAGGTCATTCCAGTTGGCCAACAGTTTGTAGCTACAAGTAGCAGTAATATTATTAACTTTTTGTAAATTTATTAAAGCGGCTTTGTCAGTTATGAATTATGAAAAAACACTTTTGAATGAAAAAAAATACACTTGAGACACTATGCATTCTTTATTATGGCTTACATAAAAATGTAGGAATTAGATAATGTAGGAATTAGGAATGTTCCGCTCTTAATGGAAAATGTGAAACTTATTAAATCTGTTGCTTGTCACCCTCAATACAGGCTACTAACTTATCTAATGCTAATAAATTAAGAAATTTAAATGAACATTTATTTTTCAGGGTGATACACCCCACAAGCACAGAAAAGCAGTTTTAAATTTAAGCAAAGTTATGATTTAAAAAAACATGTATACTCCAGTTCATTTTGAAAAGTAATTTGATTTCTCTTTGGAACGTGTAGTAATTTCTTGAAATCCAAGTCAGACTATTTTAATTGCAGGAATTTTATTAGTATAGGCTGTCAAGTCACCAACTTAGTGAAGAAAAAAAAAGCACAGCAAAGCATAATGTGATCAGTGCTTTGATCCCCAGCATCCGTCCGTTGCTGGCGTCCATTGCATGCTGCCCTCCGTTGCTCTTGTGCTCCCAAGATAAACAAAGCTATCAGTCTTGGCTCAGGGGGTTCCATTAAGCACGACTGGAGGTATGATATTGAGCACGGGAGAAGGAGTAAAGACAGTTTGAGTTTTCTTTGCATCGATGGAGAGACCTAGGTCACCAGCCACACGGGCAAAGATGTCAAAGATCTTCTTCAGGTCAGCATGACTGGGGGCGACGAAGGCCGTATCGTCTACGTGCAGCAGCTCGCGAACAAGAAGAGTGCGGACTCTCATTGTACTACTAGCCTTAAGTCTGGCGAGGTTGAAGAGTTTCCCCGTTCCAAATGTAGACACCTTCAACGAGGTGCTGGTTGCTCGAAGACTGCAGTGAGAAATATTGTGAAAAGTTGTATCAAAGATCGTCTTAAGCCGCGTTCGCATTGGACTAATTATTGTCAAAAGTTACCGTACGTGATTGTTAACATTCCACTGTGGTTATTCTTCTGTGCGTCCGCACTTGGATTATACGGCTCGGTGAAAGTCCTTGGGAAGTATCCATAGTTGAGTTGTTTTTAAATTATAAAGTCATGTTGTACTTGAACGATTTAGTGAACCTAAATGAAGCATCCGAAAAATAAACTATCAAACTTTGCTTCACTTGAGAAGTGTTAATTTCTGTCAATGGTTCACTAGTAATTTCCATAACTGCTACTTCAGACAGTCAGTAAGTCAGACAGTCCACAGGGGAAACTGACTAGGTAAATTTAAATACACTTTAATTATGACTTCGCCCACCCGAACAAAGATACTGACAATTTGGGAGACCGCCAACATAGGGCAATATAGTTCAGTTGGTAGAGCGCCGGTACAGTATTCCGGATGTCGCAGGTTCGAATCCCGCTCCTGCCGGTTTCTTTGTTCACTTTGAAAATGTATTCAAATTTACCTAGTCAGTTTCCCTTGTGGATTGTTTGACAAATTATACAAGTTAAAAAAAAAAGTCGTATCTCTATTGAGTGATCCCCACAATGTCGCTTCCCAGGTTGTATCGTAAAATTGGGCATGATCCCTGGCTATACGGCATTCTGGGTTGATAACTTCTGACTAGCGCCCACCCGAACAAAGATACTGACAATTTGGGAGACCGCCAACATAGGGCAAGATATCTCAGTTGGTAGTGCGCCGGTACGGTATTCCGGAGGTCGCAGGTTCGAATCCCGCTCCTGCCAGTTTCTTTGTTCACTTTGCAAGTGTATTCAAATTTACCTAGTCAGTTTCCCTTGTGGATTGTTTGACGAACTATAAAATTATATATAACAGAAAGGAGTAATAAATGAAAAAAAGGGGAATGCATAAAAACAGGATGAAAAAAGCAAATGAAGAATGGAGAGACAAATATATAATTACTTTCAAAATGTGATAAATGAAGAAAATATACCATTGCGAAAAAAATCAGAATAATCTTAATTGGCACAAACATAAATCATAATACACATGCACTATGTGTGCATGAGTATGTATATACCACGACTGAAAATCGTGTACAAAACATATGGGAGGCCTTCTGAAGGAAAGATTTTACTTTAATACCCCCACCAAAATCGGTCAGGAGTGCTAGCAAATCTTGGAAAATAACCAGAGGGGCCTACACCAGTGTTCAGAATTGTATAAATACTTGGCACAACCTTGAATTTTGAGAATTTTGTTGGGACAATTTAGTGCAATATAGGGGAAGAAAGTTTGTGTTTTCTGTGTTAGAAGTTCTTGGCACCATGTAAAGTCACTCAAAGTGTTCACATACATGTTGATTTCTTTCTTCCTCATTTTTTACACATTTTACTGACATAAATTTTGAAATAACAGGTTGTGCAATATGTTTAGACAGTTGTTATCAAGGAGGGTTGATATTTTCCAAGATTTTGCTGTTCTTGACCGATTTTGGTGGGGGTATTAAAGTAAAATCTTTAAAAAAGTTATAGTATGAACAAACGAGGAACAATGGGAGGTCCAAGATTGCAGGTATTTACACACTTGCCCCTTTTTTCGCTACCCTATGGCTATGAAGCTAGCTAGGGGGGGGGGGGGGGGGGGGACATGAAAACAATAGAGACAAAGGGACTGAATAGGTCTCCATTAGCCCGACTAGGCAATTCTATGGGTTAGATTGTCTCCACAAGGAATTTTGTGTACAAAGTCTATGGGGGTTTGCTTAAGTACAGGGACAAAGGGGAGAATAATGCCAAGTCTCCACAGGGATGCAAAAATGGGAATGTGTGAGTTTGTAAACCGTGGACCTTAACAAAGATTGAAATCAAGTACAAAACATTTGGGAAACAAAAGAGGGACAATAGGAGGTCCACAATTGAAGGTGTTTATGAGTGGGTTAGGCTATACGTGAGAGGACTTGGGACAATGCGGGATTAGGGATAACAATGACACCGAGGACTTGGGCCGAGTCTTTGGGAGAATTTTTTGTACAAACCTTATGGGAGCTGTTCAGAAAAAGTACAAACAATTAGGAACAAAAGAAGGGTTCCATTCATGGTCCTCATATTAAGTATAGGAAAATACACATGTGAGTTTGTATAGATATTCAAACCGTGGACCTTTGAAAATCGTGTACAAAACCAATGGGAGGCCTTCCGAAAAAGTTTAAGTACAAACAAAAGAGGGAAAATAGGTCCCCGATTGCACCCACACATGGGTGTGTGTGTGAGTTTGTTTTCGCATTCAATAGGGGACCTTTAACAATAGAGGACAATAGGGTCCCCGTTTGAGAATCGTGTACAAAACCAATGAGGGTCCTTGCCAAAACATTAGAGTATAAACAAAAGAGGAACAATGGGAGGTCCCCGATTGCACCCATTTACACACTTGTGTGTGTTTGTTGTACAAATTACAAAACAGTAAAACTGCATTTCAGGGATTTATGTATCAGCATCCGTGATGAAGGTCCAGGGTGAGTATCACCTCCAATCATTATTGGACTAAACGCATTTCTCATTTTCTGATCTGTAATTTGTCGTTTGTGATATAGAAAATATACAAGACATAACCTCTATCATAATTTATACTAACAATAAAAATTAATAGGCATACATGTATGTATGTATTTTCCTTTTCTGTTCTATTACAAGTATTAGTATACGCACCTTAATACTTTCCTTCTCCAATTTGAAGAGGCTCGAAGTGCGAAAATGATTGCCCATAGACGAAAACGAAAGTAAAATTCGGTAGGGAATTCTCCCAAGTTCCAGTCACCCGGCGCGAAATTGAATGACGGGTATGCATCGTCTAATCGAATGAAGCTATTTCTAAAATGAATGCGTGGAAGTACACAATTCAATGTCTGCAAACGATATTGAAGACTCAAAGTTTAAAAATGAAGCATGGAGCAAGAACGAGCTGAGAAAAATCGCTCGCTTCGGACACGAATGCACGTTAATGAATTTGACTGCTGTTTTGACGAATTCGGCCGGGGAAAACCTATAGGCCTAAATAAACGAATAAATTACGAAAGAAAGAAAGAAAAAAAGGAGGGAGAAACATTTGGTGTGTAATGTTATAGTTAAGACTAATCCTTGCCAAATTTTGCTGAAGGTGTCATTCAGTGTGCGCGGCGGAGCACCAAGTCGTTCTTTCTTCACAGGAAACATTTCGGTTGGTCGCAAGTTTGACCTACCAAAGGTATGAGGGCGCCCTTCCCCATGAGCAACTACTTCCTGTTTCACTTTTTCAGCGGAGTGTAGAGCGCTGACTCGATGTACAACTACAAATTGATGCCTGCTGGGCGCATCCATGTTTGTGTACAAACCTATGGAGAACTCGAAATTTTGTCCGGATTTTGTATATTATGGGGGTTTTCGAAACGCTGGCTTCGGCTTGGCTTCGGCTTCGTATCTGATTTCTGAATATCTGAGAAGCAAACAAAATGTAAGTATTCTAATGTTTACTTTCATAATCAACCGAATAAATGTTCCGGAAGCAGAACATGTACCAACATTTAGAATATTTCCATTTGGTTTGCTTCTCAGTTATTCAGAAGTCGGAGACGAAGCCGAAGCCGAAGCCGAAGCTAAGCCGAAGCCAGCGTTTCGAAAACCCCCTATGATATGTAGGCCTACGGCTATTTGCATATCTGCGTTTGTATTCTTTAAAGTTGCGTTATCGAAGCCGATACGCCGAAACCCTGCTCTGCGCAAACAACGCAAACGCGTGCGCGTACCGCGCTAGCTGCAGATCATTTTTGCCATGACGTTGTATAACCGTCATGACGCGCGCTTAAGTTGTTTGCGTATGTTGTACTTCTGCGTTGCATTTATATCAGAGTACACTTTTAAAATTCACTCCATCACCATCCTCGACTCCATGGGCGCGTGTGCGTTCCTTCACTAACCCCTGGCCGTGAGGAATACGTTAACGACGCTGACTGGCTATTCGAAATGAATATTTTTGTACTGAAAGTGAACCGCGCGCGTAATCCGAATGTTGAAAGCCCTGTGTGCGCTCGCGCCCGCGTTAACATCCTGTTCGTCACGTCACATCGGCAAAACGACTCCGAGCACTTTTTTTCCATTATCAAGACAAGGCCACTAGTCTTGGTGGCTACGATAAACGATATGGATTTTTTCTGGTCAGGAAATACATGTATTTTATGTTTAAACAGAGATAGAAAAGGCACACATATTATACATTCGAGTCGAGGCCGGAAATCAAAATTGTTCCAATCGATAGTAAATTTACTAATTTATCCAGTTCAAGAAAGCAGCTCATTCTCAATGACAGTGTTTGCCGCTGCTGCAGAAGATGCATCGAAAGGGGTTTGACAAATTTGCGAAAACAGCTGAGAAAAACATTTGGAAAATTACACAACTGACATCCGGCGATAATGGGCGGAAACGGTCATGACGGTCGTCATACTTTTCCTTCCTCCCGATCCCACCAGGCCGGCTGTTACTACTACTCAGTGCAGTGTTAGATGTAACGTCAGGCGGGAAAAACATTAGGCATCATTATTAGGAGCTAATCTCATCCTTCCATGATCCAAAAGATTGATTCTACAAATAAAACCTTCCTACTAAAAACACTGCGTCGCGCGTTAAACACATGGACTGCAGTCCTCAGGCTAGGCCTGCAGAGATGTTGTCACAAGCCGCGTTGACGTCACTCGAGTGAACAATTCCAGGGGTTAAGATCGAGCAAGGCATGGTGGGAAAAACATGGCGCAGCAAGATCGTACCCATGGTAACGAGGTTGCTCCATCACCCACGAATTCAAAATGTCTGCGCGCAGGAAGGATTTAAAGTATCTCCGCGCCTAAGATCGGGAGTAACGCTCTAATAATTGGGCGCTCCGCCGCTGCGCGCTGCATACAAAGGGAATATCGGACACTGGGGCCCTTTACGAAACGAGGCTAGAGGCTTCAGGCTACGGGCTAGGCTCGGGCTCGGCTTGGCCCAGGCTTAAACGCAAAACAAAATGGCAGCCAAAACGTTTTGTACGCTCAGGCTTCGGGAGGCTTCGGGAGGCTTCGGTTGACGCTGGCTTCGCGATTCGGTTATCGGCTCGGCGTCAATGGTAAACTGAAGAAAAAAAATCGTGCGTAAATGAGTGTATTGATTTTTATCTCATGCAATTTTACTGAATTTGTTCCAAAAACTTCACTAATCAACAAGGTTGCTGAGAATTTTCTGTTTTCTTCGGTGGTTATTAAATTGATTTTAATAAGTGGGATTTTGGGGGAGGGGGCGGTTGAAGTGGGTTTGGTGAAGTGAGGTGCTGGGTTGAATTTAGGTGCATGCTTCTAGATTTTTTTTCTATTTATTTATAAAAATGTCTTGGAGGTAGGGTGCTTGCATTTCAGTAAATCGAAGCATTTTCAGGACCACTTTGAAGTACCAACAATTAATACACAACCCTCGTAATAACCCATACTGTCCATCCCCACCAAGAATTAAAAGTTAAATGCATGTTTAGTTAAAGGCAATTTGCAGTAATTAACTGCAAACTCGTAACAGCAAATCAGTACCAATAAAATACTCAATACCAAACTCAACTGGGTTTCTCGACTTTTAAATTAAAGGAATTTTATTCAATAAGATTTCAAATTATAATTTAATGTGTTTTCAATTTTATATTTAATATAATTTAACTATACAGGGTGTTTGACTATAGTATATGCCACTTTAATTTAAAATGTAATACAAATTGAAATGATTTTATCAATAAAATATATGTTCTTTTTAAAGCAAGACTTCAGTCCACGTCGTGCCAACTTACCTGTTGGACCTACCATTGCATATTTCATTAGCTACGCGAAATAACCGCTAAAGTAAGATTTGCTATAGCATGCTATGGCGCCCTCCAGCGACAGCGCCCCCAATAGTCAGAGCCCGCGCCAATATCGTCCTCTTTTTCTTTAGCGCTCATCGCGGTAGGACGTGTTTTTTGTGTGCTCGCTGAGCGTACACGTTTTACCCGATTGGTAATCGCTTTTGTATCTTTTTACTCCAGATTTGCAATACATATTGGTCTTCAGACGCATGGATGTGTTTTTCTGATTACGTTCTATGTTTCAGACGAGAGTAATAAACGTTTTGGTTTCGTTTTTTGACCTCGTGTGTTTTTCCTTTTTATGCATACACATACAGTCCTTTAACATTGTACGTGTTTTTTTTTTCTTTCCTTACAGTTCGAAGAATCCTGCTGTAATTCTGCGTTTATTCTGGTTTTTGGGGTGCTAATAAAATAAAATGCCCCCCAAAAATTTCGTGACTTGTAATAAATGTCACAAAATCTTGCCGAATAGCCGCGAGGACTCCCACGAATTTTGTCCTAAATGTAGGCCATGTTCGCGAGCTCTGCCGTGTTCCATATGCGAATCCTGGGGCGCGGAGGAGTGGTCAAGGATCGACACCTGGCTGGCGAAATCCACAGACTCGGCAAGAAGTGAGGCTTCAACGGCTTCTGGAAAGAAGAAGAAGAAGTCCTCCAACCGTGTAAGTACGGAGCCTCCGCGGTCCGCTGCAGGTATCGGTTCTACCGATCCTACTGGACGCGCGACGGGGCATTCGCGGGCTGGAACCGGGCCGGTGGCTAAGGGTTCCAACGCCGTAAGTCTTTCCCGGGGGCAGGTTTCGGGCATGGAAGTGTCGCTGGCCATGCCCAGCCCCCATGAGGGAAAGAAAAAGGCCGGTGGTGGGCGCGATGCGCCGAAGCCCACCGGTCCTAATCCGGTGCAGTCCGGGGCCGGACGGAAGTCCGCAAGCTCCTGGGCCGATGAATCGGCGCACCAAGGAAAGCATCGGTCCACGTCGGCTACGGCCGACGCCGGGGTTTTCCCCCGAGCAGATTGCTCTGAGGGGGGTTTCCCGGATCGCCCTCAGCCACCGGCTGAGGGCGCTAGACCGAAGATGCAAAAACCGGCGCCGGTGGCGCCCGGTCCGACCCATAGTGTGCCGGTGGCACCGGGTCCAACCCGTAGTGTGCCGTTGGCACCCGGGGTTCTTTCCGACGTTCCTTCGGGAATTTCGGAAATAATGGCTCGCCGCCCGGATTCGGGAAACCGATCCCGGCCAAGAAACAAGCGGCGCCGGGCTCGTAAATCCCGCCGCCGTCACCGCTATTCTAGCGCTTCGTCGAGTGACAGTGTCAGTGCGTCGTCGACCACCGACCAGTCATTATCAGACCGCCCACATCGCCGCAAGCGAGGGCGGTCGGGTACTACATCGACATCAGAATTATTGCTGAAAGGCTTTCAAGCTTTATCAGCTCAGTTAGCGGCATTGGCGCCGCAGCCAGTCCCGATTCCCGCTCGGCCTGCGGCCGCAGCTCGGGAGTCGGACCATGGGTCGGGCGAGGCTATGACGTGATGTGGGATATGGTACGGGTTTTGAAGGTTCCGATTGCTGAGCAATCGGAATCTTCCCAAAGCCCGCGGCCTTCCTTTAAGAAACGCACGGGCATACAAGACCGGGATTCCCCGAAGTCTACCTTCCTGGCATTCCCGGTGGACAGAGTCTTTTCTAACCGTCTTAAGACCATTGCGGTTCAGAAAAAGTGGCAGCCCTTTGCAAAAGCGGCATGTCACCCCTTCCGTGTTCCAGACCGGGATGCTGAGGAATTTCTAACAGTCCCTGCTATCCCCGACTCTGCAAAGGACAAAATGGCGGCGGACTCCGGGAAGCAGTCACAGAAAGCTCCCTTCGCCGATCCGGTCCGTACTAAACTCGAAGACACGCTGCATAGAGTTGATACGGCGTCCCGTATGGGCCTGCAAACATCTTCGTTCATGCTCTTGTTATCGGAGTACCTGGTTACTGCTTGTGATTCCAGTTCCAGTGTCTCCCCGGCATTGGCTGTTAATGCTTTTCAGTGCCTGGAGGATGGGTTGCGCATCATTCTAGACCAATTTGCGCGGATCTCTACTCTTGCCACAACGACTAGACGTTCCAATGTATTGGAAACGATCTTCTTTCCTTCGGAAGGGGCAAGACGGCGCATGGAGGCGCTCCCTTTATGGAGCAACGATCTGTTTGTGGGTCAGTTCCAGACGTTGATGGAGGCTGAAGCCAAACGTCTGGAGGCCACAGACCGCATTAATTTGCAGGCCCCTCGAAAGAAGTCTCAACCGCCATCCAGGGTTCTGTCTTCTTCCACTAAGGCAAAATGATTTAGAAAGACCTTGCCTTCTCTGCGGACTCCCAAGTTTGCCCACTCAGCTACTGTGTCTCGTCCAGCACCCTGGACGGCGTTTTGGTTGGCCAACCTCCTGAGGTCGCGGCGCACGGTTTCCCCCCCGCCAGAAAGTTTCTGGGGCGGGCAGGGGATGGCGCCGCTGACTCTGGCTTACCACCCCTGGCCCCCCACGCTGGGCCCGTGGGGGGGCCGCTTAAGGCACTTCGGGGAGACTTGGGCCCGTTTTTGCACCGGTCGGTGGGTACTCGCACACCCCCATCGGTGATGGTTTCTTGTCCCACCCCTGTTCCATCAGACAAGGAACAGCGGTGGGCACTGGAGAAAGAAATAGACACATTATTAACCAAACAGGCAATTCAACCGATTTACCACCCTGTGGGATAATCAGGGTTCAGGTCAAGGTTCTTCCTTGCACCCAAGAAGAAGCAGGGTGAATGGCGTCCCATTCTGAACCTCAAATCCTTGAACAGGTTTATTCGTCCAAAGCGGTTTCGAATGGAGACACTGCGCACGGTCTTGAACTCTGTCCCAACACCATCTTGGGCCGCTTCAATAGATCTGCAAGACGCGTATCTCCACGTACCCGTTTGCAAGGAACACATAAAATACCTTCGTTTCCAGTACCGAAACGTCGGCTTCGAGTTTCTCACCTTGCCATTCGGCCTGTCCACATCGCCAAGGGTTTTCACCAGAGTAGCACAGGCCCTGGCAACAGTACTTCGCAGAGCGAACGTAATGAATTTTCTCTACCTGGACGATTGGTTAATCGTAGGCAGCAGTGGCGGATCTACGGGGGGTGTTTTGGGGGTTTAAACCCCCCCCCCCCCTTGGGCTGATAAAAAAAAAAAAAAAACCAGTGTCGGGTGTCCAAAAATCGGCACGCTGGGGTGTGTAGGCCAATCACCTCAGGTAAACCCCCCCCCCTTGGGTAAAACCTAGATCCGCCCCTGGGCAGGTCCGAGGAGGAAGCTCGACAGTCCTTGACAGTTACCATCGACTTAGCGACAAAACTGGGTTTTCTGATAAACATAAAAAAGTCGCATCTGGTCCCCACCCAGACACCGTCTTTCTTGGGGGCAGAAATCGACCTGGTAGCAGCGTTGGCCTTCCCTACCAACAAACGGATAGCCAATGTACAGGAGTGTGCCACACTGTTCCTGACAGCTCAATCAGCACCAGCGGTGGCCTGGCTACGGCTACTCGGCCTACTGGCCAGTTTAGTCGACCTCGTCCCATGGTGTCGCCTCAGGATGCGGCCAATCCAGCTGCATCTCTTAGCTCACTTTCGACCCAGTCGTCATTCTTTGTCGAAGGACATACCAGTGTTGGGACCAATCATCCCCCACATCTGTTGGTGGACGAGTTGGTACAACCTCAGTCGGGCTTACCTTTTCCTCCCCCATTTCATACTGTGACTCTCACAACGGATGCGTCCCACATCGGTTGGGGCGCACATCTCCGGTCACAGCGAGTGTCAGGCTCGTGGACAGCTGCCGAACAGGGTTACCACATCAATGTGCTGGAACTCCTGGCAGTTCGCAAGGCTCTAGGCCTACTGAGCAGCCTCGTAGAACAAAAGGTGGTGATAATACAGTCAGACAACATGACAGTAGTGTCCTATATAAATCACCAAGGGGAGACACGCTCCCCACAGTTGTGCTTCCACACCTGGAAGCTACTCCTTTGGTGCATCGATCACACCGTAACTCTCTCGGCATGCCACATACCGGGCAAGTTGAACATCACTGCAGACGCACTATCCAGAGGGAAGGCCATCCCAACGGAATGGCAACTGAACCCCACCGTTGTCGAAACGCTGTTCAATCTAGTGGGTCGTCCCCACATAGATCTGTTTGCATCATCACGCAACAACCAATTGCCGGTATACTGCGCACGGGTCACAGACCCGAGAGCCTGGGCAATCGACGCTCTGGCAATAAGTTGGATAGGCATGTACGCATATGCGTACCCGCCGATCACCATTCTGACACGAGTGTTGCGCAAGATACAAGAGGAACAATGCAAGGTGATGCTCATAGCCCCGTTTTGGCCTCGACAAACTTGGTTTCAGACATTGGTCAGGTTGCTGGTCCATCAACCAATCATTCTCCCACAGAGACCAGACCTGTTGAGACAGCCCCGATCCAGGTTGATCCATCCGGATCCGGGGTCTCTGCGCCTGACATGCTGGCGTCTGTCCAGCGTTCCATGCGCTCAGCAGGCCTTTCTGGCGAAGCGGCCGCTCTGGCAGCCTGTGGCCGGAGAGCGTCCACACGGAAGACCTATGACAGCCGACTCCGACATTTTTATTGGTGGTGCGACGGGAGGGGCGTGGATCTCCTCTCTGCATCTGTAACCGTGGTTGGAGACTTCCTCCTACACCTGTTTAACTCGGGGCTGGCCGTCACTACAATACAAAATTACAAGTCGGCCCTCGCGGCAGTGCACGAAGGTTTTCAAGGAGGTTCTTCTGTATCAAACAACCTTGCACTGGCTCATTTGCTCAAGGGTATGTTTACTACGTGTCCTCCTCAACGTAAACTTATCCCAGCTTGGGATTTAGGAGAGGTCCTACGCACACTGGCGGACCCCCCTTACGAACCTCTTGCGACAGTTCCCTTGCTAGATTTGTCGGTCAAGGTGGCTTTCCTCCTGGCTGCAGCAACAGCTAGGAGACGGAGCGAGCTCCATGCATTGACCCTGGACAAGGGCCACATACGATGGGAGCCGCACGGAGTACGTCTCATCCCTCGAAGTACTTTCCTTACTAAGAACCAATCTCCTAACTTCCACCCACCGGACATTTTTATTCCGGAATTAAAATCATTGTCCTCGGTCCAGAGGATAAGCATTGGTGCCCGGTTAGAGCTCTGAAATGGTATATGGCTCGCACGGAACCTATCCGAAGTGGGGAGTCTCAGCTTTTTATAACTTCCATGACTCCTCACCGACCGGCATCTCGGGATACAATTTCTCGTTGGATAGTTAAGGCTATCCACGGTTCAACACCAGACAGTCCTCGGCACGAGTCTTTTCAACCGGCTCGTGCCCATGACACAAGGGCGGTAACAACATCGTGGGCACTATTACGGGGCGTTCCGGTGGAAGACATAATGCAGGCAGCATGCTGGAAAACAGCGACGACTCTTTCGTCATGTTACCTGAAGGATGTCCTCTTGGCAGAGGGACGGACCGGGCGGGTGGCCATGTCAGCCACCATGCCGTCGGCAAGCCGCAGGCTACCCTCCAAAGAGGCCACGACCCAAGGTGCCGCAGCACCAACTCAACAGTAGGGTGAGTTATGCTCATGTGAGCTCTATGCAGGTAATGGTGTTTAAGAGTGGTCAACAGGGATTCCCTTTTGTGGGTTTCCTTCTGGAATTCAAATACGGCCCACTCCCACCTCCACCTTTAGCGGTTATTTCGCGTAGCTAATGAAATATGCAATGGTAGGTCCAACAGGTAAGTATGTCACTCGTGGACAATCAAACACCCCAGTTTGGGGTTTTTATGAGGTAACTCATAAAACATGAAAAATGTAAATATAATTTAAAATCAATATATTATGCACCTTCTTAACATTGTTGGTCATTTATGAAAGATTATGAAAGGTGTCCCAATAGAAAATAGTGTTTTTGCTGTACGTTTATAATTAGGAATGAGAATATAAATGGGTAATGTATGGGTCCAAAGTGTGATGTGGGATAGATTTTGACAACCTGAAAACCTTAATTAAATCTAACTGAAGCTGTAAGACCATATTTCTATCTTCTATTCATTATTTAATATAAGTACTCCATTCATTCTTGAATTTGAGGATGCTTTTAACAAGTTTAAAATGACCAATAAAACAGGCACAGAAAATTCATCAATGTGAGGAACACCAATCCAAATCAGTAGAGGTGAAGTTTTTACAAGATTTTTTTTTACTTTAGAACAAACAAGACAAAAACATAAATATGCCAATTACGCAAAATACAAATTTAGTCCAAATTAACCGCTGAATAGATATCAAATAGAGGGGCACAACCATCACACTGTAATCTGTTTATGCAAAAAAAATAGTTCTGCTTCCGGCCGGTTACCCTACCCTACCCTACCCTACCCTACCCTACCCTACCCTACCCTACCCTACCCTACCCTACCCTACCCTACCCTACCCTACCCTACCCTACCCTACCCTACCCTACCCTACCCTACCCTACCCTACCCTACCCTACCCTACCCTACCCTACCCTACCCTACCCTACCCTACCCTACCCTACCCTACCCTACCCTACCCTACCCTACCCTACCCTACCCTACCCTACCCTACCCTACCCTACCCTACCCTACCCTACCCTATTTTTTCGGGGGAAAAGATGGGGGAAAAGTGGAAAAAGACACATAAATGCTTTAAATACTACCTTTAAACCTCGACTACATGTAGACACCTACATATTCTCAGCACACAAAAAATGCCAAAAAAGAAATTTCCCTCCCTACCTACCTACCTACCTACCTACCTACATGTACCTACCCTATTTTCAAATGCCATGTATTAAATCGGAAGAACTATTTTTTGTTGTTGGCATTAAATGCACAATTGACCATTCGGGTAGCATTAGCAATGACTGTTGTTTTAATACTTGTTGGGCAGGTAGTTTGCTTTTCTAGAGAAAGAGGGCAAAATTAATTGCTCATCAGAGGTAACAGGGGTGGGAAAAAAGAGTACCACAAACTTAAAGAATGACCCTTTATATAAACTGTTGCTGTGATCCAGTGGGACACCCCCACCCCCATTCCAAAAGTGGGGGATAATAATTCCCCCTAGATCTACACCATTGAACTTGTGCTGCACTATCAGTCCTTATAGTTGCTAAAATGTAAACAATTATGTTGTCTGCCTTCAGATATTCATGTTAACTTGCCTTTTTGAGCTAGGCTTTCTATAAAAGTACTCACTTTCAGTCCCTCTGATATTCTTTTGCTTAATTTTCCAACAATACCAAAATTAAAAGGGTGTGCCAACCATGCAAGTGTTAGTTTGTTGTTGTTTTTTCAACAATAACTGAAAATGGTCACTGCAAACATACATAGAAATAGGATCCGTCTTTGAGTTCAGATTTCCAAGGACTTGAGAATGAGCTGCTGGCTTCACTATTACTTGTACCATTTCTACTTGGAGCATGAAGTGGTGCCACTGCAACCCAACTACCTTATCCATACCCTCATACAACTGCAAGCCAGAAGGACAGCTGTGGTGCCTGGTTTAGGACTCTTGGTTCCTGTTAACAACAGATACAAGTGAAATATTTATTATCACAAACTAAACAATGCAATATTTGCTGCTAAAATGAAAACTGAATCCATGGCTGTTTTTGCTCGGTCTGGATTTTTAATCTCTGCCTACTTGCAACAAAAATATAATCATTGCCCTTTCCAAAAAGCAACAAATAAAATGTACAATGTATTAAACTACCTTAACTTAACTCCCTGGAATATGTGTCAAATTGTATTAAAATGTGAGAATTTTGGATTTTTTTGTTAATTCAAAGATTTTTCATCCATGATATCCACAAAACGGTAAACACTTTTTGACACGAGTCAAATGATGCCGATGAATCAGTACCTGCAATAGCTATTTCTTATTATTATTTTTGTTTTGTTTTCTTGTTTGTTTTTTTTGGGGGGGAGGGGAAGAAATTGTCAGCATGATAGCATTCATTTGTACATAAGCATATAACTTAGTAGTGGGTTTATGCTTCATTTGAAAGCCTGTTAACGTAATTTTACATGTGAAGAAAAAACTTAACTACTAATATGTAATAATGTGACAACATAATTACGTACCTGTGATGTATAGCCCTGTCCATCGCCCAAATTCTGAAGTATTGACCGTATCCACTTCAAAGTCCAATAAATTACCCGGTTCCTAAAGATTTTTTTAAAAGAGAGAAAGTAAACTCATTTAAGACAGAAGTTTTGTTTGAACAGATCTGATTTGAGTCTATCTCTTTTAACTCCACCCTTCAGAATTCAGATGTCACTGAACACACAATCCTAACTCTGCCTCTTGTGTCAGTAATCTCGGATGTGTACATGTAGGAATTGGATTTCGGCAAAACGAGCAGCAGATAGGTCTACTGTTCTAGATGCAGCTTACTATGTAGGATAGCTTTTAAACTGAACAAATCGTTTTTTCCGTACGTGTATGCTTACACCGGTAACACGTATGTTTGCATGTACAAGTTACAAATCTCAACCTCTCTAATAACTCAAGCTCTGTCTCACTACTGCATTCGGAACTCTAGGTGACGCAACAGTGAGTTGGTCTAGGACTTCAGACCATGCAAAGCCCAGCGACCGGATTCCCCTATCCACAATGCATGTGTTCAGCGCAATCTGGAGCCTTGCGCAAGTTTATTGTACTCCCTCCCGAGTTCTTATCCCTATGAATGGATTTCATTTAAAGGGAATTTAGCTCAGGAGGGAGTACAATAAACCTGCGCAAGACTCCAGATTGCGCTGGCTCTTCCCAAACGTGGCGATTGTGTATTGACTGTAGTGTAGGGCCCCTCTTTAGCTTGATCAAATTGGAGTCAAGGTTTTTTTTTCTCATTCCAAAATGATTTTTTCAACCTAAAGGAGACTTATCTTACTTCTATTGACATCGTTTTGGGGATTTTTGAACAGTTTATTGGGGTAAAAAATGCAATTTTCTTCGCGCTTTACGGCAGTTGCCATGTGAATCAAAGCGGTTTTGCGTGTTTACTGTGCGTCGCGGTGGTCGCCATCTTTATTTTGGCGTTGCATTTTGTCGTCTTCATCGTCGCTTTACCCCAAAATTTTCCTCAAAAACTAGAACCCTGCCCTTTCTACGGCATACCTGTTGGTTTGTAATGTCGCTGACTAGTTTGGCAATTCCAATAACCTAAAAGTAAATTTTTTCCCCCTATATAGCATGTATAAATAGGGAACAGGGCCCTACACTTAACACAAAATAGTAGTAACTATTAGTACTAACAGTTACACAATCGCCATCATGATGAAGTTGATGAACTTAACTTAAGTCCTTGAACAAAAACAACCGAGTTGTATCCCAAAATTACTTTCACTGAAATTTCGCTTTGCCTGGCTCAGCTCCGCTGGCCCCAAGTTGTCCCATCTCCGTCAGAATCATTTATGTTGGCACACAAGGTGAAAATAAAAGCGAGATGCCGCACAACGGCCGTACTATTCTACCACACCACTGAGTGACACTGTTCTTTTTCGTTTCCAAGATGGCGATTCGCTGAAAGTTTTTCACACTGACGTCATCAAGCCCGTGTGCAGCCCCACTTCGTTAGGCTAGATAAGGCTTCGGATTTTGACCCAAAACGGAGCCTCAGGCTTCATCGCCTAGCCCAAGCTCGTCATTTCGTATGAGGCTTTAAAATGGCAGCCGCAAAAACGTAGCCCAAGCCTAGCCTCTAGCTTCGTTTCGTAAAGTGCCTGGGTATCTTTTTGTACAGCGCCCGATGAAACGCTATGACGTCATTATTTTGGACCATGGGGAAGGGCGCCCCTAGCGTTTGATAAACGCGTGCTTGCGGCTTCAGTGAATCCATACGAGAAGTACAGCATCGGGTGTAAATGCAAGCGGGATTTTCATTGATGAAAAAATAAAAAATTCAAACAGTTACAAAATGAAGAAATGAAGAGACAAATACAGGAATAAGTGAATGAATAATTAATATCACGGAGGTCGTCGTCGTGGCAGCCGGTCGATGGCGACCAGGACAGGCGGCGGGATCGCCCCCCCCCCCCCCCCTCTCCCCTCCCCTCTCCCTCCCCTCTCCCCCTCTCCTCTCCCCCTCTCCTCTCCCCCTCTCCTCTCCCCCTCTCCCCCCCCCCTCTCCCCTCTCCCCCCTCTCCCCTCTCCCCTCTCCCCTCTCCCCCCTCTCCCCTCTCCCCCCTCTCCCCCCCCCTCTCCCCCCTCCCCCCACGGAAAATGTCGCAAAGGGCACTGATACGGGCGGCCATCGGCGCGGGCAGGGCGCCGGCGCTCAGCCGTAATCTACCGGATGGTAGCTTCGCACCACCGACCTCTCGACCGAGCGCGTGTACCAACGGTCCGAATCAACGGCGAGATAGTAAAACTCTCCGCAGCGAGATAGTAACTCGCCGCGGCGGCGAGATAGTAACTCGCCGCGGCGGAGCCATATAAGGGACAACTCTTTATATGGCTCCTCGAAAGAGTGCACATTTCACTTTTTTGGAGTGGTTTGAGAAGGGATTCACTCTTTTGGAGAGTGAATTTTCACTCTTTTACGTTAAGAGAGCACTTTTGGTAGTTCCGCATTAAGAAAAAGGGCAGCAGCCGGCCGCGGCATCGGCGCTGCTTTCCCCTCTCCCCCAACTTTGAAAGTGTTCCGCCGCGCCTGCAAATGACTATACCTCTGTTTACTTTGTGGTTTTGGAGCTGAAACAAACATTATCAACCTAATCTGACACAAGACTGGCCCGAGTCGTGATCATGGTGACTTACTTTATTTCTGCTTTCTCAAACAAACCAAGGCGTTCTAGTTGTTCTAGCTCCTCCATGATCTCGTCTATATTCCCATAAACAAATTCTGCCATTTTTGCTGACGTTAATACAAGCTTTAGTAGGCCTACGCACTAAACGCCACGTTTCCAGTCGTTCAACAGTCCGGCCAATTCGAATGGTATACACGTGTAAAATGAAAACTTTTTTAATGCAGCCAAAAAAATGCAGCCTATTCCAAGTCTTTAATCCCTTATCACCTACGTAGGAATATGTATGTAGTGAAGTCGTCAAGTGTGGTACCAGCCTACAGGTCATAGGTCAATCATGTTTGCGTCTCGGCTCTCAAAACTTTGCAGAAGCACTCTGAAATTCCTCAAAATTGGTAAGATTGGGATCTTAACATTCATAAAACAAATTTCAATTATAAACAGTAAAATGGTCCATCGTTTTCATCTTTTTCATTTTGTTTGTCATCTCATATAAAAAAGTGTGCACATAGGCTTGTCCGCGCTGCTTCTCGCCGACTTTTTCCTGAAGAGTACAACGTAGTCGTAGGTTCGCAGTACGTGTCTATCGGTACGAGGCCGGCTGCGCGCATGACTCATTTTGCTTTGTTAAACAGTCTTCTGGAAGCTGTGTAGTGCATTTAACTTCTGATGATGGGGAAACAATGGCAAAATGAGTGACCAAAATCCCTACCCTGGGGCTTGAAAAATTATTGTTTTCGCAGGACTCAGTCATAAATATTTGCTTTAGGTTTGTATGGCATACTCTAGCAGCTGAAGCAACTAGCCCCACTAGTGTGGCTGTCGGATTTGACATCGGGCTTTATACAACACCTGAATAAATCCCAGCCATCCGATTGGTGGATCGTCGATCACGTGCATTGAATTATTCGACCCATCACACGACGCGAACCGCCCAAAACGTTCTATCACATGGTTCTATCAAACGGTGCGCGCGCATTGATAGAACCAAAAGAACTTCCCTAATTTCACGGTCACATTGGTAGCGCTACAACAGGGCTGTCATTCACATCACACAACATGGCGGCCGAGTTTCCCGAACTGCTGCGGTTTGTTCTCCTAACAGACAACGAAATATTGGAACTCGTAGGCGATGCTGACGCTCCAAACACAAAGAGACAATCAAATATGCAGTGAAACGATTAGATGAATTTGCAAGACACGCAGAACAACAATTGAAGCTTTAACTGATTCGAAACTCGCGGTTTTATGCGGGACTGAGAAGGTAAACGGCACGTTGTAACTTTACACAAAGAAATCCATGCATGCAATCTGTCGGATTTATTCAGGCGTTGTATAAAACAAATAATGAATGTTTCACATTCGTGCAATGGTAAGAATAATTTCATTCGGTGACAGATGAAATGTCCCATAACATGCCATCTGTCACCCCATGAAATTATTCTTACCATCGCACTCATAAACATTGATTATTTGTATAATGTCAAATCCGACAGCCACACTAGTGGGGCTACTATTTATGCAACTGTTTCCTGCGAAACCAATCCGAGGATTGTCATGTCAAATCTGTCACACCAGGGGTCCGATTTTCCCCTCGTCTCAGTGGACCACAGTGAAGTTTTCCAGAAGTCTGGTAGTAGGAAATCACTCTCAAACTCAAAGGATCAGATATCCAAAATCGAAAGAGATTTATTACATTAATTATAGAGAACCTATAGCTATTAAATGTATTAAACAAAACAAAAGTTACTATGTACAAATTAATTCAAGTGAATCATACCACTCAACAGATGCTCAAAGGCATCAGACGTATTCGACACCATTTTCAAGAACCCATGCATCCTAAACAGTCAATGTTAAGACCGTTTTTATGACCTGCTTATAGTTCACGACTGACAATTAATGGTGGCCACTTTCAGTGCAGGTCATACACAAGACGTCTGGCCTGTTGACAGTCCCGCTATAAGGGGTCGTCCATAAAGTACGTACACACGAAGGGAGGGGGGGGGGGTTGTTGACATTGCATACACCACGCGTACAGGGGGAGGTCCAAGCCAATGCGTACCGTACGCAAACCGAAAATTTGCTTTTAATGAATTGTCATGAAATCAATGTACTATCTCATATAAATGACTAACAGGACCAGCTTTTGTGCATCGAAACCAGTTATAATACAATACCCTTCACCCCAACCAAAAGTAAATTTATCGTCCCAGTGCCACCGTACCGCCAGCCAACTCCGGCCTATTTTTAGACCGCAACAAAGACTGCTTTATAGACAGGACACCTGCATTGTACACCAGAAACGTACAGGTATACCATGGATGGAGAAATCTTTCTCCATGGGTGTACTTGTATCAATTTCACCCGCGTGACGGGCGCGTGCTGTCCAAAATCGCTCATGTACTGGAGGTAAACAAAAACCAAAAAAAGATATACATGTACGTCTGCCTCGTATATCATCTGCCTCTTGTTCAAACATATTTTCGTGAAAGTGTTATTCACTATCTCAAGTCATATTCAGGATCAAAATCAGGATTTTTTTTCTCCCCTTTTTTGGTTCATGTCATCATTGACTGCTGTTTTGGTTTAAAATATCACTGTTCAATCATCTCCAGGTCCGTTAATATAATGTTTGCATTTTTTTTCCAGTCAACATTTTGTGATTTATATCGGTCTTTGGATGCGACATGCGAATCATACTACTACAGCAAGGTGTACTGACGTTTAATGATGCTAGAATAGGGTAGTCTGAGAAGTCAAAAAGAGATGTGGAATGCGTATGCGTACAGGGGGGGGGGGGGGGGGGGGGAGGGGTTGGAGCCACTGCGTATGCCATGCATACAGGGGGAGAGGGGGGGGGGGGGGGGGTCAAACAAGTTGGCATTTCGTGCGTACGTACTTCATGGACGGCCCCTACGGCGGCGAAACTCCTCACTCAGAGGAAATTGGTGGGTGACCTCACAGGGATTGAAATGGAGCGTTCTGATGTTTGTTTCGTCCAGACAGGACTCGGTGTGCCCTCAGAACTTAGAAGACTCCTCCCGATTCTTCTGGCAGACCTCAGTCTTGAGCAGTAACTTGTTCGCACAGAACAAACTGGTTCACTTAGAACCGAAGAAGTCTATTCCCAACTTAGGGGAAAACCCTTCAAAGAAAATAAGTTAAATACTTCCAACTAAAAATTGTCCAATGAATTCAATCAGATTTGGATATATTTCCCACAAATACATGCAACATCAAAGGGTACATTCAACAGGCAAATCTTTAACAAAATCTATTTATGTAAAGAATGCCTTTTAAACAGAATAAGACATTAATGAAAGCAAATATCACTTGATTGAAATCAACTTACAGTTTTGAAAACTGGCTCTGGCTTGAGGGCCGCACCCTATGTACAATACACATAGTATATGTACCATACCACACAGGATGACTACCCATGCATACACCACACAGGCTGAGATGGTAGTGCCTACCAGCCCACAAACCAGGCTAGTGCCTTGAAAGCCAAAAGTCACTCAAGCATTTGTTCGTTTACATAAATTTACATATGACTGCTCTCTGCACGGTTTCTTTCAATGGCTTACTACATTTTGTACAGTGCTGGGGGAGATTAAATAGCAATAACAAAATCCTCAATCTTGAAATTACTCCTGGATTTGAGAAACCAATTATAAATACAACCACTGTAACAGAATTTATAAATTAATCACCTCTTGTGACAATCTGAAGTACGATGTACAACAGCCGCCGGGTCCGCTGGATTTATATGGGCAATGTTGTTACCGTACTTCAGATTTCACATGAATAATCATGACTTATCCGACCCGCACCTAACCCGGCCCCATGCATGCTGCGATACCAAACAGCCGCTTTGTGCATGTCGTGTGTGTCAAATCGCTTCAGTACGGAACAGAGATTTTTTTCACCTTTTTTTGGAAAATTTGAACCAATTCTAGTGATCTTTTGCTTGGTGCACACAAGGTGAGGATGTAAGTAAGTAACCGACTGATTTTTGGGGAAACTTTGCAGCGGTTTTTGTGCGCACGGTGCATGAAAATTACGTTCTTATTCTTGCTGTAGTACCTATTGGAAAATTGGGATTCTTTCTATGGGGCTCTGGTAGGAGCCCCATAAAGTAGTTCTAGGGGTGGGTGGGTGCTGTTAACGAAAATTAAAGGGTGTGCTATATGACATGTCCTAGTGTTGCTGATGGCCAAGAAAAAGTTTGAGACCTACCATTACTCTGCTAGGCGAAGTTAATATCAAGATTTCTCTCACAGTAGCTTGAAAATTCCAGCTCTAGGCTCATGACATGTGAGATGGCGAATCTCGCATGTCATGAGCCTATAGCTGGAATTTTCAAGCTACTCTCACAGTTGATTTGTCAGGACTTTTCAAATAAAAATGTGTTTTCATTGTAACTTTCCCGTCTGATGACATCATCAATCTGAAACCTGACATGTTATCTGCACATTTTATGTATTCAATTTTGTGTATTCAATGATTTCTGCAAATGTTTCCACAATGGCATCAACTGTAAATTCATTGTTTACATTTTTCAACCTGCCGCTACCTGTGCTGCATAAAATGACATTTTTTTTTTTTTTTATGAAAATAAATGAAACTGTTGCAAAACTGCTTGGCCTGAAATATACAAACCAAACAAATTTAGCTGGCCTTACATTTCAAACTTAAAGGTAGTGTACACGATTGGTAATCCTCCAATTTTTTGTTTACTTAATTATTACAAAATACCTTACTAGACTGTATTAAAGTTAATAGTAGTCTCAGTCATCCTGTGAAATGATGGCACCAGGTCTGCTGTCGTTGTCAAGAAAAGTGGAAATTTATATCATTTTCCAACGATTTCCAGCTTGAACTGACCGAAGCTTACACATAACTAAAACAGAGAAAATATGTCTTTCACCATAAAAAGAGTTAATTTCCAATGACAAACATGACCACTGGTTTCAGAGATTTAGGTGAAAATATGCTGATTGGTCACGACAACGACACATACAAATAAACAAGCTTTTTATGAGAAAAAAAATAGAAAACTAGCTCAGGAACCTTCACTCTAACAAATGTGCTATATTGCCTTATTTTGGCTTGTCAACGTGTTCAGGGTGAACCCTACCCAGGAAAGCAAAACGTATTCTGGTTCCCCGACTTGACAATTCCCCCGATTTTGTAATTGTAGGTTAGGTAACTTTCACCGACAAAAATGGCCCGAGATCATGACAAACTGCAGGCAGTGCAGCTATTTTTAGATGCTGCAATAATTCAAAAATAAGACTTTTCCCAAAAAGGTCAGGACAAAGAATCATGAAAATAAACAAGCTTTTCACGTGAACCACAGAAAAACTAGCTCGGAAACCTGCACTCTACCAACTGAGCTATATTACCTTATGTTGGAAATGCATGACGGCTTTAAAAAATGATACTGGGCACTTCATCTGATGTGATTTTTGCCACTGCTGGAAACATTTGGGATCAAGGGTCATTTTGTTGTTTAACTTAATCATTTTACTCCCGACCATTGCGAACGGTAACGATCGATAGTCAATAGAACGTATTCGTAAAATTTCGCACGTTTTCAGAAATTGGAGAAATTAATCCCGTTTTGGTCACGTGCCATTGGGGCTACCTGACTTAATATTCTTCACATATATTTCGGTTTGGAAAACGGACTATGCATAACGTCGTATAGCCAGGAATCATGCCGAAACTTTCTGATTCAAACTGGGAAGCAGTAATCAAAGTTTTCCTCAAAGGTCGTGACCACAGAATTATAAACACTATAAATACAACGTGTTCGTAAATTTCTTCTGAAAAACACTCCAAAAGGCCAGCCATGGTCTTGTGTTAAATCCGTTGAAACTGTTGACATCCATCAGCTTGCAAGCGACTTTGTTACGAGACATGGCACTTGCTTTCGCTCGCTTTCTGCTGCTGTTGTGTATGTTCAGTCTGCTGTTGAATCAAAGGAAAAACAAGTATTTGATACTTGAATTGAAACTTTCAGTTTCAAATCACAAGAACAATATTATAGAAAAGCATGTAGTACGAGGTGCGATCAAAACGTTCCGAGACTGCGGTCTATAATGAGCAAAAACCACACGTGATTTAAATCTGGCCGCCATCCCCTTCAAAGTAGTCACCTTGTGCAGCGATACACGCTTGGAACGCTCCCTGGAAATCCCATTCTGTAAGCGCTTTAAGCACCACCTGCGATTCGCGCTGGATCTACTCCAGTGTCAAAACAGTGACCCTTCAGCTTGAACGTCATTTTCGGGAACAGAAAGAAGTCGCTGGGAGTGGGGGGGGGGAGGGGGGGCGACGATTGTGTTGTTGCGGGCGAGAAGCTCATGTTTTCAATGCGCTCAGTGAGCGGGCGCGTTGTCATGTTGGAGCACCCAATTGCCAGCGCACCACAGTTCAGGCTGTTTGGTCGACGATTGTGTTGTTGAGGGCAATGATTGTGTTGTTCCGGGCGAGAAACTCGCGCGTTGTCATGTTAGAGCACCCAATTGCCAGCGCGTCACATTTCAGGCTGTTTGCGCCAAATGTTCTCCCTCAGAACGGTGCAGTAGAACTCAGCGTTGACAGTCTGACCCTGGGGGAGGAATTCACTGTGCACAACCCCACGAATGTCGAAGAAAACGCTGAGCATGCTTTTGGTTGCGCTCCTGACCTGACGCGCCTTCTTCAGTCTTGGAGACTGCGGGCTCTTCTACTGCGAAGACTGCTTTTTCGACACTGGGTCGTAGTCATATACCCAACTCTCGTCACTGCTGAACAGTCTCGGGACTTTGTGATTGCACCTCGTATATTGACCATGTTACAAATGAGGGTAAGCCTGCATGTAAACTCAGGCATTTGGTTCACCTGGAGTACAAAGCTCTGCCTGGATGGCCTGTATATCAGCTACGGTATTGGGGCAATACGTAACAATACCTGAACAATAGACGGCTAACACCTTGACCGTCTATTGCATAGTGACATCTAGGGCTGTTCATTTTCGAACAATTTAGTATTCGAATATTCGAAACTGGGTTTGACCGAATATTCGATACTCGCCGATCAAGTTTTTCAGTGCATGCCACAACGGTAAAAAAACATTGCACGTAAAAGCACGCCGGTGTTTTACGTATATCGATTGATATTATGGACCGTTCAAACGGCATTTTTTTGCATGCCCCTGTTGTATCAAGGATTTTACAGACAGGAACAATAAACCTCCGTCCACAAAAAATTGACAAAAATGCAGCATTTCACACTGCTAAGCGCCGTAACTTTTCTATTAAAATAGCATCAGAGTCATATCTGTACGTGCATATATCTTTTCGAATATTCGAACTGGCAAAATGGTATTCGAATATTCGGTATATTCGGGACAGCCCTACATGTTTTAAGGAACTGCAATGCTTGTGTTTTTCGCTGTCCATACATGATCTATATACTAACAGAAAGAGCTTGTTCGGATCTTTCCAATGGTGCAATCAAATTCATGTGTCACAATTACAAAGGGTGTGGTTCCATTGTTGTTGGGGCTGCTCAGTACACTGCTGACAAGGCAGTAGGGCTGTCCCGAATATACCGAATATTTGATATTCGATCGTCAAGCGAATATTCGAATACCATTTTGCCAGTTCGAATAGATATACATGTATATGCACGTACAGATACGACTCTGATGCTATTTTAATAGAAAAGTTACGGCACTTAGCAGTGTCAAATGCCGCATTTTTGTCAATCGTAACTTTTTGTGGACGGAGGTTTATTGTTCCTGTCCGTAAAACCCTTGATACAACAGAGGGCATGCAAAAAAATGCTGTTGGAACAGTCCATAGTATCAATCGCCATATGTAAAACGCCGGCATGCTTTTACGTGCAATGTTTTTTTTACTGGTGCGGCATGCACTGAAAAACTTGATCAGCGAGTATCAAATATTTGGTCAAATAATAATAATAATAATAATAATAATTTATAGAGCGCAAATTCCATAATTATGTTCAAATGCGCTTACCAATTAAATAAATAAAACTTACGTTATACAATTATAATACAATTAAATTAATTACATGTAGAACAGTTATACATTACACAATTACAATACAATAACACAAGCCATTGAATTCAGCCCAAAATACTACTACTTTCCAAAGGCAGCTCTGAATAAATGTGTTTTTACTTGAATCTTAAAAGATGCCAGTGACGAAATTTGACGGATCGTCACTGGCAACGAATTCCACAAAGAAGGAGCTGCTATACAAAAAGCCCGTCGTCCGAAAGTATTCATTACCCTCCCTTTGGGATAGTCTAATAATATGGTGTTATTTGATCTCAATGAATAATTCGAATTAGCTTTGATACATAATAAGTCACTAAGATACTGCGGTGCCATACCATGAAGAGCTTTAAATGTCAAAAGCAGTATTTTAAATTGAATCCTGAAAGAAACAGGTAACCAATGTAACTGGTATAATATGGGTGTAAGTGTGATTCCAAGTTTCGAATATTCGAATACTAAACTATTCGAATACTAAACTATTCGAAAATGAACAGCCCTACAAGGCAGTCTCAGGTTAGGGTTTGTTTGCAGGCGACGATGAGTTTTTCCTTGAAATTTTACTTGAGTGTGTCATTATCATGTAGCATGGGGAGGGGGGGGGGAGGGTTTCAGTTCATTGATAATCTGTTGATGGGATAACCCGTTGTTATATTTTTTTCTATTCAAAAACCTAATGTACATGCAAGTTTAATAAATAACATTTTGTAAACCCAGTTTTCAGGGCATATCTCTGAAAATGGTGGGAAATGGAAATATTTGTACCCGTTGTCTTCGCTGTTCCTCCTGTTCACTCTCCTGTAATGCTCGAGCTAATGCAAGATCTACTGCTTCTTGATCCTGTTGTCGTGCAGCGCTTTGATCAACATTCGTTTGCTGCTCAGTTAATGACATCTGGATTGCACGACTCATCGCTTCATCTTCAGACTGTGGAATTAAGAATGGAATTGAGGACTATTGACTGACCCCAAATTTCTGCTCAAAATTTGCCCCTCAAGTTCACTGCTAGTAGGCTTGGGCGGTATCGAATTCCAGGAGTCCGCGGTTTACATTTCAAAAATACCGCGGTATTCACTAAAACCGGGTATTATTTAAATTGGGGTATTACTTACGTCATCGAAAAAAAAACGCCACAGAGCACGCACATCTGCAACAGTATTATGCCAGCGTGAAGGCTGTTATCAACTTGCAAAAACTCCTATGCTTTAGTGACAATATTAATCTATTTGTTTGCAAAAATATATCAACGTGATTGATTATAACAAAAGCTGACTTTTTTGTAGTACATGTACTTATTGTTCTTTGTAACATCATTTGTTAAAAAAATACCGATCGTCAGCGACCTTGCCAATCGTGCATATCATGCCTCGCGCATTCACGTACGTATGCACAGCGAACATGTGCTTTGCGGTTGTTACCCTGCAGCAACAGTGATTCACGTCAAGTGCCAGCCCCCGGTCACTAGCGACTCCAACACTGCGTGTGCAACAACAGCAACCGGCACTGTGGTCCGCAAGCCCACTGCCGCTGCGCGCTGTACGAACAACTTTCGCCAGCAGCCGCCACATTACCTCTCTTGTGGCACATATCCACACGTCCTACGGCCTCCATGGCGTAGACTACTACTACTGCGGTCGCGCCTGCTTACATGTACATCATGCTTGTACCAGTTTTACGTACATTCGCGTATCGCGTGGAGTAAAAAGATGGTGGACGGTGCCGTCAACTTGAGCAGCTAATGCAAGTTCAGATTTGTATACATCAGTGGGCAATCCCCCAGGGAGTGAATTATTTCAGAAATATTTTTGTTCTCGTGCCAGCACTACAAGTTCACAACACAGTTTACAGAGTAACGGCTTGGCTGGTAGAGACAATCACGAAGTGTCAACTTACAATCAGACCAGAAGCTGGCAAGAATCGAGGTGGCTCCAAACCATGAATGAGATGTGACCCGAACGTCTTTTTAGATGGCCAATCAGACGGTTTTAAAATGACGTACGGCACACCCACAAAAGTTAACTGCAAATGCGGCGGTGTAAGCAAAACTTTTCTGGTAGAATGGCAGCCGCTGGAGTATCGGGTTACCAAATCGAGCTCCACAATTAGGTCTTATCTTTCCACTGCAAGGCAGACATAACACTGGATGATTGTAGAATGGAGTCAATTGTGAATGCGGTTATTAGGGGGAATACCGCAGTATTGAAATTCCAAACCGAGTTCGCCGGTATTTCGGTATTTATGGATCGTCAGGCGGTATTGTCCGGTATTGTCCGGTATTAAAGAAAAAACGTCACTATACGGTAATACCGAAATACCGCCCAAGCCTAACTACTAGTGGGTTTGACAAAATGACATGAACCAAATAACCATGTACATTTGAATAATCTTGACATTCAAATGCTGATGTATTAAAGAGCATTCATGACTGAGCAGGGAAAATTGAAAAATTTTCCCCCAAGGCAAGGAATTAGCTTCTTATCTGATTAATCTGTTTACATGAGGCATTGCAATGCAAACAAAGTGTTACTTTATCAACATTAGTGAACAAAAATTGCTCCTGTGCAGCTCCCATGAATTGGGGGAGAAAATTTCAACTACAAAAATCTAATAGAGTGAGTACGTCCTAACAATGGTATTTCATTGATCTCATTGAATTTTGATCGTTCATTTCTTACGAAATCTCCATCCAAAGGCAGTTTTATTATAACTATTAGTAAATGGGTACAACTTAAGCTCTGTACTGATCAATAAATATGGGAGGCAGGGAAGGGACCCCGGACAGTGATTTGTAAACACATCCCCTGAACAAATCTCAGAACATCAGCATCTGCACCCCAAAATACTGAATCAAATTTATAATTCCAAAAGTCTAACACATGAAGATAATTGAATTTTTTATTAACCATTGGAATACCATATAAATCATTACTTAAGTCAATGAGATTTGGTGATCAACAAGGGGGCAATAACAAAAAATTGAACCAAAAATTAATGATAAATGACATACCAAACCAGCCTGCAAGCGTGCTGTAGAATTATAAAGTGGTTTATGTTGATTCTTTCTGGCCATTTGCTGTTTGTCACCGAGTTGTTCTTTTCTGTGTCTGTTAACAAGAATAAAACATTGGTATTAACAGTACGACAGTTTATAGGATCATTTGCAGCTGTATACCACCCCACCCCCCCCCCCCCCCAAAAAAAAAATTACGATCAATTTCGTTACTGAATATACTTCACTTGAAGATGGTAATGAAACTAAACTTCCTGTTAACCCCTTGAGTACGTTTTTTTATGGGAGACGTCGGGGTGTCGCAGCAGCTCTGGCAGCCAAGCGAAACGGCCACAATGTGCTTGTGCAGCCAAGCGTAACATACACAATAATCCAACAATGGATTGAAACTGCACAAACAGCGGCCAATGGCGTCATCAGCTTGGTGGCAAAGGGTTAAAGTTTTGGGTTTGTTTGGAATGTCGTTATTGCTTGTGATGCCCCATGTGCAAAGTTTAGTAAAACGGTGATTGTTGAATTGTAATTGGGTCGAAGTGAGCCAAATAGGCATCACACTGCACTGCTTAATCACGGTGCACTACAGTCATACACTGAAATCAACAAAATGTATACATGTGGTATACGTCTGTGATGGGACCAAGAAAGATGAAGAAATGTGTTGGCTCCTGGGTCGAACTCACATCACACCTAAATGTAGAAGCAATGTCTGCCTTTTTTTAATAAGAGCCATTTCATGTAAATATTTAATATAAGTGTCCACGATCAAAAAATATATATTTTTTTTATATTCTGTGGTAGGCTTGGGCGATTCCACGCCAGAATCGATAAGAATCGATTCCAAACTCGGAATTGGAATCGCGATTCCACTTTTTTGAGGAATCGATTCTCTGATGTGGCCGATTCCAGTTCCCCGAGCGTCGATTCCATATGCATGCAAAATAGCCTACAGATGCGATCCCGTGATTCAATTCCAAAGGACAGCATCCTTGTTCAAAATCTGAAAAATAGTTAAAGTGCATTTTTGATGCATCTCGCTTGTAATGCGATTATTGAAATCGGTCCTAGAACGCATCTTTGCCGAGATCAATCTGATGCCTGGGACTTGTTTCAACTCCTAAGATAAGATAAGTTTTGTGAAATTGTGACCCGCTCTGAAAAAAGGTATATTATGTCGCAAAATATGAAAATTGAGTTTTAAGTATGTTTGGAAAGCCTGCAATGTAAGCTTTCATTTGGTACATGATAGAGCTCCAAAGCCCTTTCCGTTCTGGAGATATCGCACTTTTGCATATGAATTAGTTCTATGCGGTTCAAATTGCACAACAGAGAAAACAGGCTGTGAAATATGTAGTTCTAATACAATGCAATGGAACAATGCACTCTAAAAAGGTTATTTTTTCACTTTATTCACTGAAATCAACATTGTTGTGCACCAAACCTGAAACTTTAGATTTAAGATATCATGAAAGACAAAAAACTAAAAAATGAATTTTTATGAAAAATGTCATCCTCTTGGGTTGAAAGGGCCATTACACGTAAATGCATAGCGCGACTTATATCACCTTTTTCTGGAGCGGGTCACAATTGGCTGTTGGACATGCAAGCTTCATATACACAGGTACGAACAACACTACATCGTTACCTTGTCCCCATCCACCGTCAAATTGATCAAGTGGGTAGAAGCACAAAAGACGAACCAAAAAAACAAAAAAATAGTACTATGACATATGATACTCACTGCTCGATCTCTAAACGATGAACTTGATGAACATGTATATTGATGCACATAGCTGTAACAAAAAACCTTGGGCGTATTTCAGTAATGTTTTGCGATTATCGCAAATGCCCAAATTGGTCGCTAAACTCAAAACCTATCGCAACTTAGCGATGAATTTTGAAGAACGATTTCACTAATACTTGCGAGGAATTTGTTCATCGCAAATAATCAAGTTAGCGCTTGATATTTTGCGATGCGTTATTAGTGTCCGCAAAGTCTATTTTTCATCGCAAAAAAAAATTTCCCAATTTTTATTTACTTAAAGTTGGATGACGTTTTGTAAATATGGCGAGCTCTAGAGAGGGTGTTCCGAGATAAAACTAACCTATTTGATACTTACAGCGACAAGAAAATGCACAAGTATTATTGCTTATTATCGGTTAGATACATGTATGTTAGAGCCATATTTTAGGCCACAGACTTTTGAGAAGTCAAGCGATTGACGCAACAACCAAGTGTTTGACTGTAGCTCTGCGTTTTTTTTGCGACTGGATGTGTCTTATACCACAACCTCGGAACATCACGGTATTTCCGAGGCAAGTACCTGTCGGATCATTCACAGGGTGGTACAAGTCCTTGTTGGCATGAGAGACTGAAAACATTTGCTCAGCAAAAAATCAGCTTTGTAATGACATAAAAGCCTATTTGGAAAATTACCGGAACTATAGGGGCTGTGAAGTGCTGGGAAACACATTCACATAAAAAAATCAAAAATGCAATCAAAACTAAGTTTCTTTTTAGTTCGTTTCTTTCGCGGGAAAAATTATGAATGAGTGTTTTGCATACGTGTTGCATACTAGTGACGTACACGCGTGGGCGAATCGCAAGCTCGCTTGTGGTTTCGGGTTACATCCATCATTGATCCTATTATAATGGAGATCAATGGGTTCCCTACATGTTGCAGGAATCCAGTTTTGGCAAACTTCGCATGCTCGAACCACATTCCCACGGGTATTCTGTGTGAATCAGCCTCGTACAATACATTTCTTTTTTTATTTCGTTATCGCAACAGCGATGGATTTAGTGAAACGAAAAAAACGACCCTCCACTATAGAGATTACACAAGGCTATACCACTACAAAACATGCAAAATCCTCAAAATGTTTATAGGAAACTTACGCATATCTTGGAACTGCCTGACCACTTTGCTGAAAGCCATTACAATCATGATCTACAGTATGTCGATGACGGAGACAAAAGTTCCGATGACAGGAAGTGCACAATACTGGAACAAGCTGAAAGTAAAAAAAACAACTTAAATGACTACCAAGAGCCTTCAAATGGGCCTTTAGTCAAGGTGCTGATAAGCCTGATGAGTGGACAATATCCCACCAATGATGGTCAGACCAGCAAGGTAATTCCGGAGGTCGCAGGTTCGAATCCCGCTCCTGCCAGTTTCCTCTGTTCACTTTGAAAATGTATTCAAATTTACCTAGTCAGTTTCCCTTGTGGATTGTTTGACGAATTATAAGTTCAAAGTCGTATCTTCATTGAGTGATCCCCACAATGTCGCTTCCCGGGTTGTATCGTAAAATTGGGTGCGATCCCTGGCTATACGGCATTCTGGGTTCTGACTAGCGCCCACCCGAACAAAGATACTGACAATTTGGGAGACCGCCAACATAGGGCAAGATAGCGTAGTTGGTAGAGTGGCGTAGCTGCAGGGGGAGGGGAAGGGAGGGGGGCATGCCCCCCCCCGTAAAAAATCGTCAAAATCGTGAAAATTTTGCAGAAAAGAATAGTATTATAAAGAAAAAACAGAGCACCCCCTTCCAACAACCACTTTCCCCCCTATGGAGACAGCTATGGCTACACTGCTGCAATTCTGTAACAATAGGTAGCAAATATATTAGCCTCGAAGGTGGCCGCTACGCAAAAGGTCTATTGAACCCAAAGTGTGATTAATTAATAAAGACTTGTTAAAATTGCCAGTGTTATTATTTTGCTATGTTAAAAACTTTGCAGCCAAGTTTGTAGAAGAATTGAAAAAAAGAAGAAACTTTCTTAGAGACAGTGAAAATCCGCTCGGAAATTTTGCATTTTCCGTTCCGCAATTTTGTAAATTCCGTTTTTCTGGAATTTGAAGCCTTTTGAATAGAATTACCTCCCCGATGACTAAAAAATGGGTAAAATCACTAACCTGAAAGCGTCCCCATGGCATTGCACATACATGATTATGAGTTGTCTGGTGTAGTCGCCCAATCATTACATGATAAGTGTACGTCCCTCCCCAAAAGAAATATCCAGAAGTGAACATTTAATAAAGAACCCAAAACGTTATAAACCTGACAATCCGACTGATTCTGCATGATTTTGGACGGGAAGTTCTCAATTTTGACGAGCCTAGCAGGCATTTTCTTCGCAGCTTGAAATGTTTAACAGGAGTAGCACGTACACGCATGCAAATCACATCCAGTAACAGGAGGTTTCACCCCTATGTTGGCTTGGCATGATTGGGCCACGAATCCGACTGCCGGTTCATTGCGCCTGTTCCCACATCAAGATATTCTTTCTGCCGCAGGATACCAGCGGAATAGAATGAAATCGGGTCAGGCCCCAAGTGCGTGACTAGCCCAAATTCTAAATGAGTTGTGTACACACATGTACATGTACGTAATCGGCTGGAGTTTTAATACGTTGCGTGATGAACGGTATGCTGCCTCGTCATTTTAACGTGATTCTTATGTTATTTAAACAGCTTATCGGTACATTTTTATAATATTTAATTGAATTTAATATCATTCTCATTCAATCTTATTTTGAAATGCGTTTTCCGTTTTTTTTCGTTCAAAATCTTCAATTCCGTTTTTGACACTTGATTCCGTAATTCCATCCGTGATTCTCTACTTTCTCCAACTGGTACTGTGTGTGTGACACATGACATCCATTTTTTTTTTGTAAATAAACGACACTCCCGTATAAAGCATTTTTGAGTTGGCTTTAGATCCCCCTGAAATGTTGATATAGTCAAAGTAGTTTTCCCCCTTTTTTTCTTAAGGTCAAAGCCTAATTACAATGTATGCATTCCAACTGTAAAAATATTTACTAAAACATTGATAACATGTATACATATGACAGATTAAAGGAAATACATGTAAGGCAATCTCAAGTTTTGAAAACATTCACTGAAATGTAGTGTACACGATTGCTCATTGCTGCAATTTTCAGAAATGGGCGGACTTGGGGGTTAGTATTTTATAAGAAATATCGTTTCACTGACCTGTTCAAAGTTTTGCGTTATCGGATGGCAAAAAAACCGAGAGATAAACGACGTTCATTTTCAACCGTCGGGCGGCAGTTAACTGGATTTGTTACAGCGCCCTCTTGTAAAATAAACCTGATTCTTGTAAATGGATCGTTTTCAATTGGTCACATAACTACATGTACGCGGTTACAATCCGTCGCTTCGGTACACTATGCGACACACTTGTACTTTAATTGCAACCTTGTGCCCGTTTTCGGATTGTTAACCCATTTTAGACGCAACGTGGACTAACTACATTCGGTCAATAGAGGGAGGTACTATTTTTTCCGAAGATTGTTACGCGAACTATCGTTGGAAAAACGATATAAATTTCAACTTTTCTTGAAAACGACAGCACACCAGGTGCCATTATTTCACAGGATGATTGAGATTGCTATTAACTTATTATTTCGTAATAATTCAGTACAAAAAAATGGGAGGATTTCCAATCGTGTACACTACATTTAAGGATTAGATTGAGACCAGTTTAAATGTGGTTAGACCAGGCTTACCTCTTTCTGTTTGCAACCTTTTTGTGAACATTTATTGGAGAACACTCGCCTCTTTTCTTTAGCTGGATCAGACTGGCAGTCACTGTCAATATGCCGAGATACTCCAAAATCAGGTAACTCCCCTCGTTTTACAGGTATTGGTTTATTACACAGAGGGCAAACGGGCACTTGTATATCCTACATGTAAAACAAACGAAAACAAAAATTGGTTTGACATGCAGACCTGTATGCATGATTTTCGTTTGGACTTGCGGGTGGGGGGGGGGGGGATGCGTACCCAGTAGGCTTGGGCGGTATTTCGGTATTACTGTATAGTGACGTTTTTTTTTAATACCGGACAATACCGACTGACGATCCATAAATACCGGCGAACTCGGTTTGGAATTTCAATACCGCGGTATTCCCCCTAATGTTCAGAATGTTTGCATTTTAAAACCCTTTCGAAGATAAAGAAAAATAACCGCATTCACAATTGACTCCATTCTCCAATCATCCAGTGTTATGTCTGCCTTGCAGTGGAAAGATAAGACCTAAATGTGGAGCTCGACTTGGTAACCCGATACTCCAGTGGGTTGTTCAGCCAAAACACGCCCCTGTGTAATACATTGTTGGAACTTTCCATCCCAGACACTACACACCCAAAAAAGTTAACCGCAAAATGCGGCGGTGTAAGCAAAACTTCAAAGGCCTTTCTGGTAGAATGGCAGCAATTGTCTCTTTGGTTAATTGTTTTGGGGATTTGATTCATCATGCCTAATTTTTGCCCGATTATAACTGCCAAAAATAATTTGCGACGAGAAATTTTTTTTCGGGTCTTTGTAAAATGACTGCCGAAAAACACCCCCATGACTGAACGTCATGGACCGATGTCATGTACAAAATGTATTATGTGTGTGGTGTGTACGTGTATATTCGAAAGGTGCAAATACGAAGGGACTGTGCTGAATCTTGCAAATGCCGTACAGGGAAATTTAACAAAACATTCCCAAAAAGCGTAACAAATTCCCTTGTGCGCGCATAATACGTGATCTGTACTCACGCTTTTAATTCCCCCCATTACATGGTTTGTTGCGTGATGTGGGCCGGAGCATGCGATGCATATGCAGCGAGCCGTACGTCATTTTAAAACCATCTGATTGGCCATCTAAAAGACGCTCGGGTCACATCTCATTCATGGTTTGGAGCCACCTCGATTCTTGCCAGCTTCTGGTCTGATTGTAAGTTGACACTTTGTGATTGTCTCTACCAGCCAAGCCGTTACTCTGTAAACTGTGTTGTGAACTTTTAGTTCTGGCACGAGAACAAAAATAATTCTGAAATAATTTACTCCCTGGGGGATTGCCCACTGATGTATAAAAATCTGAACTTGCATTTATTTATTTATTACATTTCTTTACCCAGTGTGTGCCCAAACAGTTTAAAACTGGTTTCCATTGGGGCCCTGCATATTATTAGTTAAAACTGAATATTTACACATTCATACAAAATATTTAAACAAATACAATAATGTTTACACAAATAGATATATTTTCGGTTAACTTTTCAACTCTCTAGAAGCCTATTGCTGATTTACGGGATGGGCGAAAAACCCGCGAAAAAAAAACCTTTTAGGGTGAAAAACAAGGGGAAATTCCCATCCGGCTCCAAAGTATTTTGGCAACCAAGTTTATAACTCCGCAGATCAGCGTAAATGACAGAAATATCACTGATAGATGGCTTTACGTAGCTCCGATTTAAATGTACTTAAGGAGTTTATTGTTCTCATTTGTTCAGGCAGATTATTCCATATACTGGCACCACTCACAGCGAAACTTGTCACGTAGCATTCCTTTTTGGCGAAAGGAACTTTCAGTGCCATTTGGGTCGAGTGGTGTGAACAGATTTGTCATGTACAAAGGAGTCATTTTGTTCAGGCTTTTGAAAACAAAGATAGCCTTTTTGGACTGAACTCTTTCTTTAAAAGGAATCCAATTTAGTCTGGCAAACATATCAGCTGAGGGGGTGAGGGAGGTACATTTAAGGATTATCCGTGCAGCTCTTTTGAGACATTTGTTGAGGGTATTGTCGTGAGATATGTACCTTCCTCCCCACACCGTACAGCAATACTCTAAAGATGGCATAACTAAACTTACAAAGAGTGTGTGCAGGCTGCTTTGGGGAACGTAATCACGAATTTTGTTTAACACACCCAATTTTGGCTGCTCAAGTTGACGACACCATCCACCATCTTTCCACTCCACGCGATACGCGAACGTACGTAAAACTGATACGAGCATGATGTAAGCAGGCGCGACCGCAGTAGTCTACGCCATGGAGGCCGTAGGATGCGTGGATACCGGATATGTGCCATGAGAGAGGTAATGTGGCGGCTGCTGGCGACAGTTGTTCGTACAGCGCGCAGCGGCCATTGAGCAATACAAGTGGGCTTGCGGACCACAGCGCCTGGTGCTGTTGTTGCGCATGCAGTGTTGGGAGTCGCTAGTGACCGGGGGCTGGCACATGACGTGAATCACTGTTGCTGCAGGGTACCAACTGCAAAGCACATGTTCGCTGTGCATACGTACGTGAATGCGCGAGGCATATGCACGATTGCCAGGGTTGTTGACTATCGGTATCTTTTTAACAAATGTTACAAACAACAATAAGTACATGTACTACGAAAAGTCAGCTTTTGTTTTAATCAATCACGTTGATATATTTTTGCAAACAAATAGATTAATATTGTCACTAAAGCATAGGAGTTTTTGCAAGTTGATAACAGCCTTCGCGCTGGCATAATACTGTTGCAGATGTGCGTGCTCTGTGGGGTTTTTAAAAAAAATTATGACGTAAGTAATACCCCAATTTAAATAATACCTGGTTTTAGTGAATACCGCAGTATTTGTTAAATGTAAACCGCGGACTCCTGGAATTCGATACCGCCCAAGCCTAGTACAGTCGACTCTCGTTAATACGAGGTCCTCGGGACTTACGCAAATATCTCGTATTATCCGGGCTCTCGTCCTATCCGGGCTGCAGGTTTTTCCCTTTATTTTGTATAAATGTGATGCGTGGATAGGCCCCAAACACGATGTAAACGCCACGCACATCGCGTCGATAACATTGTATTGCTTTATATCGGTTACATGTATGAAAATGTTGCAAGCTGATTTTTAATAAAACAAGCAGTAATATTTATTAAAACAACACCGGAGCACAAGAACAAAACCTCTGGAGTTCGCTGACCGGGCGATTTGAGCTGCCAAGATCACTGCAAACCACTGCATTATTAGCTACACGCACGTAAGTATTTCCATCATACACAAAAATCTTGATGGGGCCGGGCTCTTGTTAGTTGGTAACCATCACGGAAACTAGCATAAGGCACAAAAGGGAGGAAACCACTGCATTTTTTTGTGGACAACAGAGGGCGTTTCTCGATCGTGGGGGGTCTTCATTAATGACTATTTTTTACGGTAAAATTTGAAATGTTGGGGTACGACTATTGGGGATTAAAAAGCTCTAAAATTAATTGATAATCCTGGGGGTTAATTAAATATTTTGAGTTACAAACGGGATTGATATAACTGAACAAAAGAGGGCGCCAAACATTTTGCTTTTCATGATTGCCTTGGCATGGTTGGGTTATTTTTTTTCCTGCTGGCTGGAAGGGGAACGAAAGCAAGTGCAGGCTACTGCTTTCACAGTTTACGCGTTCCGGCGGCATGAAAGCCGCCATAAAGAAACCCCTCAATAGCGGCACGGGAACCGCAATCGCCCATTGTCCACCTTTTAATAGCCCCCTCTAGCGGCACGTTCGAGACACAAACAGCTGATGTCTACAAGGAGTGAAAACCGCAGAGCCGGATTAGCGAGCATATGACTGCGCCATTATCATTGCGGCACGAGACACAAACAGGTGATGTGTATGTGTACGCGGAGTGAAAACCGCACTGCAGAATTAACGAACATTACAATTACTTATCAAATTGAATGGATTCGCTGATTGACAGGTTGTTTTCCAAAATGTTCGTGGAAAATAGATAACAATACATGCATTTGCGCTCAATCGGGCCGCAAAAAATGCTCGTCTTAGCCGAGTTCTTGCGTAAACAGACATGACATAGCTCGTATTAATGGAATTTTCTCCCATAAGAATGTGCACAATTCGGTCGGGACCAACGAAAATTCTCGTCTTAACCGGGTTCTCGTCTTAACCGAGCTCTTATTACCGAGAGTCGACTGTACCCAGCTTTTTTTAACCAGTCTTAGACAGAACAAAATATTTTGAAAAGTGGGGGTGGGGGGGGGGGTGGAGGATACTAGAGATGTAGTCGAGTCCATCACAAGTCTTTGCAAGTCCATCACAAGCCCTCCAGTCCTAATCCCAATCACAAGCTATTCAAATGAGCTTTGACAAAGGCATTCCTCTGTCATTGTTCATCCAGTTACTTTATGAAAGGACTTGCAGGGACTCGACCCCAACTCTGGAAGGATACTAGATTCCATTTGGGCAGAGATTACGAAGAAATAAATATATCTACAATGTAGACAATAAAACTTTAAAAAAAGAGCAAATACATGTAGATGGATCATGGTATGAAATTAAAATTCTCTTAAATTACTTAAGTTTTCCCGATTCTCTCAGGATTCAAATGAAAATATTTTGTCGTAACTTTTGAAGGTTTGCATGGAGGTTTGCGGTAACATTATGTGGAAATTCAATATCTTTTGAGTGACCGTTGGCTCTGAAAAGAACCATTGGCTCTGAAAAGAACCGGTGACTCACTGTTTTAAGCAATATTCAGAGGGGATTACTGCCATGAGCCCGGAAGAACTGGATGCTACATGTACATGTAGGGTATGCACTGAAAAATACCAATCTTGTGGTGGTACATGTATTGTGGCTGTTAGATCAGGTACATGTCAGTGACACGGTTCTTCACAACTCACTGATAATACCCTCATCTCCTTCATAAGCCTCACCTCCAGTTGGAATCAGGTCATCTCCTGATGACGAACAGAGCATACTGATTCAAATGTTGAGTCACTGGTCACCGGCTCTTTTCAGAACCAACAGTCACTCAAAAGAGAGATTGAATTTCCACAAGTGCTTTTCACCTGCTAAAAAAAAATCAGTCTTCAGTATTATAGTCAGGAAGTACAACTACGTACATGTAAACTTGAAGCCTTTAATTACACACACGTACCTTTTTGTAAGCAGCATCACATTGGTGGTTGGAATATTGAACGTGATCTTTGCTGCCAAAAGAAGAAATACAATAACAAGTTGTTAAGTGTGTTGCTCATTATTATGTTTATTTAGTACATGTACATGAAACAAATTTTATCCCATAAAGTTGCTATTACCCCATGCTAGAATCCCGTAGTTGTAGTAAAGATAACATACATGAATTATATACAGGGTGTCCCAGAAAAAAGGTAATTCTGACAATAAGGGTTAATTTGACAAAGATATGCATTTTATGGTCATTAATCATGTGTTACCATAAAGTAGGAGCAAAATGCTTTCCAGTAATACCTTGATTGCATTCCTCCGGTCTTGCATCACTGAGCACCATTGTTTGAAAAATGGTATGTGAAAACCCTTTTGGGACAGTAGGGTCAAATGAGTGAAATGGAATACCCACTGTCATGCTTGGCCTGGTCACCAGATTTGACTCCTTCAAGATTTACAAGCCCGCATTCAGCATGAGGTCAAAATCTTACGTGATGATCCTGCAATGGTGAGACGAGCTGTGGCTGACATGCGCCGCCGTTGTGGACTTTGCATCGAAAGAGGTGGACACGTGGAAGGTGTTGGTGCATAATTCAGTACTGAATAAATATCACCAATTGATAAACATCTTGTATGTATCACATGCTTTCAAACGGTTAGATTTCCCTCGGGCCATATCTGAATGTGCTGCTCATGTCTGACCATGAACTGTCCCAAAAGGGTTTTCACATACCATTTTTCAAACAATGGTGCTCAGTGATGCAAGACCGGAGGAATGCAATCAAGGTATTACTGGAAAGCATTTTGTTCCTACTTTATGGTAACACATGATTAATAGCCATAAAATGCATATGTGACCCGCTCCAGAAAAAGGTGATATAAGTCGCGCTATGCATTTACGTGTAATGGCCCTTTAAACGTTGAGAGGGTGACATTTTTCATCAAAATTCATTTTTGTTTTTTTGTTTTTAATGACATCTTAAATATATATCTAAAGTTTCAGGTTTGGTGCACAACAATGTTGATTTCAGTGAATAAAATGAAAAAAATAACCTTTTTAGAGTGCATTGCATTGTATTAGAACTAGCTATTTCAAAGCCTGTTTTCTCTGTTGTGCAATTTGAACTCCAGAGAACTAATTAATATGCAAAAATGAGATATCTCCAGAATGGAAAGGGCTTTGGAGCTCTACCACGTACCAAATGAAAGCTTACATTGCGGGCTTTCCAAACATACATCAAACTAATTTTTCATATTTTGCAACATAATATACCTTTTTCCAGAGCGGGTCACATATATCTCTGTCAAATTAACCCTTATTGTCAGAATTACCTTTTTTCTGGGACACCCTGTATAGAAAGTAGCGCTTTTCATATCCTTAACCTACACCGAGGATATGAGAAATCGACATATGAACCTTTTGGCAGAGGCTTTTCCAAGTAAGCTTATTATCTATGATTACCCCTAGAAAGGTGGTTTGACAAACCTGCAGGTTTATGATGGTATTATTTCCACTTACATCCATATTTGAGAATATCAAACAGCACATCTTATTAAAATTAACACTCCCTCTCTCAGGGCCAAAATGGAGCCAACTACCCTACATGTACATGTACATATCAAAACCTATCAAGTGGCAGGCTGAAACACACAAGCTGTGAGAGTTGGTGGGTAGAATTTTTGATAGGCTGTGATAGTATACAAATAATGAATGTTTACGAGTGCGATGGTAAGAATAATTTCATGAGGTGACAGATTGAATGTTCCATTCCACGAGGCGAAGCCAAGTGGAATGGGACATTCCATCTGTCACCGAATGAAATTATTCTTACCATTCCACGAATGTGAAACATTAATTATTTGTTTTATACAACGCCTGAATAAATCCGACAGATTCAGATTGCATGCATGGATTTCTTGGTGTACAACGTGCTGTTTACCTTCTCAGTCCCGCATAAAACCGCGACAAAAAGTGGTCCAGTTCTGAATCAGTTAAAGCTTTATTTTGTTGTTCTGCGTGTCTTGCAAATTCCTCTAATCGTTTGACTGCATATTTGATTTGTCTCTTTGTGTTAGCAGCGTCAGCATACGAGTTCCAATATTTCGTCGTCTGTTAGGAAAACAAAACCACGGTTCAGAAACACCGTCCGCCATTTTGTGTGAATGACAGCCTAGACTGGTTCCCGGTCCCCATATGTATATAATATACATTGAAGTCCTAAGGACAACGGAGGGACCGGGAACCAGTCCAATGACAGCCGTGTTGTGGCGGCCAGGAAGTTCTATCAAACGCATTACCGTTTGATAGAACTATGTGATAGAACTTTTTGGGCGGTGCGGGTTCGTGTCGTGCGATGGGACGAAGAATTCAATGCACGTGATCGACGATCCACCAATCAGATGGCTGGGAGTTATTCGGGTGTTGTATAATTATAACTATAGGAGGGTTAACTGACAACCTATTGGAATCTATCCATTTACAAACAGATTTCAATTACCTATTACACGTACACTGCATCATTTTGATCTCCACTGCTATACAAAATATTTGTATCATCTGCAAATAAAATAAATGTATCCCTAACTACCCAAGCCTTACGAACTCCAACAGCAGGTTGTGTTGAATTTTAATGGGTTCAAGACTGTTGCGCCTTGGCACCATTACTTATATATTAATGCACAGGAGTTTATCATCCGTAACTGGTTTTAAAAATAGGGAGTCCGGAAAATCTTGATTCCTAGTTGGTCAGTTCCTGATTGTGGAATTTTGGAGTTAAAACGATATCTCCAGAATTATGAACACTTATTACCATCACTAAATGTGGTTGAAGAAACGTTCTTTATAAATGTTTGTTAAGTAGACGGTTAATTATTTTCTATGTATTACCCATACATGTAATTGACTGTTCTCTGGCTAGCAAACTGGTGTAGTAATTACATTTGGCTAATGTTGCTAAATCTATTGCTGTATTATTTATCGTAATTTGTTGTATTTACATTGGGAGGATTTTCTAAATATTGTTTATAAAGCTTATCTGATTTTAGTAGTCCGGAAGATACATGTATCAGGCCTCGAAATAGTACTAGCCCGGCGTACAAATTCTAGTGAAAAATGCTCCGGGCTGCCCAAACTTGGTTCCTTGGTTGCCCGGTGGGCTAGTGAAAAATTCAGTAACCTACCTGTTAAAATTCAGATCAAAATAATGCTTTCGGTATTTATACAAAATCGCAAAAAGTCATTGTACATGTGTTTTTATTTGTGTTTTTCCAGCATGATACTCGCGCGATATACTCAATCGATAAGCGATTAGCCACCGCGCGACGGAGCCATGAACAGAGTAGACTGGTGGGTTGTAGTAAGCATAGCACAGTAGAGCTCGTGGCGAGGTACCGCACATGTGCACACTATTGTCGTTCACATCGTTTATCAATTTTTCTAACCTTAACTGGCTACAGCTAGCTGTACTGTGTATTGTGGGAGCCACTTATAAAGCGTTTGATACAAAGTCGATACAAAGTCTACACAAAGCCGCGTGTAAACAGCACCCTCTGTAAACTCAAAAACAAAATTCGCATTGGCACCGCGCACCAAGCAACGTTAATTCATCATCAGTATTCAAGCAAAATGTGGCGATTTCTACCAAATGTCAGTAACCCAAATGAGTGTAAAGATGGGTCAAAGAGAGCGTATGATCAATCCTATGACAAAAATAAAAGGCAACGAGTTTACAGGCGGGAGTGGGAACGGCAATTTCAGTGGCTGGAATACAGTGAAAAGTCATTTACCATCAGCCTTTTATTTTCCGAAATATCAACTTCTTCATTGGTGAGCTAAACATATATTTTGGGGTTTTCCTATTTTTTATATACGGGCTAGTAAAATCTTCAGTTAACTAGCCCAGTGGGCTAGCCAGGAAAAAAAGTTAGCGCAAGGCCCGAGATATCCATGGTTTTTTTTAATCCTCTTTGTGATGAGTTCACTCTTTTGTAAGGAAAACATCTACATATACATGTATGTGTATCATCAAGCACTTTCAATTTGGAAATAAACTGGGAATAATTTTCTTGGGAACAAACTTCAGAGATTTATTTTTATTTTGAAGAAAGAGTTCTTCTAAAGTGCTATATATTTATTTGTCTAACTTGGTTTTTTCAACTTGTATAGAGGAATTTCACATTAGCCCCTTCTGCGCACACTTCCGGGTTGAAAGCGAGAATGTCAGTGGCAAACAAAACAACGCTTTTCAGTACATTCATTCATGCATGAATTAATCAGGCCATAAAAGGAAGCGCAGGCGCACGATCAGCATAAAGTTGTTGACTGTGACATTGCGATCCTCGTTTTCAAACGCGGAAGTGCGCAGATCGGCGCTAAACTCATCGTTGTTGGATTCCTCTATAGGGCTGTCCCAAATGTACCAAATATTCGATTGTCAACTGAATATTCGAATACTTTTTTGCCGGTTCAAATATTCAAAAAAGAAAAATGCACATACAGATACGACTTTGGTGCTTTTTTTAACAGAAAAGTTATGTCACTTAGCAGTGTCAAATGCCTCCTTTTTGTGGACCTTAAAGGGACACATTGCTTTGGATTTTGCGATTTGGGCTATAAAACTAAAATGGATATGGTTGAGAAGCTTTTTTAAAAATAGAATATAAAGATTCACATAACTATCCCTTCAAATTGCGTGGTTTTTGTTTAATTTCGTGACAAATAACAGTCCGCCATTTTGTAGAACCAAATTTTTGACTCCACAAAATGGTGGACCGTGTTCACCAGTCGTATTTCCAGTCGCAGCTGGTTGAAGTACGTTCTGTTGATCCATTTTGATGTACTGCACGGCGCGCAGCACTGGCGATATGTGTCGCGAGGTAGAGAATGGTACCTGGCGATCATCTAATAGGTTTACAAGGCCACTGGCTGCAGCCCTAGCCTAAAGACTCTTACAGCGTATTATGCGCATTATTTAGACGGTGGTATTTACTACTGGAAATAAGTCTATGTTTCGCGGGTCAGATGTCGGGGGTCAGAAGCCAATTTTTTGTTTTGTAATCACTACTCACTATAAATTACAACACATTATACGTGTTTGTTTGCATGAACAACTCTTATAAAAGATAAGGAACATTTCCAAACAGCAAAATTTCATGACATTTGAAGGCAATGTGTCCCTTTAACGTTTTGTGGACAGGTATATTGTCCATAAATCCCTTGACACATACAACATAATTACTGCAAAAACGCAGGCTGCAGCTTTGATTCTTGTTATCAGAATGTTATACCATAATGTACATGTACGTACCCGTAAAACACTGGCGTACTTTGCGTGCAACTTTTTACCGGCACGGAAAACACTTGCAGCTGATGCGCAAAAACTTGATCGACGAGTATCAAATATTCAGTCAAACCCAATTTAGACAAATCGAATACTAAATTATTTGAAAATGAACAGCCCTAATAAATGGTATTCAAATCAATTAATTAATTGATTGATTGATTGATTGATTGATTGATTTGAATACAAGTTTAGGGCTGTGGAAAGGCAGGTAATCACAGGGTTCGACCTTAACGCTGGTCCGCTAGACAAATTCTAGTCAAAACAGCGGCGGTCTAGTCAAAACCCTTTTCTAAGTAGTCCGGCGGTGAAAAAAATGCCAAGATAAGCTAAGCGCGCGCGTCTTCAGAGCCAGATTGTCAACAGCGATCCCCGATTGCGTGGAGTTTACTCTCACTTCAGCTAAGGCTGTTCGATATCCATTTATTTTGATACCGAAATATCGGCAGAAAAATATCGCGATATTCGATATTATCGTGATGACGTCACTTTTTCATTACCGGAAGAACGGAGGAATAAAAAAATACATGACGGAAGTCACCACGGCATTATAAGTTTGGGGCAACCGGGATCGGGCCCGCCGGGATTGAGCGGCAGGAACGGGGGGCCGGTTTGACCATGGTTTGACAAAGCTTCCCTTCGCTCGTTGAGTATTTGGAGTTTTACGACATTTACCTTCAGTTTGCTACTTTATGGCACTCCAGAAAGACTAGCGTTTGTTTCTATTTCAGCATTGTTGATTAGTAACACAGATGATAATACCATGGACGATCACATGCGAGCTGTCAACAAACGACCGTGTCGTATATTTTGTGAAGACGACATGACATTGCACAATGTACAATGGATGCGCGCCACGTGTTTTAATCTTTTCTCAAGACGCCACGCAGTTCGCTACACGTAACTACACCTAACTACGTGTGCCTTGTACACTGGGGAAAGACGGTGGCATTCAGTGCGGTTGCTTGCACTTGACCAAGGCTAGCAACAAAGCAACGCGCACGCGCAGATGCGCTACAGGGGTTGACCTTATTGCAAACAATTGCCATACCCCTCGATCTCAAGATGAGTTCGCAAGCGTGTAGGTACGTCCGTACGTACATTGTACACTGGGAATAAGACGTTGTTTGCACTTGACAACGTTACGTACGGAAGGTAAAATTACAATGTTCCGTAACATTTGGGACCGGGTAGTACTTAATAAATTTGTGTGAAAACATTTACAATTTAAAGGGGAAAAAGCATGTAAATACAAGTAACTGCTAATTTATTTATCATTTATTTTTGGGAAAATTAACATCGTTAAATTCGATTGAATGATTTAACGTAACGATACAACATGCATACAGCGCGCGGCATTCAACTGTTTTAGCACATGTACGTAGCCTCTGTTAAAGCCTGAAAGGATGTATTGCAGCAATAAGCGCACGTGTATAAGGATCACTGTGCAAACCTGCGTCTTGAGAAAAGGCTAGTCAAAAAGACGCGCATGCGTAGTTATAGTTTCAAAGCCGGGTTAGTGGGCGACACCGTGATTCGTAAGGAAGTGATTTCAATGTGGTATATATATACGACGTTCGTGTACTATTGAAATAAGTGATCTCGATGTTCTTGTCGGGTGCAAAGTTGTGTGACGTTCTATGATTTGTAGAAGTATTTGCCGTACGCTAGAATTTCAGACTTTTGGAAATGCCTAATTGCACCACAGAGCATCTAGAATCCAAAATTTCCGGACTCTACGCCGTAAGGGCGTCGCGCTACGCGCTCGCATTGTGTCTGCCGCCCTGCTAAAATTTCAGGCCGTGGAGTTACTGGAATTTCGAGCAAAGTAAACTGGACAAATCCACACGTAATGCGGCCAAAAAGAAACATATATCGGTATATCGAATTCCCCGATATTCCGGGTTTTTTTAAAGGGGCCGATACGATTTTAGATATGAAAAAAATATCAAACAGGCTTACTCTCAGCTTGTAATAAATGTTTGTAAATACAATGTACTTGGTCAGGTTACTTACAAAAAAAGTAGCCTAAAAGGTGAAAAAAACATGCGGACCAGTGAAAATGCTGGCGGGCTAGTAAAAAGTCAACATTACTGGTCCGGCCGGCTAGTGAAAAAAAAAGTTAAGGGGAAACCCTGAATCAACATCCTGTACATGTACATGTGTAATGTGCCTTAATATTGAAAGTCGAAGGTATTCAAAAGCAAGAAAAAATAACATGCAAAAATTCTTACCAAAATATTCTTGAACACGCATCACATTTCATTGGAAGGAAATCTGCAATTACAAAATGAAATTGTTTCAGTTGGGATTCTCTCTACAAGACATTATAGAGGGCAGGTCACACTTTTTATAAAACATCTACCAATAACATTGAATTATGATCTAAAATAAACACAACTGGAAGAAATTTTGAAATCAGACTTTCTGTTTCAGAGTTACATGTATGCTCAGAAACTCCATTTTATACAGCATTTTCAGCCATTTTCGGGAAAAAAGGCCTTATTCAAATAGTCAAATTTAAGATTAGCAGTGCTGAAGCTCTTAAACGTAGTGTACAACATTGGTAATCCCCCATAATTTTTTACTTGAATTATTACAAAATACCTTACTAGACTAAGTTAATACATGTAGTAGTCTCAATCATCCTGTGAAATGATGGCACCACCAGGTGTGCTGTCGTCAAGAAAAGTGGAAATTTATATCGGTGGTACTTGCGATAAGGTCCATGGTCAAAATGCATTGTGGGAAGGAAAAGACACAAACATTGTTCCCGTTTCCCTCCCACAATGTCTTTTGACAATCTCAACCTGGCCACACTGGCGGTATTTGCGACGCTGAACTATTTTGGACCCCGTAACTCAATGGGAATTGCAATACGCTTTTGTTAGGTCAGTTACAATGATCTAGAATTCCACTTTCCCAAACGTTAATCTCCCCAGAAAGTTATCCAATCCCTCCTACAGATCTTTGAGACTTTTGCGGCACATTTGCAGAACATTGGAACGGACAATTTATTGAGAAATCAGAGTTTTTACTCACCAACCGACGTATTCAGCTGAGATGAACATGTAGCACACAGCTGACTACTATAGTCCACCAGACTGCGCATGCGCGTGGAGTTGTTGAAGAGATGTGGGGCTCGACCATTTTTTGAAGGGGGGTCATCTTTTCTACATCGCGCAACGGTGATGTGTGCATGACGCGCTTTACACAGTGTTGTGTGTGTTTGAACATTCCTTCGGTTTTCAAATGAACAACGTGAACAAAATAATTACCATCGATCCAGATTCTGTTTTTTTCTGCTTTGCATAAAATAAAAGCTTGCATTGGCAAAAAACAACAGACGAAATGCCAAATATCACTATTTAAAGCCACTGCAGCTAGGGGTTGTGCCTATTTGGGAAAACTCGTTATAATTTGATTTGTTGCATCATCTAAAAATAGCTACGTGGCTACCTGCCCTACAATTTAGACGTCTGGGCATAAACATTGTCAGGCCAAGGAACCACCAGACCACACTAGGTATAATAGCGCGCCATTCATTATCCACATTCCACACATCACCGTTGCGCGATGTAGAAAAGATGACCCCCCCCCCCTTCAAAAAATGGTCGAGCCCCACATCTCTTCAACAACTCCAAGCGCATGCGCAGTCTGGTGTACTTTAGTAGTCAGCTGTGTGGTACATGTTCATCTCAGCTGAATACATCGGTTGGCGAGTAAAAACTCCTATTTCTCAATAAATTTTCCGTTCCAATGTTCCGCAAATGTGCCGCAAAAGTCTCAAAAATCTGTAGGAGGGATTGGATAACTTTCTGAGGAGATTAACGTTTGGGAAAGTAGAATTCTAGATCATTGTAACTGACCTAACAAAAGCGTATTGCAAATCCCATTGAGTTACGGGGTCCAAAATAGTTCAGCGTTGTAACTTGTAAGGCTCATATGGAGCCTTACATTTTTTGAAGTAGGCTCTATGAGTATGATTAATGCTTACCCAGTTGCTTGCATGACTTTTCAAAACAGTTTTTTCCTAAGGTCGGAAATTCCATTGTCGATATTTCTTTTTGGTGTGGCAAAACTAAGTGTCCCCACCGTGCACCAGACCAAGATACAAGAAATCAGACGTTAACACGGTGCGTTGATGTTCGCGTAAAAGATGAATAATATGATGACTGCACATATAACGGAAGCAAATATCGTCGTAGAAAAGACTAGAAAAGACTGGACACCGCACTGAATGACGATGAAAAAGTGAAGCAGTTGCTCATGGGGAAGGGCGCCCTCCTTTGGTAGGTAAAACCAAAGATCGCGTGGAATTAATTGGGGCCCGGGGGGGGGGGGGGGGGGGGGGGGGGTGGGGGGGGGGGGTGGGGGGGGGAGATCGCGTATCGGTCACCGTACGCGCGCGGCGCGGATACGGCGCCCGATGAAACCTGCGACTTCGTTATCTCCGCGTCTCCGACTGTGGGAAAGGGCGCCCCTAGCGTTTGATAGGTAACGCTTGCTTGCGGCTATGCGAGCGGAATTTTCATTGAAGAAAAAAAACTTTACAAAGATGACAATTAAGAAATGAAGAGACAAATAAAGGAATAAGTGAATGGAAAAATAATATCACGTAGGTACCTCCATAATAATACGTGACGGCGTTTTAGTGACCCGATTTAGTGATATCTTATTTATAAATCAGGGAATACATTTGTACAATGTCATTTAGTTATTGAGGTGATAAGACGATGCAGTCAATTAAGGACTGAATTAGTTTTTTCACATGTGAAAACCAGATTGAACTGTTGAGATATTGTTTTAAATTGGCAGGTATTAGATAGATTTAATGAACCTAAATGAAGTATCTGAAAAATAAATGAAATCAAACTTTGCTCCACTCGAGAAGTGGCAATTTCTCTCAATGGTTTCACTACTTCAAGACAGTCAGTAACAAAGTAAGACACCCAGTAATATGATTTTGAAAACAAAATCCGTTTGTTTTTTTATTATATCATTGACTATGAATAAAACTGCAATAAATAAATATAGTAAATAATTTTTATTTGATTTTGAAATACTTTTTAATTATCAATTTCTGATAAATAATTTAGTTTTATGCCACATGTACAGTTAAGTTACATTTGTTTTTAATGATACTTTCAAAAGGTGGCTATCCGCAATTGAATATCAGAAATTCAGAATTAATAAATAAATGAATAAATAACAGGAAAAAAGGAGGGAGAAACATGTTATTTAAGAACAATCCTTGCCAAATTTTGTTGGAGGTGTCATTTAGTGCAATTAATTCAGTGCGGAGCACCAAGTCTTCGTCTTTTCTGCATTGTGAAATACAGGAAACACTTACATTTGTGTCGAGTGGTGCAAAGTTTGATTTCATTTATTGTTCAGATGCTTCATTTAGCTTCATTAAATTGTTCAAGTACAACACGACTTACTTTCAGTGGCGGATCTGGGGGGGGGGGGGAGGTTGTGGGGGTTGCAACCCCCTCTTGGGGGGCTGCTGAGCAAAGTTGTGATAAGCAATTTTCAGCCCAATATAAGCAAAATCTTCCTTATAAAAAATCAAATTATGCAGCTTTCAACGGTGCCCGAGATTGCAGGAGAAAGCACCATTAAAAAAACACCCATTAGGAATAAATGAAAACCCGATACCTGCTAACTTAAAACCAATATCTCAACTTTTCAATCTGGTTTTCACACGTGAAAAAACTTTGACTGCATATTGGCCCGTCTCATCGCCTCAATAACTAAATGACATTGTACAAAAGTATTCCCCGATTTTCATGTCACTATAAAAGACATAACTACATGCATTATAATTGAGGTACCTCCTGATATTATTTATTCATTCACTTATTCCTTTGTCTCTTCATTTAGTCATCTATGTGAAGTTTTTCTTCAATGAAATCCCGCTTGCTGTACTTCTCGTATGGATTCACTGTAGCACGCATTTACCTATCAAACGCAAGGGGCGCCCATCCCTATAGTAAAAAAAATGACGTCATAGCGTTTCATCGGATCCGATTTAAAGGGCTGTGTCGTCACGGTCATAGCAGGCTTGCGGCTGTACACTGAATCCCGAACTGATGAACGCAGCTGAACCCAGTAACTGTTCATAATACCCCACGACCGCGCGCTGACCTACAGGGCGCGCGCTGACCTACAGGGCGTGCGCGCCAGATCAGATTACAATTGCAATGACTGCTGCATGCATGATCATGTAGTTATGATACATACTGCATGTACAAGTATTTTGTATGTGTTTGTGCCACCAAAAATATACGATAGGCCTACAGTCGAACATAGTCCGTGACACCCCACCCGCCGGCCAAACGCCAAAATGTACCATGACAGAACCAAACGAAAATAAGTAAATAACTAAATCTGTATTTATAATTGTAAAATAAATAATGCACCAGCTCCTTCCTATACAAAAATAAAGTTGTAGGCCTATGTATCGAAATAAATTTTGACTAAAATCGGCTGTGCGTGCAATGATGAGCAAATCAAAGTAAAACAGCTATACTGATGGCGATATTGAGTCCACGACCTTGTGTTACATTTGACGGCAGGACTTTATGGAAAGTTACATCATAAGATCGAGTTATTTCAACACTATCAAATAATAAACACAATAATAACAGTTATTACCAATAATTAATATACGCCAATGAAATGAGATTTCACCAGTGGCGAGTAAATCCGTGTCGAAAAGTGGGGATGATTATTGAATTTGTCAACGAAGTACTGCATCTTGAACTTTTTCTCAACGGGGCATACCCCCGCCCCAAACACCGCTTGAAATTTGAAACATCACTTTGTGTACAATTTCCCCTTTTTAAATTTACGAAACAAAAAAGAAATACAAAATCGGCGGGCCCCTGAACTCCTTCCCCGTGTTTACGCCACTGGCGCACAGATCCCCACATCACTATGATAAAGATGACTACCGAAGAAACAAAGAAATAAACACCCCGACAAATATTCAAACAACCCTAATTTTCACCTGTTTTGCACGAATTATTCGCTTATTTATTTTTATATTTATTACTTTTTATGACATGAACAATTCACATACCGAGTACATGGATTGGATATACTGTACATGTTGACTATACATTACATGTAGACTTGATGTGCGGAAATATTGTTTCACACAGCGAGTTGTTGACAAGTGTCATTGGAATAGCGACCAAGTGAAGTTGTTTCAGCTCCATCTATCAACTGTAAAAAAAAATGTACTTCTAAGTTCTAGATTTTGATTATTTTTTTTCGCTGCTAAAGAACTGTCTGCAACCACTACCCCTCTTTTAGTAGCATGATAATTTTGTTATTGAAGTGACGGGTCAAAATAAGCCTGAAGCTTTTTATCGACCTAAGTTTGCAAGCAAGATACGAACAAGATACATCCAAATGAATGTACACATAATACAGACCCTTTTACGGATACCCCGCCTGTGGGATTTTGTGTACAAAATTTAGCGCGAACTGTCCCACAGCGACAAGATACGTTGCAGTTTTGCTGTGCACATTTACATGGACAAGCACCACCCCGTGTGCCGAGTCGTCCTCTCTGGCAAGAGTTTCGGCATGTACATGTCATAGGTTCTCCGCGATCCAGCGTAAGGTTCTTCTATATCGCCAACCTCTAATTCTATGCAACTTTCAGACAAATATTCCATGGCACTTGTGTAGGCTACATGTGAATGAAATTTTATGAAATAAACAGATGAAATTTGAACGTTTTTTCTAATAATCCTACTCTTAGAGAACTGAGTGCCACGATGTGTGCTACTTGTTTATAAGTATGTATGTACACGTACAAATGTATGTGTATTTCAGTACACAGACGCTGGACATGCGTGCGTGTTCCAGGGGGTGTAGTTTCCAAAAGCCAATTCTCAGAACAGCCATAACAAACGGATGGAGGTTAAAAAATAGCACATAACCGAAATGAAGCGCACTCCAATATTTGATTCGTTACCGCGAGATGGCGCGACGACAGCCCCTTTAAGTTTTGAGACCTAGCCTTTAAAGGTGTTGGCACCCATCTGTGCTTTATGTTAGAGTTAAACCTGATAATGTATTATACTAGCTTAAAGGGTTCATGTTGAATATATTCCGATTGACAGTTTTCCCGTCTGAAATCGGAATTAGATTGCTAATTTTGGGGAGCCATGACCACATGTTATTGTATAGCGCCCTATCTGTTGAAGTACATGTACAGTGGAGTATACTTGTGAGCTACGAACACCACACATTGTTCAACCTCGTGCATGTCATAGCAGTCAGCCTTTTAACATATATTTTGGATCGTTTTCTCTGCTAATCAGCTAATAATGCCAATGATAAAGTATGAAAGGATGGAAGGAGGTAAATCTGCTACACTTATTGGTCGAGATTCTGTGCTAATTTTGTGACTTAATTCTTATGACCAGCAAATGATTACTTCGTTTGTGCTCAAAATCAGTCTGATTTTCTAATGTTTATTACACTTATATACATGTAATCAATGTACACTATTGTCGTATATTACATTTTGTGGACTACATGCATTGTTTATTCAGTTTTCACGGAACCAATGAGACAATAAATTTTGAACCCGAGGCTTCTGCCGAGACCCTTGTTTATCATTGACCTGCGACCTCTGGCCCATCCCATGTCAGAAACCCTTGTTTACTCCCAGCAGTAGCACTGCTGATGAATGCTAAAACATGCACTCCCCTAAAGTGCTGCCACTATACACCCCGCGTGGCCCCCTCCCCGAATCCGTGCCCGACTGTTCTCTCTTTCTCTACATCCCATATCCTTGAAAGAACATTGCCTACTGAAAGTTTGATCAAATTTTTTATATTCAAGAAATTACAGAGAACTATCATCAACATTTAACATTCATATTAACATTGACTGACTTTTCATCTCAAGTGTTAAAAATAGTCACAAAATGAATTATCCAAAACTTTGTTTCTAATGCAAAGCTATCCAATGAGGGATTTCCAATCTCAGGATAAATCTCTGGCCGTTTTCAAAACTTCATGTTTATAACAGGAACAGATATTGTTCACAAAAGGCACCATGGTAAAGGCATCATTGTACATCTGTGCTTAAACTACATGGTGTTACCATACATGTAGGAAAATTATGGTGTATGATGGTAACCAGAGTGTACAATGGTTTTACTATGGTTTACAATTGTTACCATTGATTAAACAGTTTTAGCACGGTATCCCATGGTGGTCACATATTTGCTATGGTTTTTCCAGGTTTAGTGACAGTACATGTAACTATGGTTTATACCACGATTGTGCCATTCGTCTATGGTTTTACAATGGTGACCTCCGTTTCAATGGGTTTTACCACAGTTTTAGCATGGAATCTGCTATGCCATGATAGATGTACACTTGTCACAACTTAGTCCCCGTTTTCTTCCCCCTGGCACAGTACCATACCATAGTACTGCACTGTAACAGAACTGTGGTACATGTATTACCACGGCAAAGTACCCCAGTTTTATGGCCATAATACCATAGTTATATCACCATGGTACAATATGCAATAAATTGGCCATGGTAATACCATGGTACTACATGCATTTCCATGATAATACCATGGTCAATTAACCATGCTTTTGCACAGTAGTTTCACCATGAGAAACTAAAGAGAAATTTCAAATTGCATCCTAATTTCATAAATTATACTAAATAGGTTGCCTCAGTTTGGAGTAAATAAATAACACTCCTCATGTACATTGGAACAAGGTCTGGATCAATTGTAACAATAAACCAAACTATTCATAAGATGGAATTTGTGTGTCTGGGTGATTTTTTCCAAATAATCTCTCAGGACAACACTGAGTATACAGCGTTTATAAAAATAAGTTGAAGGGCGAAACCTTATGATGCGATCAAGCAAAATCAGTCGGAACTTGGTAATCCTTGTTTTGAGATATGGGCTAAAATATGTTCATAGTGGGAAAAATCAAAATTGACTTTTACAAAAACAGAAGGGAAAAACATTCTTTCACATGAAAATATGACATAAATGTGCTAAAAATGACTCGACCCGTTGAGTACGGTTATTACAGTGAGGCGCCAGGGTGCCATGATGGCTTTGCAGCCAAGCGAAACAGACACAAAAAATATTGTGCAGCCAAGCGTAACAAACGCAATAATCCAACAATGGATTGAAAATGCAGAAAATGGCGTCTATAGACATCATCCGGCCTGGTGGCACTGTTTGTTTTTGCGCCATGTGGCGTCTTTCGTGCCCAAGGGGTTAAAGTACTGTAACTTTAAACTTGATTTTCTCAGTTTCTTTTTAATGTGCTGGTGTTCAAATATTCGTAACTTTTTAAGCAAAGGTCATATTCACATGGGGTTTTCACTAATATGGAGCTTGAAGTACGCCACAAATAAATATATATGTAAAAATCCAAAAATTGACTGATTTTGCTTGATCGCATCACATAAACCAGCATGATACGAGAATGTCTGTTATGAACATTATAATTTGTTTCAAAATTGTCCCTGTTCCATAGTGATATGTATAAGACTTTGCAATTCCACACACATTCTTTAATGCCTTACTCCAAGATTGATTGTGTATTAAACAAAGTACATGCCAAACAAGTAAAAAATATTGTGAAGTCAAATTTAATGATACTTGATGGAAATTACACAGATCAGGTGTAACGGGGACACAAACAAAGTCACTTTTGAAACCCAAATTTATGGAATGACCCACCTACATGTACATAACAGGGAGTCATCCTGTTCGTCAGTACAATCACACATGATCCAGGAATGTTCAGGAAATAATTGGCAAAAAACTGATTTGAAATCCACCTCCCATGTCTCACCACCAGTTGTAACTGGTTTTAATAGTAAGTGTGGACAGGCCCAGTTCTTTAACCCTAACTCTACATCATTTTCCTGTGTAAAACCCCAGTTTTTTTTGTTTTTAGACTGACCAACCCTCCTTCAAGGCGAAAAAAATATGAGAACCATAGAAATAAAAAGGGACGCCCTTATGACATTATCAAATGAATCTAGTAAGTGAACAAAATCTGCTTGCAAGGGTTTTGTTAGCATTCCAAAACAGGGCGACCATTTTTTTCATGGAAGTCGCCCAAATACAAGGCTAAAATCCAATCTAGGTAATGGGCTACAAAAGAGGTGGTGGGGTTGGCCACATGTTACGTTGCCAGCCCTACCACCCTTACGGTTTTCCTGGGTTTAGATCCAAATAGAGGATACATTTTCAATAGATAAATACATAGACCCAGGCGGGGTAACTTCAACTGTCCATGCAACCATGAGCAAGTTCGAGCGGCGACTATTTGTCAACCACTAGTCGATTTTCCATGGTAACCTGTACACGAAATACGTATTGGGTACCAGGAAAAATCGACTTGTGGTTGACAAATGGTCGCCACTCGAACATGCAACTCACCTCCACTCAACTCAACTCACTTGTAATGTTTTGCTCATTTGTATTATTTTACATGCAAGTGAGAAAACGATACAAGGTGTCCAAACAGACCACATTTTAAACATGTCCAGAAGACACCAAGACATATCCCTCTGGCTAAAACCATGCTCCTTACATGATTAGGATGCCTTTCCATCAGCAACTTGATCTGATCGTGGTGCGAAGGGGTCACTCCATATCCTCATACCTGGAAAAACAAATAAAATACTGTACTAGTTTTTTTTACCGTGCTTTGAAAATTGAATTCAAGTAAAACCTTAAAGCTCATTTCTCCAAGAGACAATTTCAAAAAGAGTACCTCTACAAAAAAAGTGTATGTTTGTCGATATTCATACAGATCACAAAGACAGCCATGCCACAATCCAAGTCGACAAGCAAATTGTTATTTTGAGAAAGTATGAACCCTGAATATTTCACAGATCAAAATTAGCCACAATTTTTCGGTGGGTGGGAAGAAATATTCACCTGATGTCATCAAGATGGTCCCCCCCCCTTCCCCATTCCATATTTTGTAATAAAAGAGTACTACACGTACCGGCTAATTTTGATATTTTGGTATAATACAGACCCTGACTACATGTAGGTCACAAACAAAAATTGGTCAGAATCCCTTCAGGGGAATGTACATGTATTCAAATAACCTCATCAATATGGCCACCGGTATAATTGCTGACAGGCTAAAGTTGCTACAACTTCTCACTGATTTAAATTTGATTCAGTCCAAAAGCTATGACATTTCTTAACCAGTTCATGCTGATGGCCGAGAGCAAGATAGGATTGTCTACCCTATTAGATTCATGTGTGATTTTCGATTCGCAGCCGACATTCAATGACCATATCTCCTGGATATCCAAGTCAGTAAGATTTCACCTGCGCAATCTTGGATTTATTCGCAGATATTTGAAATGTACAGCGACTGAGCAACTTGTGCATGCATTGATTTCATCTCGTCTGGACTTTTGCAATTCACTCCTCTACAACATTCCGCAATATCAACTCAACAGGCTCCAGCGACTTCAGAATGCTGCAGCTCGATTAGTAATGTTAACCAAGCGCTCTGATCACATCAGTCCAGTCCTGAAGTCTCTTCATTGGTTGCCCGTGTGTGATAGCATAACATTCAAGGTTTTGCTGCTGGCCTGCCACATATTGAATAAATCAGCACCAGAGTATCTCATTGATGCCTTACCGAGATATATATCAGCACAGAATTCGCGCTCCTCGGCGACTCAAATTTATTGTCCATCACACCCATCATTCATGGGGTACTCGTGCATTCCAATACTCTGCTGCATCCCTTTGGAACAATCTTCCTTCACACAATTTAAGCGGACTCAATTAACAAGTTCAATAGAGCACTTAAGACTCATTTACTAAGTAATACTTGTCACACAAGTTAGTGGGTGCATTTATTCATTCTGTTTTGTAATTTTTTTAATTTCATTTTTGGTTTGATATGTCTATGGTCCTTTATTGATAAATTGTATGTGTGTATTTTATAATGTTTTTTGTTATATTTAGTTCTGTTGGTTGTGTGGGATACAAGTTGGTGGGCTCATTCACTCCGTTTGTGCGGTCATGTTTTAATCCATTTTTCCTTGTGTTTATGTTGTTTTTTTATTGATAATTTGTATGTATATTTGTATATGTGTATGTATATTGTTTGTATGTGTCAGTTCTGTTGGTTCATTCATGTGTAGAAAAGGAAAATGTGCAGTTAATGTTGGTTCACTTCCTGTCGGTGCAAAATTGCAGTTTCTACTGTTTTTATGGAGATTTTTAGGCTTAGTTTGTATTCATTTCTATTCATTCTGTAGTGTATTCTTTGTTTTTAATATTTTAATCTTTGACATTTTATTGTCTTGTTTTGGTATTTGTATACTATTTGTGTTTACATATGGTTTTCTAAATTTTTATATTTATATTGACTCTCTTGTAGCAAAACCTCCTCGCGGTGAGAGTCGGAAACACTGTTGCATTTGATTCCCAAGTGGACAGTGGCTAATATTGCTACAACTCGCTGTTCAGTATTTTATTTTGTCTAAAATCAGTTGGCAGTAAAGCAAGGGAGTTTTATGTTGTAAACATCCCTTTGAACAGTGAGAACAAGGTTGGCTCTAATACATTTTATTTATTATTATTCAGTATTTATATTTTTTAGCTTAATTCTTAATTCTGTAAAGCACCTTGAGTGTCTTTTAGCACTATATAAGCATCCGTTATTATAAGGAGTTCTGATGCCAGATGCATGAAATACAATGCAAAGAAATCAGCGGTGTTTGGAGCTACAATGGTTCAGCAAGTTGATGGGTGGCATATATCGAGATTATTACCTCACTAGAGTGAGCCCGGATGGAAGGTACAGGGCATAGATATACTGTGGTGCAGATCTCAGATACAGCGAAATATCTTGGTCAGAAGTTTGGGGTGCTCGGTAAATCGAAGCACGAACTCCTCCCACCGCTTGAGAGTTGGCTCTAATTTTACATGCAATAAATGTGGAAGAATGTTTAGTGATCACCCCACAATCAAGAAATGCTTGGATGAGCCACAATCTTAAATTCGAATATCAGTGCGAAAAATGTGAGAGATTCTTTAAATCACTCAACAGTGTGGTCTTGTCACTATCCGAAATGTGACATTAACAGGAGTTCGAGTCCGACTCCTCCGGCTGGTTTTCCCTGTGGAAAGTGCGGTCGTGCTTAGACTTCACGTAAAGAGAGCACACCCGATCAATTTCGATAAGAGGGGGGAAGGTCCCAAAGTGGGCCCTGGCGTGTGGAGGGACTGTTGGAGCGAGGAGGAACTCTAGCTTCTGGCTAATATTTGAGCTCAATTGCCAGTTGATACTAGCCATGTCAATACGGCTATACAAGAGATTCTGAAGAATCGGACGGTGGAATCCATTAAGGGCCAACACCGCAAGGCCGGCCATAAAATATTGGTCGGACAGATCCGTTCAGGCAAAGTTACTTCTAGTGTAAATGCTGAACCGGCCAATGTTGTGCTTGGGAACGATTGGAGATTCACCGAGTATTTTGACACATACTGTTGTACCAATGATCGAGTTTGTTAAGGATGATATCAACTGGGACTTGGTTGAACTTGTCTCCAACACCTAGGTATGAAGGCAGCGAATCAGTCCAAAAGTGTCTCCAACACCTAGGTATGAAGGCAGCGAATCAGTCCAAAAGCAGCTGTCTCGAGGTCCCTACTCTGCCGGATGAAGCATCCAACAGAAGACTTTAGATTCAAAATTCCCTTTGCTAGACCTATAAACTCCTTCAAATTTTCTGTTTTTAATTGCTTTTTATATGTGTGGAATAGTTTGCCGATTGACGTTTAGAGATCAAGCAATCAACTCAACCAACTATAAAATAGTTATCCTTCGCTACATTCTAGAATAGTAATTTTACCTTTTTATAATGGGGTTTTGGGTTTTATCTATGCAGTTATAATCTGTGTTTGTTTTATTTATTTTTATATTTTGAATTATATTTAACATTTTTTGTGGGGCGCCCTCTTCCCGTGAAAGCTTCATTTTACCGTTGTGTGGTTTTCATATTGTCCTTTATTAATATCTTCATTGTCTATTTGTGTATATTGTTAATGTACTACATGTATGTATTTTTTTTAGTTTTTTTTTTAGTGCTGTAACTTTTGTATTTTGAATGTTGTCCGGAGATCCCTTTAAACAGTGATTTGTTTGGCTTCTGGGAAATCCACAGGCCCGTCTTTTAATGTTATTTTTTATCTTGTTTGCCCGATTATAAATAAATAAATAAAATAAATAAATAAAATAGAATAAGAAACGAACATTGTATTAAAAGGTGCATCAGCACTTTTACAAAAATAACACTGAGAAATTAGTGATGGTCAGCAGTTGGGTCTAGCAGCCCCTGATAGTGGTGCGGCATTTACGATCTATATGGGCATTTTTGTTAAGGATCCACAGGCTGACGAACACCTGTTTGTACAGAAAGTCGCCTGCGATACGGTGGATTTGGACTGTATTCGATATCCCATTACCAAAGATGAAGTCGCAATTGCCCTTCGCAACATGAAAAAGAATGGTGCCACTGGCCCCGATAGGATCCATTACAAAGATTTGAACAAAGTTAATATTTACAATCTAGCAACATTGTTCAATTTATGGTTCGAGTCCGGTACAACACCGGAGCAATTGAAGATAAACACCACGATACTAATACCGAAAGGCGAGGTAGACCCAGATAACATATCTAAATGGCGGCCGATAACGATAGGGTCTTACCTCTTGAGATTATACACTAAAGTCATTAACACCTGACTTACCAATGCCACATATAAATGCAAGACAGAAAGCCTTCATACCGGTCGATGGTTGCTTGGAAAATGTGTCTATATTGGAACACCTTATCACGAAATATAGACAGACCAATAAATTTACATCATGTTTTTGGATCTCTCAAAAGCATTTGACTGCATCACAGCTCCATTATTAGAGCTCTCAAGAGACATAATATTCCAGAGTTTTATTGGATAGAGGATCTTTACACCAGCGTTAGTACTCGTATTATGTCCGGCAGGTCTAAATTGGACCCTATTCCGATGAGGTGCGGCGTTTAACAAGGGTGTACGCTTAGCCCGAGACTGTTTAATCTAGTTCTGGATGAGCTAATCGACAGTCTCCCGGGATACATTGGCCTGGAGTTGGGTGGCTTGAGATATAACTCCCTGGCTTTTGCTGATGACAGTGTTGATGGCCGAGAGCAAGATAGGGCCGACAACCCTGTTGGACACTTGCAGCTAGTTCGTCGACGCAAGGAGTATGAAAATTATGTCACATGTCAGCTGCTGTGAGGCATCAAATTCTAAGGTGTGTCACGTGAATCCAGCGGTCTTGGTGCATTGTTGCGTGTATATGTCCAGATCTTGGTCGGTCAGTGACGTCAATTTGATCTCTGCATGTACATGTACATGTACATGTACATGTACGTCTTAATCACCAGTGCTGAAATGGTGTTTCAGTGACATTGAAAGTGTGCTGCAACCACGTGTTGACTCATTCCGGCCCGCAACATTCCGATGGCCTGGGCCCAATTTCATAAAGCTGTTAAGCACAAAAATTTGCTTAGCATGAAAATGTCTTGCCTAATAAAAACGGGTTACCAGCCAAAAATCCATTTAATTTTCATGCTAAGCAAACAACAGCTGAATGCCAGTCAAAAGCAATATTCCACACATGGAAATCTGGTTGGTAATCCAGTTTTTATCAAGGAAGCATTTTCATGCTAAGCAGATTTTTGTGCTTAACAGCTTTATGAAATTGGCCCCTGATGACGTTCGGCTGGGGACAAATGCGGCATGATGTTTTGACACTTCTACTCAATGCTGTCCAATGCTCTTCTGACTTTTAAGTAGGCTTTTTATACAGCAAGTGAACAAGACCAAAACTGTGTTGATTTCCATTACGTAACAACCTGTCATGACCCCTTTTGTGAAATCAACGTACAGGTGTGCCCACACCCTGCATTATGTGGTAAGCAGGTTTTGAGTGCGTCACCTTATTCTAACCATGTCATAGCACGAGGTCTGTAAATTTGATGTGTATAGCCCACCTTGTTACAAAAAACACAGGAATTTTTTGTCTGCACAGTTTCTTTTGTTGCAGAGTATATTATAGTTTGAAAATCACTTTTAACTACTGAATTCTCCAATTTTAATAAGATATATTTCCGACACCGTAGGTAGTTATGGTTACTGAGATATGTTACAATGTGTGTTACAATGTGTCCAGTAAATGTGGGCGAGTCAACATTTCTCTGGGCTAGTAAAAAACCCAGTTAACTTGCCCGGTGGGCTAGTTAAAAAAAAGCTTAAGGTCGAGGCATGTCAAATAAAAAAAAGATTTTCTACCATGTGCACAATTCAGTCGGGACCGACGAAAATGCTTAAATACCCAGCACGATATGGGGCAGAGGGGTACTCCCCTTTTGTCCCTATACCCTATACACTCTCCAGACTACTGTTACCTATAAAAAACACATCCCCCTAGAGATCTGAAAAGAATTCCTGAGATTCCGGGAACACAATGACCAACACAAAAGAGGGGGGGTTCCCTCTGCCCCATATCGTGCATCATATGAAAAATGCTCATCTTACTGGAATCCTATAACCGAGGTCTTATTAATTCTACCCTCTTGAATCCAGCTGACGTCTATAGACATGATAGACATCTACATGTACAGATGACAGCTATACACACATTCGCTGCATTTTAAATCCATTGTTGGATTATTGTGTATGTTACGCTTGGCTGCACAAGCCCGCATGGCAGGCCAGTGCCCCATTATAACACCCGTACTCAAGGGGTTAAAAATGTGGTTAGACTACATGTATACATGTACACCACAAAATGTGAGACGTCAAACAATACAGGGAAAAGTACATGCAACAGCAATGTGTATTAACCCTGCGCAACTTCACCAAGGGTGCGTTTGAGTAGCTTACCCGGATCGACTCGGATGAAGGCAGACGGGTCAGCCACGAGAGTTGGGCTAATAGAATGCTCAACGTACGCCCTCTCCTGTTGATGTCACCTTGCACTTGGTCAGCCATGGAGGAATAACAGTCGGCGATTGTGTAGTTAAGGACACCTCTTTATATTTGATCCATTTCGAGTCAAGGTTGTTATTCCAAATTCAACCTACATGTAAAGTATACTCCTCTCAATTCTATAATGACATCATTTTTTTGTCATTCTGAACAGTTTCCTGCGGGAGAAAATGCAATTTTCTTACGTGTTTTGCGGTTGGTGTCTTGCGAATCAGTGCATTCTTCGCCATCTATATTTTCATGTTGCGTTGTCATCTTTCCCACAATAAATTAAAAACCTCTGCCCTCTATCTATGTTGTAGTAGAGGGGGTTGGCGCGTATGGCATTATATTATGCCCTTTGCGCCATTAGCGAAAGACAGTACGTCTCAACAGTAGTTGTACAACTGGTACATTAAGTATGAGTGAGCGGTATACGCATGCGTGACGGTCATTATGCGGTATTTTCGACTCTGAGCTAATCGGAGATTATAGAATCGATACTAAAAACAAAAATAGGGTGAATTTGTGTAGGAAGGGCAGGTAAAGGTAGGGAAAAAGGAAAGCGTTCATGATCCGCAAGACACAAAGTGTCATAAGTGTCCTGCAAGGCCGGACCGTGTACACGTACCGTGCAGTTTAAGGGCCCGGGCCCCGCTCGGGTGATTCGCAGGTCCGCAACACCTTCAGGTGATGATGAGTGACACTATGTCCAGCCAACCATTCACGCTCCCCTATCCCAGAAGCTGGTGTAATATCAAGAGTATCGGCGAGGTGTATCGGGGAATTATATATTGACATTACAGTTATGTACATACTTGATAATATGGTGGCTATTTTGTTTGGGTTCAAGGAGTTGTTGGAGTGTTATTTGGGTATTGGGGAGACTAAGTGATTTTATGAGTATTTGTCTTTGGGTGTTATATTTACGACAATTCAGGAGAAAGTGCTTAACATCCTCTGTACATGAGCATACTTCACATAATATATTTGGATGTTTGCCGATTTTATATAGGAAATTATTTAGACCTTTACATGTGCCAAGTCGAAGTCTATGCATGATAACTTCTTGGGTACGTGTCATTCCCCAGCTAGAGAAAATATAGGAGGCCATATATTTCATGTTATTTAGATTAGTGCTGGGAAGGGTTTGCTTCCATTTTTCTTTAAGTTCTTCTTTGAGAATATGTTTAATTTCATTATGTAAAAGGGGTATGTGGTGATCGATGCTGGTTATATATGTGGCTGATTTAGCAATTTCATCTGCTCTTTCATTTCCATTGATCCCACAGTGTCCAGGGATCCATTCAAAGTTAACTATATTGCCTTGGTAATGGATGTTATTTACACTATGAAAATCTTTGCCGTGAAAATGCCCTGAAAATCCGTCTTTTGCCGTGAAATAAAAATTCACGGCAATTTCACGGCGTTTATTTCCAGCCAATATTGGCAATTATGTTCACGGCGAATTCACGGCAAATTCACGGCGAACCCGGCAGGCTGCATTCCTTTGTTATGCATAACGGTAAACCATTCTTCAACTGACAAAAGAACAGATTAGATTTACTGCGGGTGCAAACATAACGGCCCGGCATAACAGGGAACTCTCCTAATTTTATGTGTTTGTGGTTGCGAGTACAGTGGTCTGATCGGTTGTCGGTCACTTCGCCCAAAAACCACATCGCCCTCAACCACTTCGCCCTCAACCACTTCGCCCAAACGCCACTTCGCCCAATCACCCCTTCGCCCAAACGCCACTTCGCCCAATTGCTACTTCGCCCAAAAACCACTTCGCCCAAAAACCACTTCGCCCAAAAACCACTTCGCCCAATTTTTAAGCACCCAAGATTTTTTCCCAATGTGTTCGTTTTCGTTTTCTATTTCGTTTTGATGGTGCATTCAAAACTTTATTTGCGTTGTGACATCCTTTTTGTGACCATGCTTTTCTTTTCTTATTAGTTTATAGGCAATTGACCTGTCGCCGTTTACGAGTTAACCACGCCCCTTAGACACAACCCTGTGGGATTTTTGTGTGGTAATTTTGTTTGTCTCAGATTTTGCGCGTTCCACGTGGAATTTTAATTGATGTGATTGGACAATAATTCATAAGCTGCGATTCCACCGCGATAGGTCAATTATTTTTATCAAGTGGTCATTCAAATTATTACGATTTTATGACTTCTGACTAGCGCCAAAGATAGTAGAGCGCCGTAGGCGCCTACGGCGCTCTACTATCTTTGCTAGCGCCCACCCAAACAGGGACCATTAGATTTGATACGCGAACATGATACGTATGCGGCTCGGAAAATGTAGCCTATTAAATCACCATTTTGCATTGTTATTTCATCTGGTACACTGTCGGAAATTTACATCAAAATGTTGAAATGCATAATGTAAGACTGATGAAATTGTAACTCAAAATGGGGGTTTAAAAGGCGACTTTTTCCGAGCCGCATACGTATCCCGTACGCGTATCAAATCTAATGGTCCTAACTGACAATTTGGGAGACCGCCAACATAGGGCAAGATAGCTCATTAGTTGGTAGTATCCTACCTCATGGTAGTATAGAGCGCTGGTACGGTATTCCGGAGGTTTTTATAAAAAAAATATAACGTAATTTTTTACAAACATTTATATTCTAACATCTTAACTGATATGAGGGATGATGTACAATTTATGTAACAAACTAATGAAATGAAAAAAGGGCATACGGATCGGGGATGGGCGAAGTGGTTTTTGCCTTGGGCGAAGTGGTTTTTGGGCGAAGTGGATTTTGGGCGAAGTGGTTTTTGGGCGAAGTGGCGTTTGGGCGAAGGGGTAATTGGGCGAAGTGGCGTTTGGGCGAAGTGGCGTTTGGGCGAAGTGGTTGAGGGCGAAGTGGTTGAGGGCGATGTGGTTTTTGGGCGAAGTGACTGTAAAGCGTCTGATCCGCATTTATAAGACGATCGACTCATGGCTCATGCGAATATGTTATGCACGAACATCAATCTCGCAGATATAAAACGGACAGGTGGTCACGGTTTGTTGGGAGCGGGTTGTGATACACGCAGTGTGTACTTTTCCTCGCGAATCCGTTGGGTCCCAATGTGTTGTTAAAACTGTTGTTGTTGTTGTGCTTGCTGGTGTTTTTTTATTTTTTTTATTTGCGTTTCTGCAACGATTTTAATAAAACAGGGGACCTTAGGCCTATCGCGCGCAGAATAGATTTAGCCTACTCCTCGTAAATCGATGGAGATAGGAATGATCTACATTAATGCCACAAACAAATACTAATTTGAAGGCCAACTGCCGGCTTCACGGAGCAGTCCATCTTTGTTCTTTCTTAAAATGTTAGCGTTTCTTTCATTGCAGTTGTAAAATGTAATTTATTTCTCACCATTTCCTGATTTGTATACAAAAACCAATGACTTCTTAGGCCGTGTCCGAAATGGGCGTCTTGCTACTAGCTACGCGTAGTTGTAATGGACGAACACTACCTCGAGCACGTTGAAAGTTACATGCCGTCGTGAATGATCGGACTGACCAATCATGAACTCCGTAACGCGCAACGATCGGCTCCACCTCTGCGCTGAGTGCTTTGATTGGTCGAAACCATTTTCACTCGTCATGCTAAACCAATCACATCACTCAGCGTTGAGTTTGGCTGGATTGTCAGGGTGGTGTCTCTGCTCGCGCGCGGCCCAGCCGCGAATTATTTTTTTCCCCAAACGTTATGGATGCATAGGACCTAGGGCTGGGTATATAATGCCATAAATTATCATTGTCTACCGAGCATTCCGATGGTTCAGTGGATACGATGTTCGACTGTGGGGTGGGTAGGAGATTGAGCTTTGGAGGGTTTTTTTTAAGGGAAATAAAGTCCAAAATTTCATTACGTTCCAATTTTTTTTTTTTTTTATTATTCGTGGCTCCGAAGGATTTTTTTAAAAGGGAAGTAAAGTCCGAAATCTCATAGGACATATGCGTCATAGCATTAACCACATTCGGATGTCGCTTGGGAGAAAACAAATTCGCCTCCCGGCCCGAGTTGCCTTTTTCTGATTCTACAGGCACTTTTAATTTTCCAAATGAGCTGGCTTAGGCTCCAGGCTAGTTCTGTTTTGATGCAAAATGCACAATTCAGAGCTGCCAACCAGTACGGATTTTCCGTATTTCGTACTGAAATTTATGAGAAATAAGCAATACGGAAGTAAGGATTTGGGTTTCAAAACACGGATTTTGTGAAATCCGACTATAATAATCAGCATGTGAATTTTTCGCTGTTTTCCGTGCTTTTCGTTTTCCCGGTATGTTTTTGTTATAAGACTGCGTTTGTTTTGTCCGCACATGTAGGCCCACATTTTGTTCCGAATTCATTGGCTCGCGCTACCCAGACGAGTGGCGCGCCCCGGACATGCTGGCATTCGGGACGCATCACGCGTCCAGGTATAGCTACGCGCGCCTTGACTAAGGTTAAAAACAGGCCCCGTTTTCTCTCGTTTTTTTTTGCCATCCAACAACGCAAAACACAAAAAATAAAATTATCTGGAAACCATAGCGGTACCGGTACATTTATGATTGAAATTGAAACATAAAATCAAGAATAAACCCACCTATGCTTTCAATGGACAAAGTCTTTTGGGAAAATTACCGTACATCATTATAAACCTTACAACGATAAGGGCGTCCCTGTTTTAAATTCTATGGTTCTCATTTCCGACCCACCCCATTTTTGGCTCCCGACCGATTTTTAATTTTGTTTTTATCCCGCCGACCCTGTCTGGAATTTCCTACGAATAAAAAAAAATAGAAAAAATGATTATCTTAAGAATTTTCCGCGTCGAATTCCGTTGAAAAAAAAGTCCATGGTAATTTTACGTAGGCCTACCTAGTAATTTTGGCTGTGCGAAGCGCCCGGTTTTGTCTTTTCTCAAGGTGAATTTCTCTGCGCATTAGCTGCATGTGCGTGCATTGTACACTGGGAATAAGACGATGGCATTCAGTGCGGCTGCTTGCTCTTGACCAAGGCTAGCAACAAAGCATCGCGCACGCGCAGATGCGCTTTAGGGGGTACCCTTATTGAACAATTGCTGTAACCCCCTCAGGTCTTAGTAGCCTTTTTTTAAGGCGGAGTTCGGAATACGTTAGCTGCGTGTACGTACATTGTACATTGGGAATAATACGGTAGCATTCAGTGCGGTTGTTTGCACTTGACCAAGACTACACCAACGATGGAATCCCGTATGCATGCACGCACGTGCGTGGTGCTGACTCTACTCCGGAGATATGACGGATAAGTTATGTCGGGGTTTAGAAAACGATCAAAGAAACGACACATTTAATGTATTATTTATTCCTCCATGGTACATCATACGTTATGTATTATTCTGTCGTCAACTTTATTTGAAATAGCTGGAACTTCGGGTAAGGTAATCTAGACTAACCCACACTTAAATGCACCATGCTTATAATATTAAGCCTATAGTTAGAGAAATCTTAAACGCTGCAAAAAGCAACATATCGCGATATTCTTCGGTATATATCGAATTCCCCAATACAATATTTATTACGGGTTTGTTATTATTTTTACGAGGGGGCCCTTGACTAGTTAAGAAGGCATCGATGGTAAACTGGACGTCGAACGCTTGGCCGCTGTACCTAGCCTGCCGTCATGTTTAACCATGGAGCTTTTCCTACCTCCATGGTTTAACCATGGAGGAAGAAAACTGTAAACCACGCAACTTCTGCCAGCTTCGACAGTTACATTACAATTTATTGATGGTTGATAATCACACGATACAAAAGAGCGAACAATAGAGCAAGTTAATGAGCTGGGCAGAAACTGCCTGCAACAAATTCACGGCGTTTTCACGGCGTTTTCTTGGCGATAAAATCCCGAGGGTATTTCACGGCGTTTTCATGGTGTTCTCTCGCCGTGAAATTGCCGTGAAATTTTAGTTCACGGCAAAACGGATTTTCACGGCAAAGATTTTCATAGTGTTAAGGTGTGGCGAATATCACAAACGATTTTATGTTGGGGGAAGGTTTTCGAGATACCTGTTGGTATTTAATGTCGCAATCTAGTTGATTTGCTAAGTCCAACAACTTAAAAGTGGCTTTTGTTCTCTTATAGGAACAGTCCTTAACTACACAATCGCCCTCGAGGTCAGCCATTTTTAATGTCCCGCTCCCATAGAATCTGTGGGTAGTCAGACTTATCTACGCATGCGTGTGACATTATTCCAACAGTGACTGCTCCACGAGCAGGGTCTGTGGTGGCTGACCTAATCGAACGGCATGGGGCTAACCCAAGTCGACCCGGGTGAGCTACTCGAACGCACCCCATGTGTACATGTAGGTTGCTATTGAGGTGTTCTACAGGACACAAATGATGTATGTTTGACAGCAAACAAATACACAGTAAAGTGTGTACATATGAGAGTATCTAAATAATTTGTATAAAACCAAAAGTTTGACAGCTAAAATACACAAGAATGTAAATGTAGTGTTGCAACTAACCCAGTGGGATCTTTACACTTACATGTAGAACCACAGTTGCCAACCTTTTCAAACTCATTTCAGTATTGATTAAAAAAGCAAAAAATCAGTATTTTGCTCAGAAAATCAGTATTTTTCATAAAATTCAAACTTTCATAAAATACAAAACTTTTTTGCACGTAGCAGTCTGCACCGCTGACAGCAATGGTTCTTAATAGTGAGAACGAAATTCTGCATACTCGAGTAAGAGGAAAAAAAAGGTATTTCTTCTAGTTATTCAGTTGGGATGGTGATAATGAGCAGTTAGCATAATTTGCCCGACAAAACATGATGGTCAGATTTCACAAAATCCATATTTAAAAAATAAATAAATCATACTTCCATTTTATAACTTCCATATTTGTTCATTAATTTCTGTAAAAAATACAGAAAATATGTACTGGTTGGCAGCCCTGTGGAACCTACAATGTACCCCAGAGAACTTTTGCAGTGAAATACAAACCGGAAAACCGGTGACACTTCATTGTGACTGCCTTTCAAATTATGGAAATAATGTACTTACCCCCTGGCTGGATGCTAGCTTGATTAATGTCCTTTCTTGTTTCTTTCTGAACGGTCTCTGCATAAATAAATTGAGAAAACTCTTACAAGGTATTCTCCGACACCAAAGCAACCATGATGACATACTAATGTATTCCCCTCTTTGCGATGAGGGGAAAATATTTTGAAAAATACATGTTGAATAATTTGACCAGAATCATATTTCAAATGCTATCCGTCATGTCTGTACCTACATGAACTGTACAGTGTGAATTCACATTAACCCCTTGAGTACGGTATTTTACGGGAGACGTCGGGGTGCCGCGGCGGCTCTGGCAGCCAAGCGAACCGCTACAATGTGTTTGTTTAGTCAAGCATAACCTACACACAATAATCCAACAATGGATTGAAACTGCACAAACAGCGGCCAATGGCGTCACCCGGCCTGGTGGCACTGTTTTTTTTGCCCCCAAATTCCGTCATCCATACGCAAGGGGTTAAACACAACTCAACATATGCATTGGCAGCGAATGTTACTTACTGCATTATTTTCACTGGCCTTGTCCTACATTCTGCTATCACTTCTATTGGGAAGCCGATGTTTTTTTCTGTCGGTCACTGACTTCACAAGTTTCCACCTCTGTTTTTTTTTGTCTAATCTCATGAAGTTCTTGCTTGAGATTGTGAAAACTAGGCAAGCCCAACAAAAAGTACATGTACGTTGACAGTCAGATTTAGCTTGTTGTATGTATGTATGTATGCGGTCCGACATTCATTGGGTGCTATTTTTGCCATTTTGTCTATCGTGTACGTGTACGATTCATTAATTGCTAATTAAATTAGGATTTGTCTGAAAAAGGATGGCAGGTCTTGTTTGAAGTTAAACTTAAACACATCCATGTCATCAAGTAGGGTAACTAATGCTATTTGCACTGTTCCTAATTCACCGCTTTACAATGTACATGTACATTGTACATTGTACATTGAATCCAGCAAGCATGGCAAGGGGTAATCCGATTCTACAGGTACTTAAGGGTTCATTCTGTGCCAAATCACCTACATGTAGAGGTTGTCAGGGGGTCCAACTCAGATTTGGTTGACACTTTCTAAAAAAATACCTCAATATGTATCATTAACACGTACAAAATTGTAGTGCCAAACTCCAAGTCGTTTCTGAGGTAAGACCTCCTGAAAATTCCTATCCGGTCTACTTTTTCTATTCATAATTGCACCGGGAATGCTTTTTGCACTTTTGGAGGCCCATACCTCCAAAATCCATTGGGATTTTTTGCCAATTTTTTTCACAAAATAAATGTCATCCAATCCGCAAGATTCTGCAATCAAAAGTAGCATATAATTTTTCCTTTGAGATATACAAGTATAGGCCCCAAACCCCCATTTCAAATGACAAAAGTAACCTTTTGCCATATTTGGGCCCCTCCTGATGCCCAGAGATGGTCACAATGACAAAATGAATGACTTCATATGCATAAACACTAGATGCATGCGTTTGCTTCTTATCAAGGACTAACCAGCCACACCCAAGTTTGAGACGTGGCCAGCATCTGAATTTCGGTCCACAGAAATATTGCTGAAATGACCCCCCCCCCCTTTTTGATGGGCAGTACCAAATACATGTAGGCCATTACTCATCCAACTGAAACTTAGATACTATGTTAAAGTATTGTAACGAAATCCAATTGGAGATAGCCAGTTGGGATAGAAAGACTGAACGAAAAAACAATATATTCTAAAAAAGAAGAAATAAATTTCAAAAGACAAATTGACATTGCCAGAATCGTGCCGCATTCCGGCTTTATTTCGCAACTGGCTTTTATATAACCTTTAAAATATTTACATCGGATAACATGTTTTGATATTAAAATAAATTCACAATATTCAATAATATGTTCACATTCGCACTCCTAAAGAATAACTATAAAAGGACAAATCATGGAATTGGCCCCCACCCCAAATGCGGCCACACTACTGGCCCCGACAAAGGCCCGCACTCCAAGGGCGGCGGCACACGGGACAATGGCCAAAGCACACGCTCTAAATGTTAAACACTAGAGGTGACGGCGGTAGCCAACGTCCCAAGCACAACCAACCCAGAGGCGACGGCAAATGTCAAACTCAAAGCCTACACCAGGACCACACCCAAGGTAGAGGCAGATTCCAACCTTCTATAATCACAACTAAATAATCATATCCAGTGTACAAGTACGACAAATAGAATTAATAAGGCTGGCTGGAGTGGGGTCCCAAAGGGAAAACAAAATTCTTACAAAATTAACATCGGGCCATGCAGTCCCCGCAGTGTACATATCTCCAACACCAAAAGAAAACTACATTACAATACACTGTAGGGCGTGTTTGTTTCACGCAGATCCGGAGCGCGATCAGTGATCCGGAGCGTCGAAAGCTGCTCCGGATCCCGTTTTTAGTGATCCTGCTCGCGAGGTGGGTTCGCAAGATCCAAGATGGCGACGTGCGAGACGGACAGAGAAAAGTGAAGGTATTTTTTCGTAGATTTGAAGCATTTAACGAGCTATTGTGACAGTATTTACTCATAATTCTTTTTATTAAATACAGTGTATTTTTGTTATTAAAGCTATGTACGATTTATTTACTTTTCTGGAAATACTAGATAGTTTATCATAAAAATAGCCCTACAGAATCTGAAGCAGACGACATTGTCTTGTAATACAAATTCTCCCAGCATGCAACATATAGCGAGAGGGATTCGCGATCCTGTTTGTTTTCGTTCTGCTCTGGATCACCTCCCGATCCGTGTGAAACAAACAGGCCCAGAGTGTGCCCGGTCAGAGTCCCCTCCCAAAGTCTAGAAAATATGGGCTTATATTGGGCTCTGTGAATCCACCCAAAAAAATACATTAAATTTTAACCAATCAGAAAGTGCCCCATGATCAGTGGAGTGAGACTACCACTGACCAATGAAAAGAAAAGAATCCACTGCAGTGACCTGGCAATTATTAGGCCACTCCCCAAACCAGCATATTATGCACGATATGGGTCAGAGGGAACCTCCCCCTTTTTGTGTTCGTCATTGTGTTCCCGGAATGTCAGGAATTCTTTTAAGATCTCAATGTAGGATGTATAGGTAACAATAGTCTGGAGAGTGTATAGGGTATAGGGACAAAAGGGGGGTACCCCTCTGCCCCATATTTGTGCTGGGTATACAAGCCAGCCAGACTAATGGATGCATGGGATTTTAAGCATTTCCTGACAATATCCAGTGCTGTCCTAGGGTTAACATAGCTTTACAATTCAGGAAACTAACGATGGCAATAACTGAACATACCGTAACTTCTCTCAAACAGAAGGTTTACACCATAGAGCTATATTAAATTACTAGAGCGCTAACTCCACATCTTAGGCGCTGAGATACTTTAAATCCTTCCTGCGCACAGACATTTTTAATTCATGTGCGTGTTTGTAGAACATAACGAAATAAGATGGAGTGAATTTTAAAAGTGTACTCTAAATGCAACGCAGAATTACAATATACGCAAACAACTTAAGCGCGTCATGACGGTTATAAAACATCACGGCAAAAATCATCTGCAGCGCGGTACGTGCATGCGTTTGCATTATTTGCGCTGAACAAAATGAAACACTCATTTACCGATTGTGCGTTTCGGGTTTCGGCGTCGATAACGCAACTTTATAGAATACAAACGCAGATATGCAAATAGACGTACAAAAGCCGTACAAAGTTTCGAGTTTTCCCATAGGTTTGTACACAAACATGGATGCGCCCAGCAGGCATCACTTTGCACATCGAGTCAGCGCTCTAGTAATTTATTATAGCTCTATGGTTTACACAGAGTTCAATTATAAGCAATTCTAGAACATTTAACACACAGAAATCACTTAAAGGTGCCCTCACACCATAGCGATCACCAGTTGCGTATAGTTGCGAATAAAAAATAGTGGTCATAAGTTCCGAACGCAACTCACACGCAACTAATAGGTTTTATAGGTTTGAAGTACGCAACAATCACGCAGGCGATCGCAGACACACGTAGAGTAAGTTCAGAAATTTTGAACATGTTCAATATTTCTCTGCGAATGCCCGCGATCAATTTATACGCAACAGGGACGCAACAGGTATGCTACGCACGCAACACGATCGCAACACGATCGCAACAGGTACGCAACTCATAAGTTATGAACGCAGGTGATCGCAGGTCCAAATTTGAGGTATCTGGCCAGGTTTTGGTAGCGTACATGTTGCGAATGTGTTGCGTACCTGTTGCGATCATGTTGCGATCTTGTTGCGATCTTGTTGCGTGCCTGTTGCGATCCTGTTGCGTGTGTAGCGTACCCCCAACCTATTGTGCTTATTCCCAGCGTATCCCCAACCTATGCCCTGCGTATCCAACCTATTAGTTGCGTGTGAGTTGCGTGTTAGTTGCGTACTACATGCGTGTTGAGAAATGGTATAAATAGTGGGCCTTTTCTAGATCGGTGTCAGTTGTTGGTGGACCTCCGACATGTCCGAGGTGACAACATGGAGCTACCTCTTGCTGTTATTGGACGTCAGTTTAATCTGGTCAATTCGCAACTACCACGCAACTAGCACGCAGGTCCAACGCAACTTGTAAGTTTTGAACGCAACTCAAACGCAACTCGTAAGTTCTGCACGCAACTCACACGCAACTCGCACGCAACTCGCACGCAGGTGATCGCAGATATTGGGGGATCATAAGTTCAGTTCGCAACCCACACGTAACCCACACGTAACCCACACGCAACCCACACGCAACCCATAGGTTGAATAGGTTAGAAATTGACAAAATTGTTGATTTGGGTTGCGTTTGGTGCGTATAACAATATTTTGTACACGCAACTCATAGGTTTCAGCATACGCTATGGTGTGAGGGCACCTTAAATAGAAAAATCACTTAAATCAAGAAAAGTACTTACGCCATTTTTTGGGATTGAAAATTGGAGCAATGATAACAGGATAGAGGGCAAGTCCAATGAATCCAAGAAAGCCTGCTATAACTAGAGAATTCCTGGTGCCAAACCGCGACCGACCAGCCATCTTATGCAGCACTTATACGCAGGATGAATTGTAGCTCTACACTGTCATGAAGTGTACTCTATTGAAGAATTAATGAAAGATGCATCATTATTTAACAAAATAAATTAATTGCACACGTATGACTTGCCAATGCTCGATGTCAAACACACTTCTTGAAAAAAGAACTCAACTCATATTCTCCATTGTTTACTGGATAATTCCCTGACATTTTCATGTATCACAATTTGGTTTCAAACATCACAATTTCATAAGCTTCTAATGTGTTCACATTTTATTTAAATGTGCCATGGTAGTTTTGGATAGCTGTATTCAGCATGCTTTTTTTTTGCATGATGAACAAACTGTACCATGAAATGTTTTAGGAAAAAGGCTACCGCCCCCCTCTCCAACAAGCGCGCATTCCTATTGGCCAGAAAATATGGTTGATGACATCACCTTTTCGAAGCAGCTCATTAAATATGCAAAAGCATAGTGATGATTGGCGTACTGATACATGGGAAAGAGTTCCATATCCGGCCATCACTTATTTCCCCTTAACCCTAACCCTCCAGGGTATTTTGGCTAGAAACCTTGCCAGACGCATCAGATTGCATACTTTGTCACATTGACTTGTGTGCAGAATACAGCAAGGTCAAGCTGTCACCACAGATGCACTGTGCTGCGTCTGGCAGGGTTAGGGTTAATATGACTTAAAAACTACCAAAAATGTAAATCTGATGAAGAAGCACGAATTTTAGGAGGGAACAAATTTCAACTTTTTCTTTGAAAATACTTTGACTTTTTCTGTCATGGCCCATAGACTTTGTGCACGAGGTCTAAATGATGGCCAGATGGAACTCTTTCCGATATATGTACACTAGCGACTTAAAATTAGAAAATTGTCATATCTGCCGAACGGGTTCGTGGGGTTCATCTGCACCAATTAATATGCATATCGCCATCCATTGTGCGCATGGGGTCAAGCTTTCAGCCAACGAACTGAGGGATCGTAAAAAAGGTGAGAATTGTCAACGTTTTGTCATATTTTTTTCAACAGTTTTTTATAGGCTATCAATCCAACATTGTTTTAATCATATAACCTACAATCTGAGTATTACTCCTTTATAATATATTCCATAGGGAAATTTATCTAGTCATGAAGACCACTCGGATTTCTAATTTTAAGTCGCTAATCTGAAGTCTACTTTCAGAAAAATGGACAATAACACGCGGCGTAGGTATACATTTACACGGGTTGTATGCATGCGTGGCATGCACACGTGTGGGTGCGTTAGGGTGGTCCGATTGTATGTCACGTATGTTGACTTTTGTGGGTGTATCCGTTTAGTTTATTCACAGGCTGGTATGCTACACTCGCACTAGCCCTAGAAGGACGATAGTATGATAGCGTCCTAGCGCCCAAGTATGCAAAACAGTCCTATGCTAGAAACCGAAGATCAAAAATCACACTTTACCTGCATAAATATTCTTGGCATCATTTTATTCAAACAGTTCAACAGCCCATCTCCCTGTACGGATAGAAATATTCCTCCAAGAATGTCAAGAACAGGAGATATTTGCGGCGCAAAATCGTCTCCACGCGACGCTGACTTCACAAACACGAGGAGTAATACCCACATTTAGAACGTTTATCAACAGAGGGCGCAATTTCGGCCGTGCACGCCACAGACATAAATAACCCATGTCTGTCACACGTGGTGCACGCGGCGACTGTAAATTGCGCCCTCTGTTGATGAACGTTCTAAATGTGGGTATTACTCCTCGTGTTTGTGAAGTCAGCGTCGCGTGGAGACGATTTTGCGCCGCAAATATCTCCTGTTCTTGACATTCTTGGAGGAATATTGCTATCCGAACAGGGAGATGGGCTGTTGAACTGTTTGAATAAAATGATGCCAAGCATATTTATGCAGGTAAAGTGTGATTTTTGATCTTCGGTTTCTAGCATAGGACTGTTTTGCATACTTGGGCGCTAGGACGCTATATCATAGCGCCATTCTAGGGCTACACTCGCACAGTATAAGCCGTTGCCCGGATCGGGTCTTTTGTGGCTGCGGCTTCAAATTTGGCCATTGACAGGCTAGGGTGAAGAGCCGTAGCCATTGATAATAATGTCTGTGAGATAGTCTTACATTGGGATGCAACTAGGCGTGTTGCCAAAATACTGTACAAACGCTATGACAACATGAACCATTCAAAATATCGCTTAAAGGGGTTTTCTGTCAGATGTACCCAGAAATATATGTGCACAAGACACACATTATAGAATCAGGTGTGCACATTTTTATTTTTAAGTAATATTTATTGATTTCGTTGTAACATTGTCAGGTAAAGTCGGAAGTACAATGTAGATAGTATCGATTCTTGTCATATTTCTATAGCGATTGGTATCAATATGATTAAAAGCTATTAATTGAATTATGCATTATTTGAAAATCACCGGGATCGCTGGTTCAGTAACTTTTAATCAATTCCTGCTACAGAATCAAAGCACAGCCTAGGCTACACTGGGTTTGAACTCGTGAATCTGACCCCAAAAAATTATTGCACACTAATAATCACCAGAAAGGTTTCACTTCCATGGAATTCGCATTCTTGTAAAAACCCTGGTGGAAAGAGTTCCATATCCGGCCATCACTGGGACCTCGTGCACAAAGTCTATGGGCCATGACAGAAAAAGTATTCTCAAAGAAAAAGTTGAACATTTTTTTCCTCCTAAATTCGTGTTTCTTCATTAGATTTACACTTTCATATTTACACAAGTCATATTAAGGAAAAATAAGTGATGGCCGTATATGGAACTCTTTTCGACTACCGGTAGCCATTCAATAACCGAGTTCGATAATTGATTTTTGCAATGCAATAAACGATAAACGGTCACAGGTCAGCTGTACCAAAACAGCGTGCAGGGCCTATATACGACGAGGTGGAATTTGGTACAGCTGACCTTTGACCTGAGAATTATCGAACTCGCTTATTACACAATATTCAAACGCAAATAAGCACCTCATTGCTTAAAAAAATTAACTGATCTGACGAAACTTGTACTTTGTAGGCAGTAGGGCCTACGGCGGCACAAAGGGTAAACTGTAGATTTGCACAATGAGCAAAACTGAGTGGGTGAAGGAAACATAGGCCTACGTGATGTATGTACGAACAATGTGGTAATTATTCATGACTTGCTTAACCTTGTTCATGATCTCTTGTGATTGGCTACAAGTTTGGGGATGGCCTGTTATCAACTCATGGTGGCGCTAAGAAAATCTTCCTCCAGGAAAACCTGATGAGGGGCCAAAGGCAAAGTCCTAATCCCCAACCCAACACTTGGCAACAGCAACTCTCTTGTCACGAAATTTTCTGCCCAATATTTCATATGCTTTATGTTGATGTGGCTAGGTACGCATAAGCTTGGTTCACTTCCCTGAAATGTCACCCGAAATTATTCAATTTTACGAGAATTTCGCTTACCAAGACCACAGGCTTCACTGCACCACTGACTGAAAAGTTGGTTTGACATCGTTTATTAATGTTGTACAACATGTCGAAGATCGACTCGACTTGGCGCTGCAGCGCCCCCAATAGTTAGGAACGTGTACCATCAGATAGAGGGCGCTCCCCATCTTTGCTACCAATGTCATTCATGTCATTAAAGAAATTCTTTTGCTGTCACCTGTCAGCAGATCGTCTACATATTGTAGTCTCGGGTACTGGGTAGAATAAGACTCTTTTTACAGGCAAGGTATTCACCATCCAGAAGTCATAAAATGCCGGTAAGTTAGTATATTGACTTATGTTATTATCAGGGCGATTGTGTAGTGCAGGGCCCCTCTTTAGTTTTGATCAAATAGAGTAGGCACGTCACGCCTACTTCCAAAAATGTAATTAAGGCTCTCCGTTAGCCTTACAAGGATATGTGATTTTGGTCCCCGTAACTCAATGGGATTTGCAATACGCTCTTGCGATATCATTTACAATGTTCCAGAATTCCACTTTCCCAAACCTTAACCCTAACACTAACAGTCCTGAATCCTCCAATTTTAATATGATTTTTCACACACCCTAGGGAGTTAGGGTTAATCTCCCCAGAAGGTTATCCAATCCCTCCTACATATCTTTTAGACTTTTGCGGCCCATTTGCGGAACATTGAAACGGACAATTTATTGAGTAATGGAGTTTTTACTCACCAAACGACGTATGCAGCCGAGTAGCCCTAGAAGGACGCTATGATATAGCGTCCTAGCGCCCAAGTATGCAAAACAGTCCTATGCTAGAAACTGAAGATCAAAAATCACACTTTACCTGCATAAATATTCTTGGCATCATTTTATTCAAACAGTTCAACAGCCCATCTCCCTGTACGGATAGAAATATTCCTCCAAGAATGTCAAGAACAGGAGATATTTGCGGCGCAAAATCGTCTCCACGCGACGCTGACTTCACAAACACGAGGAGTAATACCTTGTCCGCGCGTCTTGAATGTTCATCAACAACAGAGGGCGCAATTTCGGCCGTGCACGCGGCGACTGTAAATTGCGCCCTCTGTTGATGAACGTTCTAAATGTGGGTATTACTCCTCTTGTTTGTGAAGTCAGCGTCGCGTGGAGACGATTTTGCGCCGCAAATATCTCCTGTTCTTGACATTCTTGGAGGAATATTTCTATCCGTACAGGGAGATGGGCTGTTGAACTGTTTGAATAAAATGATGCCAAGAATATTTATGCAGGTAAAGTGTGATTTTTGATCTTCGGTTTCTAGCATAGGACTGTTTTGCATACTTGGGCGCTAGGACGCTATATCATAGCGTCCTTCTAGGGCTAGCAGCCGAGATGAACATGGCGTCGCACAGCTGACTAATGCAGTCCTCCAGACTGCGCATGCGCGAGGATTTTTCGAAGAAATTTGGGGCTCGACCATTTTTTTAAGGGGGGGGCATCTTGTCTACATCGCGCAACGGTGATGTGTGCATGACGCGCTTTACACATCGTTGTGTGTGTTTGAACATTCGTTCTGTTTTAAAATGAACATTTACGGACTTCCGTAAATGTTCATTACAACGGTGTGTAAAGCGCGTCATGCACACATCACCGTTGCGCGATGTAGACAAGATGCCCCCCCCCCCCCTTAAAAAAATGGTCGAGCCCCAAATTTCTTCGAAAAATCCTCGCGCATGCGCAGTCTGGAGGACTGCATTAGTCAGCTGTGCGACGCCATGTTCATCTCGGCTGCATACGTCGTTTGGTGAGTAAAAACTCCATTACTCAATAAATTGTCCGTTTCAATGTTCCGCAAATGGGCCGCAAAAGTCTAAAAGATATGTAGGAGGGATTGGATAACCTTCTGGGGAGATTAAGGTTTGGGAAAGTGGAATTCTGGAACATTGTAAATGATATCGCAAGAGCGTATTGCAAATCCCATTGAGTTACGGGGACCAAAATCACATATCCTTGTAAGGCTAACGGAGAGCCTTACATTTTTGGAAGTACGTCACGCCTACCCCCTGGCTAGAACTTACCCCTAGAACTATGGGGTTCCGACAGGAACCCCATAGAAAGACGCCGATTTTTCCCATAGGCTAGTACAGCAAGAATAAGAAAGTCATTCCCATGCACTCACGTTTCTACTGTGCACACGAAAACCGCTGAACGGTTTTCCCCAAAAATCCCACTAAGCCTCATTTACATCCTCACCTTGTGTGCGCCAAGCAAAAAATCGCCTGAAGCAGTTTAAATTTTCGAAAAAAGGTGGAAAAAAATCTCTGATACGTACTGACAGCGAATGACACGACATGCATGATGCGACTGTTGCCGGCCGGCCGGGTCATGTGTGCGGGTCCGACCAGACAAGCTCATGATTATTCATGTACAAAATCTGAAGTACGGCGCGCACGGCATGCACTGCTGTCGTGTCCGTTACCCGTCCGCATCGTGCGCATCGATCACTAGTGCATGTACTGGAAACATGTACGTGTATGTGTACGTGTACGTAGTGATCAATGCGCGCGATGCGGACAGTAACGGACACGACGGCATGCACTGCCGTCGTGTCCGTTACCCGTCCGCATCGTGCGCATCGATCACTAGTGCATGTACTGGAAACGTGTATGTGTACGTGTACGTAGTGATCAATGCGCGCGATGCGGACAGTAACGGACACGACGGCATGCACTGCCGTCGTGTCCGTTACCCGTCCGCATCGTGCGCATCGATCACTAGTGCATGTACTGGAAACATGTACGTGTATGTGTACGTGTACGTAGTGATCAATGCGCGCGATGCGGACAGTAACGGACACGACGGCAGTGCATGCCGTGCGCGCCGTACTTCAGATTTTTGACATGAATAATCATGAGCTTGTCTGGTCCGACCCGCGCACATGACCCGGCCGGCCGGCAACAGTCAGTCGCATTGTGCATGTCGTGTCATTCGCTGTCAGTACGGATCGAAGATATTTTTTCACCTTTTTTCGAAAATTTAAACCGCTTCAGGTGATTTTTTGCTTGGCGCACACAAGGTGAGGATGTAAATGAGGCTTAGTGGGATTTTGGGGGAAAACCGTTCAGCGGTTTTCGTGTGCACAGTAGAAACGTGAGTGCATGGGAATGACTTTCTTATTCTTGCTGTACTAGCCTATGGGAAAAATCAGCGTCTTTCTATGGAGTTCCTGTCGGGAACCCCATAGTTCTAGGGGTACGTCACGCCCAGCGCGCGGTGCTGAGACTGGCACTGTGGCACGTTCTGCACATGCAAAAGCCCACTCATAAAAATGGTAGCGCGATGAAAATTTTCATCAGCAGACGTCATAAAAAGCGCTAATAGCGATTGAACACTTTAATGTAAACGTCATTATTTTACTAATTTTTACTATTTATGAGGAGATAAATGAATAATAAACATTTTAAACGATGTGACTATGAAATCTTGCGTCCGACTGGACTGGCCACATAATCCTGGCGATTGTGTAGTGTAGGGCCCCTTTTTAGTTTGATGAAATTAGATTCAAGGGTATTTTTTCTCATTCCAAAATGACTTTTTCAACCTGAATTTAGCTATGTCAGAGGGTTCGAATTTGAAAGCACATTACTTTTAACCTTTTAACAAGTAAAACAAACTCACATTAACATAAACAGTAAACTTTTATTCAACAACTTTATTAATTTTCAATATTTGCAAACAACTCCTCCAGTATTTTAAGTCACATCACTCTGTCGATGTAATTCACCAGTGCCCCTCAGCAGGACTTGTACTGATCATTTGCTGAATAAAGTCGTGTTCACTTTATCACCTGAAACCATCTGGCCAGCTTTCCTTGGGGATCACAGAAATTTACAAATGTATGAGCCACCATTTTTGTTTACATGCTACAAGAATCAATGTTTTTGCATTGGACTAGCTGTAAAAGTAGGGCCTAATAACCCTAACCCTGCCAGACGCAGCACAGTGCATCTGTGGTGACAGCTTGACCTTGCTGCACTCTGCACACAAGTCAATGTGACAAAGTATGCAATCTGATGCGTCTGGCAGGGTTTCTAGCCAAAATACCCTGGAGGGTTAGGGATAATGTAGGCAAGGGGAAAAAGCAAAACAAAAAAACTAGTGTCTCTGTCACAAAAAGCTGGATACTCTGCTCTATCTTTGATTGGTTTGTATAAAATCTGTATGTTTAGGATAAACAATTTGCGGTGCCGGCTGGCTGCTGCCCTTTTGAATGTTTTTCGGAAAGATTTTACTTTAATACCCCCCACCAAAATCGGTCAAGAACAGCAAAAACTTGGAAAATAACCAACCCTCCGTGATAACAACTGTCTAAACATGAGGCACAACCTGTTATTTCAAGATTTATGTCAGCAAAATCTGTAAAAAATGAGGAAGAAATCAACATGTATGTGAACACTTTGGAGTGACTATACATGTACATGGTGCCAAGAACTTCTAACACAGAAAACACAAACTTTCTTCCCCTATATATTACACTAAAATGTCCCCAAAAAATTCTCAAAATTAAAGGTTGTGCCAAGTGTTTATACAATTATGAACACAAATGGATGGTTATTTTCCAAGATTTGCTGTTCCTTACCGATTTTGGTGGGGGGTATTAAAGTAAAATCTTTCCTGTTTTTCTTGGGAGCCATTTCCCCCAAGTGGAAAAAGTGCCGCCGCTATTGGTCAAAACACTGAGTGAAGTTTAATACACATAATTATCTTCTCTTTTTCACAGGGTAACAACAAAGTAGATGACAATGTGCGAGTAGTTGTACGATGCCGCCCTCTCAATGAGAAGGAAGTCAGTCAAGGGTTTAAATCCATCGTCAATGTAGACGAAATGCGAGGCACTGTACAGGTAAATATAAATGTGACTCACTCTGCAAAAAGGGCACATAAGTCGCTGTATGCTTTTACGAGTTATGGGCCGTTCAATGTGAAGAGGGTGAAAAAAATTTCAAACAAGTGATTTTGAAGGGAGGGAATTTTTCGCATCTTTGATACCTATATTATTCTATTTCATAACCAAAATCTTTGATTTCGGTGAATAAAGTTGGAAAAAGAATGTTTTTGTCGAGTGCTTCCATCTATTGCTTTGCTTTTTGTTTTTTTAAATGGCTTGTTTCTCCTTAAGTCATTTCAAGAAATTCCTGAAAACAAACATGCAAATTTCCAAATATCTCGTGATTGCAAAATGCTAGAGACCTCAGACATATACCATATGAAAGCTTATAAAATAGCCTTTCCAGCTATATATAAAACACTATTTTCAAATTTTGCAACATAATTGCCCTTTTTGCAGAGCGGGTCACAAATCATCTCACTCGTAGACATCAAGGCAGGGGGAAAAATCCAAAGGTGTAATTTATGAGAACCTTGACAAGATCAAGTGTACAGCTGTTCTCACAAGAATTGTGCAATTGCGGTAGAATCACATGAACACAGCTTGTGAAATGTTCAATCTCATTTAATATTATATATCTTGACACAGAACGTGGAAAATCTGAGACCAACATTACTGCACAAAATTCCATTGGGTTGTCCAAGGGATGTCGCTGTGCATCTTTGAATGATGTGTCAGTTCTTTCAAAATAAAGATTTGTTGCTTTTAAAAATGTTGGTGTTAATTAGCCTGAATTCCATTCCCACCTTGGTACCGCGTGTATGTTGAAAAGCCTACTTTATAATGCGTGTCATTTAGTTAATGTCAACTAAAGATGGATATGATTTGAAGCTTTGCATGGTGGGTGCGATATGAGAGAGACTGGGATTGCGGGTAACACCATGTGAAATAAATCTCTTCTAGGAAGAAGTGTCGTTCTAAAAAGAACTGAAATGTGTAACTCGACGTTTCGGACAGTGTGCTCTGTCCATCCTCTGATGTGCAAAGCAGTCTTGTTTCATCAATTTTGCCTAAAAGATTTACCAAAATGTTATAAAAATTATCAGAAGGTTTTTGAAGTATGTTTAGAAGAGAATATCAACTTTTGACATTTGACATAAAAAAATGGTTAAAAAAATAGTTGCCAAACATTTGGGAAATGCTCATCTTTTAATAACACTAACCTTCCAGGGCATTTTGGCTAGAAACCCTGCCAGATGCATCAGATTGCATACTTTGTCACATTGACTTGTGTGCAGAGTGCAGCAAAGTGAAGCTGTCAGCACAGATGCACTGTGCTGCGTCAGGCAGGGTTAGGGTTAAGGGCCGGTCACACTGGCCACGATAACGAAAACGAAAACGATGCGAATAAACGCTCCCTATTGGTGGATGGAACGCACGCGTATTACACGCGCGACAATTCCACCAATCAGTGCCTTTATTCCCACCGTTTTCGTTATCGTCTTCGTTATCGTGGCCAGTGTGACCGGCCCTTTATCCTCGCAAAATGTCTGGTTTTGAGGCTAACTTGCATGCTCTATTAAACCTGGATGAATGACACCGCATTATGTCAAGAGTGATTCAATCTTTCATTCATTATTACACCTAGGTTCAGAATCCTGCCGCACCTAAAGGAGAGCCGCCCAAGTCCTTCACCTTTGATACCGTTTTTGCTCCTGGGAGTAAACAGACTGACGTGTATAACCAGACAGCTCGGCCTATAGTAGATGCGGTAATGGAAGGTTATAATGGTAAGAGGCAAAATCAGTTTAGGGAGGAGTGGTTAATCTGTGGTCGGGATAGGCCTTTGAAAAGCCCAGCCATGCCCGGGCCTTCCGGCTTTTACTCTTGCTATTGTGAGCCACAAATCACCTAACAATAGAGCATCATCTAATCAATAAAGCCTGGCCTCTGCCAGGCCAGGCCAGGCCTGGTTGTAGCCCCTCCCACACTAATCTGTACCCATTCACGGCTGGATCAAAAGATGCATCAGCTGTCAGTCACGTCTAGGTGAACAATGGGAGCCAGCTGGACTCCAGAATTAATTGACAGTTTATTGTGTACAATCAGGGGATTATAGAAGCCTGAAGGCCAGGGCTTTCCAGGGGCTTGGCCAGGTGGTTGTTTGCACTTGACCAAGACTACACAACAATGGAATATGCATGCATGCACACATATGTGTGCTATTTATAATGAACGGTGCCGAGAAGTTGGGGTTTAGAAAACAATCCAAGAAACAATACATTTACAATTAGTACATAATGTATTCTATTTTTATTCCTCCATGGTACATCATACGTTATGTACAAATTTATTGGAAATAACTGGAATTTCGAGCAAGGTAATCTGGACTAATCCACACTTAACCCCTTGCCACCGGTTGACACAAATACGTGCAGATTGTGTACGTTATGCTTGGCTGCACAAGCCTCTTGTTTCCGTTTTGCTTGGCTGCACAAGCCGGCCTGGCGCCCATATGAAATCCGGTGTTAAGGGGTTAATACACACTTAAAGAAATATGAAACGCTGCGAAAAACAATATCGCGATATTCTTTGGTATATCGAATTCCCTGATATTCCGGTTTTTTTTCAAGGGGCCGATTCGATTTTCGATATGAAAAAAAATATCGAAATATGGGGAAATATCGTCATATCGAACAGCCTTAGGCAGCAAGTGATGAAGTTGACTTTTTCAGGCAAGATTAAATAAAATGTACATGTATGCATTTTTTAAATTGAAATCTGAACATGTCTTTCTCTGTTTCCCCCGCCATTGAATCTTTCCTCCATATACATGTAGTCCATTTTCCAAAGCAGATTTCCGTTTAACTTAGGAAAATTAAACTCCAAGCCTAGTGTGCCCACCCGGCTATCTCTGAACATGGAGCTATCAGCTCCATGCTCTGAATCATTCATTGACCAAACACTGAATATGCATTTATGATAATTAGCTGCAGTAACTCCATTCAAACATTAAATATGCATTTCTGAAAATCAGATATCAGATACAGTCAAGCATTGGCGCTTTGGCCATTGTGTTTAAGTCATTGTGAATTCCTGCGCCCTACAGTGTTTGGCAATGTGGCAATCAACTTGTAAGGACTGGCACGTATGTTGACGTGTATTGCGGGTGTATCAGATTAGTTTATTCACAGGCTGGTATGCTGCAGTCGCACAGTATAAGCCGTTGCCTGGATCGGATCTGTTGTGGCTGCGCCTTCAAATTTGGCCATTGACAGGCTACGGTGAAGAGCCGTAGCCATTGATAATAATGTCTGTGAGATAGTCTTACATCGGGCTGCTACTAAACGTGTTGCCAAAATACTGTACAAACGCTATGACAGTACGAATCATTCAAATTATATCTTCTGGTGTTTTCTGTCAGATGTACCCTAGAAATATATGTACACAAGAAGTTTCCCAAGAGACACATCATAAAATCAGGCGTGCAGAGTTTTTTTTTTAAAGTAATATTTATTAATTTCTTTGTAACATTGTCAGGTAAAGTCGGAAGTAGATAGTATCGATTCTTGGCATATTTCTATAGTGATTGGTATCGATATGATTAAAAGCTATTGAATTATGCACTATTCAAAAATCACCGGGATCGCTGGTTCAGTTAATTAATTGCTGCTCCAGAATCGAAGCACAACCTACACCGGGTTTGAACTCGTGAATCCAACCCCCAAAAAGGATTGCACATTAATAATCACCAGGAAGGTTTCAAGTTAGTCGTTAGCTTCACTTCCATGGGATTCGCATTCTTGTAAAAACCCCGCTTCCAAAGAATCTCATGAAAACTATGACAGCAACAGAGGAAATCAACGAATATCACTGCTTGTAAAAGGCTAATATGCAAATCAATTACGCAACACCATTATGCCTATCCAAACGCAAATAAGCACCTCATTGCTTAAAGAAAGAAACTGATGATCTGACGTCACTTGTACAGCAAAAAGGGTAAACTGTAGATCTGCACAATGAGCAAAACTAAGTTGGCGGAGGAAACTATGTGCTGGGTGGTGAGGAGGGCCAGGGAAGGACATTCATTCACTGCTGTACAATGTTTGTAACAAAACAAACTAGGTTAACATTTGGTTGGGCACCTGTGTGGGTAATGTAGCATGCAAGTGCAGAAAGAATGCCGACTTGTCTGCTAAAGATACAGTGCAGTGTTACAAAACAAAACCGTTTAATTTGTTCTACTTGTGGGGAGCTGGCCAAGCCAATTGTTTTTTTTTTAGTAGCCAAACCTATTATTTGATTATTTATAGTTTATTCTAACAAATTTGGTACAATGGATTTACATTATAGCTTGGGCTTCCCAAGCAGGTTACTGGGTTAGGCAGAAGTAGCCTTAAACCATTTATATGTAAATTACATATACTTACCTGGCATTCCAAACCTTTGGAAAAGTTTGGGCTCAAGGTATTAAAACCTGGGGCACATGTTTGCCTGTGAGGACGTACGGCTGGGTGCTGTTTGGAGACACATCTCTCAATTCGGTCTCCCTCATGTTTCAAGTTGTGTTAGCCTAATGGAGTCGTACATAGTAAGTTTTTAGATGCATTTATGTGCCCCTGTGCCCTATCTCGGCCACACTCATTTATTTTATTATTAATTTTATTTACATTTAGTTGTCAGTTAATTGTATTATTTCCATACTGTGGTTGCCTGGTTTGCTTTTTGTGCACAGGCCTTTCTGTTCTGGTGGATTTGGAAGGGTTCGGTTGCTTATCGGCAAGGGATTGCTTTCACTTGGATGGCTACCAACCCAAGAAATGGGGGTTGTTTTTGAATAGTGGTTTTGCCACTTGGGCCAGTGTGCATGTGAAATAAAATCAGGAGCCATTTTCTGGGGCCTGCTGTTTCCACAAGTTTAAAAATTGGATATAGGCTGTTTGCACACAAGTTCCAATACGTGATGGCAAACGTAATTATTTTGTTATTGATGATGTAATGTCACGCCATGTTACGCGAACGCCCATTCTGATTGAATTTAACACGTGCGTGTTGTGCGACCACCTTTTGCATTCACACGTGCGTGTTGGGTCACGTGGGTCATTCGGGATAAAATGTCATTGTGCACATGCGCAGTTGAAATACCGAACTGGCTTTGTGAAGATACAACTACTGCATTTTAGATGCTGAAGAGTACCATGCTTAAATATTCCTCTTGAATTTTGTTTGGCCTGCAGGTACCATATTTGCATATGGGCAAACGGGAACTGGCAAGACGTTTACCATGGAGGGTGTCCGATCACAGCCCGAGTTGAGAGGAATCATCCCCAACTCATTTGCCCATATTTTTGGTCAAATTGCCAAGGCAGGAGACAGTGTGAGGTAAGATAGCAAAACGAGAGCCATCGTTATGCCTGCCTCAATTTGGGTGACTCGCACTGCGTTGCGCTACCAGCGGTTTGCACTTTTTGCATTGCATCATGATTAAAAAAAGATCAACTACAGTTTAAACGTAGTGTACACGATTAGTAATCCTCCAATTTTTTTTACTGAATTATTACGAAATACCTTACTAGACTGTATAAAATAAATAGTAGTCTCAATCATCCTGTGGAATGATAGCACCAGGTGTGCTGTGGTTGTCAAGAAAAGTGGAAATGTATATCGTTTTCGAATGATTTCCAGCTGCCCTGTAGCCGTTAGTCAAGGCGCGCGTGGCTACCCGGACGAGTGGCACGCCCCGGACATGATGGCGCCATGGCATACCCAGGGCGCGTCACGCACCCACATAGCCACGCGCGCCTTGACTAAAGGCTATCATCCGCCCGACTGTTAAAAACGAGAGCCGTTTTTCTCGTCATCCAACAACGCAAAACTTTGAACAGGTCAGTTGAACGATATTTCCTATAAAATACTAACCCCCAAATCCGCCTATTTCTGAAAATTGCAACAATGACCAATCATGTACACTGCCTTTAAAGGGAATGCGCCATTTTGCTCTAGTTAAAAAACATTAATATTGTGCTAAACCTTTACTAAATCATTCCTTAGTGCTGGCAATAGCCATAAAAGTGAGACCCTGTTATAATGATTAGGGCTGTTGCGAATACACCGAATATTCGAATACCTTTTTGGCCTTTACAAATATTCGAAAAAAATATATGCACGTACAGCTATGACTCGGATGCTATTTTAATAGGAAAGTTATGCCGCTTAGCAGTGTCAAATGCCGCATTGTTATTGTTCCCGTTCTCAAAACCCTTGACAATTATAAAATAATTACTGCAAAAATGCAGACTGGAGTGTGGCTTGTTATCAGAACGTTATAGGTACCCGTAATGATCTTGATACAACTGGCGCATGCAAACAAATATTTATCGGGCGGTCTATAATATCAATCATCGCACCTAAAACACTGGGGTGCTTTGTGTGCAACTTTTTATCGGCGTGGCATGCAGTTGTATCTGGCGTGTGAAAAATTTGATCGGCGAGTTTCGAATATTCGGTCAAATCCAGTTTCGAATAATCCAATACTTAAATTATCCGAAAATGAACAGCCCTATTAAATAATGATGATCATGAGCAGTTTCGTGTATTAACCCTAACCCTCCAAAAAGTCAATCACATGCAGTCCTTTAGTAAATTTCTTCGAACTGATCAGACAAAAACCCTTACCCGGATCATTGTTTAATCTTGCCAAGCAAAACATAAAGCCATCCAGTAGGCTTGAAGAGCTGATCATTACACCGCTGACTCACACTAATCCAGACTTGTTTTCAACTAAAGAAGGGGGCCAGTCATGGGTTCTCGCGCTGCTGGAATAGGTCAAGTTTTTTTGGTTAAGACGGGCAATGGGTTTTGCGGTTTTCTGCCAAGCTGGATGCTGTTTACATGATGTGGAGCCTACACCATAGATGTATTATACAGACGTCACATACACAATATAAGGGAAACCTGCAGCCCAGATATAATAGGGGCTCGGATAATACAAGGTATTTTCATAGGTCCGGAGGACCTCGTATTATGGTTAACCCTCCTGTTCTTAGGGCCAAAATCAACCCAGCTGCTGTACAGATCAAAACCTATCAAACGTCAGATTAAAACACACACAAACTGTGAGAGTTGGTGTTAAGTTTTTGATAGGCTGTGATAGTTGTAAGTATAGGTGGGTTAATAACTATTTGTGAACCGCTCTGGAAAAAGGTATATTATGTCACAAAATATGAAAAATTAGTTTTACGTATGTTTGGAAAGCCCGCAATGTAAGCTTTCATTTGGTACATGTTAGAGCTCCAAAGCCGTTTCCGTTCTGGAGATATCGCGTTTTTGCATATTAATTAGTTCTATGGAATTCAAATTGCTCAACAGAGAAAACGGGCTTTGAAATAGCTAGTTCTAATACAATGCAATGGAACAATGCACTCTAAAAAGGTAATTTGTTCACTTTATTCACTGAAATCAACATTGTTGTGCACCAAACCTGAAACTTTAGATATTTAAGATGTCATTAACCCTCCTGTGCACCTGGCCAAAATCGACCCAGTTGTTGTACAGATCAAAACCTATCAAATGACAGATTAAAACACACACAAACTGTGAGTTGGTGTTAAGTTTTTGATAGGCTGTGATAGTTATAAGTATAGGAGGGTTAATTAAAGACAAAGCAAAAAAATGAATTTTGACAAAACTCGCCCCTTTTAACGTTGAAAGGGCCATTACACAAAAATGCATAGCGCGACTTATATCACCTTTTTCTGGCGCGGGTCACATTTTTTATCCCTAACCATACTAAATCCAACACTGGGTACTTTCTGTGGTATTCTGTTGAAGTAGGCGGTGAACAAAAGATTGTTGGATTCAGCAGGCTTCACACTTTTCATTCATTGGATTCTGTTGGATTCAGCAGGCTTCACACTTTTCTGTCGTTGGATTTCTGTTGGATTCAGCAGGCTTCACACTTTTCATTCGTTGGGTTCTGTTGGATTCAGCAGGCTTCACACTTTTCATTCGTTGGATTCTGTTGGATTCAGCAGGCTTCACACTTTTCTGTCAATGGATTCTGTTGGATCCAATGGGGAGCCAAGAGAAAGCTTGGAGGAAGTTGGGGCCGAGAGGAAAACAAATGGAAATTGAGTCTCATCAATAGCCCTGAACGGTCAAAGTTGATTACTTTTACCTTGAATAAATAATCTCATGTGGTGACCTCTTTTTATGAGGACAATCCAGCCAAGTGTTAGGGCTGTTCATTTTCGAATAATTTACTTTTTGAATAATTTACTTTTCGAATATTCGAAACTGGGTTTGACCGAATATTTGAATATTTGATTCTTGCCGATCAAGTTTTTCAGTGCATGCCGCACCGGTAAAAAAAAAATGCACGTAAAAAGCACGCCGGTGTTTTACGTATGGCGGTTGATATTATGGACCGTTCAAACAGCATTTCTTTTTTGCATGCCCCTGTTGTAACAAGGGTTTTACCGACAGGAACAATAAACTTCCGTCCACAAAAAGTTGCGATCAACAAAAATGCGGCATTTGACACTGCTAAGCGCCGTAACTTTTCTATTAAAATAGCATCAGTCGTATCTGTACGTGCATAAATATCTTTTCAAATATTTGGTGTATTCGGGACAGCCCTACCAAGTGTCATCAAAACCAGTGATGCACTGAGGAAAGTTTACTGGTTTGACATGGAATAATTTAATGGTCACAATTTGTTCAGTGTGTTTATCAGTGTGCTTTTGACTTGGCAGGTTCTTGGTGAGAGTGTCGTATCTAGAGATCTACAATGAGGACGTGAAGGACCTTCTTGGGAAAGACTTGTCAGCAAGGTTGGAGGTACGTACAGGATGGAATGTCCCGATACATTTACATCATCTAATGCATCTGCATGTACATGTATATCCATATGAAATACCATAAGTTAGCTTGGCATGCATTCAAGCATCTGGCTGAAGCCATATAGAATAATACATAGTTATATTTAATTATTTCTGAACTAACTGGCAATATTTAATGAAGCATGCATGGTGGATGCATTGTTTGTGCACAAACCCTCGGGCACACGTTTTGGCTGATGTGCAGATTTCCGCCTTTTTGTAAAAAACCAGCTGTGAGAAAAAAATTGAGCTTTCACACTGTGTGGTGCCCGTGGAACCTTGCACCGATATTGCTAGCACAATTAAGGAAGAATATTGTCTGCCTGTGTTCTGTATACATGTACCGTAATTTTCGGAATATAGGCAGCGGCTTATATGTTGATTCTCACGCTGAAAAATGGCTTATACTACGGGCGGCTTATACGGCAACATTTGAAGAATAGAATCGGTCACAGAAACCGCGCCTCTGCCCGGGCCACGTGTGTTGGCTGCGCTCGGGGCCAGGCAGTCATGTTTTCGTTGGTTGCCATTTACGTTCGCTCTACTCACGTGTTGGAAATACAGGAAACCAGTCCAGAGGGACCGAATAGACGTGCAAATGTACCATAAGTACCGTTCACACCTCACAAATCGTGTGGTGCGTCTGTTCGTTTTTGTCTGTTTTATCGTTGTGTAATCCATGTTTATTATTTCACTGGTCAATTGGTGACTGTTGAGCCCAGATTAGTGGTTAAAGTTGTCATTTTCTTTCGTCTATATATTTCCTGAGTTTCTACACTAATGCTGTTCCAAGTCTTCTGAAGTTCATTCCAGAGGGTTTCATTTGAATGTACATTGGTATATTGATTGCCATTTCATCACAAACAACTAATTTAAAATATGCCAAGTGTTCAAATAATTGTGCGCACCATTGTACATGTAGTTTGTTTTCAACAACTTCTGTGTTTGATGGTTTGTAGGTAAAAGAACGTCCAGACATCGGGGTTTATGTGAAAGATTTGTCCGCTTTTGTGGTCAACAATGCCGATGACATGGACAGAATAACCACTCTTGGAAATAGTCACCGTAAGTAAACTAAATTAATGGCACTTTAGACATTGAATTTCTGCCATTTTGGGTTCAAATATATCCTACATATTTGAATTAGACACAGCAGAAATATAAGCAACTGCCAGGTTTGTGCGGAACGTTTGACAGGCTTTTTCGATCATCCTGCCTAATTCTGGCAAGGCCTCAAACGTCATACTTCTGCCATGTCAAATTCCCTTCACTGATTCATAATTATACCCGATGGAGATGAATGTATCTCTTCTTTGTTTACTAAATGTCTCAGTATCATAACATTTTCCTTCCTGGTCTACCATCTTTAATGAGTGAATGACATTAATACAAATGCTGCATTTGAAGCAGCTGCCGCATTTCCACGACTCTACTTTTGAATGGAAATCAATTGGACACAACAGAAATTTGATCTTCAGGAGACGGACAGAGCGAACTGTTTGAAACGTTGAGACCTTGTCTCACCAACTATTTTCAGAGCCAACACCTCACCAAAAAAAATATCTTTCCATGGTATACCCACAACCTCAGACGGATAAGTAAATACTTATCAAATGATGCTTTGGTTATCTTAGTTCATGCTCTTGTAACCAGGCGCCTTGATTATTGTACTAGTTTATTTTACGGTCTTCCGAATACACAACTGGCCAAACTGCAAAGAGTTCAGAATGCAGCTGCCAGGCTTGTACATGGTGCATCACGCTGGAATCACATAACACCATTACTTCAGCAACTGCACTGGTTACCTATTTGTTTTCGTGTTCAATTTAAAAAACTTTTGCTAACATTCAAAGCTCTTCATGGCCTACATATAGCAACTTACTGTATCACAGATCTGATAAGCATTAAAACTTGTTCCCATTATTCATTACGGTCAAACAATTATCTACAGTTAGCATACCCACCAGGAAGAATGCTGAAAACGTTAGGGTGTACAGCTTTTTCCTCTGCAGCACCTCATTTGTGGAATCAACTGCCACATGAAATTAAAACATCTGTGTCTTTCAATTTTTAAAACTAAACTTAAAACACACCTTTTTATGGCCGCTTTTAAATAACTCTTTTAAATAATTGTTCTGCTTTACTTGTATTGTATTTAAAATTGTTTTTGGGTATTTAAACGTTTGTGTAATTGTTTATTTCTGAATTTTAATTAGTATTTCGATACTTGGATTTTTGCAATATTGTGTATAATGTACTGCGCACTTATGTGGAATCTGCGCTATATAAATTAATTTTCCTCAATTGCCGGATAGGGCGACACATAATCCTGGAAAAGAGTGGGTTAGGGTGACCTGGTCGAATAGGGCGACAATTTGGTGTCGCCCTATTGTAAAAGTCGCCCTTTTGGAGTGTTTTTTAGTAAGGCGCGTGGGGAAAGTGCTCTAAATGGGCGACACTCGTGTCGCCCAATAAGGTTATTTCGGGAAGAGTCGCCCATTTGCCGCATCCAGGAGATTTATTATTATTATTATTATTATAATAACCTACACATGTACATGTACTTAACAGCTTGGAAGTTCAACTTTGCCGATCGTCTGCGAGATAGTTTACGTCCATCTTGGTTGCCCGCGACGTTTACGGAGGAAATGTTTCCATATGTCTGCGCTGTAGTTTAGGTGCCGTTTATGTTGCTCTCTGCATTTCTTACGTTGATTTGGAAACCAGGCTTAACTTGCGGTTGGAAAGAAAGCAGAAATTATAGACAGCATTATACCAGACACATCATGACTGTAGCCTGTGCAAAAGGGCCTTATGTCAGACCTTCTCAAAATAAAACATGCATATATGTCAATTACTACTACAGGAGCCCTAACCTTGTGGAAATTGTTGGTCTAATTTTAAGAAAAGTAGTTTCTGCCCCCATTGTGTTTGCAACAAAAGTTAGACTTCTGGATGGGATCAGGGTCATGTGAACACATGGCCGTACATGTATATCTTGAATTGAGTCCATCCATTCGCAGTATTTTCTATTTTTCCATTACTAAGCCACATCAGTGTTGCCTATGGGGATGAAGTGGATAGAATGTAAAAGTTTTTATTGCATTGCAGGTTCTGTAGGATCAACCAATATGAACGAGCATAGTTCCCGATCTCATGCAATCTTCAGTATTACTGTTGAGAGGAGTGATGTCGGACCAGATAAAGAACAGCATGTCAGAGCAGGCAAGCTTCATATGGTTGACCTGGCGGTAAGTTTACTCGGCAGTGCCAGGGAGGTCTTCCTCTCTCTCTTTCTCGCTCTGCCAGGTGCTGGCCCACATGGGGTCACCGCCTCGGCTGCCTCATGCAATTTCCTGGGGCACCATCCTCTCCTTTCCCTTTGCGTTCCCTGCACCGATCGGCCCCGCCGAGGCTCCTGGCGTCCGAACGTTCCGCCAGCTGTGCCTTTCTCTGAGGGAGGAGGGAGAAGGGCAGAGGAGGTTGGATGGCCTCCCATCTGCCACGGGTACGATCTAGGCCATCACGGTGCCCAACCTGGCATTTCTTTTGTTTTTCATTGTTTGGCTCGATTTTCGGGAGGCTCGTGGAGGACCTCCCCGCTATAGTTGGTCCAAAGGGGGAGCCTGACATGAGATTGTTCCCACATCGGCCATACCGGGCGTAACTGTTACGTGTGCTTGAGACACACTCCTCTTGGATGGGTCTGTAGGGGGCCTCCTTGCCGCCCGCTCCGTCCCACTGGCCGGGCTCAGCCCCGCTCCTCGTGGCATGGCACCTGTGGAGGTGACTGGGTGGGTTGGCGCGCCCCCCGTCCCCCAGCTTGATGACAGACGCCTCTCAGACTCCCGGCACCGGAGACTGACTCTCTTCTCTTAGCGCAATGGGCGTATGCTCCCCACAGCATCATGGCTCCCCACATCAACGGGGTACCGGGTTCGGCTTTGGGCTTCCCCGAACTCCCTGTGTCATCTCGCTGCTCCGCCCGCCCGACCGCCCTTGCATTTGAGGGTATTCCGATGCCCTCATTCCTCCCAGTATGTCGGTTTTCTGGTTCTTTAAATGCAACCACAAGATCTTTGTAATTTTGCAGCTTTCTTCAGTAGTCCATCTATCACGGACATCTCCATTGGCTGACATGGTATCAATGTCAGATTTATTATTATTGGCTGTTTCGGAAGTTTTCCGAAACAGCCCTTGTTTTTGTTAAGATTTTTTTCTTTTTTTTCCCCGACTTTTGCCCATAGCATTTGTACACGTTTTCTTTCTTATCGGCACTTTGGCTACTTTCAAGCAACCGATTGCCTTTAAACTTAACAGACACTTAGACCAACTGCTCGGAATGTGTGCCGAACTTTTACGTCATAACATCATCACGTGATTTTTAATAAATTTTTGAATTTTGAAAATCGTAATGTTCTTTTCAATATATCTAGCGAACAAAACAAGATATTTTCAAAATTCTTTTTTATAGCTTTGGTATGTCTCAAAGATATGCCCTAAAAGGCGAAAATTGTGACGTCATGATGACGTCATCAAAAATGTTTGTTTTTTTAACGCATGTAAGGGTCAATCCGATTACAAAAATGTATACATTGAATTTTTCTGTACCTAATTCCAAAATTTCATCATCGTGGCTCACTCAAGAAATAGCAGCCATTTCAAAATTCTTTTTGTAATATATTTTCAGGTCGTACACACTTAAATATAAATATGAAAAATGTGTGACGTCTGATGACGTAATCATGGTCATCAACTCCTTGTATGCTCACATTTCCAAAACGATTATGAATAAGCCTACGTGATTGCTTGACATGTCGTAGACTACCATGAATGTAAAACAAGATTTTTTTGATCCACCATTAAAATCTCAAGAATCAGAATCAAACTACCAAAAAAGAACCCAAACGAAACAGCCCTGTGTTTGTCCACAAACACCAAATCTCTAGTTATTATTGGTTTATTTAAAGACTCTCGCAGCCAATGGCTGAATTAGTCAGTTAACAATAGAAATGACATTTACAATAAATACAATATAAAAAAAGTATATATAAACTACATTAACAAAAACGCAGAATAGTATTGTAAAAAGACATAGAAAAGTATAAAAACCAGTGATGATTTGATTGACGGCTCATATTATAAAAGTGATGTAAAAAAACAAGACAATTACAATAAATATCCACAAATATAAAGACCACATGGACAAAAACACAAATGGTCAGGCAGATTGACTAAGACTAATAATTATAAAAAGACATAGAAAAATAAAATAAAACAATGATAGTTTACATAAAAACCAGTGTTATATAAAAGTGTGGTTAAAAACAGGATAGGGCTGGACTTATAACTGTTGTAAAGATTGTAAAAACTCCAGTGGGTGCATATTCTTCATATGGAGTCTTAAGCCGGGATAAGTGTTAAACCTTCTGTTGCAGTTAACACAACAGAAAGTATTGGAGTCGTGCTTCAGACTCTCGGCACAAGGGCCAAGAGAGCGTCTTGGGTAGTGACATGACACTGTTCGAATGTTATTGTTGTAATTACCACATTTTACTACACTTGTAAGAAATATTCTTACAATTATGGCTGGTTAAGTGTTTCTTTATAGCTTGATGTCCACAAAGATTTGTACGGCAGAGGTCAGAGGTGTAAATATCTGTATCGTTGGGGTATATAAGCATGAATGAAAAGCCGAGATCCCCACTGACGCATCGACTACGAAGTTCTCCGGTGGCAGAATCAGCGGAGACGAGCAGTCTTGTATTCAGAATCCTTGTATATAACCTAAGGAGGTAGGATCTGATTGTTATAGGGCGCCATTTCGCAAGGTCCTTCGGGTCTACCGTACATTCAGGAAGTAACAAGTGTAACCAAGCGGTGATGTGGGATAAAATTAAATCATAAGAGGGTGTTTACCCAGAACAGCTAGAATGATAAAAGACAGCCCACACTTAGTCTCAAAGAGACTTCTGTCACAGTACGAGTATAAAATCGAACAAAATATCGACGGGCGAAAAATGAAGGGTAGTCAAAGGACACCCAACTCAAGTATAATTTTATTGAATTTCTTTAATACACAAATGATTCACCCGAAGATGTTGAAGCAAGTTTAGCCTCTCAGATATTGAAATGACAAAAATCTGAAAGTTTCCAGCCTGGACCACGATGAGGTATTGCTTCATTCCAGACCAAACAGACGACTTTCACGATATCGGCCTCGTGTAGGCACAAATTCATACTAGTACCGTCTCCGCAAAAGCGGGGCTGGCATATCGCAACTACATTGTACCTGTCGGGTCCCTTTCTCAAGGCCGAGCGGAGCCACACCGTTGGCCAAGCAAGTCCGGCTTTTTTCTATTCTATTTTATTTCTCGGGATACATTAACAAATGCACAAATGACAAATTACAAGAAATACACAAAAAAATGATAGCTTTAGATACAAAACAAAAACAAAAACATATCATTTAGCTCCCAAAGGATTACCCAGAGAAACATTGTTCCTGTCGAGCTGAATGAGACACAAGAAACAATAAATATAGAAACAGTTTCAATTACAAGTCTATAAAAAGTTGGATAAATAAATAAATGAATTAATAAATTAAAATTAAAAATAAGAATAAAAAATAAATCAAAGAATAAATACATTAAAAAAATTACAATAAATTGAATTACATACTAATGAAAAAAAAAAGAAAACTGCATGTATAAACGAAACCGGTGAAGTAAATATAACGGAACATAAATAAATAAATAGATGAATTAATTAATTAAATGGCAGGGTTTGCAGGTGTCATAGTTCCCCCGGGGAAGAGAGAGGTCGGGGCCCGACCAGAGCCGCCCCTACACAAGTTAAAGTAACATTAAATTGCCATAAACGTGTTAAAGGTAAAAATAGAGCCTTTGATAGCTGGTTGAGCTAGAACTGCCAACTGGTTACTAGAGAAGGCTAACCTGGAATACATCTTATCTGGTAACACTGCACCTCTGGCCCCAACAGGAAGCCCTTAACGGCATGCAATGAAAAACTTGATCGGCGAGTATCAAATATTCGGTCAAATCCAGTTTCGAATATTCCAATACTTAATTATTCGAAAATGAACAGCCCTATAATGAACAATAAATAACATTAATACACTAAACATGAATAAACCCCAAAAATATTAAATGTTCAAAATAAATAGACATTAAATTGTAAAATAAGACACAAATATAAATACTCACTGAAATTGTATCAACGCAGTGCAGTTCTTACAGCACTACAGCTCGTGCACAGAAGATGGAGTTTATGAAAACCAGTACACTTTGAACAACAGCCAGAACAGAAAACTGGCCACCACCCAAAACTGCTCCCTTTATGTGGTGCACATCCATGGTTGATTACGCAAGAAAATACAATGGGTACAAAAGAGAACCCAGATTGTGCAGGACATGTCACACTGCCCAGGTAATTGTTCCCAGGAATAATGGAATACCATACCAAGAAACAATCCCAATGGAACAATCAACCAGAAGGCAGCAGTATGAACTGTGGCCAATTGTCTATGTACAATAAAATAGAATGGGAAAAAATACCAGCATGAATGGGAAAAGTGACTGACCATAAGGTCTGGTCACACAAGCTATAGTCTGGTATACCTTGCCTGTATATAGCCATAATGAAAACAAGACGGCCAAATTAGTAGGATCGATCTTGGAAAGATCTTTATAATACAATTATTATACAATTATCCTCCTGGATAAGCCTCCCGGATCAGGGGTGCCGTCCCCTAACCTTATATAGACATAAACTTGCTAAAGATATACAGAGAGCCTTTGATAGCATTCTGCGCCAACACACTTAACTGATTATTCGTAAGCCTAAGACCGCAATACGTGGTCTTAGAAGACAGAAGGGCCCCACACTCACCGACCGGAGCACCTTCAACCGACATCGATACATTAAATTGCGATTTAACCGCCTTCTCGATACCACTCGTGTTATATTTGGTCTCCTTGCTCAGTTCGGAATCCCTTAAAGTATGTTTATGTGACTCGTACGGAATGGCCACATCTGCAACAAACATGTACGCATTACGCTCCCTGTCGATAACAACCAGGTTCGGTCGATAGTTAACTTCACTAGTAGCTATCAGAGGCTCTACGTGAACAGCTTCGGTTCTATACTGTCTCGCCACCATCCTGCCAAGCTGTTTACAGACCTCGTTGTGTCTACGCAACCTCACCTGGAGTACCGCAGGGCAGCGTTGCAGTATGTGAGAGGTCATTTCAATCGCACCACCGCACTTCCTGCAGATCGTTGGCCCGCCCATATACGCCAAGTTATTGTGGCACGGGAGTGTTTTTTCCCCAAAACGCAACAGCCCTCGAGTATAGGTTACCGTTCAAGATCGTGGGTTTATCGACCCAAGACGAAGCTGCCTGATGATCGTAGGCGAGCATACCCTGCCCATGCTTAGTCTTTGAGAGATCATCCAATTTCTTAACTAACTGGTCATGAATAGTGTGTTTGACGCTAGATTTGTCCGCCTCGACATTGGCTAAGCCCAGGGCCCGACTCGGACTCGAGAGCACGCTCTGCATAACCCTGGAGGCATAGATCCTTCTAATCGCACTGTCACTAGACTTTGCCAACCGGGTGATAGCTCCATGATGGAGTCTGTTTGCTAGAATAAGCAGGAAATCCAGGCCGCCAAGCAAGGCAGGCGTCACAATAAACTGGTTGACGAATTCGGAAGATGCAAGATTGACCGCGCACCGCCTTATTGAGACACCGCTGTACGCTACAAGGAACATTACCTGAATACGAGTTCATCTCGTATTGGTATATCAACCAAGGAATGATATACACCTTGATTACTCTGATCTTCTGCTCGGGTTTTGAGAAAGGTTGTCTGCACTGCACTCAGCCATTTCTCAAGCGGCGGAATAAGCTCGAATCTGTTCTTACAGAGTACACCAAACTTCTGTCAAAGATATTTCGTGGACTCGGCCGTTCCAACCACCGGGATAGCCGCACTTTCCACTTTCCACTTTGAGATTGAAAGGGGGATCGATCTCGATATATGCCTTCCCTCGATTCGGTGTACCATCGTAGCTCCCACCACCGCCGATTTCAAGGCATTAATACGCATCGACCTCTGATTAAAGAATTCGCAGCACGTATTGAAGAGTGGTAAGCCCTTGTTCACTCTCCGACATAAGGACTGGGTCGTCCGCGAAAGCCATGGAGTTGTACCGCACACCATCCAACTCTAGACCGATGTACTCGGGCAGTGCATCGATCAGTTTGTCCAGAACAAGATTGAAAAGACAAGGGCTATAAAGCGGACAGCCCTGTTTGACACTGCATCTTATAGGAATCGGGTCAGACGTATTGGTACCCGAAATAATTTGGGTACTCGCACCGGTATACAGCTCGGCAATGATGTTAATGAGTTTATCAGGAACGTTATGTCTCCCGAGTGCTCCAACGATCGTGCTATGATGGACCGAATCGAACGCTTTCGATAAAGAAAAAGAACATGACAAAATACGATTTTGTTCTCGTGTCTATATCTCAAAATTAGATGGTCGAGCATAGTCACGTTCTCCAAGCAGCCATCAACCGGTATAATCGCCTTCTGTCTCGGGTTGAGAACAGTTACTTCAGTATTAAAGCCGTTTGTTCAATATTCTCGTATACAACCGGAGGAGATAATTGGTCGCCACTTTGAAATGTTCCTGGGATCAGCTTCCCCTTTCGGTATCAGAACAGTGTTATTCAGCTTAAGTTGCTCGGGAACTTTTTCTGAATACGCCCACAAATTGAAAAGTATGGCCAAGTCATTCGGATCGCATTTGTTCAACTCCTTAAAATGGATTCTGTCCAGGCCAGCAGCTCCATTCTTCTTCATCTTATGCAAGGCCAACACCACCTCATCCTTGTCTATCCGGGCCGAGGCACTGGCCCTGTCCACTGCCAGTTCTGGCTGCACCACTTTGGGATCGAAAGGAAGATAGTCAATTACAGGGTCCTTCCCAAAGATACCCATGTAATATGTTAACGCCGCACTGTTATCCAGGGCTGCCGGTCCAAGGGATTGTCCATCCAACAAATGACAAGCCAACTTTTTAGTATCGTTATTATAATAATATTGATGTGCCAGATAGAGCAACCGCTTCCTCATTCTATTCGACGCGTTCTCCAGAACCACCGGGGTAATGAATTGATCTATCTTATTTGAATTAGCACATTTTTATCTCTATCATCCGAAGAACCATATTATAATCCAAATCGACTAGCTGATTTACGAGCCTACCCAACTTGGTGCGTAACTCCTTCTCTAGGGCATTTACTATATGTAGTAAATGCATTGATAAAGCCAGTATCGACTTCGGGGTCAAGGCTACCCAACTGATCATGGACCATGTTTACCACCGCACTACCAACATCCCGGACCATATCTTTGTACGTCACCTTTCGCTGTTGCCCCCTTGATTGATTCCAGCGATCTATGAGTCAATATGTCACGAATAGCAATATTGACAAATTTTGTATCGTACGGTAACCGGGCTTCAATAATTGGCCATTATGCGGATCTCCTCTTCACTCCACCGGTCCCTCTTCGATACCAGGTCTCCGGAAAGCCGCACCTCATTCACCTCTAACTGTTCCGGATGAGACCGCTTAATATGGAGCCAAAGCCCCGTATATGCTCCGAACGAACGACCACACTCACTACAGAGGAAACTACTGGAGGAGTCTGACTCGCCACACCGGCCCTAACGCATTTTGGAAAGTGCGAAGCGACACCGTTCATCGAACCGTACTGTTTATCGCATTTCTCGCAAGAATAGCTAATGCGAGCCCCATTGCTAATAAGATGGTTCTTAATCTCGGAATGCCTGTTAAGATTTCTACTACAAAGACGGCACGCCAGCTGTCTAGTATCATTAGGATACCGAAGAGTAATGATTCTGTCAACCACAGCCAAGGGATTGGGAAGGCAGGATGCTTGACCATTCATCATTCCCTGGTCATTAGAGGCACTGCCAGTACGAGTAACGACCATTATATTTTTATTTCAACGAAACACTACCAAAACTATAAAGATCTTGCAAATGCGTCTACTCAAGACGGAGCTAGTTCTATAAGCTCGAAAAAATACCACAGCCCTGGTACGCAAATTACGAACCACGACCACTGCACGGTGCACTGCTTGACACCGAGCAAATCCACAGGATTACCCGGGATAACGACCAAAGCTTTGACTGATTAATAAGTCAAGACAATGCAAAGATGTAGCAATATTAGCCTGCGACCACTTGGGAATCAAATGCGAAGCAGTTTCCGACTCTCACTGCGAGGTTTTGCTACAAGAGTCGATAAACCCACGAGTCGATAAACCCACTTTATTTTACAATTATCCATTTTTTTTTCATTTTCTGAAGAGCGTGTTTCACCTCATTTTCACCTCAGAGTATCCGATTCTGGGGCTTACCAAATATTTAGTGAAATGTGTGAACGCCGCACCACTATCGGGAGCCACCGGTCCCAAGGGTTGACCATCCAAGAGGTTGATGGGGCAGTTTATGTGTATTCTTTTTGGACACTTGTTGGTGAACCTTGTACAAAAGTCTTTTCTTGAGCCATTGCGAAGCATTTATAGGCACAACCGGAATCGACACGGAGTCTCCCTTTGGTGGTCTTCTCCCTCTTGAGGCCAATAGATTCCAAAATATTGAGGTAGCAAGGCTCTTGATTCCCTCCAAGAACTAGTTGAATCAAATTAACCAAGTTGCTTTTAACCCCTCCTTCATAATTAATATTGAGAGAATACGTTGAAAATTCAATTCAATTCAATGAAGCTTTATTGTCCCTGTATAGGAAATTACTGTGGCCTTTTACATAAAATACACATACACGTCAAAAATATATACAATATCAAGCAGAAAATGAAAGATACAGGGTAAACATTTAAAGTCAGTTAAAAAGATAACAGTAGAAAGGTAAAACATTTAACCCTAACTGTCCAAAATCTGCCGAAATCCATCCCCCCAAATTGTTGGATTTTGGCGGACTTGGTCCTAAAGGCCTGGCATGAAAAATGAATAATGGATTATGATGGACTTGGTCCAGGAGGCCTGAAGCAGTGCCGGTGCAATTGATGAATTATGCCAAGGATCCAGTAGTAGCGTTGTCATATAAGGCATGTGTACTTAATAGTCCATCAACATCAAGCAACACTTCAGTGATAGTTCCATTAGCCCATGTATAAAATGAAAATCGACTGATGGATTTTGGCGGATTTGGTCCAGTACCCCGCAGAGGCAGTAGGAGTTTAGGGTTAAACATTCTTAATTACATACACTTTGACAAACGGTACTTAAGACATCATTGACGATAAGTGTACAAAAAGGCACATACACAAAGATAAAGAATCACGCTACAGACAAAAAAACCTGGAGACATGTAAAAGGCCGTGTCGCCACGTGAGCAGCGCCACTGAGCAAGTACTCCTCAAAGGAACCACCGTCAAAAACCAGACCGTGGGGACCACCTTTCAATATGATCATAGATCTTACTTCAACCTCAGTTGAGACTCTCCTTGTAGGAGGCTTTCCTTCTCTGGCCTTTAATGGCCTCCTTCCTGGGCCCGTACTCACTGATTGGCTCTACTACATCCATATTAAATTTTGAAGGATGGGTTTTCTTTATGTGGAGTCTTAGGCCTGGGTAAAATCCGAAGGATTTCTTAGACGTTACAGGGAAAACTGGCGGGCGGAGTCGGACTCCCTAATAATCAAGGAGAGCATCTGGGGTAATGACAAGCCACCCCGCTAATCGTACTGTAAGACTCGCCACATTTATCGCACAAATAAGTGATTGTAATATTGTGGCTAGTACAGTTTCTTTATAGCAGAGTGACCGCTAAGAGCTCTTGTACATCTAATAGTTATAATTATTGGTATCATTTGGATAACAAAATGACCGCATTGGTAACGATACTCCCACCGTCAGTGGTTAGGACGGGGTTGGCAGGGAGCGGGGAAGAGCTTGAAGGTAGATCGCTGTTCATCATCCTTCTGTTTATTCAATCAATTAAAAAGACTTTATGCACAACAATGAAAAGCCGAAAAGGTATCCAATTACTCACAATAAAAATGATGAATACACACTTTAAAGAGGTCATGAAAGTCCAGATAAGCTGCGGCCTAAACGCCGTCTCGGAGAGACGTACAGCAATGCCAAATAGGATGGCAGGTAATTATTGGGGAAGTACAGGGGAAAACAGAGTAGTAAAGACACACTCCGTCGAACTCACCATTTGTGATTTACTTTAAACTTGTTCACAAATCCCGTGTCCTGGAAGCAGGATTAGCTCCGATTTATATGATTACATACACAAATGATTGATGGGGCATTATACCACGTAGAGGTTCTGCTTCGAATGCCCCAATGCACAATGGACTGTATAAAACCGTACCATGGCAATTCGCAGGGTTAAAGTGAAATTTCCTTCCCTTGTCGTCTTTCAATTCAAATGCTGGGATTTGAAGGAGACTTTTCAAGATAAATTATTCTTTTCTACAGTGGTGTGCAAAATTATTCGAACACTTGACATATCTGAAGAAATTAATATTTAATGCCTTTTATGTAAGTACAATGCCTGGTTTACATTTTTCACCTGTATTAAATAGAAAAGGTAATTGTTGTGAGCATACATGTAGCTTGCATCAGCAGTCCAACCATCTTTTTTTTTATCAAACTTTACTCTAATATTTGGTGTGTCCACCCTTGGCAGCAATCACTGCGGCACATCTTTCGGGCATAGTGTCTATATATTTCCTGAGAGTTTCTACACTAATGCTGTTCCAAGTCTTCTGAAGTTCATTCCAGAGGGTTTCATTTGAACGTACATTGGTGCATGTATATTGATTGCCATTTCATCACAAACAAAAAGTACCTGAAATATGCCAAGTGTTCGATTAATTTTGCACACCTGTATTTTCTATAAATGTTTTGTATTCCAGGGTTCTGAGCGTCAGTCCAAAACAGGAGCAACAGGGCAACGTTTAAAAGAGGCAACGAAAATCAACCTCTCTCTGTCCACGCTGGGCAATGTCATCTCATCTCTTGTAGATGGCAAGAGCACGCACATACCGTACAGAAACTCTAAACTTACAAGGTTATTACAAGATTCCCTTGGTGGCAACGCTAAGACTGTAATGGTAAGAGCTAGTTTAGTAATTTGTTAAAACTGATATGCCCATGGTCTGGCTGAAAATTTCAACTCGGTGGATTTTCTCTTACAAATGAATAATAGAGGAAAACCGTAGTTTTGAACAAAAGACACTCGGGGGGGGGGGGGGGGGGGGGGGGAAATGGCACCCTCGGCTTAGCCTCGGGTACCATTTTCCCCCCTCGGGTGTACAAAACACTATGGACCACATCACAGCAGACAATTGTATAATGCTTAATTATGGTAGTACTCTTTTGGCCACAAAACATGTCTTATTTGTATGGTGAACATGTTGGAATGCAAACAACTCGCAACGATTGAGAAATTCTCGCAATGATTGAGAAATGTTACAAAATGGCCGTCCTGTGAAAGGAATCCAAAGCTTGAGAGTAACCAACATTCCTTGCGAGTTTCTCTCAAAGATTTACGACAAGATTTTGCAAGGAATGCATGCCAAAACCGTGTGTGAAATGATTCCTTGTCAAATGAACGACGTCCCGTGCAAAGGCGGCCCCTATGCGCAGCACAGAGACCTTCCACTCACAACTTTTAGCGAACTTCAGTGTACGTACGTTGCTGTTCTTTGTTATATTGTGGTTGTTGTTGTTGTGTTGTGATGTGATGTTATGTTGTTGGATGTTAATTAAAACCATGAAAACCCCTTGCGTCCCGATGACGTCTATAGACAAATTGCCACCTGGCCAGATGATGTCTATACACGCATTTTCAATTCATTGTATGATGATGTATGTTATGGTTGGCTGCACAAGCTGGCATGGCACCCCGGCACCCCATTATAACACCCGTACTCCGGGTTTGACAGTGTCATCCCCCTTTCAGTTTACACTTCAAATCCGTTGACTTGTGTTATTCAAACCTTAAGGTTGGTAATTTTCACTGATAACAATACGCAGGATGTCTTTTTGATGTGGGTATTGGTGTGAATATAGTGGTCCAAAAGACCCATTTGATCATTAGATCGGAAAAATTTGGCGCGAGGGTGGTGAGACCGAGTGGGGATTTTTTTTCAGACCCTCTTGAGCTGGATGTTTTGCACGCTGCCATACATGCTGGTATTGCGTCATTTCACACGCTGCAACACCAGTACTAGTATCACGTTCCATTTCATGTCCAGTAGTGTAGTGGGAACCAGCCAAATGCATGCGGTCGTCTCAAGGAATGTCGGTCAGCTTTATATTCTATGTCGTGTGAAAGCTTGCGAAAGTTGCTGGCCGGTGGCCAAAATTGGTGCTCATACGTGGAGTCTCAAACATTGCGAGTTTTTTCGTGTCGTGTGAAAAGGGCTTAAGTGGTATGTACAACACCATACAAAATCGGCAAAAATTTTGTAAGTGCACTGACTTGAGAAGTATTCCCAGATTCATGTATAGTGGAGATATTCAGTTATCATTAGGTCCATTGAGGTAAAAGACATCGTTGGAAATTGAAGCCCACTTTACCTCCTTTATCCAGTGTGCTAATATTGGACCAGCAGAATACAACTATGATGAGACAATCAGTACGCTGCGGTATGCCAACAGGGCGAAGAATATCAAGAACAATGCACGTATTAATGAGGACCCCAAGGATGCCCTCTTACGTCAATTCCAGAAAGAGATCGAAGAGCTCAAGAAACGATTAGAGAGAGGTAAGAATGTCCATGTAGTTGCAATCCTCTTTGTAAAGTACTATTGTAATGTGTATACGCATACATTTTTTCACAACTTGTGGCTTTAGGGCTTGGTTAATCACTGTAATCACAAACACAGGAAATATGTGACCCGCTCTGTAAATAGGTATATTATGTCGCAAAATATGAAAAATAGGTTTTATGTAGGTTTGGAAAGCCCGGAATGTAAGCTTTCATTTGGTACATGATAGAGATCCAAAGCCCTTTCCGTTCTGGAGATATCGCGTTTTTGCATATTAATTAGTTCTATGGAGTTCAAATTGCACAACAGAGAAAACAGGCTTTGAAATAGCTAGTTCTAATAAAATGCAATGGAACAATGCACTCTAAAAAGGTAATTTTTTCACTTTATTCACTGAAATCAACATTGTTGTGCACCAAACCTGAAACTTTAGATATTTAAGATGTCATTAAAGACAAAAGACAAAAAATGAATTTGGACGAAAAATTTCACCCTTTTGGGTTGAAAGGGCCATTACACATAAATGCATAGCGCGACTTATATCACCTTTTTCTGGAGCGGGTCACATTCATTTCATTTTCCACTGACAGTGATGTTTTTTCTGCAATATTTGAGAAAAAACACAATGGGATCAATACTTCGGCATAAATTATTGGACAAAATAATAAAGGGTACGAGGTTGTTCACAATCTTTTTTAATACCCTCTGCCTATCTATTGATTTCACAAAGAAACACTTGTATTTTGGCTTAAAAATTGCATGGCTTTGTATGATTTGATCATTTTGTGGCCTTTTTTGCAATGATCAGCAACAATTACTGTCGGGTTATTGGTACATGCAGTGTTGGCACAGCGTTTCTTTTATCACCTTCCATCCCTGGCGACAGTTGTTTGATTTCCATCCAATGAAGGTGTTCTGCTGGTTGGTCAGGACCTGGGATCTTCCCTAAAACCCCTTCATGTCCAACGCTCTATTGTTTCATAGAGCCTCTTTTATCGATACTATTGTGGAAGGTGTTCCAGTGGCCTTTCATCACATACTGTCCCCATCCCACTAGAGCTTTCCAAGTTAGAAGGCCCTAACTCGGAAAGGAGCACTGCCTTTTTTAGATTTTATGTTGTTTACATTGTTTATCTTGTGTCAATAAACTTAAGATACTATCAGTTAATCCTTTGTTGACTTAAGTTCTTATCTATATGAGTTACATTTAACACAGAAACATCTGCAAGAATTCTTAGTTCTATTGTAAAAAAAATGCCTCAGTTAAGATTTTCTATCCTGTGTAACTAATTAAAAAACGGCCGCTGCAAAGCTGAGAACGATAATAAACTTGAACGAATCGGAGAGGTGATTTGTACGCTGTGAGTAGTACCAGCAAATCCCAGCCTGGAAGTGTTTACTTAAGGAGTACAAGCAATTGTTTGGCTAATGGATTACAAAGATAAGAAGCTGGCAAAGGTGTTGGTGTGTCAACAACAAAAGCAGTGGAGTTGCCTGTTTTGGCTCTAGTGGGATGTTTCCCTCATGATTAGTCCTCCTGTCCAAACTTCCAGGCATTCTACTCACCTGGCTGTCTCATCACATCCTTTCACAGTTGTCCAAAAGGGCTTGTACCGTCAAGTTTTTTCCCTCATACTGCCTCTCTTTGAAACTCCTTACCTGTAACCTGCTTCCCTTCCACCTGTAATCTTTCACAATTCAAAAAATACATGTGAATAGAAACCTTCTGTCTCTGTGATTTCTGTCTTTTGTAGCCCACACCTTGAGTGGACTTTTGGCCTTGTGTTGATTAATACCCATCAAAAGAGAAGGAAAAAGGAAAGTGCACTCTGTGGATTGGATTTTTCAGTATTAACTGATGGCATTGGTATTCCCGGGACTAATACAGTCGAACCCTGATAATAAGAGCACTGTTAATACAACATACTGCTTATAACAAGGGGGAAAAAAAGGTCCCGAGTCTGTTTTTCTTTTTCATTACTGATAATACAAGGTACCTGTTATAATAAGGTAAATTGTAAAGTCCCAAGGACCTTGTTATAAAGGTGTTCAACTGTAATTGTTTTCTCCCGTTTATTAAACTGACATTCTTTCCTTGTCTTCTCTGGATGCTGGGACCTGAAGAAATAACTCAACAGGTTGCCCAGGATAATAAGGAAATAATGTCATAAATAAAATAGTACATAAATATATAGCAGATGGACAAGAAAAGGATTTTTTTTGTTTTTCCTGCAAGATCAAATTTTGATTTTGTTTGGGGGTTATGTTAATAGTTGCACACAAAGATGCTTGAGGATGTGCAGTTGATTACAAAGCATTCTGTAAGAATAAGCTAATCAATTCAGAAATAATCTGCAATTCCTGCAAATTACTTGTGCAATCCTTCCCTACTGAAGCTTGAATCAATATTATGGTGATTACAGAAATGGCCGTTCAATGCAGACTTTTGAGACACTGCTGGCAGTAGACATACTGGTCCTTTTGCATGGTTCACATTAAGGATAGGACGTTTACACGTAGATGAAAACATTTCAAATCCGTTTAGAAATGTTTCCCAAACGTTTAAACGGAACTCAAATTTTAAAAATGGGTACTTGTATTTACTCAATGTACATTCCAGTTTTATTTACAAAGAATCCAGGATCTTTGTAAATGTATTTAATTTACAAAGACATACAAACGCCTTTTAGTACTACAGTGTATACAATTGTTTGTGTTTGATGTTTTCAATACGCCGCTGGGCCAGGATCGATGCTCGACGCAGACGGCTCCTCTCCTACGGCCTACACAAATACTGGGACGGGCGGCAGCCTATTTGCAATTGTTGACTAAACGTTTAAATGTTTAAACGCTGAGGGAAAGTTTTGCTAAACGTTTATCAAATTAAACGTAAATTCCCATCCTTGGTTCCCATTCATGCTCAAAACTAGCAAAAAGGACTGATATATCTGCTGCCACATGTCCCCGACACCGATTTGAGCTTCTTTAACTTCTCACAGATGTGAAACAATTTTTAAATTTGTCAGTATTTATGACAGTAAGTGCCATCTGTGATAAGTAGATTGTAAGTATTAAATGATCAGGTAAGCTACGCTGCAGATAAAATTTACAATTTACAAAAGTTTAATTTTTGCAATTCATAGATTCACTATTAAAAGTGTAAATCCCAGTTTTGGTTGTTGATTTTTAGCAGTAATGCGTGCTGGTGTAAAAAAAAAAAGCTCACTTGTAAGATAAAGCATGCAATCCCATTTATTTTGGTGTTGTAGCCTATGCACAGATGAGGCAATTAAAAAAATATTAAACACTTTTTCAATCGGAGACAATTGTCACTAATCCCAATTTTGTTTAACTTTTAGGTGAGGGAGGGAGTGCGGAGAGTGGAAGTGGCTCGGAGTATGAGTCTGGATCCGAAGAGGATGGGGAAGGAAGAGGCGGGGAGAGACACGGCAAGAGGAAACGAGGTAAAGTAGACACAGATGTGTCTTTAACAGATCACTGAAAGATATGGATTGATCAATTCTAAGAAGAAAAACAACCCGGCATAAATGACTGTACAGTGCTGCTGTACAACGCTGCTATAACGAACATAATTTGCCATCATGCGAGGCCTCAAATCACCTTCATGATACATGGGGTAAAACCAGTATGGTGAAAAAAAAAATACATAATTGGGTCATTCCACCAGGTTGGGACAGTGTGTGACATTTATCCATATCTTTAAAAGTACTATTACATTTGATTCAGTTATTTCATGTAACATCAGTCTTTGGGTGGGAAATATTTTAGAAAGTTTTAAATCATGTAAATTATATTTTACCAAAACTATGATAAAAAGAATGTGTCAGTTTGACATAACCAGTTTGACGTAACAGGACACGTCCATATTTCCATTTGTGTTTTTTCAACACTTTAAATATAAATATGGGAAATTCACAATGTGTACTAATTAAAAGATATACTATGTAACACAAGAACACTTTTTTATGGTAGTCAGTGTCCAAATATAGCAGAGACAGCAAGAACAGACATGAGAGTGGACGTAACATGGACACTGTTGTCCACTGTTACGTCCACACATGCATGTTTTTCTTTGGACACTGGAAACCATAACAAAAAGTGTTTTCTGGTAGCATTGAGTGTCATTTAGTTAGTACTTATAGTAAGTTGCATAATTATTTATTTAATGACAAAAAATTAAGGCAGTCTGGACGTAACATTTAGTACTAACATGGTGTGACATAAAAATGCACATTTCCATTTTGTAACATTTTCAACATTTATATAAATAATTATGCAAACTCACTCTGTATACCAATTACAAAACACAAACTGCAACACAAAAAGCATTTGTTATGATATTCAATATCCAAATGCAGCACAACAGCAGAAATATATGTATGGTCATGGTCTATCATGGTGTCCATGTTACGTCTGCACCGATTCTTCAAATTCTTGCTATTTCTGCTATATTTGGACACTGACTGCCGTAAAAAGGTGTTTCACTTTTGCATAGTGTCTTTTAATTATTGTATGTAATCAATTTTCCATATTTATTTATTAAAGTGTTGAAAAACCACAAATTTTAATGTTGGACACGGTGTCCATGTTACGTCTATTTTACATACAAAAAACCACACTTTTTATCATATTTAAAAAAAAATATAACTTACATGATTGAAACTTTCTCAAATAATCTCACACCCAAAGATGGATGTCGCATAAAATAACTGAATTAAATGTAATGATGGTTTTAATGATATGGTAATATAACACACTGTGTCCCAACCTGGTGGAATGACCCAATTGCAGCAGAACTTGCCCATTCCTAATATATTTGTTTTGGAAGTTGCCCAATACAAGGCTTAAAGCTACTGTAGGTAAAGGGATACAATTTTAGGTTGCCAGCCCCACCTTAGGGCCCGAACACTGATGACCCGAGCCCAAATTCAACACAAATCCCTTAATTCAGCAAACATCCCCGAACTTTGTTGTAAGTAAACTTTGCTGTTCCGCCATTTTTTGTGCTTTCTCCCTATCCATGTTCAGGGGCCCCCAGTGAAACGACCTTGTTTCTGTCTCTTCATTATCAGTAATAAGATAATGCAAACAACACGAACCAGACTAAAGCAGAAAATCATTATTGCCATTGGTGAATCCAGAGGTGTCGGGCAAGAAAAAGAAACATACATTCTTTTGTGAACACCTTTTTATAGCGGAAGTCCTATGCCATGGCGTAAGTTGCGCACGGTTTAGTGAAATCGGCTGCAGAATTCTGTATGTCCGTATTTGCCCTGTTACTTGCGTCTGTAACAAGTTGGTCTTGTGATGATTTAGACTACATCACTAGTCCGTATCTCTGTATGTATGTAACAGTTTTAGGTTAAGTTCTTGGGTAAATTGGGTCTCATTTGAAAAGTTCAAGTCCAATTGCAATCAAACTTGGGTCATCGGTGCATTATGTTAACAGTCATATGATGGTGATTTAAAGGTCTCTTACTGAAGTCAAAGGTCATTTGAGGTCAAGTTATACAATAGGCTGAAACTGTAGAATTGGTCTCATTTGAAAATGTTGAAACTTGCAATGACCAAAGAAGGCAACACGCGTGGTCTGTGGATCACTTTGTTTAGATTTTTTTTTTAGGCAACCTCTCCATCTTTCTGTCATTGTAAGAAATCCTTGGATCTATATTTGCAATCTTTGCTGCTTATAGCATGCTGATGCAACGGTGATTCCACAAAAAAGCATTCATAGAAAGCTAGTGATAGAGTGCTATTATTATGATTGTGTTCTTTGTAGGCAAGCGGAATTTATCACCAGAAAAAATGGCAGCCATGCAAAAGCGTATAGATGAGGAGAGACGTGCGTTGGAAGAAACTAAAGATATGGAAGAGGAGGAGAGAAACAAGGTGCAGCATGAGCTTGAACGTAGGGAAGATGATCTGCATAAAGCACAGTAAGTGGCCATAAGCTAGTCTGGGGCCAATTTCATAGAGCTGTTAAGCACACAAATTTGCTTAGCATGAAAATGTCTTGCTTAGTAAAAACAGGTTACCAGCCAAAAGTCCATGTAATTTTCATGCTAAGCAAACAGCTGAATGCCAGTCAAAAGCAATATTCCACACATGGAAATCTGGTTGGTAATCCAGTTTTTATCAAGGAAGCATTTGCATGCTAAGCAAATTTTTGTGCTTAACAGCTTTATGAAATTGGCCCCTGGTTCCGAGACCAAAATATTTCTGATGAATATTAGGCCGTGTCCGAATTACTTGGCTACGGCTGAATGTTACACACATTTCAATGGTAGTGGCTGCAGCCACTTCCCATAGACTCGTGTGTAATTTCAAGCCGTAGCCAAGTAATTCGGACACGGCCTTAGGTCCGGTAGCTGCCAATGTCACATGACGATAACTGGCAGTTTTCCTGAACTTGTTTTCGGTAACATTTGGCTGTTAACGTTGATGTTCGCAATAACAAAATATCTGTCGGGCCTGTTACAGATCCTGGAATGTATACGACGAGAGTAGTAAACAACGAAAGTGGTGGTATTTCACCGGCGGCGTGGGCCCAGAGGGACTAGGCTTGGGCGAATCCAACATTTTTGGAATCGATTCCGATTCCATCTGAGAATCGCGATTCCACTCGGAATCGATTCCAAAAATAAAGTAAACAAGCACGAAAAATGCCAATGGGGCTATTAATTTACTATAGGGTGTAATCGCTCTTATAGAAGGTACTTTGTCATTTAATATTCATATTGCAGTCACGTTTGGGCAGGGAACATAAAATACAAATAATGTTCGACATTTAATTTTTCCTCCGCGGAAAACTTGCAAAATCAGACCTTGCTTTTGCGGCGCTATCAACACTGAGAAAAACAGTTGAAAACAGTTGAAAACAGTGAGGAGGGTACGCTTAAAAACCCAGCATTTCCATCGAAATTGTCGCTAAATATGTCGTTTGTTTCTTAGTTCCATTTATATATTTTGTGTGTGTAAGATCATGGAGCTCCTTTTTATAGCTCCATGGTAAGATCAACATTTTGCAACCTAATAATCGTTTCGGAATACATCGAAATTCACCATGCGCGTTCATTTTCGATGAGTCACGTAATCGCTGCTGTGTAGATAGTAGATAGGGACAGTGGGAATCTCGTTAATCCATTCATGCGTGTCACTAATTAGATGACGAGGCAATTTGGCTATTAATGTTATGACGACTTTCACAAATTCAGCCTCGTGTAGACCATAAATATGTCTTTAAGTACCAATACCTAATTGCTATGACCGCAAAAGAGCCGAGAATCGTCCACCGGCCGTTCTGCGACTGCAGGGCTGGGCGAGACCACACAGTCAGCCGAGCAATTTAAGGAGTAGCTCCGGATCGACAGGGTTCGCAGGTGTCCTAGCCTCCCCGGGGTCAAGGGGTCGGAGACTGACAGAGGGATCGGTCCTCGGGCTAGTCTTGACCTTTTCATAAATGTGTTAAATGTGTAAATCGAGCCTTTGATGGCCAATTGTGCAAGCACCGCATTCTGTTTGCTGGTGAAAGTTACCCCACAATATACCTTCTTGTCGAAGTACTGCTCCTCTAGCCCCCAAAAGGGAGGCCTTCGACAGAGACAGTATTCACTTTGAATTTTGCCTTCACTGATCTTGCTATATCCTTCTTTTTATACTTCTTGATCTTTTGATTCTCTGCGTCTCTCAGAGAGTGTTTATGTGCCTCGTATGGAATTGCTATATCTGCAATATATGCGTGATGTTTCTTGGAATCCCACTATGATTAAGTCTGGGCGGGAGTTGCCTTCGGTGGTATTAATCCTAACCCTCCAGGGTATTTTGGCTAGAAACCCTGCCAGACGCATCAGATTGCATACTTTGTCACATTTGACTTGTGTGGAGAGTGCAGCAAAGTGGAGCTGTCACCCCAGATGCACTGTGCTGCGTCTGGCAGGGTTAGGATTAATCAGTGGCTCGGTATAAATGTTGTCAGAACCATATTTGGTCGAGAGGAAACTGGCAACTGTTGGACAGCGTTGTAGGATATGAGATGTTGTCTCGATCGAGCCGTTAGTGTCTACATATCGCAGGACCACCTGTATATGCCATGTTATTGCAACATGGTAATGTTTTCGTGCGCAACGCTACGGCTTTCGTATAGAGATTTCCGTCAAGTATATGCCTGGGCTGTTTAATCCAAGAGTTAGCCGAAGGATGGCTAAATGCTTCACAGCCTTGTCCTTGCTTGGATTTAGCATAAGACTCCAGGGTGGATTTTGCTTTGTCGTTCATCAGTTGTTTGATAGCGATTTTTGTCAGCTTCGACTGTTTGCAGCCCCAAGACCTTAAATACAGGATGATCAAAGCCTTTCATGTGATGTCATCTTTGATTGATAATCTTATTTATTCCCGGATCTATCTCAACTCCCTCATCACACAAGCCCCATCTGCCCACTTTGGGTTAACCCCCTGCATCTGGCGCACTGTTATCAAGCACGTACTCTTGGCCAGTATTATTACCGATGGAGAGCTTTGCCGCCCACCAAGAAATATTTACTGGGATCGTCGGATGAGTGATCTTGCTGTGGGCTTCACGGCCGACTGGGCCTCTTGCTTCCACTGTCTGCCCTGGGCAGAGTGAGGGCCCATGTGGGTCGTGGATGGAGTGCTGGCATGGGGGATTTTGGGGGCGATGCGGCCAACAAAAAATAACTACAGGGAGCGTACAAAGTGCTGGCATGCAGGAATATGACCCTGGCTATATTTGTCTATAGGTCTATTTTTGTTTAAGTTTTACATCATATCCTTTTTGAAGACTATTTGCTATTATATCTTACACCCCGGAGAAGTATTGAGAGCTGTTCGTCCCTCCCCCAGATAATATAACATTTATTTTGTAACTTAAACGAAAATATTATAATAAGACTCATAAAAAAGACTCATAATAAAAGACTTGTAAAAAGAAGACTTTTTATAACATTTACTTATTGTTTTTCTGCAAATACTTTTTTCTGTGAAACATGTTTCAACTGTATATTTATGTACATTGATGGTAAGAAAAGTATAGTTGAAATGAACCCTAACCCCCTAGACCCTTTTTGCTAGGAACCATCCTCAATCCTCATTCTATGATTGCCCTGCCCAAAAAATGCATTCCTCCTCAATCCTCCTGTGCTTTAAACACCATTCATCCTCAATCCTCAAAAATCCTCTTTAAAAAAATACTATTCATCCTCAATTCTCCAAAGTCCTCTAAAACTGCAAGGAGGATTTTGGAGGATTGAGGTGGGTTAATTAAGGTTTTCTATTTTTTTCCCCCACAAATTTCAGACATGAGCATGATCTGCTGAAGGAGAAACTGAAAGCCGTTGAGAAGAAAGTGATCGTTGGTGGTGTGGATCTGCTAAAGAAGTCGGAAGAGCAGGAACGTCTCCTGGAGGAATCGGCACGGGAGCTGGAGCAACGAACTAGGAAACAGGAGAGCTTACGCCAGGAGCTGGCAGAGAAGGAGGCCGAGAGAGTGGACATTGAGGAGAAGTTTGGCAATCTCCAAGAGGAAGCTGTTGGCAAGACCAAGAAGCTCAAGAAAGTCTGGAGCATGCTCATGAGTGCAAAGAGTGAGGTAAGTGTGACGGAAGCGAAGTAATGCACTGTACAGTCTACAAAGTCCACACACAGAAACCATGCCTCATGTATATTACAGAGATACCAGACTTCCAGCAATTGCCGGAATTCCAGCGTTTTCATATTTTGGGGAAAAACCTCTGGCCTTCGGCTATTGTGGGCCGGAATGACAATATTAATACAAATTACCGTAAGACCATACATACAGCGCTTTCCTACCTTCATGCCGCAATACATGTGTACAACGATTCGATTTACACACAGCGCAGGGCACTTTGTAAGCAGTGTCCTGCATACGTATGCAGCGGACACTACCTACATACTATGTACAGTTGAGCACTGTTAATACGAGCTGCAGCGGACTGTAAAATAAAATTCGTATTATCAGTGTCTCGTATTATGAGAGGGAGGGTGTCTCTGAGCCAGTCCGTGATGGTGACGGGATCGACAGCATTGCTTTCACCAGACTTGCTTGAACATGATGTTGTCGTTCTTTGAAGCGCGCGAGCCATCCAGTATTCGCCGAGAAATTCTGGCACTCTATCTTGGCTAGTTCCGTCTTTTCACGAAGAAGGGGGCCGTTTATGGGAAGGTTTTTTGCATGGGCTCCCCGAAACCAACGGAGCAGGGCCTCTTCTACATCTTCATGAGCAGCGGTGCGAAATCTCTTCCGGGTAGGTTGGAACTTTGAAGTTTTGAACTTCGCTAAAAGATGTCCGCCTTGTTCTTGAGAATTGTCGAGAGTGTACTTGAGACAATCCCGTACTGGTGCCCGATGTCTGCTTTCTTGCGGCCCGATTCTACAGCCTTGATGATCTCAATCTTGGTCTCCATAGACAGCCCCTTGCGCTTGATCTTGATTGAAGCCATGGTAGATGTTTTCAGTGTTGTAGTCGAGGCCAGGCACAAGGCCAGGCACAAGTAACGGGCATAAACCATGACAAAGGAATGCTTTTATTACAGTTCATTTGATATAGCTTGAGACTTGAATTAAGACTAGAGGTCTTGTGATGGCCTTGTGTGGCCTTGTGATGGCCTCGACTACATCACTGGATGTTTTCTTGAAGAAGGTACGATAGACGTATGGTCACTTGTGAAAAAAACGCCAACTTTTATTCCTTCATTGCAACTCGTCGGTAATGTAAAAAACAACGCGGTCACAAGTGAAGTAAGGAAAGCTAGGTTTCCCATTCTTTGCTTGAAATGTAAAAAATACTCTAGCGGCTTCAGCCGGCTGCAATAGATCTTGTCTTGCGGCACAACAAACGCAACATCCACTATCCGTCTTTTATAAATCCTCTCTGGCGGCACAAAACATACAACTGTCACTTTACGCAGTCAAAGTAGGGAACCAGTTATGTTCGCGCATCAAATGGTTTCGCGAGCGTGCGTGTGCAGCGTGTATCATACAACATGGCGGAATAACAGCAGAGATCATTTGACAAAATTGGAAGTTGAAATGTGACCCGCTCTGCAAAAAGGGCACTTATGTTGCAAAATTTGAAAATAGTGTTTTATATAGGCCTATAGCTGGAAAGGCCATTTTATAAGCTTCAATATGGTATATGTCTGAGGTCTCTAGTATTTTGCAATCACGAGATATTTGGAAATGTGCATGTTTGTTTTCAGGAATTTCTTGAGATGACTTAATGAGAAACAAACCATTTAAAAAACAAAAAGCAAAGCAATAGATAGAAGCACTCGACAAAAACACATTCTTTTTCCAACTTGATTCACTGAAATCAAAGATTTTGGTTATGAAATAGAATAATATAGGTATCAAAGATGCAAAAGATTCCCTCCCTTCAAAATCACTTGTTTTAAGAATTTTTCACCCTCTTCACATTGAACGGCCCATAACTCGTAAAAGCATACAGCGACTTATGTGCCCTTTTTGCAGAGCGGGTCACAAATGATTATGAACATCTATGATGTGATTGCGTATACTGGTACTGTTCATTGTTGTACAATAGATCTACGTTCGCTTTGGAAACATTCTCGTTGGAAAAATAAATCGAGCACTTCGTAAAAATAAAGCAGAAGGCGGCGTCCGAAAACTTGGGCAAAGTTTATTGTACAATGTACATGTATACGCATACTAATTGTAGTGTGGCCCAGATTCCAGACACAATTTGTTTTTGGCCCTGCAGTCAAGACCTACTGGCATCCCTGATATTAGTTAAAACAAGAGCACGAGTGGGATAACGAATTTATCTTCAAGCAAACTTGATGCACAGTAAAGATAGAACACAGATTTTGTACACGAAACCAGAATGTACAACATGCATGCGTATCAATAACAGTTTCTGTGTTTTGCGTATACGTAGAGTGCGATATAGACTGCAATATGGGATATTATACAACGCCTAAATAAATCCCCTCCATCTGATTGGTGGATTGTCGATCACGTGCATTGAATTATTCGTTCCATCGCACGCCACGAGTATCCTCCTCCCAATCACAGGCCTCAAACTCTTCACATGCTTTTTCTTCAACTTGTCTGAGCATTTCATCAAGATATTCCTCCTCTTCGCTGTCCGATATTTCCACCTCAGCCCTATAATGCCGGCGTGTCATCAGAATTCCAGAGTCTGCACAACTCCTCCTAAGGCTTTCCCTTAGCATCTGCCGTTCCTCTTCCATCTTCCTTGCAAAATGAGCTGGATCTTTTGCCTTTGGTAAATGTAGCTTGTCTTTGCCTGTCTTACTCCCAGGACCATCAACTGTCCTACTCTTAATCTTTTTCTTCATAGTTGGGCAATTCTGCTCCTTTTGCTGGAACCCATCACATCGCCAACAAAAACTTGTCTCTCTCCTTCCTTCAATCCAAACTGCAACTTTTCGACCTCTCGATGTGTCATGGTGGTTGTTGAAGAAACCAGTACAGTTTTTTTTTTTTTTATCAATTGCATATTTATGTTGATAAAGAAAAATGCTTGCGGTGTATTTCTTTTGTTCACATTTAAAATACTTACCCGAAATACCTGAAAATATTTTCAGGTACTAACTTTACTTACCTGGACACACAATGGAATTACCCTAACTTTAGCCCAAACACATAATTTGTATACAACGCAGTCAAACATGAGCATTGTTTATTCGCTGGTCTTTGTGTAGGCCTCATGCAGTGTACATAGTGTAAGTTTTTGGTTGTTGTTGTTGTTTCTATAATTGTAGGTTGCTGATCTACAGCAGGAGCATCAACGAGAGATGGAAGGACTTCTGGAGAACATCCGTCAGCTGAGTAAAGAACTTCGTCTACAGATGCTAATTATTGATAGCTTTATTCCAGTGGAATTCCAGCAGATGATAGAGCAATATGTGCACTGGAATGAGGACATAGGGGAATGGCAACTGGTATGTAGTTAGTCTTGGGCCAAGACTGGATTTGGATATATATTCGTCTACATACAGTCGGTCCCTATAACCATAGCGCGTGATGCATGTGACGGACAAAACAAATCAAGTCTTCCCAAACAATTCTGAACATACCTCAGGTGATCACATTACAATGAATAATTGCTCATGCATATTGACTAAGTATAGCACCTAGACGTACAGCGACAATGTAGTATAGCCTCTTGAACATGACATCCTGCATTATTATGCAGGGGATGTCATGCTAGGAAAGTACGTGGTTGGCGCGGGACGTCTAGGTGCTATACTTAAATATTAGTCAGTGTGCATGCGCAATTATTAATTGTAATGTGATCACCCGAGGTACGCTCAAGGAAGGGAAGGCTTGCCGAATCCTACAAGACTGAATTGGGTTTCTCTGTGGATAGCGCCTGCTATGGTTATAGGGACCAACTGTACTTAGATGAAAATAAATCCTAGTACATGTATAAAGACTAGTACATGTATGTAGTCTGCACTGACGGAATAGTTAATACCAAATCCCATTACAAAGATCCAGCATTGGCTGTCGCATGTTTGCTAAAAGTTGAGTGCATTTTTGTTCTCATTTATTTTGCACATTTTGTACTTACATGTGCATTAGGATCTTGAAATGACATTGCACTAAACAAGTATTTTCTTTTACAGATTTAAGTGTGTTGATTATATGGGTTTTTCTGTTGTGTAAAAAATGTGTGACTTGTGATTGGACAAAATTATTAAGTAATGTTTTAAAAAAACATGTAAATTAAGCACGAGTCATAGCTGCATTTTCCAACTTCATGCTCCTGATAAGCAGATTTTCACAATAGAGATTTGCATAACTTGGTAGCAGTAGTCCTTGTGTCTATGGTTTCTATGCTATGCAGCTTTGATTTTCTGTGTTGCAAGGCGCTGGATACAAACAATTTTGGGCATTTATATGAAGCCAATGACAATATGTAATGATTTCAAATTCTTTTGGCTAAAACGAGCCATTGGCATGGGTTGATCAGAGGGTTCCCATGCAATTACCAATTAAAGTTGGAGCCTGTGAAGTGTTTGAAAATTGTCATTTTGTAATTTGATGTGAATAATTTCATCTTTTAAAAAGCAATCGCACACACACAAAAACAAACACCAAGTCAAAAGACTATTCAGACGTCTTTAAAAGCTTCAGTTTTGAACATCTCTATCACAAGAACCGAAATTCTTATAGAAGCTCAAGCCATTATAGATGAATACTTCATGGGCTTTCGTAATCAAGCAGTCAACTTTAACCCTCCCCGTGCCAAATTGGAGCCAACTACCCTCAAAACCTATCGAGTGACAGGTTGAGACACACAAGCTGTGGGAGAGGAGAGGATTTTGTTTTTTGATAGGTTGTGATAGTTATAATAGTTGGAGGGTTAAGTCATTTTTGCAGCATCCCACTAATTTGTACACAACGGGTACATACAATGTACCTGATATTGTGTGTAATTAGCTTGATATAAATTAACATTTTGACCACATTTTGATTCCATAGAAATGTGTAGCCTATACTGGTAACAACATGCGGAAGCAGACGCCCATCCCAGACAAGGACAAGGGCAAGGAGTATGGTGAGCCTGACCTGTCAAATGTGTACCTCGCTTACACTGCCGAGGGTGCGAGGGGCTTCACCAAGATGAAAGCCACGTCCAGCAGACGACCCAAGACTGCATCGGGTCGACCCAAGTCCAGCAAAAGGTTAGTTGGCGTTTTAATCATTCATAGGAATGATCTTGTGGGGTGTTAGAGTTCAGCCATTTTATTACAAAATTTCAAGATGCACTATATTTCATGGCATAATTTTGACAAGAAATTTTGCGTAGCAGTTATTGCTCTGCAATATTAATATTGCATAGCAGTTTGCTATACATGCGTAGCAGTTTTGTCCGGAGTTGCACATGTGCTTAATAAACAGAATTTTGTCTCTCAACCATTTACTGGTATAAAGCCTTTAAGAGAAGGCGCTGTCCACCGTATGACTAGCCTTTAGTCAAGGCGCGCGTGGCAATTCTAGTCGATCACATGCATTATTTTATGAAAAGGAAAAAACGTTTCTTTAGCGATTTAACGAAATATTTGGGCTACAAAATGGTGTTTGTGGAATTGTTTTCTTCTAACTGTGTGGAGTTCTTGACTTTTTTTTAGCGTAAATAAGTTCGAATTATGACTAATTCACAGCGCCCTCTGTTGGTAAGGTCCATTTTGCAGTACGCGGTTGAAGTATGCTCATGCTCGCTCAAGCATAAACCACACCCCGCATGCATGGAAACACAGCGACGCAATCCAGGAAAAGGGGGCCGAGGTTGCTGCTTGTAGCGGGCATCTTTGATTAAGAGGTTTGGATTCTCGTTGTTGGCTGTGTACGTAACTTTAAACCCTCAACGTAGCCTTTCAAACACGCAGCATCGGACTACTGCTAATATCGTACCGGTAATTGCAGGCATCAGTTTCCCACTTTAGGGCAGAAGTTGCGAGCCGAAACTGCACATTGTTGTTGTTTTGGCCTACATTTTAAGATCAGACTACTTCATTAAAGCATTTTGTAAAATGCATCGCAAACGGTGCGTTAATGCGTCGCGATACCAGGAGAATTATGACCTGTATTTGTTTTACCATAAAAGGGCTGAGTTAATAGAAGAGTTACTCATAGATAGCCACAGTTCATTCATGGAATTTACGCTTTGTAAACCGAACAATTTTGCAAGTTTGAACTGTGTGGATTTATACATATATTGGGAGATGCAGTAGGTATTAAAGATGTTGATTGCAGCAAACAAATTTGACGTGTCAACACGAACTCCCATGTTGTGCCGTTCTATTTTACATTGCGCACTCTACGTAAAACTGCAAAATGATGCGGACTTCTCTCAGCAATCAACATGCTCTTTAAAAGATAGGTAGATGTACATGTAGCTGCAGGTAAAATGATAGCCCCATGCGTATGTGCAAGCCTTGTTAAAAAAGAAAAGTAAATATATATATATATATGAAAATGAATAAAACTGCTGCAAACTGCTGACTGACTGAATGGACCTGAAATATACAAATCAAAAAATTAGCTGGCCTGACGTTTCGAACTTAAGCAAGTTCTTTCTCAAAGGCAAATGACAGAGTACAAGAAACAAACATGTAGGGAACACACATGCATGAGGGGGTGGGTGGAGAAACACAAAAGAGGGATGCAAGGGAGCATGGCAGTGGGTAAACATCAAAGAGAGAGGTTTGGGTAAGGATGAATGCGGGGAGGGATTAGGATGAAGGTTGAAGCTGGGGAATTGGACAAAGGAATGTGGTTAGTGGCAAAGATAAACAGGAAATGGTAAGACAACCCCATTTGGCCAAGAGACCCCAAGAGGGTTTGCCAGGAGGATAATCTGTAAACAAATGACAATGGGGGAAAAAATTAAAAGTTAATCATTCCCTTCCTGGATGTTTAGACCATGTGGTTGAATAGTCCGAAGACGTTTCATCCAAACTTTCTCTCGGCTGAGGCGAACTGAGTCCTTGCGGTGGAAAAGTGATTCTATGCCCTGTAGAATCATATCAGAAATGGAATGGTTAGGCAAGTTGAAGTGATGACCAACAGGGGTGTCAATTTTCTTGGTGTTTACAGTCGATCGATGGCCATAGAAACGCTTCTTGAGCGTGTTCTTGGTCTCCCCGACATACTGGATACCACAAACCCTGCAAGAAATGAGATATATGACATTAGAGGTGTTGCAAGTAATGTTGCCATTGGTTCTGTGAGTAGTTCCAGATGAATGGCCAGAAAAGGAGTCAGACTCCTGCATGTGAGTCTGGCAAACAACACACCTGGAATCGCACTTAAAAGTACCATGCTGTATGGGAGGGGATGCAGCCAAGGTGGGGACCTCGGCTCGAACAATCAGGTCTCGTAGATTGCGGGGGCGCCTATAAGCCAATATTGGGTTGTCAGGGGCGGCACGGGCAAGGCGATCTGAAGTATGAAGGATATGATGGTTGTCATTAGTTATTTTACGAAGGGGAGGGAGACTAGGATGAAAGGTGGTGACCAAGGGAATCTTGGGGTCGGCATTAGTGCTAGGTGTCTTTTTCTTGAGCGCAAAATCTCTGGTGATAGATTTGGCTCTGGCGATAGCACGTTGAACTTGGCGGGAGCTGTGGCCCCTGGCAACCAAGTTATTCTTCAGTACCTGTACATGATGGGAAAAGTCAGAATTATTAGAACAAATCCTTCTGAGTCTAAGTGCCTGACTGAATGCTATGCCTGTCTTGCAATGCCTGGGGTGACAGCTGGAGGAGTGGAGGTACTGGTGGGTGTCTGTGGGTTTAGAATACAGATCAGTGGTTACCGAGTTGTCTTCCTTGCGGATGGTGACATCCAGGAAGTTGGTCTGATGCACTGAATACTCTGATGTAAACTTGATGGTCCTGTGGAAGGAATTAATGTGATTAATGAAAGTCTCCAGACTGTCCTGATCACTGGTCCAGATGAAAAATACATCGTCAATATATATATAGAATGTGCCACACTTTTGTTGGACAGGGCATCATAGCATGGTATATTTGCAATACCAATAGTTTTAAAAGCAAGTTACGTACATAGTTATAAAAGAAATCCACTGTATTGCTTTGGCACAAGATTGCATGATCAGTCTGAAAATTGTTGATCTTTTTCTATTTATGTACTTCTAGGAAACAAGGCGGTGCAGACAACTCGATTGATTCTTTGCTGCAATGAACCAACAAAAGCACATCCTCTGCATTTCCTCTACATCTACTGCGAAATGGGAAAACAAGTAGTTGAACAAAATTGAAACTGCTAGAATCTTGAATAGATTGTATGATCTTTAACTTTCCATTCAGGGTTTAAATTCCAACAATTATACCTAATGAAATTATTCAATAAAATCTTGCATTCCTAACTCCAATTGTTCTGGAGGTTTAGTGCACAGCGCCACTAGTCTCATTAATAATTTGATACATGAATTCTTATTCACATGTAACTTTTCTGTGTTTAAGTGAAAGTGTGATGTCCACTTAATTTAGAAAACATACAATTTAAGTATATTTTCTGAAAGCTAAAGAAGCTGCCCTGCTTAGTGCTTGCAAGCAGGGTTGATAAAACAAAATCTGATTTTTCTATTTTTTATTACTTTACCATTTGCTTTAACCAGTTCACGCCAGGATTATTTTGACATTCACCGGATTATTTTTCACGAACCTCGATGCCAGCCGGGTTCAGGTGGAATCGGGCCGTAATCTGCAGGTAGCACACCCTGATATTGCCAGCCTCGATCGAGTGATTTTATCAGTCATCCGTTCTGAATACCGCAAAACCTTTGCGTGTATACACGTCATCCGACCCTAACCCTGCCGGACACAGCACAGTGCATCTGTGCTGACAGCTCCAAACAAGTCAATGTGAGCAATCTGATGCGTCTGGCAGGGTTATGGTTAATTAAAACATTTGTTTAAATAAGTCAATTTAAATGACCTCTATTAAAAGTCAAGTATAACCACAATGCACACAAATGTTCATGAAATCAGTGCTTGTCAAATCCCTTTTATTTATCATGTTATTTAATACAAATAATCTAAATATCTCTGTGGTATTAAAGTTACAGCATCATCATGTACATTTCTCATCCAAGTTGATAACAGGAACCTCCCCCCCCCCCCCCACACACACAACCATGGTGGAATAAAACCATTTAAAAAAAATGAAATGCAGCTACCATGAATATCACCATGTAGGCATGTATAGTATATTTTGTTTTCTTTTAAAGTTTATTCTTAGTCAGAACGGACTAGATTGCATACAAAACGTTACCCTAACCCCCTAGGGTGTGTAAAAATCAACTGAGAATTGAGGACTGTTAGGGTTAACCCCTTGAGTACGGTATTTTACGGGAGACATCGGGGTGCCGCGGCGGCTCTGGCAGCCAAGCGTAACCTATACACAATAATCCAACAATGGATTGAAACTGCACAAACAGCGGCCAATGGCGTCATCCACATTGTATCAGTGTAAGAATAATGGCAGTTTGTTATTTATGTGCCAAAAGGAAAATGTGAACAGGCAAGACATGTATCATAGGTACAGTGGAACCCACAGATTTTGTTCGGTATAGCAATTTTCAGCCGCTGGTTACTTCAAATATGTGCTGGCCATTGAATTTTGTAATTACATGTTCATACATTCTAAAGCAAGTTGGCTATTCCCTTCTATTCCTTGGGGAAATAATAGCCACCTGTCACTCTTAAACATAAAGCTGCGGTCGTTTGGGAATTACAAACGGCCCAGTACATTTTTTAATCCGTTGTTTTTTTTGTTTTTTTACAATGTTCGGTAAGTTTTGTACACAATTTGGGAGCCAAGGATGGTGTTTTTAGTGTTCCACTGCTTCAGAAAACTATCATTGTACACAAGACAAATGTAGTATTGTGGTACATTTTTTTTCAAGAAATTGGCCTCGTACAAGCATTCAAGTTAATGAAAGTTAGGTTTGAATAACAGACTTTGTTTTTACATTAAAAATTAACAAAAAAAAAAAAATCAAAACAGGATTTCTTTTTGTGATGTTAATCTGTGGCCTTCACTCTTGGGAGCCACAAATCACCTAACAATAGAGCATGAACTAATCAATAAAGCCCCACCTGGTTGTAACCCCTCCCACACTAATCTGTACCCATTCATGGGTGGGTCAAGTCTAGGTGAACAATGGGAGCCGGCTGGACTCCAGAATTAATAGACAGTTTGTGTACAACCAGGGGATTATAGAAGCCCAATGGCCCTGGTGTTCCAGGGGCTTGGCCAGACCACAGATTAACCACTCCACCCTAAATCATGATTTAAATCAAACCCTGCAAGAATTTATTCCAAAGTTTGATTTTTCACATCTTTGTTTTATACTCGAGAAAAAAAACTAAGAAAAAACCTGTCAGGAAATTACATAGCTCCCATCTATCATGTTGGCAGGTGCATGTACGTACAAATTTGCGAAATGAGTATACTACGTTTTGATTGCCATATTTGGGGGTTCAAAAATACTCTCAAAAAATGTTGAACCTTGAATTTTCTTTTGGGGGGATGCCTAGAGCTCTTCTTAGTCTACTTGTATAAAAAATGCATTTCCTAAAGAGACACCGACATTGTCTATTTATCTTTTTAAGAAATATGTATGTCAAAGGTCACTCGAGGTAGTAAGAACAATTTGGAGTAAAACATAATTGAAATATGTAGACATTTGATCACATGTACATGTATGCATTACTTAGCAAAAGTCCTAAAAAAGAAAAATCAAAAGGTTTTTGTAAATATAGAAGCTGAAGTATGCTGTTATCATCCTTTTATGCCAGGGTCATTGATTGCAGTATTGTCTAGACACGTTTTTTGTAAATGTATCAAAGGGTTTAAAAAGCGGTGCCCCTCTCCTTGATATTTTAATACTGACCATCTCCTTATTGACATACGAAAATTGTTTAGATATATCTCCTAATTAGTCTGAATTACTCGCAGACCAGGAAGCAGTCTGTCTTGCCCTAACTTACATGTGTAAGCTAGTAGAACGCACCCTTAAAGATAAATGTATTTGTGTGAAAACGATGTGTAGACAAAATGTAGAAACGTTTGAAGAAAATGTAGTCTTTATGTGCCCCCTGTTGTTGAATTATGGCACAATCTTGGATACTACATGTAGTTGTACAGTTCTATTTATTGAAAAGAAAGTTGTCGTCGGAAAATTTGAGATATTTGGTGGAGATCACCTAGTCATGTGAAACATTACCTATGAAATCCGAAGCATTTCATAAAGCCTCTGTGGTTGATGTCAAATGGAAAGACTTGTAATCTGTTAATTTTTTTGTAAACCTGGACACGCATTTTCTTTCATGCCACATGTTAAGAACTGTGCCTCAATGTCATGGAAGTTCCTCTACATTAGGCGCAAGTAACTACTACTCGTACTACTACACCCCAGGTACCATTACCATCCACCTTTCGGGAGAGATCCCGCAATGACCTTCCTTTTGATAAAAAGATTGACTTGTGGGCAAGTTTTGCTATCTCGCATTAAACCCCTCCATAATTCAGTAGCTCAGTGGAATTACATGTACTATCAAACTTCACTTGGTAAGTTTGTTGAATTTTTAATTTTCCCTACAAACGTGACGTTTCCTGTTGCGCACCCAACAATGATTTACACATGATTGGATAAATTGTAAATTATTATAAAAATCAACATACTATAGTTCAAAACGTGAAAAACAAAAATAGAAGTATGTTTTGACCTTTGACACTGCTTTATTAACGTTAAGCAACGCACAAAATGCAGTACCTGAAGAATGCATTTGGCAAATAAACATGACAACAACAAATGTATGTCTTACACCCGACATACTTGTACATAAAAACACTCCCTACTCCACTTTCTGCATGCAGGGAATTTCTTCGATTTGGGGAGATTTTAGTCCAGTGAAGTAAGCAGAGTAGTGGAAGGTGTCAAAGCCATAACAAGCAGCACCTAAATTCACGGAGAGAAAAAAACAACAGAATTACATGTATCTGTTAGCAAGCCATCAAAGCCATTCTGGCTTGCAACATTTAAAAAATATTTTCTTAAAATATAATGCACCGATACGCAATGTACTAGTTTGTAATCAGATACACATACCCCACAATCTTCCTGGCTCAATCTTTAATTAGTTCATTTAAACTGGCTTTGTCAATAGCTTACAAGTAGTTCCAGATGCCACAAACATAGGCTAGACAAGTTTCTTCCCACGAAACCATATGGGGATGTGGTGCTTTTGAATGGCCCTAATACAAGCACTCTACACTTTTCCCATCCACACTAATGACCCTATTTGGAGTGACACATGAGGGGAATTTGAGATTGTAGTTAATATATAAAATAATTGGCCGTTTCAGAGTTTTCCGATACGGAATTTGTTTTCGTTACGATTTTTTTTTCTTTTTCAGTATATTGCCCATAGCATTTGTACACGTTTTTTCTTTCCAGCACTTTGGCTAGTTTTATCCAACCGATTGCCTTTAAACTTGGCAGACGCTTAGACCAACTGCTCCGAATGTGTTCCAAACTTTTACATCATGATGACGTCATCTTAAAGGTGTATTTTCCGAAGCTATATATGTACAAGTCTGATTAAGTTGAAATGTGGTAGGGAGGCGAGCATGTGTTATAGATGAAAATTGACGGGACGTCATCAAAAATGTGCTTTTAAAAAACACAAGGGTAGGTCCGATCGTCATGAAAATTGGTGGGTTGGTAGATATTGTCACTAATATGCAAAATCCGAAGTCAAGTCGTGATGACACCACTATACCGAACATTTGGCTATAAGGAACACTCTTTGGTGTACTCGATACATACCATGATTCACGATAACGAACAACCACAATTGTGAACATTTTTTGTGGATCACATGATGTTCATTATGGTGGCATCGGGAGACTTGGCCATTTGTTCCATGCAGAAAATAGGATGATGATGGCTTCACAAAATAGGCTCTACAGCAAAAACTACTGGATTGGGAGGTCTTGGTATCATTTTTCTTCTAGAAAGATTCTCCATCCATCGGTACAGGTGGTTGGACTCTAAAGGTACCGGAAGTATACGTTTTTTGGGACCACCCTGTATACAGTATAGAATATACTGAACCAGCTGGGCTGGACAACTGCCTGCCAGTGCTGCTGACCCATAGTAATTTTCCCTGTGGAGAACCCTTGAATTAACCGTTTAAAACCCTTACCATGTATTCCCTGCTTACTGGCTGCAACCAGCGCACCACTAAACCCAGGATAGTACTTGATTATAGGCTTCAAAGCTGCCTCACATGCACTGCTTGGACACATTCCTTGCTTCATATTCTCCACAGCTTGTAAACTGTATCGGGTTCAACACAGAAAAACTGCTGTTGAGATACATGTAAACTGCTTGATCACCATCCATTCATTACCGCCTCTTTGTATCCTACTGATGGGAAAACTTCATTTCAATTATTAGTATACATGTACATGCACTTTGTAAATGACCATCACCTTGCTGTGATAATGAACAAAATATGGCATTGCATCTGTGGAAGTGCCCTGGCCTAGTGGTTTGGAACATTGAATTCAAGGTCTGTGGGTAATTCTGCAGGTTGTGGGTTCGAGACCAGTCCTGGGGCTATAGCACTTCTACGCTTAACCCCTTGGGCATGGTATTTTATGGGAGACGTCGGGGTGTCGCGGCGGTTCTGGCAGCCAAGCAAACCCCTACAATGTTTGTGCAGTCAAGCGTATCATTAACAATGGACTGTGTACCTTGGTAGAAATCTCATCATGACATCACCATCACCCGTGGCAACTGCTCCGCCTACATCATTATCCACATAGCAACCAGCACCTGTGATTGGTGAATCACCAACACGGCTGCAAAGTACAACAGGTACATTTTGGTAATTTGCATACAATGGTAGGCATTATGCTAATATAGTTATGCTATGCAAGTAGTTAGTAATCCATATATTTTCATACCCAGGCACAATTTCACGGTTCTGCTTAACCCCTTGAGTACGTTTTTTTTACGGGAGACGTTGGGGTGTCACGGCGGTTCTGGCATCCAAGCAAACCGCTACAATATGTTTGTGCAGTAAAGCGTAACAAACAATAATCCAACAATGGATTGAAACTGCACAAATGGCGGCAAATGGCGTCCCCCTCGAGTGCGGTAATATACAGCGAGGAGCCGGGGTGCTGTGTCGGCTTTGCAGCCAAGTGATTTTTTGTATTTGTTGTTACAACCAGATGTGAGGCAGCAGGTCTAAGGATCACAGTAATTACTTTGCTTTTGTTGCTCCTAGCCCATCTGGAAGTACTGTTTTCTATTGTCGTTCTTGTTTGTGTTGGCTGAATAAATAAATAATAATAATTAGTAAATATATCTGTTTGTCTCCTGTTTTGTTACCATTGTACTTTCTGTAAGTAATTCTGGTGAATATTTTTCTTTATATAATATTTATTAATATGGATACATGTGATTTAACTGCTTCCCGACTCTTAAATTTTTTTTTAAGATTGAGCTTTGTTTGACAAAGCAGATTTGCTTACCCTGGTACCTTGTGGTTCGCTCCATTGGTTGTTGTACCCCCAGCAATGTTGCCGCTCTCATCAATTACAATCATTCCAATGGTGTCGTGGTTTCCCCGGTTCACATCACTGTTGAAGCGTGGATGAAACGTGTATGAGCTTGAAGGATTAGGTTTGTATGCTCCACAGGATTTAGTGGGATCGGGCAACACATTCTTTAAGAAAAAGAGTAAATTGTCGAACTATCAAACCGAGATCGTTATTTCTTTGGTTTATCAATTTGCGAATCTTTACTAAAATACATTTCTCAGTTGACCAATTGATTGAAGAGGACAATGTGAGCTTGAATTTGGTACATGTACAATGTACGTCTTGGCCATTCACACAGGAACACTTCTGTCGGATTTTCAAAGCAATTGGTTTTTCAGAGCAACATATGTGACCCGCTCTGGAAAAAGGTATATTATGTCGCAAAATATGAAAAATGAGTTCCATGCATGTTTGGAAAGCCCGCAATGTAAGCTTTCATTTGGTACATGACAGAGCTCCAAAGCCCTTTCCGTTCTGGAGATATCGCGTTTTTGCATATTAATTAGTTCTATGGAGTTCAAATGACACAACAGAGAAAACAGGCTTTGAAATAGCTAGTTCTAATACAATGCAATGGAACAATGCACTCTAAAAGGGTTATATTTTTACTTTATTCACTGAAATCAACATTGTTGTGCACCAAACCTGAAACTTTAGATATTTAAGATGTCATTAAAGACAAAAACAAAAAATACATTTTGACGAAAAATTTTACCATCTCAACGTTGAAAGGGCCATTACACGTAAATGCATAGCGCGACTTATATCACCTTTTTCTGGAGCGGGTCACATATATATAGCACAATCAAGCTTAAAATGACTGAAAATCTTTGCTTTAGGGAATTTAAGAGCCTTGCATTTTTAAAATAATCTCAAAATTGGGTTTTCTATCTGGTCACATGTCCACTACACTAAGCCAGCTACTGCCTATGATTGGACAGACGGTTTGAAAGCCACGCGCGCGCGGCGATTCGACTGTCGGTGTGCGGGCAACCATTGGGCAAGCTGTAGCGATCAGGCCAGAACGAAAACAAGGATTGGTTGCGGTTATGGTTGATTGTAATGCTTATGTTGACCAAATTGATCACAATGGCACGTGCACACTAAGTCTTGAAAAGACGAAGGCGATAGCCATTATGACTTATGAAAAGAGTTTCGTGATCGTTGACACGGCTTTTTTGGCAGCAGATTCTTTTGGACTGGCTGGAGAAAATTCGAGTTAAACGGATTCACCGGTGCCGGCAATTGGAGTTACATGAGTATTTATGTACACAATATCCTATTCTTTTGCCAGGAATGTAGTGTAGCTTTGAGATAAGCGGAGATTCGAGTTATCCGAATTTGAGTTATCGCGATTTTTACTGAACTTTATAATTTGTCACTTATTGAGATTGTGCAGCTGGAATTTTGTATGGGAGTATTGATCGGTACATGATTCTTCTTAAAATGCAACTTTTATCATCTATCATCAAGCCAAAGTTAGTCCAAAATGCATTTTCACATCAAGCCAATGAGTAGATGCTACTCAGACAAAGCCTTACTGGACAAGTAAATCTAAAAACCACTTTAGCTTTATAGGGCTGTCCCAAATGTAGCGAATATTCGAATAGGTTTTTGCCGGTTCGAATATTCGGAAAAAAATATATATATACGACTCTGATGCTATTTTAATAGAAAAGTTACGGCGCTTAGCAGTGTCAAATGCCGCATTTTTTGTGGACAAACGTTCATTTTTCCCGACCGTAAAACCCTTGACACTTCTAAACTAATTATTGCAAAAACTCGGGCTGGAGTTTGGTTTCTTGTTATCAGAACGTTATACGTACGTACTCGTAATGATCTTGATACAATGCAAAAAATGTCCACCGGGGGCTCTATAATATCGATCGCTGCATGTAAAACACCGGCGTGCAACTTTTTACCGGCACGGCATGCAGTTGCAGCAGACGCCTGAAATACTTGATCGGCGAGTATCCAATATTCGGTTAAGCCAAGTCTTAAATAATCGAATACTAAATTATTCGAAAATGAACACCCCTAGTTTACCTGTCGAAAATTGGGTTGACAGTGGTTTGCTTTCCACCGCTTCCACTCATTACTAAAAACAGACAAGAAATACATGCATCACTGGAAATATACAAATATGGCAGGAGCTATTTAAATGGTGCGCCAAACTGTACTCAATATACCCCAATACATGTATATTTTATCTGTATGGATAGCTCACTGAATAGTTCACTCGTGTTGGCTCACCATGGCAGCTAACGCATGACGGCTAACTCATGACAGTGAGCTTGTGATGGTTTGCTCATAGTAGTTAACTCATGATGGCTCACTAATGATGGCTCACTTCTGACAGCCTACTTGTGATGGCTCACTCGTAGCTAGCTCGTGACTCACACAAGATAGTTAACTCATACTGGTTCACTCATGATGGCTCTCTCAAAATAGCTAACTAAAGATGGCTCAATGAGGATACAACGTAGTTAACTCATTTTGACTCACTCATGATTGATAACTAAGAATGGGTTATGAAGCTAATTAATTATCGGTCACTCTTGACGGTGATGGTACATACACTGTAGATAACTCATCATGCTCGCTCATGAGAGATAGTAAAAGTGAAATGTTATCCATAAGAAAGTGCAAACAAATGAACCCTTTATCCAGGAAAAAAACTCAGTACAAGTACTTTTTCATGACTGCTACATATGTAGTTTCAGCATTGTCATTTTCATTTGTGTATGTATATGTACATGCCCTCAAAATACATGCCCCTTTGCATGGACACACACCAAGTACATTATAAACACTTTACCACTACTCTTGGGATTAAACGTGTATCGACCTCCAAACGTGGACGTCCTATTGTCCCTCTTGTTTGTACTTAATCCCAATCGCGGACGTATGCTGGGAATCGCAGACGATATTGTTCTCTTTTTTTCTCCAACATTTTTCGTCCAGGGTTTGAATACCCCAACACCCCGACAAGTGTGTAAATACCGGCAATCGCGGACCTCCTATTGTCCCTCTTTTGTTTGTACTTTAACTTTTTCGGAAGGCCTTCCATATGTTTTGTACACGATTTTCAATCGTGGACGTTCGGTCAAACGAGGACCCTTTGTCTACGCCCTAACCCTTTTGTCCTAGGTCCACGATTGCCGGTATATACATACTCTCACACACACACACATGTATACTGTACATAAATTCATATTACAAATTTACCCATATTTCGGTTGGGGTAATTATACATTAATATAATTAAACATGAATTAATCCCCATTTCCCATAACACTACTTACATTGAGGTGTTAGTGGACAGACTCTCCACTTTAAAGCCCATTTCTTTCGCAAACTGTGTAGCTGCATGTAAAAAATGTAAAACCAAAATACAAATTCATTAAAGCAAAAAAAATAGTGAAATGACTGCATTTAAGGTCGGTTTATAGTCGGTCGCGCGATGGTGAACTACAACGCTAATGGTTGCCGGACGCTGAAGCCGGTTCCGGGTAGTTTATAGTCGTTGCCGCATTTACGATAAAGCACGCAACATATGCGTAATGCGTACCAAATTCAATTGTTAGATGTGATGATCACGCATTGGAAAAAGGGAAGAAATTGTAGCAAGTTTTATTGAAAAATCAATCAATTTGAGTGAATTTTCAACTATTTCGTCAGCTTCAAGAACTGGACCAAGACGGTGTTTCCTCAGTTTCTAGAAGCAGGTAGACTAGGTCTTTGCGCATTTTTATTCGTGACATTTTAAAACGTTAGGCCTTTGGAAACCATATTTCTTTCAAATTATCGTCCAGCAGAAACTTGGATTTTTTTAAGTCACGCCGTCTGTTAAAAAAATTTGTTTCGAGCAAAAATGCGGTCCTCTATTTTGTTTGCTACTATGTAATTTGCATACAATTACCGCACAATTCTATTCGTCCAATCATGAAAAGTGAGGTCAGCGACAATGTCAAAGTTCCATCATTTGAACTCTGTAGCGACGTCGCCAAAGTCCTTCAGCGACTAGTCTCTGGCGCTCCAGCGATAACTATAAACCGTGTGATGATCGCGCATCAATTTTTCAGTCGCGTGACCATCACGCGACCCACTATGAACCGGCCTTGAGTTTTTGATTGTTCACACACACTTATCACCAGTCAACATTGCTCAGTTCTACATCGACTTTGACAAGGAGTTTCAACTTGTTTTGACTACATATACTTCATGGTCCGTAATCTTTGACCTGATCTGGGTGAGTGACGTATCATTTCAAAGGGAAGGCTGCATAATGATAGTAATTTGGTGACATCAGTGTGATTCATATGTGTTACATTTGGAGCTCCATTCTACATATGAAGCATGATTCAGAAATCTAGGGAGGTGTGTTAGATAACAATAATCTGGAGTGTGCTTAGGGTATGGGCTCCGTGCGCCGTCGAATGAGGGCGCTGTCCACATAGCAACCGCACTTCCATGGGGAGTACGTCGCTGGTATTACGCACTGCGCTCCTCGTTCATTTGATACTCGTATACCAGTGGGATTGCTTTGTCTGTTCGCTGACTCTCGATAATTGCTTTTTCAATAAGAATATCACAGCGGGAACCTGACACTTAAATTGAAGTCAGGTAAGATGGCGTCGATATGACCCCCCAACTCGCCTTTTCTTTCCGCTGAGGGGGTAGTTGTGCACGGAGCTCATAGGGATAAAAGGGGGTACCCTTTTCCCCCATATCGTGCAGGGTATCCCATTCTAGACTCTAGCCTGAACACATGGATACGTTCATGAATGTTACTCTTGATACTCGCGGCTGCAGGAAAATGTTGCGTGTGAGTATTACTCTCGAACCGAGTCACGGTTAGTATTGCGCATGCGCAAAATGGCTGACCAATGTTTTTAAACAGAAAAGCTGAACGTTGTCCTAACAAGACAAATTGTTTTCTCATGTATCATATTCATGACAACATAATCCAAAGATTAGTTCAACAATCGAAAAACGATAACAAAATTTAATTGGGAAAGTCTGAAAATGTTTACCTTTCTGCCATCTTGAAATGTTAAGTGGAAACAATCACGTGACGACACCTCCCACCAGAGTTGTATTAGAGTCCCTGCAAGCCCAGTCAGAAGTCCTTTCATAAAGCTGATCACAAGTAAACTGGATGAACAATGACAAAGGAATGCCTTTGTCAAAGCTCATTTGAATAGCTTGTGATTGGGATTAGGACTGGAGGGCTTGTGATGGACTTGCAGGGACTTGAATACAATTCTGCCTCCGGCGCTGGAGTATACTCTCGGTCTGAACAGGAGTATACTCCTGCCGAGTATACTCGTATTAACACGAGTGACACGGTCGAACGTACCCAGTAATTTCAGTACATTAGCATACATTCAGAAAACCATGTGACCCCGTTTCAGCCAAACAGGATGAAGAAATAGAAACAAAAATTGTGTTTATAAATAATTATTTACAATGTGCTTGACAACTTGCCTTGCTCTCCAACAAGCAGGGTATGTTTGGTGTAATTCATGACAGCTCTTGCCACTGATATTGCACTCTTCACTCGACGCAGATCCCCAACCGATCCAACATCATGCGTAATGCTGTCCACAAACAAAAGCAGTGTCAACAATTATGTGTGTCAGGGTTCCCACAGAAAACTACCTGTAGTATACATCACTTGCTTTTGCTGCAATTTTCAGAAATAAATGGATTTGCGGGTTAGTATTTTATAGGGCGCTAGCAAATACTGAAACACTGACCCATTTTAAGTTGTGTGCATAGATGCTGGGAAAACCGTAGTCTACGTAGAGAGAGAAAAAAATTGTTCTAGTAGTATGGTTCCCTGACCATACTCTAGACAAAACGGAGAATATTATAGACGTTGGGGAATTATCAGGTCGGGGAACTAAACTATTTCCAACGATTGTCGGCTGACAATCATTGGAAAATGATATAAATTTCCACTTTTCTTGAAAACGACAGCACACCATGCCAGGTGCCATGATTTCACAGGATGCTTGAGACTGCTATTTACTTGAAGTCTAGTAAGGTATTTCGTAATAATTCAGTAATTTGTGGTGTTTTATTTTAGGTTTGCAAATGATGTATACGACCTTTAAATTCATGACTTTTCCATCACTTTCCAGGAAAAAAATTGGGGTTTTCCCATAGCCAATTATTACTTTTTTAACATCTTAATTGTCTATTTGCAATACACTAGCCAGTCAATACATTGAAATTAAAAGCCTACCAGTATGTAGTGTGCATTTTCGTCATCAAAATGGGCTCCACCTCCATTGTAGGGCCATATGATCCGCCAACTTTATTATGCATGTCACCAAACACGAGAGGGACAGGGAGAAGCTAAAATGTGGGTTTTTTTTCACACTTCTGCAAGACTGCCATGGCCAAATATTATGTATCATCATGTGTGCGTTGTAAAAGATTCTATGACTCTTTCATGACTTTTCCATGAAATAGCTTTATTGGGGAGTCGGGTTGGCCTTGCGGTACTTTCCTCGCCGTCCACCGCTGTGACCCGGGTTCGAATCCCACCAGGGCCGACACGTGGATTGGGGTTTCCCTCAGAATATCATTCTGGGTTTTTTTTTCCTCCCACTTCTAAAACTGAACATTTCTTCGTCGTCTTCCTACAGGTTTCTTCAGGCTTTCGGGCTACAGTGTGATGTGCACTTTTGGGGAATCCTTGGCAAGTTCATTTCCAGAAAGAATGAAAATAAAATGAATAAATAAACTCCACGATTTTCAATGACTGAAAACCCTGGTGTTTATAGAAACCGTAAAATGTATGGCAATAATACCAAGTGTACAGTACCTGAGAGGTGGGATTTGTTAGCTCCGTGAATTTCAGTCTTGGATTTTTTGGGTCAAATAATCTTGAAATATACTTCCAGAACTTTAAGGTTTTCACAAACCTTACAGAGAAACACATAGAAACTGCTGTGGAAGACATTTTAAATTTTTTACAGGAGCCCTAACTCTCTTGTTACGACATTTTCTGCCCCAACATTTCATATGCATTATCTTGACATGGCCATGTACATGTAGGTTAGGTTTAACACCATTGACCAGTGGCCACTCCTTGGGATTTTTCCCAAGATCTTGGGAAATTTGGTGGAAAAATATGGATTGCACATGCGCAAAGTGCTTCTTCTCGCGCCCCGTTAAATGCATTAGTACAGCGTTTGCCATTGCCTTGGAAATTTTACTGGATGAATCTTAGGAATTTCAAATTTGATGAGTGGAGTTGAGGCGCCCTCTGTTGACAACAAACGATGTCAAACTCTGGAGTGGTGAAACCCGTGGTCTTGGTAAGCGATATTTTCGTAAAATTTCACCATTTCGAGTGACATTTCAAGAAATTAAACCTAACCTACGGGTACATGGCCAAGTCAAGATAATGCATATGAAATGTTGGGGCAGAAAATGTTGTGACACGAGAGTTAGGGCTCCTGCAAAAACAATTTTTCACACAGCAGTTTATATGTATCTCTCTGTTAGGTTTTTCACAAACCTTACAGTTCTGGAAGTACTTGAATAAATGAAATAGAGCAAGTTGTAATCTCACAATGTAAATGAACTCGCACGTGTTGCATTCTAGGAGCCAAAACTGCTTGCCACTGCCATCACATTGTGCATCACATACATGTACATGGGACACACTGGGATGCTATTTATTTCAGCTGAGCGTTCTTAAATGTACGTTAGGGTGTGGTGAATTTCCAAAATGTTTCAAATTGTATAAAGTTCTGAATAGGTTAAAATGATGTTCTGGTGATATTTAAGACCTACCACATCGAGGAAAAGTAAAAAAAGTAATAAAAAAAAAATAAAAAAAATAAAAATTTGCCCAACCAAAAATAGATTGAAAGTTGTTAAAAGGTGCCGAGTCATGGTTAATCAACAATTGGTTGTTTTGTGATTTTTCAGTTCCCAGTTTCCATTCCTGCTGGGTTTTCTTTTGTTTTTGTGAAGCAAAACAAATTACCTAAATATTTTAATTACCGTAAACACACCATGTATTTTGTTTGGCCTAATTTTTGGGTTGGGCAAAGTTTTTTAGATTTTCATTTTATGTGGTAGGCCTTAAATAAGGGGATACAAGTGTGATGACCCGGCTCTACCACATCAATAATAACTGTTAATGGACCGAGCCGAAGGCGAGGTCCATTAACAGCGGTCACGACTCTTCGAGGTTATTATTGACTGGTAAAAACCGGGTCATCACATTTTTATCCCCATTCAGAAATGCCTTTTACGAAAAATGCAAAAACCTCCCGTAAAAAGTACAAAATGCGAAGCTTTTTCACCCCACTTTTTCTCCCATTTGCTCAGTACAAAACACATGCGCGTGAAGGCGCTCCGCGCCTGTCTGTCGCATACGCGTACGCACACGCACGAGATGCAGCGTTTTATACGCGTGGATTAGCATTGTCTTACATTATGAAGTTCAGTACATCTTGTGCGCGCACCTACTACGCTCTCTCTGTTGTGTATCGGCTGAGAACAGCTGGTTATGACGCGCCGTGTTTAAACAACTTTCAGCCGTGTTTAAACAACCGTTTAAACACACCAACGTGACAGGCTCTCGACCAATAGGGATAGTGAAACTCGCTGAGGCATTTATGAATATCACTTTAACCAATTTAGAACTTGAAATACAAACTTTTTGGACATTCACTGCACCCTAATGTACGTATTTATAGACCAGACACGTAATGTCACACTGTGTGTACATGTACATTATTGCATTCACGCCGCCACATGGGAATGGAACAGCATTTAACTTCCTAGAATCTTTTTTCAGCAGATAAAAGTTAACTTACCCATCCATGATCATGGCATCCAGGGTTGTCTCTCCATTTTCATCAGGGCTGTTAACAATAAGAAATTGAACCATTATTAAATATGGGTGTAGCAACTAGCAAGACCCCTGTGAAGTGCTCTAGCCAGTTGGTAGTACTATAGAGAGAGGATCTTGTGTTACCTGATACAGTGACTTACAGGCCATCAGCCTCGGTCCAAAAATTGGGCCACCGGTATCAAATGATCTCGAGGAGTAATGCTCATAGCGATTTTTTAGCCAGATATGCACACCTATAGTTGGAAAATGTGTGATAGCATTGCAGCATGAGCAGTGGCAGCTTTTTGGGTGTTACCACTTTTTAAATTTCTTTTTCAAAATGGCTGCCATATGCTTGTTACCGGATGAATTATATGCGGCAACAAGCATTTTGGCGGCCATTTTTTTAAAAAGTGTGATAACACCCAAAAAGCTGCCACCGCTGCAATGCTATCACATATTTTCCAACTACAGGGGTGGCATACCTTGCCAAAAATTACCATGAGCATTATTCCCCTCATTTGATACCGACCAACCCCCCCCCCCCCCCCCCCCCCAGGCTGATGGCCTATTATAAATGTACCTGGGAATAAGCCAGTTCGATATTCCAACTGCACATGTGCACAACAGGATTCAACGATTTTTCTCTCGGGGAAAAAACGTGTCAGGTAAATGCACACAAGGCTATGGGGGATGTGGTACTCAAATCTGCGTTCTGTGCAATTTTTTCGTGCAATCAAAAAGACGATGAAAAATTTTGTTGGAACAAAAGTTTGGCTACACAAGACGCCTGAAAACACTTCGCTGTATCCAAACGTTTTTTGAAAAATGTTACTTCAGAACACGATGATCTCTTTAAATTTGCTGGTACCCGCTATGCTTTTGCACGCATACGATGAAATGTTTCTCCCGAAAGAAAAATGGTCAAATCTTGATGTGCACATGCGCAGTTGGAATACCGAACTGGCTTATTAGGAAAGTGATAGCCTCGTCTTGGTTGAAAAGGTTAGTGTATGTTTCTACCTACTCTGACTTCCGTCTTGGGAATTTTGTACATGGGTCTGTCCACACTAACGGTTACAACTGAAAACTTTGTGGGTGAGACATGGGAGGTGGATTTCAAAGCAGGTTTTTTGCTAATTTTGGTTTTCTAGACATTCCTGTATCATTCGTGATTGTACTGAAAAATAAATAGGCTGATTCACTGGAAATGTAGGAAATTATTAGGCAATCTTTAAGATGAAATGAAGGATAATGTTCATAACATGGACAGACATTCTTGAATCATACAGGTATATTCTTGTTATAATTAATCCAGCCCTTGTTCCATTTATATTAATTGTTCAATGTAGGATTGTTATCACTCAACATTAACCCTAACCCTCCAAGGCATGTTTGCTAGAACCCTGCCAGACGCATCAGATTGCATACTTTGTCACATTGACTTGTGTGCACGTTCATAACATGGACAGAATTTTGTGACAAATTGTCTGTCCCTGTTTTGAACATGAAGTCTTGAAGATGTACACCCTGTAGTATAAAAATACCTGGAGGTTTAACCTAAGATTGGCCAGTGGCAATCCCTCAATGGATAGCTTTACATTAAAACCCTCCTATACTTATAACTACCAAAAACTCTAAACACCAACTCTGACAGTTTGTGTGTGTTTCAATCTGTCATTTGATAGGTTTTGATCTGTACAACAACTGGGTTGATTTTGGCCAGGAACAAAATTTGGGATAATTCATGATTTCATTACTACTTCCCAACACTTTAAAATGAAATGTCTGTCCATGTTATGAACATTAAATCTTGAGGATAATCCTCTGTAATTCCTGCAAACCTGAGAAATGTATCAAATGTTTTGGTGGGCAATCTTCTTACTAGAATATTGGATGTAGAAAGAGGGAAAACATGGCAAATGACTTGATGTATGGACTCCTGGTTCCCTGGTTCCCTCTAAATGTCACACTTTTGTAATCGTCAGTGTGGAAAGACCCATGTACATGTAACTAGTTCTGGATTTTGTTTATTTCCCTCATACACGCTAAAAACTGAAGTGTTGAATCCAACACTTACATGTGTGCGGTCAGTGACCACACTTTGAAAGTGTTGAATCCAGCATTTGAAATGTTGAATCCAGCATTTGAAATGTTAAATTCAGATATTAAACTGTTAATTCAACGTTTAAAATGTTGATTCAACAATTTCAACAAAAAAAGATTGGGGAAATTAACAGTTAAATTGTTGAATCAGCATTTTAAACATTGAATTCACATTTACAAATGCTGGATTTAACATTTAAAATGCTGGATTCCACACTTTCAAAGTGTGGTCACTGACCGCACACATGTAAGTGTTGGATTAAACACTTCAGTTTTTAGAGTGTAGGATTTCCTAGGGAACCAATTCATTCATATTCATTGACCTGATGGAATAGATCACTACATAATGCATGATCACCTTCAGTGAGTGGTTCAAAGATGTAAAGAATATATGCATGTGCCAGTCTGAGTGTAACAAAACTGGTAAAGACAACAGTCAGAAGCCATTGAAATGATTCTTGCATCTTGTTTGTATGCTTACCAACAATTATGCTTAAATATCAAGTTACACAAAAGTACCCATTTCCCACATAATTCTTTTTTACAATGATTTGGCATTTTAACCCTAACCTCCCATAAAGCTACAAAATACTACTAGTAGTAAACTGTGTGCAGTACTCTCACCTATTTGTGTACAATGCTTGTAGTAATTTTTAGTATTTGATACTTCACCCCAAATAAAGTATGTAGTAATATGTAGTACTACTGTTCGTGGCTGGGGTTGGAGGGAAAATGTCCGTTATCATCTAAAGGCAGAAACAAAGCATAAACTACTGGTTTTCAGGGATGATACAATTTTAACTAAACTGAACTGTATTGTAACACAGAAGTAGTACTTTGTAGCTACAAGTTTCTTGACTGCTGTCCTGATACACTCAATTGTCAGACAGAGAGACTCATCATGTGCTACAGAATACTAAGTAGTATTTTGTAGTACACAGGACTTCACCACAAATGAATGCCTAGGATGTTAGGGTTAAAATCTTCCTGAGGCAGGAAGCACACAAACAGGAATCAAGCTACTAGTACATGGGTCATTCCATAAATTGGGGGCCAAAAGTGTAACATTTTTGGTGTCCCTGTTTAATAATACATAATGAAATCTACATGTATAAGATTTTGCAATTCTATATTCAAGAGCGATTATGTAAGATACCAAAGCAAAGTACCTGCCAAACAAGTAGAAAACAGTGTACAGTCAATTTTAATGATATTTGATGGGAAATTACACAGGTCAAGTGTAACAGGGACACCCAAAAATCTCACTTTCGGACCCTACATTTATGGAATGACCCACATGTATTCACTGACAATACTGACAAGAAGTTTGATTTCACTCTTCTTTTTTTTAAGAATAATAAGATTTGCATGTCACCAATTCCTCTTCACACAGTGCATGAGATATTATAGAACACCGGAATAAATCCCGTCATCTGATTGGTGGATCGTTGATCATGTGTTATTAAATTATTCGTCCCACCTGGAGGATCCAGGTCGTCAGGCCCAATCTGATTCGGAGGATTGAGGTTACTCGGGTGTTTACGAAAACCCCTAGAGGATTTTGGAGGATTCATGCAATGGTCCCCATAAGAGGATTTTGGAGGGTTCAATGTAACATGCAGCTTGAACACTTTGAAATCAGAGGCAGAGCTCAAATTTCAGGTAAAAATCTACTAGACAGCTGGGCTAGTAGCACAAACATTTTACTAGACCGGAAGGTATTTCACAAGACCAATGGTATTTCACAAGACCAATGGTAAAAATAAGAACAGTGTTTTGAACGAGTGTGCCATTTCAATTTTTCCCCCCTTTGCCGACCTTGTTGGGGGAGGGGTTTAGAAATGCTGTTTTGATTGAAACTCCCTGCCTCAAAACTAAAAATGGCCATTCCAGAAATTATGGGGCTTTTTCAGTTTACCAGATTTAGAAAAAAATGGACTTTAGTGATAGCATTTCACGCAGTTTATGAAAAAAACCACTAGACCACCGGACTAGTGACCACCGGACTAGTTCGGTCATGAGTTCACCAGACCAACGCTCAAATCACTGAACTCCGTCCAGCGATCCAGTGGATATTTCGATCCCTGAGAGGATGTTTGAGGATTCAGGTTACTTGGAGGGAAAAATGATAAAGTTCCAATACGTGATGGCAAACATAATTACTTTGTTAATGTCGTTCATTGAATCCATACTGCCAAAATTGTCAATACAAAAAAATAATACTGTGAAATAAAAGCCACAAATTAATTTGTGGCCAACAAGAAAAATCTGTTCTATTTTTATATTACATTTTCAAAGTGAACAAAGAAACTGGCAGGAGCGGGATTCGAATCTGCGACCTCCAGAATACCATACCGGCACTCTACCAACTGAGCCATCTTGCCCTTTGTTGGCGGTCTCCCAAATTGTCAGTATCTTTGTTCGGGTGGGCGCTAGTCAGAAGTCATAAACCCAGAATGCCGTATAGCCAGGGATCACACCCAATTTTACGATACAGCCTGGGAAGCGACATTGTGGGGATCACTCAATGAGGATACGACTTTTTAACTTATAATTCGTCAAACAATCCACAAGGGAAACTGACTAGGTAAATTTTGAATACATTTTCAAAGTGGTTTTCAACTTAACTGGCGAATCCCCGAGTAGGTTTCGTTACAGTATTTATGAATGGGAATAATGATGTGCTGGGCCAGTTTTAAACAAGTACGTTTAAAACTGCCTTGGGGCCTGGATGCTGATATTAATGACCCTTGCCTTCAGTTTGGGTCATTATCAGCGTCCAGGTCCCAAGATGGTTTTAAACATACTTATTTCAAACCGGCCCAGCACATATTTATTCCCTTAACCCTAACCCTGCCAGACGCAGCACAGTGCATCTGTGGTGACAGCTTGACCTTGCTGCACTCTGCACACAAGTCAATGTGACAAAGTATGCAATCTGATGCGTCTGGCAGGGTTTCTAGCCAAAATACCCTGAAAGGTTAGGGTTATTCAAGTTCAATTTGACCATTATACAGGTGTGCGTGTCTTACTGGTTACCGAAGCCAACACTGCCATCACATTGTTCTTGCTCACAGATAGTGCATCCTTGCTCAACAGCATCAATGGATGAACCTCCTGATGTGATAGCACTCCAGGCTGTTTAAAAGACACATAAATTCATATATCAATGAAACTGCTGCAAACTGCCAACTGACCTGAAATATACAAATTCAGCTGCTTAACGTGTCAAACTTCTAAAGCAAGTTTTTTATCCAAGTTCTTTCTCGGAAAGATTTTACTTTAGTACCCCCACAAAAATCGGTCAGGAAAAGCAAATTTTGGAAAATAACCATCCATCTGTGTTCAGAATTGTATAAACACTTGGCACAACCTTTAAATTTGAAAATCTATTTGGGAAATTTTCGTGCAATATAGGGGAAGAAAGTTTGTGTTTTCTGTGTTAGATGTTCTTGGCGCAGTGTATGGTCACTCAAAGTGTTGACATACATGTTAATTTCTGCCTCAATTTTACAGATTCTGATGACAATCTTGAAATAACAGGTTGTGCCGCACATTTAGATATTTGTTATCAAGGAGGGTTAATTATTTTCCAAGATTTTGCTGTTCCTGACCGATTTTGTTTTTGGGGGGGGGGGGGGGGTATTAAAGTAAAATCTTTCCAAAACATATTGTCGCCAGGCCTGGATGATGTCTATACACGCCATTTTCTACATTTTCAATAAATTCTTGGATTATTGTGTTCCTTACGCTTGGCTGCACAAGCCTCTGTGTCCGTTTCGCTTGACTGCAAAGCTGACATGGCACCCCGGCGCCTCACTATGAATAACCGTACTCATACTGAAATACTGACAGCGATCAGCAAACAGCCGTTGTATATCGAGCCCTGAGGCGCGCGCAGTGCCGCTGGCCGATAATCGATCGGAAAACATCGTTCATGTTCAAAAATCCGCTCCATTACTTTGTACACAGCTAGTTTGTGCATGCACCGAGTTGCACAGAAAATTCACTTTTTTTCGGGTTTAACTTGAGCATATTCTCATTTTGAGGGGATGACAAGCTGCATGAATTACTACTCTGCCGGCAAGGTGAGTGTTTGGTTGATATATTCAGGGAAACGGAAGATATCGGCAAGATCTAAACCGACCCTAACGAACCCTATAGAATTCCTTCCAGCTCTATAAAATGGCGAATCTCACATGTCATGGGCCTAGTTGCCCTCAGCTGGAATTTTCAAGCTAGGTCAGAAATGAGAAGTTGAGAACCATAGAAATAAGAAGGGACGCATGCTGGTGCCATGGATTCCATGAAAATAGGCCCAGATCATCAGATGACCAAAGTGCAGCAAGTTTTGACAAACATGATGACAAATCCGCCAACTGATGACGTTTTCCTACTGTATTCTGCATTGCTACATGCATATATGGAGCATAAACTAAAGGAATCATGATTCATGGCATACCCTTCGCAGTAGCATTTGTGAATGGCCAAGTGTTGACAACCAGGGGTAAATACTGGAATTTCAAACCGCCTTCTACGTGTACTTCTCCACTGGACATGTTGGCACCACATGAGGTTACCATGCTCACTGCAATAATGCTCAAGCATATGGGCAACGAAGGGACGCTGATGACCAGAAACATCATCGAAGAATCATCAGTGTTTCCGATATAATCATCTGATAACTGAGCACGTGACATTAAACTATTGAGGGCGCGCGTCGATTTTGTCGACTGGAAGCCGCCATTTTTAAAAAACCATGAGCAAGTTCATGACGTAGTAGCGCATGAGCACTGGAGTTGAAGTAGTGCGAACGACTCTAGTCGAAGGATTGTGCATGTGTACGTGACGTGAGGGCGACCATGAGAAAATGGCGGTGGCTAGTTTGTTTACGTTTTTGGACGAGTTCATAGATGAAAGCGAGACGGATGTTATTTGCTCAGTATATCAACAATGTCACAAGTGGTAACGTGTGCATTATTTCAACATGTTCAACGGGAAAGAGTTCCATATCGGGTCATGCTAATAATAGGCATGTCAAGTGCATCGTGATTCATTTCCGATAATGTCCGGTATGCGAAACAAAACGGCTAGTAAAAGCTCACTTTTCTAACGCAAAATTTTAATTTTTGGGGCTGATATTACCAAACTTGTTAGAAAACTACTTATTCAACATTTTCCCGAGGTTTTAGGAATGTACCTTCATTGGAAGTACTTTAATTAAGTTGTAATACTTCGCGAAGCGATGCGCAACTTCCGATTGTCGCAAAATGGCGGAGTGCACTCCTTCTCACAAAACTCAATAAAAAGTTGTGATGGCGCCACCAATTGGCAACAAATTTGGTATCAATGGAAAGCTTAGGACGCATGCGCATTAAATCCGATGTCGTTTTGGAGGTCTTGGGGGGTTATCGTCTGCTAATTGTAAGTTTCATTCTTCAGACACAGTTTTGACGTTAATTAATTCTGTTTTTTCAATAAACGAGCCTAGAATTGGTTTTTCCAATGTTTCTTACTCATATAACTGCCAAAATTACTTGCTATTTTTGATACCATCATCGCTAAATGAGCCAATCCCCCAATGAATGAAAGCTAAAAAGGAACACTTCGCGGGTTGCGCGCGCGCGGTGATGGATCGTGTACGTACACGCACGCAAGCTCATCACCGGACACAATGGCCGACAATACAGATTAAAATAGAGGGCGTAATGGTAGTCATTGTAAGAGCCGATATATGTGTAGTGTAGGAGTGCTGTCACTCATTTTGGCTCTTCCAATTATCACTGTTACTTCTGTTGATTGAATTTTTTTCGGATTTTTTTTTCGGATTTTTTTTTTTTGACTGACAAAAGTAACTGATTGTTTTAAAAGATTTACAGGATTGTTTGCTGAATCGCCATTATATTAACAGCATTTTAATTTCACTTTTGTGGGGTCCTTTTGTAACAAGATTTTGTTTTGGCTGTTTATTGCTACTGTTTTAATTGATGCTATAATTTGAAAGCTTTGCAAATTTTAGCAAGATACTACGTCATTTTCTCAGAATTTTCAACCAAATTTGTATTGTCTTTAGCTAAAAAGTTCACTTTTGGTGCATTTAATTGCAAATATAACCTCAGAATTGGATTCAGCACCTAAAAATACCCCAATAAAGTTTGTTTACTGCTCGGATGAATGAGAAACGTGGATTTTTTGTCTCGCCTCATGCATAATTAATGAGCCTCATGAATATTAATGAGCTGAAATTATGTTTTATTGTTTAATTAGTCATTTAATTTATTTTGTTTACCAAATTGACAATTACTTTCTTTTCCAGTGTACATTTTAATTACTGCCAAGGTTTCATTGACTAAGGGCCTTTCACATGGAAAATACAGCAGAATGAATATATAATTAAGGGGACTTAGTCTTTTTTCACCGGACCATGCATACACCAAAGAACATAATGGACAATGGACCATTTTCATCATTAAATATTTTTTAATTAAAAAGTGTAACAACATTTGTAAACCAATTTATGTGAAGAAATGACACTATATTTCTTAAATAAAAATGCATTATGCCTATCTTATGCCTTATTTTTTCTTTAGAAAGGCTCAAAAATGGCTTTTTATTACAAATCTGAAATTATCGAATTTGAATCTGAAATATGCGTCAATTTTTCAACGTTAAAATTAATCTATCTCAAGAACCGCTTGTCCGATTTCCATGATTCAAAAAGTTTTTTTCTTCTTTTGATGAGAACTGTTCAAAAATGTCATAAAAATAGATGTGTTATCTGTTTACAATTTTGGCCTGACATGCCTACTAATAAGCGTCAACAACTTAGTTATAGTTATAAATATTAAAAGCACTGTTACCAACCTCCATGGTAATGGTTATTATAAAGCTTTAATAACCCCTTGCGTACGGTTGACACAAATACGTGCAGATTGAAAATTGTCACCAGGCCGGTTGACTTCTATTTGTGTCAATCTCTGCACTTGCACTTTCAATCCATTATTGGGGTATTGTGTACGTTATGTTTGGCTGCACAAGCCTCTTGTTTCCGTTTTGCTTGGCTGCACAACCCGACCTAGCTCCTGGGCCCAATTTCATAAAGCTGTTATAAGCACAAAAATTTGCTTACCATGAAAATGTCTTGCTTAATAAAAACAGGTTACCATCCAAAAATCCATGTAATTTTCATGCTAAGCAAACAACAGCTGAATACCAGTCAAAAGCAATATTCCATACATGGAAATCTGGTTGGTAATCCAGTTTGCTTTTTATCAAGGAAGCATTTGCATGCTAAGCAAATTTTTGTGCTTAACAGCTTATGTCGTTATGAAATTGGCCCCTGGTGCCCCGGCGGCGCCTCCCATCTAAAACCTGGGGTCAAGGGGTTAAACATGTTATTCACAATATTTAGTGGGCTCCTATGATTATTTAAAAGTATCATTAGTATTTAAAAGTATCTTTAAATGTGTGATTTTTAAGCAAAAAAGTACGACATCAAACGTAAACTGTGCTTTTTCCCGGCAGCCATCTTGTTTTTCTGGGACATGGTGCAATAAACCTTTTCGACATTCTCAATGCATTGTGGTTTGGAGGCCAAACAAACCATGTAATTTATACACAAACCTATGGCACTGTGAACCAGTCCAAATATTAATTGATTTTATGCTAAATAGGCTATCTGTCATGAGTTGAGCGATACCCTTTTCACATATCTTTGCATGGAACATAAAGAAAATAATAACCAGAAAAATCAATTTTAAATGGCAATAAAAATAAAGGAAATAATTGGGGAATCCCCCCTAGGGTACCAGTCACTGATGAATGCAAATTTCTGGAATTAAAACGGCTAATAATGTCACATTATTAGCCAATCAGAAGAGGATTTTTGCAAGCGTGACAACGAACATGTGACCAATCACGTCCGTTCTAATGTGCTTGCTCTTCTAATGCCAGTTTGGCTGATGCAGTTCCCATGATGCTTTGAGAATGTTAAAAAGGTTTATTGCGCATACGTGCAAAAGAAAAAACAAAGATGGCGGCGCCCATTCATCGTAATTTTGTCGTCATAACATTTTGTTTTTATGTGGGATTGTGAACGAGAATTCTCCCAATTTCTTACATAATACGAGATGCGAGAGTTTGTTGAATACAAGTATAGCTTTTGCGAAGCTTAAATGTGCATTTTGTTGATGCTGATCGGGTATGTTGACGCTTGTTGATGCTAAATAGCATGACTGTTCCATATCCAGCCATCACTTAGACCTCATGCAAAAATCTATGGGCCATGACAGAAAAAGTCAAAGTATTTTCAAAGAATAAGTTGAAATTTTTTCCTCCTAAATTCGTGCTTCTTCATCAGATTTACACTTTTTGGTAGTTTTTAAGTCATATTAACCCTCCTATACTTATAACTATCACAGCCTATCAAAATCTCTAAACACCAACTCTGACAGTTTGTGTGTGTTTCAATCTGACATTTGATAGGTTTTGATCTGTACAGCAGCTGGGTCGATTTTGGCCCTGAGAACAGGAGGGTTAAGGGAAAATATGATGGCCGGTTATGGAACTCTTTCCAAAGACAAAGTAACAAAAAATGAAAGTTCACTGCTGCTGAATATTTACTTTACATCTTTCGTTTTTCCCGCCATTTTGTTGATAACTGGTCCTCTCTGCACTGTGCTATTAAAACAGCTATTGGTAACCAGCGATGCAACCAACCTCGGCAGGCTGGTCGCGAATCGTCGACTAGACTAGTCAAACCATCGGCGACTAGCTTGCGTTCAATCAGAGTTAGTCGAACTATGGTTAACTATAGTCCTTGATCGAACTTGCTCTAGTCTTTTAATTCTATATGGTCCGGGACGCGCCACTCATCAGGGTAGCCACGCGCGCCTTGACTAAAGGCTACAGGGCAGTTTTCCAACGATTTCCAGCTGGAAATCGTATCTGAAATATCTGTATCTCGTCCTCCAGCAAAATGGCTTCAGCCGCATCCCGCTAGAGTTGGCGTGGCGTGGGGCTAGAGGAGCTAGCTACGGGGTGGTATTGGTGTTGAAGAGAAAGTCAGCTGCAGTAGGCCTAGTAGTAGCTGTAGGCTGTAATTAGTTGGAAAACTATATACATTTCCACTTTTCTTGACAACGACAGCACACCTGGTGCCATCATTTCACAGGATGAGTGAGACTACTAATTTGTACTATTAACTTACAGTCTATAATAGTAAGGTATTTCGTAATAATTCAGTAAAAAAATTGAAGGATTACCAATCGTGTACACTACGTTTAAGATGAAAAGTGCTACACACTGGGATCTATAACCAGTTTGGTCAGCTTATCCTCACCAAAAATCGAACTGCAACTATAATCCTTGATGCAAATAATGTCAAGTACAGCCTGAGGAACTTGAACTCCTGACCTAATGTGAAACACTCAGATTTGTTGAGTGTCCACTCCCCCACTACCTCGTAGCCGCGTAGCCACCAACGGGGTAAATACTTAGGACTTAAAATTTTTCCCTCCAGCCTCCGTTGGTTTTACGCTGAACCGTCCTCTCGCCGCAACTCCACCGCGCTAAATATACACCTCTTTTGACCCTCTCTTCCACCCTTCCACTTTGTAGCCGCCTTGTACGTTTGCAGCCGTATCGATAATCACCGCCCTTAATTCCGACTGTAGCCCGAAATTTTTGGGGGTAATTTTCGAGTGGCGGGGTATTCTGCAATTACTCCCGTTATTCCCCTTTCAGAGTTATGACACTTTAAAGGTGTAATTTCTGGGTGCCGTGTCTGTAAAACTAAAGTGACGACCATGTGCGCCTAACGTGCTGACGTTATTATAATTATCGATACACTAGCACTGGTAATGGGTCAACTCGTACCCAGGTTAACTCATACCCAAGTCAACTCGTACTCAGGTTAACTCATACCCAAGTCAACTCGTACCCAGGTTAACTCATACCCAAGTCAACTCGTACCCAGGTTAACTCATACCCAAGTCAACTCGTACCCAGGTTAACTCATACCCAAGTCAACTCGTACTCGGGTTAACTCATACCCAAGTCAACTCATACCCAAGTCAACTCGTACCCAGGTTAACTCATACCCAAGTCAACTCGTACCCAGGTTAACTCATACCCAAGTCAACTCGTACCCAGGTTAACTCATACCCAAGTCAACTCGTACTCAGGTTAACTCATACCCAAGTCAACTCGTACCCAAGTCAACTCGTACCCCAAAATTTAGTATTCAATTATTCAAAACTGGGCTTGACCGAACATTTGAATATTCGATACTCGCCGATCAAGTTTGGCACGCATCAGCTGGAACTGCATGCCTTGCTGGCAAATAGTTGCACGCAAAGCAAGCCGGATTTTAACATGCCTCGATCGATATTATGGACCACCCGATTGACATGTTTGTTTGCATGCGCCTGTTGTACCAACCATCAAGATCATTACGGATACATGTACGTATAACGTTCTGATAACAAGAAACCAAACTCCAGACTGCATTTTTACAGTAATTATTAAGTGTCAAGGGTTTTACGGACACAAAAAGTTACCGTCGACAAAAATGCGGCATTGATACTGCTAAAGCCGTAACTTTTCTATTAAAATAACATCAGAGTTGTATCTGTTTGTGCATACATGTATAATTATTTTTTTTCTCGAATATTCGAACCGAAAAAAAGGTATTCGAATATTCGGTTGATGATTGAATATTCAAATATTTGGTATATTTGGGACAGCCCTACAAAGAAAACATTAATTGAACACTAACGGAGTTCAAGACAGTCCAAGGCTGGCTGTTCAAGTTGTGCAGCACGCTATACCAAGCAAGGGTAGGCACGATCACCACAGCTGTCGTTGGCGGCGCACTCTGGAGGATCTAATTGAACGTAGAAGTTGTGACCGAAAATTGTATGTGCAAGGTCTATACTGAAATATACATGAATTTTACACTCTTGGTAGACAGGTGGTATGTAAGTTAACATGAATATGTATGAGAGCCTAAACATGTACATATTCTGTCGTACCTTGGTTGTCTAGGCGATCTGTTACTATGAACATGCCCTGTCTAATTGATCCAATCCACATGTTTGGGCGGACCTTTAGACTGTTATCGCAAGTGTAGACCTTATCGCAAATACCGCCTGGTTGAGATGTCACAATGGTCAAAAGGCATTGTGGGAAGGATCGAATATTTGAATATTCGGTCATGCTCAGTCTCGAATAATTGAATACTAAATTATTTAAAAATGAAAAACCCTAGACCCTTTTATCTTTGTAATAGTAGGGTCCAAGGCAGGTCCCTGCATTAAACTGTCAAAAGAGTCGAAGACCAAACAAAAACATCAGATTGCACCCTTAACCACTTGCGTATGGATGACGCCATATGGCGTCCCCCAAAAAAAAGTGCCACGAGGCCGGATGACGCCATTTGCCCCCGTTTGTGCAGTTTCAATCCATTGTTGGATTATTGTTTATGTTACGCTTGACTGCACAAACACATTGTAGCGGTTCGCTTGGCTGCAAGAACCGCCGCGACACCCCGACGTCTCCCGTTAAAAAACGTACTCAAGGGGTTAACAGCCGAATGTTACCAAAAACAAGTTCGGAAAACTTCGGATATTTTTGGAAACGGGCAGAATTCTGCTCGTTGTCGTCACGTGACATTGGCGGCTACCGAACCTAATATTCATCAGAAATAGTCAGAATAATTTGGTCTGGGAACCAGACTAGCATTGGACCAAGGCTACACCAACAATGCAAGGGTAACATTCAAGCAAAGATTAAGCCAGGTATAAACATAATAAACACTCTTTTTTTCTTGTTACAACAGGCAAGCCAAGTAATTCAAGACACCTGAGCGAAGACCACACCCCCTGATGTCTGGCTGTATGCTCAGCTCCCCATCAATATGGATGCTAAAATATTCTGGTGAGTCACACTACTGTGTAATTTGTGATCAGTCTATGGGGTTTGGTTATAGCAAGGGAACAAAAGGAAACACAAAGCTTTGTCCTCGGACGTATTAGGGAAGTACGACTGTGTGCGCTAACCACATTTTCATTTTCACGAACTGAAACCATTCTTAATTTCACGAGTTTAGATGTTTTCAGTTCAATGTTTCTGTAAACCACAAGTATACAGATGAAGTAGATTCGTGTCGAAGCTTTTAAAGCATTTTTCTTGGAATGGTATTTCCGCTACATGCTTGCGTGTCAGTTCGTGAAAACGAAGTCTTCTCTAGCGAGTCAGTGTCCAATGTGCGTGCGCACACCTGGGTGTCAGTTCGTGAAACCGAAATGTACTCAGTACGCGGTTTCACGAACTGACACCCAGGTGCGCGTGAGTGTCAGTTCGTGAAAACGGTGATGAAATGAAACCACAGTGAAGGGAAATAGGGGGAAGGTAAACATTGATAACGATCATGCAGGGAAGTAGATCATGAACCCATTGATGATTGGAACAAACTAAACCATTGGTTCACTTCACATGTGCGCGCCAACAAAACTGATGTCAAATCAAAACCTTGATGTGTGCGTGTAGGCATGATCGGTGGGTCTGTGTGATCAGGCAATATGTGACCGGCTCTGCAAAAAGAGCTATTATGTCGCAAAATTCAAAAAAATGAGTTATATACATAGTTGAATTCGTCACATCCTAAGCCTTAATTTGGTGTAGGTTTGACCCCTGTGGCTTTTTATGTTCTCGAGATATCTTGACATTTGTATACTCATATTTTCCCAATTTAACGGAAGTGTGTTTAGAGATACAGGCCTTTAAAAACACAAAAAGTGCAAAGAAATAAGATAATTTTTATCAACATTTATTTTTTCATCTTTATTCATCAATATTAATGTTTCTGAAAATAAATTCTGAAAATATACATATAACAGATGCCAACAAACCAAAAAGGAATAAATCACTTACGTAAATTTTTTTTCGCCCACTTCACATAGAACTGCCCAGTGTGTGTTTTCACATTAGTGCGACATAATACCCCTTTTTGCAGAGCCGGTCACATATAGTGTCGTATGACCTATTGTTTGCACAAACATTAATCAATCGCACAAATATTGATCGATCACAGAGGGTTGCATTCAAGCAAAGATTCAGCCGGGTAAAAACCTGTTAAACACTCTATGTATTTGTTCTTGTTACAACAGGCAAGCCAAGTCATTCAAGACACCTGAGCGAAGACCAAACACCCTGATGTCTGGCTGTATGCTCCCCATCGATGGACGGCGAAAGGTTCTGGTGAGTCACGCTACTGCATAATTAATTTTAGATTTCTTGGCCTAAAAATGCCCACAAAATGAGCAACGTTCCTCACAATTGGTGAATTCAGAGACAAACTGCAGCAATTAGCCTTGCAAGTTGATCTGTTGCAGAAAAAATCCTTTCTTTGTCCAAAAAACAAACGAACAACACAACTCTTGAATGTGTTAGTTCCAAAACTAAAATGACGGAAATCACTGAAAAGAGATCAAATTCAGAAAGGAAATCTGTATTATTTCAAGGAAAATTGGAATCTGAAATCTTTATGCAACAAGAACTAATGAATTTTTGCCACTTGAAATTGCTAAAGTGATCCACAATAGTACTCTTAAAGCTGATTATAGAAGCAGTGGACAACTTGACAAGCAAAGAAACATTATTTCACTGAAGGGATAAGTTTACAATTTTGGAGTTTTTTGTTGTTGTTGTTGTTGTTGCTTTTTTCAAACTTGAGATAAACTTTCAGTTGCAATTCAGTCGTTTCCATTATTTTTTAGAACTTGTGGCATAAGATAGGGAATGAAGTTAAGCTAACTCTAAGAAATAGATTTTGAATTGCCAAGCCTACAACCCTGTGTGCAGAGGGAGAGAACCGTGTAAGGAACCGGTTCCAGATTATGGAATCGAGTACCCGTACACCTTTGCATTGTTGCCTTTTTAACTTCCCAGACAATAAAAAAGGAAAGGTTTTGAATGTTATTTGTCGAGATTTTTCAAAATTGAAACCGGACTACATGGGAAAACAGCACAGATTTCACATTTATGATGCTGACGAAAGTTGACAATAAGGGGAATTTACTGGTCGTAGTTTTTGTAGGCTAGGTATGGATAAGAGCCTCGATGAGACATAATAGCATGCCTCATTCCACAGTAAATGTTCTGTATAAAGCTTTCGGACAACCGTCTTTTTGTGATATGCCGGCACATGCAAAGGTGGAGAAGTGATCATGTTTACTGGGCAGGCATTAGATTTTTTGACTTTTGTCTGAATTCAGACTTTTTGAATCTCGGAGAAAGATATTATTACAACTTCTGGGATTGGAAGTTTTGGGTTGGGTTTCTTTAACCCTAACCCTCACGGTATTTTGGCTAGAAAACCTGCCAGACGCATCAGATTGCATACTTTGTCTCATTGACTTGTGTGCAGAGTGCAGCAAGGTCAAGCTGTCACCACAGATGCACTGTGCTGCGTCTGGCAGGGTTAGGGTTAATGGGTACCCAGGTACCCGTATTTCTTCAATCGGGTACCCGGTTCTTTTACTACCCATAAATGCACACCCCTACTCAGTCGTGGATGGCACATCCAGGCCATTCACTCAGGTAGCAGAAGTAGGCATACAACTTTTCCGTGGATCCGTGGATTTTTGGCATTTTTTGAAAATCTAGCTTTGGAAAAAATAATCCGCACTTTCGGCTTGTTTTACAACATGGCACCTGCTTCCGCACATATTTTAGGAAGAATATCGTCTGGCTCTGTGTTTTGTATACATGTACATAAAAGCATAAAAAGTGCAGAACAGACTCTGTGTATATTCTTTAGCATACAGTCTGGCCATTTTATGAAAGCAGTGTTCTCCACGGCCTTAAATTTTAGCAGGGCGGCAGACACAATGCGAGCGCGGAGGTTGAAGCCCTTACGCCGTGGGGTCTAGATGCTCTGTGGTGCAATCTGAGGCATTTCCTGGCCACTTTCTTCAGACTCTTTGAATCAAATTTGGTCGTGTTTACAACTTGAGATGAAGGCAAGATTTTTAGGGGGTTAAAGGGACACATTGCTTTGGATTTTTGCGATTTGGGCTATAAAACTGAAATGGATATGGTTGGGAAGCTTTTTTAAAAGTAGAATATAAAGATTCACATAACTATCCCTTCAAATTGCGTGGTTTTTGTTTAATTTCGTGACAAATAACGGTCCGCCATTTTGTAGAACCAACTTTTTGACTCCACAAAATGGCGGACCGTGTTCACCAGTCGTATTTCCAGTCGCATCTGGTTGAAGTACGTTCTGTTGATCCATTTTGATGTACTGTGGCACGGCGCGCAGCACTGGCGATATGTGTTGCGAGGTAGAGAATTGTACCTGGCGATCATCTGATAGGTTCACAAGGCCACTGGCTGCGGCGCCAGCCTGCTAAAGACTCTTACAGCGTATTTTGCGCATTATTTAGACGGTGGTATTTAGTACTGGAAATAAGTCTATGTTTCGCGGGTCAGATGTCAGGGGTAAGACGCAAATTTTTTGTTTTGTAATCACTACTTACTAATTACAACACATTATACGTGTTTTTTTGCATGAACAACTCTTATAAAAGGTAAGGAACATTTCCAAACAGCAAAATTTCATGACATTTGAAGGCAATGTGTCCCTTTAAGCCGGCCGGCCGGTGAGCTAAAGATGCACGTGGGCACAGCGCACCTGGATAAGGAATTTTCCGAGAGAAAAAGACGCCCTCAAGTGTTACGGAACATTGTAATTTAGGTAAACTGGTTCTCGACGCGACAAAGTGAAAATGATATTACCAGGGAGATTGGAACCAGTCCAGAATAATATTACATGTATAGTTTTATGATGTGAATGCATAATATGTTGCGTATGTTCAATGTTGCGTCCAGATCTGTTCGATTACTATAAACGCTACTGCAATACTGCTGAATGTTAATGCTGGCAAACTCTTCATGTTCGTTCCACAGAAGGCGGTAAACTTCTTCGTACTTAGATAAACTGTGAAGACGGTGGAGAATGGGGGGAAATCCAATGAAAAAAAATAGCAGGGCGGTGAAAATTTTAGCGGAAGTGTTGCTTATTGACTATAAGCCGATATCTGGTTCCTCATTCTTTTTTTACATGAATGAATACATGGCGATACAGATGCTATACTACTGCGCATGCACCTGATGGACACGTTGGTCCGGGGTTTGCATTCAAGCAAAGATTCAACTGGGGAAAAACCTGTTGAAGCTGCAATATCCAATGCCTGGCTGTTCCTCCCAGAAACGAATAATGGAGGAAAAGTGTATTTTGAAGGAAAAAATGCATACTGCACTCTGCAAATTATTTGGTCTTAACTTTATGCATGTTGAATACCTTGTACATTACTACTTATCTGTTGATAACAAATTAGCAATTTAGTTTTGAAAAAAAAAAATATTTGGGTGCCACATCCAAAAAGCACCTTGAAACATCATCTTGAAACACCTAATTTCTTTGTTCTTGTTACAACAGGCAAGCCAAGTCATTCAAGACACTGGAGCGAAGACCACACCCCCTGATGTCTGGATGCTGGAAAGGTTCTGGTAAGTTGCACTACTGCATAATTTGTGATCAATCCATTTTAGATTTCCTGTCTTTTAAAAATGACCACAAAATGAGCAATGTTTGTCAGGATTTATTAGTGAATTCAAGGACAAACTGCAGCATTAGCAATGCTTTGCCTTGTAAGGTGATTTGTTGCACTAAAATTCCTTTCTTTATCCGCTGAAAAACAAAAACAAAGCAACACAGCAAAAAAACAACAAAGCAAAACTTTAAAGCGAAGATTCATTCAGGTAAAACCTGTTATACAATCTCTTTATTTGTTGGAAATCAAAGAAGTTAAATTCAGACAAGAATGGAAAGAATTATTTTACGTTAAATCGCAAGCCAAGTTTTGTCTTGTATACTGAAGTCTTTTATGTAACAAGCAGTAATAATTGTTTGCCATGTGAAATTGCTATAAAGTAACCAACATTAAAAACATAAGCACTCATATAACTGATTTTAAAAGCAGTGGACAACTTGAAACAAGTTAATGAAATATCACTCACTAAAACTGAGCATCTGAGCATCTAAATTCGTTAAAAAAAAAATTAAATTTGTAATAATCTAGTAGTAACAATCAAGTAAACAAGTAATAATCTTGTAGTTTTATTACTTGTTTACTCGATTGTTGTTACTAGATTATAAGTTTGTTACTACTAGATTATTTTATATTTTACATTTTTTTTAAACTACAAGATTATTACTTGTTTACTCGATTGTTATTGTGAATAGATTATTACTAGATTAAATATGTTGTGCATTGTCCATGCTGACCAAATACACAGCCTTCCTCGGATTTCCTTGCTCCAAGGGAACATCAAGGAACCGCAACTTGCGCAGCAGCCCTGTTGAGTTGGTCCTAGTCTGGTTCCCCGTCTAGTTCCCCGTCTGACTCTGATGATGAGAGTAGACCTGTAACCATAGCAACCTCTATAAGGAGATATTAAGAAATGGTTACAATTAAATCAAACTGGGGTGTGTTTTGGCATTTGTTTCTGGTATAACCATGAACAGGATAACGAACTTATCCAGCATCCACAAAGCCTCAAGCTTAACATTTAACTAGTTTTCACTTGATGTTATAGGAGGATCACACCTTTATACACGTATGTTGAGGCAACCCATGTTCAAATCCAAAAACATTTATCAAATGATTAAAACAATAAATTTAGAATCCTTTGAATGTTATTCGACTGCATTATTTACTTACAGTATAAAACAATGTACTGACATAGAACTTTGACTTGCAACTTGACCAGAAAAATTTGAGATTAGAAGAAATGGTTTGCCCCACTTGACGGCCTTCCCGAATTCCTTGCTCCGCTGGTCACAAGGATGACCAATGGAACGTCGATGCACCACGGCGAGCAGCAGCCCTGTTGAGTTGGTTCCCCGTCTGGCTCGGATGATGAGAGTAGACCTGGACCATAGCAACCTTGATCAGTGTCCTGCAAGCATTGAAAGGAGATATTAAATCAAACTGGGGTGTGTTTCTGGCATAACCGTGAATGGGAACAAAGGCATCAGTTTGACACAAAGCATTGTTTGATATATTAGATGTACAGGTCAGACTGTAAATCAAATATATCGAGAAGTCGCTGAGCAATGCCAGCAAAGCCCACTTTGTGCAGGGTTTGTAGTGTGTTGGTGACTTAAAAAGTTGAGATAAAATCTTTTGAGAAAAGCAAATGTTAAACAAGGTGATCCACGGATCACACGCATCGCCTTTTTTTTTGGTCACTGCATCACATTTGCAACTTTTCAAATGAGAGCAATTTTACATTGTAAGGCTATTTTATTATATGTTTATAACTTGACCTCAAATGACCTTTGACTTCAGTATGCGACCTTTCACGTCACCATCGTATGACGGTTAACTGTTAACACAGTGGACCTGAACTTTTCAAGTGAAACAAATGTTACATTTTCAGCCTTTTTACCACTTGACCTCCAATGACCTTTGACCTTGATGTGACCTGTAACATCAACATCATATAAATGTTTCCATGGGGCTTTCTCAAACCCGGGCTCGGGCTTCGGCTTCGCGTACTTTTATGTCCCCAGATTTGGCAAGATCTTGGATACTGTTTTTGCTACATGTGTATCAAAGTCTGATGTTTTAATCCGGAGCCTAAGCCTGTTGATATATTTACGTATTCAAGGCTTCAGATTGGCAATGGGACTGGGGAATAGCTGGAGATGATGCCGAAGCCGATGCCAAGGTTTGAGGAACCCCCTATATTGCACTTTAGGCTCAAGTTTGATTGCAATTTGACTTCCAATTTTCAAAAGAGACCAATTACATATCCTGCCCATTTTACAACTTGACCTTGATATGTGACCTTTGACCTAATCCACGTTTGGTTTCAATGGACTTCAACTTTTCAAATGGGTCAATTTGACATGTTCAGCCTTTTACAACCTGACCTCAGATGACCTTTGACCTTGGTGTGTGTGACCTTTTACCTCATTAAATTATGAAGGTTCTCATGTTACATGTATAACCCATGTTTGGTTCCAAATCGACTTTTAAATTTTCAAATGGGGCGAATATTAAATGTTCATTCCATTTTACAACTTGACCTCAGTTGACCATTAACATATTAAGGTTCCAATTGGACTTCAACTTTTCAAATTGGGCAAATTTTAAATGTTCAGCCTATTTTACAACTTGACCTCAGATGACCTTTGACCTCATTAACATATAAAGGTTCCATGTTACATGTATAACCCATGTTTGGTTCCAATTGGACTTCAACTTTTCAAATGACACCAATATGAGAGTACAAAAAATTTACCTAAACCTAAACACAGTTACATGGACAGAATTCATGGCTGGTATTGGGGGGACACCAATATTATTCTTCCCGTTCCCACGCGTGCGGACGGGAAGGAACGCCCCATTGTTCTTAATCTCCCCGTTCCCCCGCGTGCGCACGGGCCCCGTTCTGCACGCGTTCCTGATTTACATCAATACAATAGCGCGGTCACGGTGCGTGAGCTGCCATTGTGTGAACACCTTGGCCCCCTGAACAGCGGTTTGTGCCAAGAAGTATCCGTTGTACATAGAAGTATGTTTATAATTGAGGCCGACAGTGTAGAGAAATGTTGCTAAAGAAGAATTCGTTGTACAGTTTAATACAACACGATCGTCTTAAACATGTTTTCATTTCTTTTGCAGGTACATCAAGGTGAAGAGGCATCTGTATTAAGCTTGGAAATTAATTTCATTTTTAATTTTTTTTGCCGGGGGATTTTTAAACATGTGGGTGGCAGAAACATATTCGAGTCGGCATGTGAACTCGGCACAAATGTGAATTCCAGAGGAAAATCCCGCTGCATCGTTGATTATTTCCCCATAATTATTTGTTTGTGTGCCGATGGCCCCGGAACTGTCGTCGAATATAAACGCATAATTCATATCAAAAAGTGTTGTTTTATGGTGTAGAGAACAAGACTAGAACAAAAACTGCCCATGCCAAAAATGGCTGAGGAATTTCAGCGATATTTCCTGTAAACATCGAAAAAAAATATTTCTTTCTGATTGGCGGGAAATTTTTAATGGTTTTTTTTTTTTTTTTTTTACGACTAAAAAACTAATGAGGATTTCGGGTAAAATAAGAATTTGAAGGGATTTTTTGCACAACGCTGATTGCCGCCCAGGGTCGTTATATACAGCCCATTGCCCCCGCCCCCCCCCCCCCCCCCCCCCCCCCCCAAATTTTAGTTTTGTTTTGTTTTGTTTTTTATTTGCGAGAGGATGACAATTTCTTTTCGATCCTGCATTTATAAAGTTTTCGTCAAAACAACGCGGGTTTTTCCTTCTTAGGTGGGGGTTTAGGGTAGGCCTATACACTGCTCGGATGTAGGCCTGTTTTCAAAACAGTTATAGTAGGCCTATATTTGTCAAAATTCCATAAATATTCCCAGGAAAATGTGGTTGACAAAAATTCAGCTGGTAACATTGGCTTCAATCGTAATTCTTCTGTTATGTTGCCATGGCAGTTCTGTCGCATGGATACATCGAGTAACGTGTACTCGAGTATTGTGTCACGTACGTTGCACGTGACGGGATTTTCCCAATGCTTCTATTGCAACTTGCAACACTCGTGGAAAAGTACCAGGTGTGTACCGCGGCTGTTTAAGTCGCGGGTCAAGTTGGTATAGGGTGCAAGCTGATTCAAGATTTCATCGTGGCTTTTGCTGTTATGTGACGCATTAAATAGCCGTGACAACCAGGTACTCATTGATATCACGCACCGAAGGCGTGCACGTCTTTGTACACGTATGCCCCACTGATATGCCCATAATGCAGCGGCCGCTGCATGCTGGGGGCTGGTAGTCGTACGGTCATACGCTCCGCCGATCCCCAGGCGCTTCTCTGGCCCTTCGCGGTGCCGTGCGGGACGGTGTGTTGGAGCTATACATCTGGTGCCACGGACCGATCTCCATATGTATGTCTTCTGGTACGATATTTTTGGGGCCCTTTCAGTTTAGGCTGATTTTGAGCTACATTTGTAGACTTGTTGCAAAAGATGCTATACCAGACCCTGCTGCATGATGAAGACCAATTTGACTTGTGACAAGCTAAGAACGCCATGACAAAGCTTGCCTGGGAAGAGCGCAGTGTTACAGCCACAGTTGGCCTCTGCACAGTTACTAATTTATTGGACACGGATATTCTCGCTCTTGACAATAGATTTATGATGACACTTCCAATTATTTTACTCTAGTCTAATCACGTCAATTTGCTGAACGGTATTTACTTTATTAAAGAACCAAATGTCTTTGTTGATTTTTAAACTCATCGAATCAATTTGTTTCGTTTATAAAGATTTTATGAAGATGCGTCGACATTTCCATAAAAATCCAGGCTGATGTCTGATAATAAATAGTAGCCTATCTGATAATAATGAAAACACTGATTGTTAATAATCAGGCAATTTTGTAATGTAATAAAGTTTGAGTACATTCGGTAGTTTTTTTTCTATTTTGCCCTATTTTGCAGAATTTCAAAGGCGTATAGCAATTTAAAATGTGTCATTCTTCAGTCTATAAGTTGTGCACAATGCACATACAGTAAACAGCCGTTGGCAACTGTAAGGGCGTCCGTCTAGCCAGTTTGGCTCATCGCCAAGAATGAGTGTGGGAACTGCCCTGGCGCGGCAAAACAGACAGGTAGGTCGTTATGACGACGAGATTACTCCACCAACGAGCTGAAACTAACATTTAGAGAACCGCCCAGATACATGTATAATTATGTGGATTGGATACAGGGCATTTCCATAGTAACATTATCGCCTAGCAGCGGTGTAGCCAGGGTTGTCTCCATGGGGGGGGGGGGGGGGGGGGGGGGGGGGGGAAGTGTTTTTTTCTATACAATACCATTATTTTCTGCATTTGCGAACTTTTCAGGGGGGGGGGGGGCGACTGGGGTTACTTGTAGATTGCACCAAGTACAATGTAATTTGCTTTGGCACCATAAGTTTGCGTAAATATTTATCCCGATTTATTATTGTCTTAAATTCTGAAAAAAAATAATGAAAAGTGTTCTGCTTAGGTTCTAACTTGTACATTTCACCACCTAATTTTATATGATTTATATCGCCGTATAAAAGATTTTCCTTGTTATTATGACGCAAACAAATTCTCATATTAAAAATCTCCCACACCCCCACCCCACAACCCCACCCAACATCGCCCCACCCCCACATCACCCACACCCACACCCCACGGAAATTGGTATTACATAGGCTCTCATCTGCTTCGAAGCTCGCCAAAAATGAAAAAGACATGTTGGACAAGAGAATCGAACATGTTTACAGTGGTTTTAGAACTTCTGACGCGCAAATATTTAATTTTCCAATGGATCGGTTTACATTTTGGGCTTTTTCACCAAATTTTTCAAAAGTAATTATTAAAAAACAAATCCAGGCGGCCCCCAATAAGAAGCATGTTTTATTTCTCATTTCGCCTTATTGCTTACCACTTTTTACGCCTGACTTGCGTTCGTTGTTTTTATACGATTTTTACACCTCTTGTGTTTATTCCTGTTGCCTAAATATATTTTTTCAGAGTACAGAAATGAAAGTGACATTGAAATGAATATATGGGCATTGGGTTAAAATCTTATTAATAGTCTTCTGGATTCTGTCTAGAACATTTAGGCCCAACGAAATATCTACATTGCCTAAAAGTTTAGACGTTTAGACGAGGCATTCTTCAGAAAAAAATATTTCTGTCAATCAGTAAAGCAATAATCAGAACATACTTACAGTCGACGCATGAATATGGCTTCGAAAAAAAAATGTAATCTTGGTTTGCTTTCACTGTGTACTTTAGTGATTGCGCGTGATGGATGAACTTATTTGTATATATACATTTTTTAAAAATAATTTACGGAACAGAGAAAGGGTCGTACTGCTCCGATGGCAGCAATCGTGCAGTAAACCTGACGAAAATACTTTCAAAACAAGGGAATATAAAATGACTTGTTTTTGAACCACGTTAATTTTACGTCAAATAGCTAAAGCCGGAGATCATATCGGAGCTTATTTACTTTTTAGAGGAGTGCTCAGCACAACTAAATAAAAAGGTAAAATAACCTCTGTAGATTCAGAAAGAAGTTTGGTTTAATTCCTTTAAAAAATAAATTAGTGTTGATCAAGAGATCGCATACCTTTGATGCTGCTCGCGTTCCGCACGCATCGGAACGGCTACTTAACATAACAAAAGCACAGTACAATGGGGCGTTCCTGCCTGCCCAGTGGGCCAGATTTCCCCCCGTTCCACCGCGTGAGAACGGTCCTTTTGTTCAGTTTTATTGCCTCCCGTGAAGAACGGTGAGGAACGCGTCCGCACGCGTGGGAACGGGAAAAATAATAAAGTGTCCTCAAAACATTCGTTTAGGCGACATTAAAAAATTGCTGGTATGCAAACAAGGTTTGCGTTATCGGTTCGAGTCAAGTTTTTACATAAAACAAATTTTAAATGATGTATTAAAGGCTTCTATGTCGGTGCTTTGGCTGAAAATTTCAATGTAACGAATTGGGCAAAAATACAGGTACTACACACGTACATGTATATTTTCAATGAAACACTTCCTTTACTACACGGTGAACTCCCCTTTTGGTCTGCCAAAAATATATTGTATCCAACAATCCACAAGAGAAACTGACTATAGGTATCCTCATTGAGTGATCCCTGGCTATACGGCATTCTGGGTTTATGACTTCTGACTAGCGCCCACCCGAACAAAGATACTGACAATTTGGGAGACCGCCAACATAGGGCAAGATAGCTCAGTTGGTAGAACGCCGGTACGGTAACCCGGAAGTCGCAGGTTCGAATCCCGCTCCTGCCAGTTTCTTTGTTGTGTCGCTTAACCCTTTCAGCCCCACTATAGTCGCCATTGGGGCTGAAAGGGTTAAACGAATGTTTTGGGGGCACAATACCAGTCATGAATTCTGTCCTTGCTCTCATTTGAAAAGTTGAAGTCCAATTGGAACCAAATGGAACCTTCATATGTTAATGAAGTCAAAGGTAAAATCAAGGTAAAAGGTCATCTGAGGCCAAGTTGTAAAATGGGCTGAACATGTAAAATTGGTCTTATTTGAAAAGTTGCAATTGCAATTGAACCAAGGAGATGTAATGGGATTCTTCGGCTGTATATTTTTACAAAAAATCTTATGTGTGGAATTGTTTGACTCATTACACATTATGGTCAAGAAAGTGTTTTTGGACTAACCGCTACAACTTAACATTACTTTTGTGAATACAAATTTCCTAAGTTCTGATTGGTCAGTTGCTACGTAATAGGATTCGTGTAGGAGAACAGTAGATCTGTTAATAAACAACACTTCGTTGGTGTTGCTGTATATTTACATGAAATATGCTATATTCTGACATTTCCATTATTCTGACGACAAAATGGTCTGGTAAATTTATTAAGGCTGCAGTTTGGAAACGTTTGCACTGTTAACCGACCAATTTAAACAGTTACACGGTTGCATTTTTCCATTTTGGTTAACCGTAATCCATTTTTAATAACAATTTACCTTTCCTTTTTGGAGCACAAGAGTACGCGAAGAAAGAAAAGTTTAGGGCGAGCACAAAAACAAAACAATCTTTTGAAGATTCGACCGAGAACACGAATGGAAGGCACCATGACATCGTGAGATCAGGGCAGCCGGGATTAAGCTCCGGTCCGCCGGCATTGAGCTTGGATCCGCCCACTGAGATAGTGAATCGGGGGCCGGGTTTACAAGGCTGCACTCGTTGAGTAGTTGGAGTACTACGACATTTACCTTCAGTTCGCTCCAGAATGACGAGCATTTGTTTCTATTTCTGCATTGTTGATTAGTAACAGCTGATAATTAATACCATGAACGATCACACGTGAGCTGTCAAAAAATGATCGTCTATGTCTCTTACACGAAGTTCGCTACACATTAGCTGCGTGTACATGCATTGTACAGTATAATGGGAAAAGGACGGTGGCATTTAGTGCGGTTGCTTGCATTGGACCAAGGCTACACTAAGAATGCACCAAGGCTACACTAAGAATGCAATGCGCATGCGCAAAGATACTGACAATTTGGGAGACCGCCAACATAGGGCAATTATAGCTCAGTTGGTAGAGCACCGGTACGGTAATCCGGAGGTCGCGGGTTTGAATTCCGCTCCTGCCAGTTTCTTTGTTCACTTTGAAAACCGTTTTAACTTGTTTAGAGTCTTGATGCCTTATTTTTCAAAAAATGAAACTCAAAAAGTTAGGAACTGTGCCCACTTCAATCTGAGTTCTAAAAAGAAATCCCCTTCCCAAAAGGTTCGAAATTGAATTCAGTTTCGTAACCGTGGGATACAATGAAACCCGATTTAGAAGTGGAAAGGAGAACTGCACCAAACCTTATCCATGTCTTAAAAAAGTGTCTGGTTTCTTAAAGGCAATATACAACATTTGCAAACATCAAAAAACTAAATGAACATTTATATGAAAGACCGTACATAAATACAGTAAATAACAGTCTCAAGCATCCTGTGAAATCATGGCACCTGGTGTGCTGTCAATTTCAAGAAAAGTGGAATCTTGTATCAATTTCCGATGATGGTCAGCCAACCATCATTGGAAACAACCCGACTTCTTTTCCAATACTGTCCCCAATTGACCATCTTTAGTTAGTCCACATTTTGTTTGTAATCGGTCGTACATCAGTGAATGGGTGCAAGCCAGCTAGTCTGGTTCCCTGACCTGACAATTCCCCGATGTCTATAAATGGCTGGGTGTATCTTTTGTGCATTAAATGTGTGAAAACAACCTTTTTGGAGGGTTGCAGATTCCCAAAATAGGAAAAGTATTGTTTTGGGTAAAATAGAACACGTGAAAAGAAAATATTTTGAAGAGTAGTATAGTTTTACTATCAGTTGATGTAAATCTTCACAGATGGGTTTATCCCCTTAAAGGTAGTGTACACGATTGGTAATCCTCCAATTTTTTAAAACTTAATTATTACGAAATACCTTACTAGACTGTAAGTTAATAGTAGTCTCAATCATCCTGTGAAATTATGGCACCAGGTGTGCTGTCGTTGTCAAGAAAAGTGGAAATATATATCGTTTTCCAACGTGAAAAGAAAATATTTTGAAAAAAAACCATTAATTTTGAAGAGACAGTAGTATATGTTTAATGTCAGTTGATGTAAATCTTCACAGATGGGTTTATCCCCTTGAAGGTAGTATACATCATTTGCAAACAAGTACTGAATTATTACCAAAGTAAATAGCAGTCTCAAGCATCCTGTGAAATCATGGCACCTGGTGTGCTATCGTTTTCAAGAAAAGTGGAAATTTATATGGTTTTCCCAACGATTGTCGGCCGACAATCAATTGTTACGTTTTGTCTAAAACGGAACCAGACTATTAGAACAGGTTTTTTGTTTCTCTGTTTTCCCACCATCTATGCACAGAAAACTTTAAACAGGTCAGTGGTACAGTATTTGTTAGCACGCTCCAAATTCATTTTTTTCCCCTGAAAATTACAGCAAAAGCAAATCGTGTGTACTACCTTTTAAATACCACATTTTCAATATTTGTAATGACCTAGTATTGAAAAACCATGAATGCCTTGCTGTACAGATTGGCATGTTGTAAAGGTAGGAAATATTTTAGTTTCCGTTAATGTCAGTTGTCTTTTTTTGGCAGAATGCCACAATTGCCGATGTATGTAATACCCTGATTGCAGCTGCGGAAATATTCTCGGTATGAAATGATTGCTTCACCCTTGAATGTGCCGTGAGTCGTGACGCTCGCAAGAAACGTGCTGCCTCTTTGGGCGACACACTGCATTAGGACATCTTCCTGGTGAGTCTAGCCTCTCCCAGATCAGGCTGGTAATGGACCCAGCCAAAGGCATCTTCACATGTTTATTGCCATTCATAAATGCCTTGTCATAGAAAAAGAAAAAAACTTTTTAAAAGTGATCAAACTGTATCTTTGCCACACCATGTTCTTGTGAATTTGTGCAATACCAGAGGTTCTGCATACATGCAGTGTGTGCGTGTGTGTGCGTGTGTGGTGTTTAGCACAGGTTTGTAAGTTGTTTGTGTTTATGTACACGCACGCAAGAGATGAAACATTGCTAGTATTACTGACAACTACAGTAATTATTCCTACCTTATTTAACCTTTACGTCTCCCCATCCTTATACAATTATTAGGAGAGTGGTTCTCCCACTAGCAGCTCTGCTACCTCTGCTTCTGAAGACGGCATGACACCAGTGGATTCCCTTGCGCTGTCCTTGTATCATGCTCTGAATCTGCATATTTCTGATGCATCGCTGCCTATCAATATCACCAGTGTCGTCTACCTTGGTCGAAGACCCATCACACAGTCCCCGCCTACCACTGCTAAAGTGACTGTCAAGGAAGTCACTGCAGGACGTGAATAAAAGCTTACTTTTAGAAGCCCTTTCTTGTTGTTAAAGGCCTCCAAGGTGTAACATTCTCTACCTCTCAACAGACCACAGCCATGGTCACATTGGACTTTTTGTGGTAAAACTTACCAATATGTTGGTTACTTTTTTCGATTTGAAGTCCAGTGCGAACAGCACGGGGAACTTTCTTGCTTATTTTTTTACAGGAGTCCAATTGTTACTTTTACCAGCCAATATAATTCACCAAGATACTGTAGCTCTACGGAGACGATAAATACGGCCATTACAAACATTATAAGCAGTGTAGGAAAGTTGTACATCTAGCCACTTTGTGAAGTGATTTTGTCATCAGTTATGACACAGTTTTCAGTAAACTTTTTACAGAAATGATTACAACCATTTGTAACAGTGCCTGATTCACTGGTACTAGCAAACAGTGTGCATACCATTGTACATTATGCAGGGATGTGATTTTTCCGTTTTTTCCGTAACATTAGTACTTGAACTGCTCAACGAGTGTAGCCTTGTAAACCCGGCCCCGATCTTTCAATTTCAAATTTAATTCAATGCAACATTTATTTCCATACTTTTCCAGAAGTACATCAAATTAAATAACGTGAATCAAAATAATACATGTAATAATAATTATAACAAATAAGAGGGTGAAATGTATGGGGCTGTTCATATAAGCTGAGGCTTGTAGAGAACAGCCTTTAAAGACAAATTGAAGTAGACAAAACAAACAGACAAGGAAAAATAGGAAGAACGATAAGGACTAGACTGGACAATCAAGACAGAGACAAAAGGAATGATGACAATGATAAAAAACATATTGAATAGAAGAGATGACGCAAGTAATTGAGAAACGAAGGATGAGTGTTTCTAAGAAGAGAAAGCTATGTTACATATTGTGAGAGGAGCGCTTTTTTATATAAGGACTTGAAACGGCCCACTGACGGCATTGTTCTTATTTCGCTATCAATGGTGTTCCACAGACGGGGACAGTAGAAATGAAGAGTAGAGCTAGAGTACAGGGTGCGGGTTAATGGGACGTATAGGCTATGTCGGGATCGAGTTGAATAATCATGTGTATCTTGGACTTAAGAGAAAAAAGTTGAGAAACTGCCAGGAATTTATACATAATAAAGATCCCCGATACGAGCTCAATCCCGCGGCGCGGACCGGAGCTCAATCCGGCTGGCCCGATCCCGGTAGCCCCGATCTCACGATATCGTGGTGACCTTCATAATGTCCCTTTTTTCTGTCTAGAATAAAGGCGATTATGGATTAACATGCATACACTTCTACTTGAACGCTTGTTCCAACATGGCTTGTACGTAGCAGGTTTGAGGTTTGAAAAAAGATATGAGCGAAATATCAAGAGCAATCATGCTTTCCATAGATGAGATGTGCTTTAGATTAAGAAAAAGATAAAAATGTTTCTGCTGTTCATGCAAGGGTGACACCAGATTGTTTATTACAAATGGGTAGGAAATCAATAATGATGTTAAAATGAGACATAATATTTTGAAAAATTAAAATTAATATAACCGATGTCTGTGTTTGCCCCAGACTTTTCAGGTTTAGTTTTACCAAAGTCCAATCACAGTCCAGGTGCAGAATTGAACAATTTAACTGTTTGAATTTTGTACCTTCATCTGGGTATAATTTCATCCAAAAAATAAGTCCAGTACAACATTGCTCATGTTTGCGAAACTTTTATTCTTTACCAGCGGTTGAGACTGGAATATCCATGTCAACCATCCTCGTCATTGCCGCTGGCTCCTCTCTCATCACTCTCGTCATTGTCGTCATGCTGGCTGTCTGGTGTCATCGTCACGGCCGTCAGTCCGCCAAGAAGACCATGACATTCCAGGCCAGCTCAGAGGAAGCTCACACCAACGAGGTCTTTGAGATAGTTGACCCTGGCCCAGCCTTCTCCCGTGCCATTCCCCTGGACGATGGCACAGGCCATCAAGAAAATATCTTTGAAGTCAAATATGACCTAGGTTCCTAAATACATTCATCAGTAAGTGGGATTTTCAAGTTAGATAGCCATCATCTAATATATGGGTTGTAGTGAAAATATTAAGATATAGTGAAGGCTTGTTGAATCTAATGGAGAGATCTTCAAAACAAAACTAAAGGCACTTAAAAATGGGTAAAGTTCATGTAACATTTCACTTGATGTACAGTAAATTCTCAGCGTATCAATAAAATCACGTTTCAAGTCCTTTCTGATGCATTTCTAATCATTTGGATAATTGGTTTACAGCTGTGGAATGAATTGGGACTTAGTTTTTGAAAATGTTGACCACAACTGTGCAGTTTTTTATGCTTCTCTCATATCCTAGGAAACGTCAACTTAGAAAATATATTATTGGTCTTGTGTTGTACTCCCAGCATGGAATTCTAGTATCGGACTTTGCCAGAGCAAACGTTTTGAGAGTTAGGTGTCGTCATGCTGTGGCCTCGTGGCTTAGTGTATTGAACTCAAGATCTCGGTGATACTGCAGATTGTGGGTTCGAGACCCGCTGGGGGGGTCATGGTTCATGTGTCCTTGAGCAAGGCACTTTGTCACAAGTTAATCCCCAGGGAGCGAGAAGGTTTCAGGAATGATTAATGTGCCCGATGACCAGGGGTAATAATATTTGTAAAGTGCTTTGATCTTGCTAAAAGCGCTATATAAGAACCTGTATTATTATTATTATAATAATAATAAACTTACAACTCCGCTGAAAACTGCATCAGTTTTAGCCTTGATCTTGCAGCAGATGGGAAACCTGTCAATTTGTTACTTAAAGTGGCTGTTTTTGATAAAGTAAAGCTTTGTATTTGTTGGTAAATGTTTCCTAAAACCCCATTCACTTTTTAAAGAAATCTGTTGGCAAGCTTCAGAAACCTTTGTATACAATTCAATAGACGTTTCGCTTGTAATGGTGTTTTCAAGTATGGATTGATATTTTTGTTTGGGGGGGGGGGGGGGAGGGGTTAAAAATGAATAATAGTATAAACTTAAAGGTTCATCTGTTATTCTGATTCTACTTCCAAAGTTTTTATCATTTCAAACATATTTTTGTAACGATTTTTTTAAATTGTATTTTTATCATCTATTACATTGCTTCAATGCATACTGAATGGTGACGGTTGTATTATCCTAGTTTGTGATATTTGTAGCATGATTGGTTTAATTTTCAGTGGATTAAGCGCAAATTGAGACCAACCTCAAATATATTTACAAATATAATACACTTGATGTGGTGATGGTTTTTTTTTTAGTAATGTTGAATTTATTTTGAATTGATGAACTTCTGTTTATTATCTGCCAAATCACTTTATTGAGAAAATATTAATCTGACAAGTGATGCTTATAAGGCAAAACGACATTTGCTTGTCACCGTTTTACAGAAATCAAAGAATGATTGTTTTAGATCTAACTGTCTTCACAGTTAGATCTAAAACAATTATTCTTTGATTTCTGTAATGGAAGTGATAAAGCATGTCTTCATTAAGAAAGTGTTATTGAAAACATGCAATTCAGTCATTAATAAGTTGGCTTACTCATCTGCAGTGATTACGAGAATTTGTGTTCAAGTTTCTTCAAAAACTGAGCATTATAATAATTCTTTTTGATAATGATTTTGGTTGGTCGGTTTGCGTAACTGCCAATATTGTAATCTGTCTTAAAATTATTCAAATGAAGGTAACTGAATAAGAATTGCATTGCAGCCAATCGCCGAAGGTTTGAAGTTCAAAAGATTCAAAATGCAATTTAAGATTTTTATCAATTTGTATGGTACAAAATCTAAATAATAGACACAAAGTCAGTAAGTTGATTGTTAATATGATTATTTGTACCTGAATCTAAAAATATACAATAAAATGAACAAGTATAACCTTTGGTAGTGTTTAATACAAAAATATTTATACATATTGTAAATTTATTTTAGTACTATGGAAAAGTATCTTAATTAACCCCTTAAGTACGGTTATCGTAGTGAGGCGTCGGGGTGCCGGAGCGGCCTGTGCAGCCAAGCTAAAATAAGCAGTCTTATTTCTGTTGCAGACACAGTAAGCAGATCCATAACCTCTGATGCTAGCCATTTGCACTTTCCTTTGATGCATGTTTGTCATCTTAACACATGTTTCTTTTTAAAAATCAGTCTTTAGTTAAAAAGGGTAATTCAACTTGGCAGGGCATTTGTGTTTGTCAACACACCATTCTTGTTTTTTAAGTGAGGAACTGACTTTGGAATTTTGTCAATTGGTCACTTAATACTCAAAATTCTTTTGGGGTATTGGAATTTCCTTTTAAGCACATTTGCTAACAAACCTTTATTGTGAAATATTTTGTAATGTAAACGGAGAATCCTGCAAGAAACTTCATTATGCATGGCATAGGTGAGATGCCTTTGCCCAGGCAAGTAGGGAGACAATGAATGCTTCAGCCTGGGTTGTTGACTGGCACAATGGAATGATTTGGATGCTTGTGGTCAGTCAACCGATGCAGAATGATACACACCCATGCTGAGGTGGGCTTGGTCATTCCTGCACTTGCTGTCTTGGGGGGAAGGTTGCTCGTAGGGAGTGGTTCAGTTCAGTTTTCGTTCCCTAATTTTCTTCTGTTCGCCTATTACTTTTAAATCAGTTATTTATGCCTTATAAAATGAGACTTATGTCGACCAAATTGCCGTATGCATTGAATCAACTAGTCGGTTATTTCATGCAGGATAAACTCGGTGAGTGGAAATGATTGGTTTATAGTATGTAATTCTTTTTAGCCATCGTGTCAAATAGAAAAGGTACATGAATTGATGAATCAAAATTGTACGGGATATGATGGATGACTTGATTTTTGTAGAAACAAAGTTTCGGACCTGAAGTTATCGGACCTGAACATTTAGCCTTGCCTGCCTATTTTGTTGTTGGTTCTTGAAACTGAAATTATTTTCTCCGAAGTTACGTCTCGCTCGGTTACATTTATAACATCATTCAACAAACCATTTGTAGTCTGGTGCATTAGTATTAGATATTAGAACTTGCTTTTTCTTGCAAAGGCTGCAGTAGACAACATTTTGTTGCTACAATGTCTGATTTGAAAGCTAATAACTTTGGAAATGCTACAAAATTAGTTTAATTTTTGAAATAAATTTTTTGGGGTGCCTTTCCAAAAGACACAGGCATCTTGAATTAAGGCATTAGACAGAGGGTAACATTCAAGAAAGGATTCAACTGGGTATAAACCTGTTAAACACTTGTTCTGTTCTTGTTACAACAGACGAGCCAAGTCATTCAAGACACCTGAGCGAAGACCACACACCCTGATGTCTGGCTGCTCCCCATCGATGGATGCTGAAATGTTCTGGTGAGTCGCACTACTGTGTAATTTGTGATCAGTCAGTTTAGATTTCCTGGCCTAAAACATGCCCGCAAAATGAGTAACGTTCCTTACAATTATTGAATACCCCATAAGGTATTCTCTGAGCACCCTGCCAAATGCTTACAGAATGCAACACAGCTGAAATATGAACCATGCTAGATGAAACGACATGCAAAAATGAACAGTGATTTCCGTTTTGTCTTCAAACAATATTGACAGTTTGTTTTTTTCGAATTTTTTTTCTTTTGGGGCATGTGGAAGAAATTGTATTCCTTGGTTGCTGTCACACCTGCGGGAACTGTAAAATCACTAATCTGAAAGTGTCCCCATTACATACATGATTACGAGTTCTCTTGTAGTCGCCCAATCATTACGTTCTCCACAAAAGAAATTTCATGTAAATAAGTACCTGTGGGGGTGTTTTCCTTTCTTTTCTTTTTTCTTTTTTTTTCGTTCAAAATCTTCAATTCTGTGATTCCGCAACTGCAGATTTGCACTCTACACTGGTGATATTGTAATATTCCACAGGTGCAACCAAACTTGGCACAGGGTTGGAAATTGTCATGAAGTGTGGAACATCAACCCAGTATTGATCCTCCATCAACCCCAAGATTTATTTAGTGTGAAATTGTGACTTGGTCATATTGTACTAATTCTTGCAGGTTGTAGAGTACAGAAATACAAGTAGCATGCTGGTATTCTAAACTCCTCAAAAAAAGTTTGGAAACTCAAGTTTGACAGACGATTTCTCTCTTGTTTCTAACTCCTTTTCCTTGAATTTGGTATCATTGGAAAGCCCCGTTATTCTTCTTTACAATGATGTCATTTGTTATGATTAATCAATTGGGGGTGTGCAGCACAGCTGAATATTGGGGTGGGTGTAAAGTGAAATGTTACAAAATGCATTGACTCTTGCTGTTAGGAGTTGTTTGGAGGATCGGTGTGTTTGGAATGATTCTCTGCTTACTAACCAATATTTAAAGGTTGTAAGCCATAAATGTGCAGGAAAAGTTTAGAAATCCACATGGCCTGTCACAAAAGAATGTCATTTTCTGCACTCAAACGCCCAGTAATGCTCCATCAGTAACGAGAAGTCTCTCTCACAGTACAACGCAACACTCTATAACTAACAAAGTCTTTTTTGGAGGTTTAATCATTGAACAGTTTATTCATTGAACAATGTTAAGTCAAGAGCCTCAGTAGCGGGTGGACGATCCAAATGCAGCCACAACAGCCTGGCCACACGTTGTTGTGGGGTGGCGTCCCATTCATCAATCAGGATCTGTTGCAGATTCCCATCCTCTAAGCAAAAAGGGAATGCGCTGTATGACAATGCATTTTGTAACATTTCACTTTACACCCACCCCCATATTCAGCTGTGCTGCACATCCCCCAATTGCTTAATCATAACAAAGCTTTCCAATGATAAGGAGTTGGAAACGAGAGAAATCGTCCGTCAAACTTGAGTTTCCGAACTTTATTAGCGTGTTCGTTTACTCACCCGCACTTACTCGTGCCTCTAAATCGGGGAAAAGTTGCACATGCGCTACTGCGTTAAGAGTAAAAAAAAATATCTCGGGTCACTCGAGTGACATCTCTGTAGGCCCAGTTTTCTGTCGGTGCTGTGACCAGCTTATAATTTGTTTTTATTTATTTTTTGATCATTTGACACATAATTGGTGTTTTTTACTATTTTAAAGGACTCATAGAATATTTTTATATTGATAACAAATGGATAAATCAATGAGGCTCAGATTTTCACTTAAAAAATTAACAATATGGTCACCTTTTTAACTGAGATTGTCCTCAAGTGACCCAAAAATTAAATCAACTGAAATCCAAAGCTTTGCATTGGGTTAACCTATCATGACCATTGACCCCGCAATTTTTTTCTATTTTACTCTTTCCAGTGATATTTGAAAGGATTGAAGCAACTTAAATTTGTTCATGAATCAGAGCCCCATTTTAAAATGGATTAGTTTTAAATATGGTGACATAGGCCCCCTACTTGACTGAAGCCATGGTGCTTCATTTGCAATATGTACACGTGTTAAATTTACGTCAATCGTCCAGAGAAATATTAATTTCCCACTGCTGGCGACTTGCCGGACGTGGCAGCCATGGCAGCCATGTTTCTAGCATGGCCTTATGCGATACGGCCAGGCCCGAGTAAGTGCGGGGAAAGTATTGGAATTCTTGTAATGTCTACATTGCATGAAATCGTCCAAACAAACTTTTTGATCTTCACAGAGAAACCACTAGCACGTGCCTCTGTAGAATACATCCTACTGCCTGATCACTGAGCTGCAAGGAACCAACATGAGGGAACCAGAGCTGTTGTCATGGCCTAGCTAACGACGCTGCAGACCCTGAAGGAAATACTGGTGAGTTAGTGCTCCAAGTCGGGTCTAGCATTGGTTTTGCACCAAATTCAAACTTTAACCCTTTCCTTACCACAGTCAAGCATAAAACGCAGCCAACTGCTTGAATGTATTTTCAACCAAATATTTCACCCTCCAGAATTGATTGAAAAGAAAAATGTTGGTAAAGTTTGTTCCATGAACCAATGGCACTCTATACACATAACCTCTACAGGGAAACTTCAGATAGTTTTCTCAAAATATTGTAATGGTGACGCATGAATTTGATGGCACATCATGTATGGACAGCCAAAAACCACAAGAGTTTGCTGAAACATGGTGAATATATTTGGTCTTGGGATACTCTGGTGTGTGGTTTCCTTGTTGAGTAAACTCGACATTTGTAAGGAAAGGGTTTAATAAAGGATTTACCATATGCATACCAATGATTGCATGAAGATTTTTATTATTTTTTCGGCAAGCATTTGCGAATAAAATGAGTTCTTTGCTGGTGGTTTCTTGGCAGTTTTTCCTTACATAAAAACGCAGAAAAACCTTACGTTTGTGTGCACCACCCGTCTGGTGTGTGATGCAGTAAAGTTGATGCTTGAAACAAATGAAACCAAACATTGATACCGATCACAAACCCATTGTCTGCACAAACCTAGAGGGTTACATTCAGCCAGGTAAAAACACTATTTATTTTTGTTACAACAGGCAAGCCATTCAAGACAACTAAGTGAAGACCACACCCCGATGGATGCTGAAATGTTATGGTGAGTCACACTACTGCGTAATTTGTGATCAATTTATTTTAGATTTCTTGGCGTAAAAATTCACAAAATTAGCAACGTTCCTCGGGATTAGTGAATTCGGAGACAAACTGCAGCATCAGCAATGCTTTGCAAGTTAAAAAAACACAACTCTTGAATGTGTTAGTTGCAAAACTAAAATGACGGAAATCACAGAAAAGAGATCTGTATCATTTCAGAGAAAATTGGAAACCAAGTTATTTTTTTGCAAAGTGAAATCTTTATGCAACTTGAAATCCACAATAGTACTCTTGACAGCATTTACACTGAGTCATTGCTCGAACAAATATAGAATCTTGAATATTTGAAATTAATGTATTTCCTGATCTATGAAAATCGGAATAAATTCTTCTGCGTCACACATTTTTGCCTGCCCAGCAAAACGACAAGTGATGTAAAATTTAAGCTGGTTATATTGCTTGCTTTGAGGAATTTTTGATTCATATTGCGCTATATAAATGTGGTATTATTGTTATGTACGAAAATATTTCTGAATATATATCAACAATTTCATTAATTACCAAATTGAGTGAAAAACTTGTTTTTTAAGTGTACCCGTATTAATACATTTTAGTTTAGATTTCTAAAAATGTCCACAAAATTAGCAATGCCTTGGCAAGGTGATTTGTTGCACTAAAATTCCTTTATCCGTATAATAATAAAAAACTTTAAAGCAAAGATTAATTCAGGTAAAATCTGTTAAACACTCTTTATTTCATGGAAATCGAAGATATAATTCAGACCAGAATTATTTTATGTAAAATTGCAAACCTGAAATGTAGCAAGCAGTAATTAATGTTTGCCACTTGAAATTGCTAAAAAAGTAATCCACAATAAGAAAAACTTAAAGCTGATTTTAAAAGCAGTGGACAACTTGACACAAGTTAATGAAATCGCTCACTGAAACATCTTTTGAGCTGAATTATATTCCAAGGCATATAAATTGATGTTGCTTTCCACATAAAAAAATAAGTTGTTGAACTTTGCTATGTAAACAAGTTTCATCAATTCTAAACATTGTACATATTTTTTTTGTACAGGAAATTGCAATGTTTTGTTGAAGCTCCACTATGAATCAGAGGAAAATGAACAAGATGTGTAACACTACAAGATTATTTCAGGTAAAATCTGTTAAACACTACTTGATGGAAATCAAATTCAGAAAAGAATTATTTTGTGTGAAATCACAAATACCTTGAAAAAAACTTTAAAGCAAAAATTCATTAAACACTTTATTTGATGGAAATCAAGAAAAGAATTACTAGAATTTTATTTATATAAAATCTGTTAAACACTTTATTTGAAGAATTATTTTATGTAAATTTGCTAAGTGCAAGATTATTAATAGAATTCCTTGGAAAAGATTTAGGTAAAATTGGAAGATTATTAAAATTCTTTGGAGAAAAAAAAACCTTTATTAAGGTAAAATACACTTTATTTTATGTACAATTGTAAAGTACTAGAATAACTTGCTTCAGTACACAAGTACACAAGTACACAAGTACACAAGTACACAAGTACACAAGTACACAAGTACACAAGTACACAAGTACACAAGTACACAAGTACACAAGTACACAAGTACACAAGTACACAAGTACACAAGTACACAAGTACACAAGTACACAAGTACACAAGTACACAAGTACACAAGTACACAAGTACACAAGTACACAAGTACACAAGTACACAAGTACACAAGTACACAAGTACACAAGTACACAAGTACACAAGTACACAAGTACACAAGTACACAAGTACACAAGTACACAAGTACACAAGTACACAAGTACACAAGTACACAAGTACACAAGTACACAAGTACACAAGTACACAAGTTGTTGTTGTTGTTGTTGTTGTTGTTGTTGTTGTTGTTGTTGTTGTTGTTGTTGTTGTTGTTGTTGTTGTTGTTGTTGTTGTTGTTGTTGTTGTTGTTGTTGTTGTTGTTGTTGTTGTTGTTGTTGTTGTTGTTGTTGTTGTTGTTGTTGTTGTTGTTGTTGTTGTTGTTGTTGTTGTTGTTGTTGTTGTTGTTGTTGTTGTTGTTGTTGTTGTTGTTGTTGTTGTTGTTGTTGTTGTTGTTGTTGTTGTTGTTGTTGTTGTTGTTGTTGTTGTTGTTGTTGTTGTTGTTGTTGTTGTTGTTGTTGTTGTTGTTGTTGTTGTTGTTGTTGTTGTTGTTGTTGTTGTTGTTGTTGTTGTTGTTGTTGTTGTTGTTGTTGTTGTTGTTGTTGTTGTTGTTGTTGTTGTTGTCCAAGCAAACAGCCCTGTTGAGAAGATCCCAATCTGCTTCCCCATCATTACTTCTGATGACAGTAGACCTCAATCGATGTCCTGCAAACATTGAAAGACAATATTAAGAAATGGTTAGATAATTTACATGGAACTGAACAAAGCACTGTTTTAATTAAATTGTACTGAAAAGTCACTAACCATGCAAGGAAAGCCCACTTTCTGCAAAGTAAGTTGGGGGCAAATGTTAAATAGAAAAAAACATTTCAAAAGTAGAATGTTCTGTTAGGGTGAGCAAAGATATACTGCCCATGTTCTTTTTAAGTGTCGACCAACTAAAGTTATAGAACGAGGAATCATAAATTACAATGTACATGCATATTTTTCACAAGTCAAACATGAATGAAAATGGCTTAATTTAGTAAGCATTAACAAGTTCCAGACCAAGCATGTTCTACATTTCCGTGCAAAGTAATTCAGAAAATTTGTAATTGATGGGGTAGTAATGAGTTATTCCACGAGGCCAAAGTGCGATAACAAATTTATCTTCAAGCAAACTTGACACATGTGGAACACACACACATCAATAACAGTCAGGAGCTATCCAAAAAACAAAATGTAACAATTGTGCCCCAAAACAGACGCGACGATCCACATGGGACACAATTCGGAGTGGGTTATTATCACTCTCAGCTGCCACGGATCAACCAATATCGAGGATTTAAGTTTGCTTGAAGATACACCTTATTCTTTATGTATTGTTTACGCCAAATGGGAGTTCAGTGTAGTAAATGCTTACTTTTGTTCAAAATACACTTTCCTTCAGAACTTTTTCAAAAGCAGCTTTGATAGTTTCAATTTTTAGCAATTGTACATGTAACTTTGTTCCATGCATTAAATTCATTCTTAGTCCTAACAAGTGAAAATGTCTACAGTATTCCTTGATTGCATTGTGATTTTTAGATTAGAAGGCCGTGTACATGATTGGTCATTGCTGCAGATTTGGGGGTTATTATGTTTATAATATAGAAAATATCGTTCCACTGACCTGTTAAAAGTTTTGCGTTGTTGCAAGACGATATAAATTTCCACTTTTCTTGACGACAGCACACCTGGTGCCATAATTTCACAGGATGATTGAGACTACATGTACTATTAACTTAGTCTAGTAAGTTATTTCGTAATAATTCAGTAAAACAAAATTGGAGAATGACCAATCGTGTACACTACATTTAAAGATATACTTTAAAGATGCTACTTTTTAAGTAATACAAGGCTATTCAGGTTTTATTGAGACATGGAACAAAAGACGCTACCCACACTGTCCTGCATCACAAGCGCCATCTTGGCTTCCTCTTTTCTCGTGCTCTACAGGTAAGTATCGCTTATAGACTCCCACCACACTTCTGTGGGAGGAAAGTCTACATCAATCACTTACCTGTAGAGCCACTACATTTATTGATAGGTGTATTAGTGAAGCCTGACTAAAGGGTTCAGATTGGGTTTCTAGAATAAACATCCCTCGTAACAGGTGGTCAATGGCTGCATTGTTTGAAACTGACGAACCATCTGGAAAGCCTTTGTGGATTACAGCAATGGCTGATCTATAATTCTTTATTGTGGCTACCGTTATCTTAGACTCCAAGAGGTAAACCAGAAAATCCCCAATATCCATTACAGAAGTATCGGTGGGATCGAGAGAGTGCCGTTTACACCATTTATAGAAATGGTGTAGTCTGCTATTGTAGACCGTCCTTGTTGAGGGTCTATGACTGTGCTGCAATGTCAGGGATGGGTGAATGTTTCGCAAGACAAGGGATATGGGAGGAAAGGCAGAATATTGGTTGTTCTTTGATGACGAAAAGAGATCTATATGTGGTCGGGATGATGGTCGCATTTGATTAGGGCTGGAGGGCATGTTGATATGAGATGGTAACGTGGCTACCGAGCAGAGAAGCATCTGACTGCATCACTTGGGAGTGCTGTTTCGTCTGGAAACCGAGGCCTACTTGTAGGTTGGTCAGATCTAACCACTGCTGCAGGTGTGGCGATAGAGTTGTGGTTATGTTCACCACATGGTGTAGCAGATGACAACTTGGATGGAAAAACATTAGAAAATGAAGCTGGATAGGACACTAGGTCCACCATGCTGGCCAGGAGTTTGAGCCATGCTCTTGCTGAGGCAGATGTATTCTCTAGAAACCATTACATACTGTTGAAGGTCCAAGGTCCAATACGGCACCTAAAAATGTTGGTGACTGGGTTGAGATTGGATGTTGATTATAAACCCTAGGTCTGTAGCCAGACTCCGGGTTAACTGTAAGGTGTCCACCCTATCGTCTATTCGGAATGTCGAACCTTCGGACAATCGGGCTGTCACAAACTCTAATGCCCTGTGCGTGTCCGTCTGCGAAGTGTTGCTCCTATTGCCTTCACTACTCTCGTAAATACTCGAGGGGATGTGGACAACCCGAAGGGAAGTATCCTGTAGATCGAGTCCAGCACTACCTGCAATGTTTATGAAATCGTTTGGGGCGAATAAAGTTGTTGAGGGGTTTCAAATTCAGTATCGGTCGCCAAATGCCGCTCTCTCCTGGGCAGGGGACACAATGCGTACCGCATCTTTCATCAGAAGTCAGCTTATCTCCTGTTCCAATGCCTCTCGTTTTGATGAATCGAGAAGGATCAGTGTTTGGCGAACAAAATTGTCCGACGGAGGGGAATTTGGATGAGATAACCCTGACTGACAATTTTGAGTACCCAATTGTCGTTTATACAGTGTGAGTAAAAAAAAACTATACACTTTTAAAATTGGCTATAGTTTTATTCTGGGTGTCTTAAAAAAAAGGAAACCGAGATTAATCTGTTTATTTCTCAGATACTGCTCAATTTTGTTTAAAATGGTAACCACCATCTATTATCTAATGATGTCCTCTTTCTTATGACTCCAAGAAAGCTGTGCAACGGACCATGTCAGAAATTACTTTGAACCATGAGATTGAGTGGGCATCTTAAGGACAAAGGTTTGCGTTGAAAGAAATGGGGGGGGGGGAGGAGCGGACTGGGGTTAAGTTGGGACAGGGATAAGCCTCCAACTGTTTAATCATTGAAGAAATGATTTTGGTCTTTTTGGTCTTTGTTCTTATTTTTAGACGTGCTCAGTCATCCGTGATGGTAGCATGGATTTCTTGGTGTCATAAGAAAGAGCACATCATTAAGTAATAGATGGTGGTTACCATTTTAAACAAAATTTAGCAGTATCTGAGAAATAAACATATTAAATCGCTACAGGAGACAATTAAGGGAGTGGACCCCAAGATCTCCTGATCTGACCCCTCTTGACTACTTTTTATAGGGATATCTGGATGACCTCCAGGAAAGGATAACTCGTGACATTCTCAGACGAGATGGTGGCCATGTTGAGGACTAAGACACCGTTTAATTTAATTTAAATGTTTTAAATAAATTTTCAAAGTGAACAAAGAAACTGGCAGGAGCGGGATTCGAACCTGCGACCTCCGGGTTACATTACCGGCGCTCTACCAACTGAGCTATCTTACCCTATATGTTGGCGGTCTCCCAAATGCCGTATAGCCAGGGATCACACCCAATTTTACGATACAACCTGGGAAGCGACATTGTGGGGATCACTCAATGAGTGATACGACTTTTTCACTTATAATTCGTCAAACAATCCACAAGGGAAACTGACTAGTAAATTCTTTATTGTCTCTTTCTTATCCAGCCCTGACCAGTTGGCGCAACTCAGATTTCACCCAACCCCCTTAATTGTCTCCTATGTAGTCACGCATGAAAAATAATCCAGTAAAAATGTCACCAAAAGAGGCAGGAAGAGTTACTCTAAAAGTACATATGAAATATTTTTTTGACTCGCACTGTAGTTTGGTACAGTCGACCCTCGGTAATAAGAGCTCGGTTAACACGAGAACCCGGTTAAGACGAGAATTTTCGTTGGTCCCGACCGAATTGTGCACATTCTTATGGGAGAAAATTTCATTAATACGAGGTCTGTTTACGCAAGAACTCGGCTAAGACGAGCATTTTTTGCGGCCCGATTGAGCGCAAATGCATGTATTGTTATCCATTTTCCACGAACATTTTGGAAAACAACCTGTCAATCAGCGAATCCATTCAATTTGAAAAGTAATTGTAATGTTCGTTAATTCTGCAGTGCGGTTTTCACTCCGCGTACACATCACCTGTTTGTCTCATGCCGCAATGATAATGGCGGTCATAATGCTCGCTAATCCTGCTCTGCGGTTTTCACTCCATGTAGACATCAGCTGTTTATTGTGTCTCGAATGTGCCGCTAGAGGGGGCTATTAAAAGGTGGACAATGGGCGATTGCGGTTCCCGTGCCGCTATAGAGGGGTTTGTTTATGGCGGCTTTCATGCCGCCGGAACGCGTAAACTGTGAAAACAGTAGCCTGCACTTGCTTTCGTTCCCCTTCCAGCCAGCAGGAAAAAAATAACCCAACCATGCCAAGGCAATCATGAAAAGCAGAATGTTTGGCGCCCTCTTTTGTTCAGTTATATCAATCCCGTTTGTAACTCAAAATATTTAATTTACCCCCAGGATTATCAATTAACTTTAGAGCTTATTAATACCCAATAGTCGCACCCCAACATTTCAAATTTTACCGTAAAAAATAGTCATTAATGAAGACCCCCCACGATCGAGAAACGCCCTCTGTTGTCCACAAAAAATGCACTGGTTTCCTCCCTTTTGTGCCTTATGCTAGTTTCCGTGATGGTTACCAACTACATGTAACAAGAGCCCGGCCCCATCAAGATTTTGTTGTGTATGATGGAAATACTTACGTGCGTGTAGCTAATAATGCAGTGGTTTGCAGTGATCTTGGCAGCTCAAATCGCCCGGTCGGCGAACTCCAGAGGTTTTGTTCTTGCGCTCCGGTGTTGTTTTATTAAATATTACTGCTTGTTTTATTAAAAATCTGCTTGCAACATTTTCATACATGTAACCAATAATATAAAGCAATACAATTTTATCGACACGATGTGCTTGGCGTTTACATCGTGTTTGGGGCCTATCCACGCATCACATTTATACACAATTAAGGGGAAAACCTGCAGCCCGGATAGGACGAGAGCCCGGATAATACGAGATATTTGCGGAAGTCCGGAGGACCTCGTATTAACGAGAGTCGACTGTACCAGGACTTTGCGAATCATTGTAAGCGTCCTTCTACCGGTCCTACAGTAGGAGGTTGGGAATGTCACTTGCGCCATCCCCCGGAGTATCGGGGAGGCCGAGTTTTCAATGTCTTACATTTGGGCTGAGGTCGACAGTTGGACGGGTAGGTCATGAGCACGCGAACATCTGAAAAGTGGGTTTTCCTCTCCATTCTTTTAGGTTCTCCTGGGTGAAAGCTTATGCATATCAATCTTGTCGGTGGCCTCTATGTGTTTGGCCTCTGCCTCCATTAGCTCTTGAAACTTGCCAGCAAACAAGTCATTGCCAGCGAGACGTCATCAAAATGCTTACGAGCTCCTTCAGTTGGTAGATACAAGGCATCCAACACGTTAGCTCGTCGGGATGATGTGGCAAGTGTTCAGATTCTTGCAAATTGCTTGAGGACAATATGCAGACTATTGTCGAGGCAGTGAAAGGCTGCTGTCACCATATCTGCTGGGATGGTGGAATTCTGTGAGGAGGAGCATGAAGGATGAAGAGCGCAGTCCTAAACGAGAGGCCCAATCCATGAACGCACTCTTAAGAGGCATTTCTCCACCGTCGGCCGCCAGTTTGTCTGTAGCTGACTGTGGCATAGCAGGAATCGAAAGAATTTGGAAGCCCGTTTATCGTAAGGTTTCCACTTCTTGGCCTCCATGACGGCCTTGATGTGTTCTATGCACATTTGAGCCAGAAGAATAGTCTGTGGCTTTGGGCATAAGGGGCCCAAACGTTGTTTGAGGACACGGATCATGTCTCTCTGCACCAGTCGTAATTCTGTCTCGAAGTTAGAGAGGTGTTGAATATGATATCCATCTATGATATCAATCTTCTTCGGATGAATTGACCTATCGCCGTTTATGAGTTAACCACGCCCCATAGAAAACGCTATGGGAATTTTGTGTGGTAATTTTTGTTTGTCTCAGATTTTGCGCGTTCCACGTGGAAATATATTTCGTGCGATTGGATGGAATTCCCCGGAACGGATGGGTCCAACCCAGCAACCCAACCTTGTGCTCCATGCTCTGTATACTTGGTCTTCAATGATTCAGCATCAGATCCAGAAAAGGTTGACAATGGATTGATGCTTATGCATGGTGCAATTGAAGATGTATGGCCTAATGCTTAAGAAGGGGTCATCTTCTATACTGAACTGGATGCAGACCTTGTGAAGATGGGGCGGCTTGGGTGGCTACATTGGGGGTGAGTTGTCCACGCCTACAATGTAGGCCCCTGTCCCCCGAGGGCCGATAATGATGCCGAAATCGAGTGAAATGCTTGCAGAAATTCAGCTTGTGGAATCATTTCACGGTACCGATGTTTTCTGCGCCGTGTTGATCTACTATCGGACAAATCCTCGTCGGACTCCGATGAAGAATAGTGATGTCTAGATCAGCGGGACTTGTTCGACGGAGGTTGAGCCCCCAACGGTGCACATTATTGCACCAAGCACCGGGGGAACGTTGACTTTTTTTCCCCGGCAAGAACTCCAGTCTGTTCCGGACCAGTGCTCACACACGGAACACCGAGCGAAACCTGATTAACCGGGGCAGAGTACTTCCCAGTGCTGCAGGGATCGGCAATCTTCGTTCCTGCAATAGATACGGTCTGCTCCGGTCCACGGCTCACACACACGGAGCTGTCGACCTGCGACCAGAAAGCACAGACACCGTATCCGATACGGTACTAGCGGGTTCTACGGCCTGCACATGAGGCCATTTTCCCCGTTTATTTGGCTTCATTCCTTCAGTCTAGGGACGAACACTGGTAGCGGCTTCGGATTTGCCCTTGGTCTTTCCCTCTTTTTGTACAGCTCCCACTGCATCGGTCGGGTTAGGCAAATATTTAATGTGCTCCGTCCGACATGCACAGTCTGGCGGGATGTAATCGTCCGCCGAGCCACGCACTGAAGGTGAAGATCTCGTGGCAACACCTTTCAGCAGCGACATATTTTTCTCCTTCTTATTCGCTTTCACTACACGCAACCAGACAACACAACAACACTTATCTTTATTATTACAACTCTAGGCGAGATTAGGAATACAGACAAAGTACGCATTTTGTCGGAGGTACTGAAAAACACGTCATGTCTGTCCTGCCGCTAAGAGAAAAGAGGAAGCCAAGATAGCACTCGTGACGCAAGGCTGACGCCACTCTAGGCAAAGGGCTACATGTACAAAGAAGAAGAAATCAGGAAAGCTGAAGAAAGGAATTGATATTCCTCTTAAAGGAGGCCAGATCATAGGATGGAGGGAACAACTGCTGGGCAAGGAGTTCCAAAGAGAGGCAGAACGTGGAAAAAAGCTATGAAAATAGCTCTTTGTTCTACATGTACATCTCGGCACAGCTAGAGTGTACGGGTGAGAGGAAGCAGATAGCCTGGTTACAAGCTAAAAAACCCTGACAGGAGGAACCAAGGTAAACAGACTGGTGGAACAATTACCATGGAAATATCTGTAGAACAGACTGAGGGTGGCTACTGTCCTACGGTGGGAAAGGGTTTGTAATGATGAACCCAACTCCTCACCAACCAAATTAACGATTTGCTTCTGCACCCGATCTAATAAAGATAAATGGCAGGCAGAGGCTCCAGCCCATACATGTATGTGGGAACAGTATTCCATCAGGGGACGTATAGTTGCCTTATACAGAATAGCCTCAGGATGTAAAAACTTCTGGGCTCGATAGAGACAACCGACACGCATAGAGGCACTACAGGTAAACGAGTGATGTAGACTAATTACTTTACAAATGTTGAATTATTTGCAACCATGATAACCTTTTTGGGAGGGCTGCAGATGCCCAAAAAGAACTTTAAAAATTGTAAATTTCCTAGAAGAAAAAAACACCCAATCTATTGAAGAACACTGACAGTATTTTTAAAACTGGTCATCTTACAAAATGGTTTTCTGAAAAAATATTGGAAGGTGGCTTAGATCGAGGGGCGGCAAGATGCACACAACCCCTCTGGATTTCCTCACATTGATTACACAGACTGCCTCCAAAGTCACGGTGTGCCACCTTGAAGAACCACATTTTAGGGGATGGTGTCAATGTCATAGCAATTAGCCTGCCTTAATTTCCATGGTAAATTTAACTGAAGGCTTAACATTAATTCATGCACAGTATTATATCACTAATATCCAAACTTTTCAATGAATCCAGTTCACAGTTAAATTTCCAACACTTTATTCTGTTCATAATCCGAGTAAAGGCAATACCATGTTGTTTCAATATTTTTGTTACTTCCCATTGGTCTGAAATTTCTAACCATAAGATATTTAGCAAAATGTCTTAACTTGTACCACTGGCAATTCAGGAAATGTGTCAGAGACAGCTGCCCATGCTATATTGGATGCAATTCGGCCAGCCGACCCCATCAAGCTTGGTGGTTAAGACATCTGTACTAGTAAGCATGAGGTCATGGGTTCAAGTCCAGCCCCAGTACCCCTTTAAATATTTCCCCACATGCTCTCGGAAAGCATAGGGCATCAAGACTGAAGGTTTTATGCATGAGTTTGACGCAGATTCACAAATTTATGGCAAGCACTCGGCATATAGCGCTAGAAAAATAGAAATTTAAAGAAGATTTTTAGAGTGAAAAGCTGCTTGTTTTATTATCAATTTGGTGACTGTTTTCCACAGTGAGTTGTGCAAAAAATCAAGCTTTGTTTATTCAGAAGTGGCCAGTGATCAGCCTACTGTATGTTAATGTAACTCTTTGTCACAAGATACACATTGGCTTTACCAAGCGACAGAATTGTACAGTGCATGAATTAATTCTGCAAACAGTTAAACTTACCATGACTTTGTTAACTGGACCGGCTGCCCCGTCTTCGACACCACAGCTTCTATTTGTGATACCGAGTGACATAGATTGCTACCCAATCTTCCCTTCTACTCCTTGGAGTAACAGGGTACACACACTCACTTCTCATTCCCAACTTTTAAAAAGATTTCCCAATAACCCTGTTGTAGTGTCTCTAACTTCACACAGCCCCTTGTGTATTGAGGGGTTTATCAACTTTGTACAGAATTCTGACAATTCACAATACAGTGCATAGTTTGCCCAGGAGAGACCTTTTTGTTTGTTTGTTTGTTTGTTTTGTATAATTATTCATTTATTAGGGCTGTTTATTTTCGAATAATTAAGTATTCGATCAGCTGCAGGTGCGTGCTGCACTGGTAAAAAAGTTGCATCGAAAGCACGCCGGTGATTTACGTGTTTTTCGCGCTGCATGCGTGCTCCCTTTTCATGACGGACAAAAATTCCGACTTTTTTTCAGAATCTCATCCCTGTGATACTTTCATATGTACAGGAATTTTGTAACGACAATACCGTTTTCACTGAATTCTTAAAAAACAAATAACATAACAGACTTTGAGAAAAAGATTGTTCAAAAAAAGATAAATGCAAACGTTTCAATTTGAAAAGGCCTCTCCATTGTTATAGTTGAGTATCTATGGGGGACCCCCGTGCACCCCCCCCCCCCCCCCCCCCCCCCCAGAACTAATCCACACCAACTTTTTCGGGTGCGTTTTAAGGTCCTTAAACACATTTGGGATGTTAACAGTGAAAAAAAACCGATGCTCTGGCGATATCCAAGATGGCGGCCAATGGCCGCCAAAAATTGTCAAAATTGGGAAAAGTCATATATCAGCCAAGTGATGAGTATAAGTGAAATGATTTGTAAACATGTTTCAAATTCAAGATTGCGGTCAAAATGACCAAAGAAATACAAAATACATGTATCAGCAATATATTAACATAACCATGAGCACTCACTTGCTGTTGTGAAAGAGAAAATAATACATATACCAATTCTTTAATATCTGGAGGTATCTCACAAAAAGGCTAAAGTAAATCTATAGAAATGTTATATAGCGATTGTCAACCGCTTTAACACACACACACTTGGTACTGTTAAAGACAAATTAATATACATTTTGTATCCATGTAATTTACATCTGGAGGTATCTCAAATAAAGGCAAAAGTATTTGACATTTTATATAGCGAATGTCCACTGCTTTATCACATACTTGGTATTGTGAAAGACAAAATAATAAACCCATTCTGTAATACATCTGGAGGTATCTCAAATAGAGGCAAACTTAAACCTAAGGTAACTGGTTTGCGGAAGCACCATGTATAAAATCTCTTTTGTGAGTTTGTGTTGTTCTGAAAAGAACCGGAGGGAACTCAACGTTAGGGACAGTATGCTCTGCCCGTCGTCAGGAGACTGAGGGATTCCAACGGTGAAGCGGGCTTATATGGTGTCTAGAAACGATTAAGCGTGAGAAGGATGCAAACTCATGCAGGACTTGGGGATGCTGGATGATTATTGAGGCGTGTCATTCTGAAGGAAGGGAGCGAAGGGGGAGGTTGCCATAGGGTTGCCATAGGGGACCCATAAGCTGCAGAACTAAGTTATCCTAGGGTATAGGAGACCCATTGGACTGGGAGGTAAGGATGGGGCACCAGATGTCGCTGATGGAGAAACCGATGTCTTGGGGAACCGTGTTGTGCTTGAAGATTTCAATGGCTTCTCTGATGCGGCAGGGGTACCAGCGTTCGATGCTGGTGATGAGTTCGGCCTGGCTCCAGTTGATCTGATGGTCTTCGGTGTGGGAGTAATCGACTATGGATGATTTCTCATAGTCTACCTTTCTGCCATGGGCTTTGTGTTCATTGAGTCTGGTGGGGAGGTCCCTGCCAGTCTCACCGATATACACTTTGCCACATTTGCAGGGGATCTTGTACACTCCTGGCCTGCGCTCTGGGTCTGACCGGTCCTTGTGCGAAGTCGGCAGATTCTGGATCTTCATGGGGGCTGTGTGGTAGACTCGAATCCCATGCTTGTGGAGGATGCGCTGGATGTGATGTGAAGTACTGCCTAAGTAGGGAAGAGTAACAGGACTAGGGACCCTAACTAGTTGGCTTTGGGTACAGGCGAACCTTTGGCCAGGGGTGGATCTGGGGTCTTGTGTCTTGACCTGGCTGGGCTTGTATCTGTTGCGTTGCAGTGCTGTGGTGACGTGATTGAGTTCCTTGTCGCAGACGTTGTATGCCCTGCGGACGAGGGCCCGGTTGATGGAAGTCTTGATCTTGGGGTGATAGAAGGAACTGCTGTAGAGGTATCTGTCGGTGTGGGTGGGGGTGTGGGTGGGTTTGCGGTAGACACTGCGGGTAAGACTGCCGTCCTGCTTTCTGGACACCTCAACATCAAGAAATGAGATGTTGCCATCTCTTTCTTGTTCCATGGTGAACTGGATGCTGCTGTGAAGCCCGTTGAGGTGTTCCAAGAAAAGCCAAAGGTTATACTGCCCGTGCTGCCAGATGATAAAGGTGTCAACGTACCGGAGCCAAACCCTAGGTCTGTGATCTGCTGTGGCGATGGCGGTCTGCTCAAACTCTTCCGTGAATATGTCAGCCAGAACCGGGGATATAGGATATCCCATGGAGGTTCCAGCCGACTGTTCGAAGAAGTTATCCCGCCCTCGGAAGCTGGATGAGTTCACACATGTGAGGAGCAGATCATGAAGCTGGTCAGGAGTGAGGTCGGAGCGGTCCTTGAGGGTGAGGTCTGCTTGGAATTTGTCCTTGGTGATGGTGCTTTGGTCGGAGGTGGGGACATTGGTGAAAAGGGAGACAACAACAAAGCTGACCATGATGTCGTCCGGCTGGAGGGTGAGGCCTTGGATGAGGGTGGCAAACTAGTCAAGTTCTTGATGTGGTGCTCAGTGTTGCCTACCACGGGTGAAGTATCTTGGCAAGATGCCTGGCTGTGTCGTAGGTGGGGCCTTCCCTGGAAGCTATGATGGGAACATCCTTCTTATGGATCTTGGGATGTCCGAAGAACCTGGGGCACTTGGAGCTGGATGGCCGGAGGTGTCTGTACAAGGGCTGAGAGATGTTGCCGGAATGCTGGAGAGAAAGACACTTGCCTTGCAGCCTCTTCTCGATGGATGGTGTAGGGTGTTTCCGGATTTCACGGCAGCAGTCCGAGTTGAGGATGTCCGCCACCTTGCAGTCATACTCGGCCTTGTCGACAGTGGCATTACCCTTGTTCTCTTGAAGAATGTGGATGGTCTTGACTGGAGATGTTAGGCTTGGCTGGTTTGTGTTTCCGGAGGGATTGATTGATCTGCAGACGGATCTCATCGGCAGCATGCTTGTCAAGATGGCAGAGGGCGGGTTCGGTGTGTTGGATGATCTCTTCTACAGGGGATGATCGAGGGACAAGGGACAAGGTCTCTTCCGCGGACAGGGTACGCTGGCTCAGGTTGACTATGTGCCGGGTGATGAAGGATTCTTGAGAGCGAAGGTGGGGTTTGGTGTGGTGCAGGTTGGAGGGTACAGAGCATCTCATTCGGCTGGAGGGTTGGGGGCGTAGAGGGATATAGGTGATCCCATTACCTGGGTCGAAGCAGGGCTGCGACTGGTCTTGGTCTTGCGCTTTGTGATACTCCGGAATTTCTTGATTTGGCGACGTGGTTGCTGGAGGAAAGGGTGAGCTGCTGAATCTTCCCGAAATCAGCTCCGGAGACACTAGAACCTTGCTGGTCACAGGTGGTGGAAATCTGCCTGTCCAAGGATGCAAGGGTGGATCTGGTGGGACTGATGTGGAAATTCCACCTCCTACAGAGCATGGCTGGACCTGATGTGGAGACTTCATTGAGCCAGTGTGGTCAGTGGGACCTGTCTTGCCATCCCGTCTCGCCATCCCATCTTGAAAACATCCTGGCTGAAGTCACAGAGGAGGAAACGTCACATGACGAAGATCGATATCGATGGAGATGATGTAAATAAATCTGACTGTTCAGGTCTTGATGACTATGACAGTGACTAATGCCATGTCATATTCAAAGCATTAGACAATCTCTATATGAAATGTAGATATTGCAATGCTTTTCCTCTTTCAATATATCAAGTGTGAAAGCGGTGGACAGTCGCTATATAAAATGTGTATAGGTTTAAGTTTCGCCTATATTTGAGATACCTCCAGATGTATTACAGAATGGGTTTATTATTTTGTCTTTCACAATACCAAGTGTGTGTTAAAGCGGTGGACAATCGCTATAAAAATGTCTATAGGTTTAACTTTTGCCTTTATTTGAGATACCTCCAATTGTAAATTACATAATGGGTATATTATTTTGTCTTTAACAGTAGTGTTACCAAGTGTGTGTTAAAGCGGTGGACAATCGCTATATAAAATGTCTATAGGTTTTACTTAAGCCTTTTTATGAGATACCTCTAGATATTAAAGAATTGGTATATGTATTATTTTCTCTTTCACAACAGCAAGTGAGTGTTCATGGTTATTTTAATATATTGCTGATACATGTATTTTGTAATTCTTTTAATTTACTACGGTAATTTTGACCACAATCTTGAATTTTAAACATGTTTACAAATCAGAAAAAGCCAGATGTGAGTTTAAAATGACTTTCACTTACACTCATCACTTACATGTACCTTTTTGGCCAATATATGACTTTTCTCAAATTTGACATTTTTTGGCATCCATATTGGCCGTCATTTTGAATTTGGTGCATGGTAGCAAAATAAGAGAATGCTCGAAAGTATTTTGTAAGGGTAAAAACATATCAAATCATTTCATTTATGCCTTTATCATAATTTTTTGCTGATATATACGATGTTTCTCAAATTTGACCACTTTTGATGGCCATATTGGCCGCCATCTTAAATTTGAAGCATGATAGCAAAACAAGAATACCAGAAATGAATTTGTAAGGGTCAAAAACATATATCTAACATTAAAAAAAATGTTTTTATCATATTTTTGGGCTGATATATGACTTTTCCCAATTTTGGGCGGCCATATTGGCCGCCATCTTGGATATCGCCAGAGCATCGGGTTTTTTTCACTGTTAACATCCCAAATGTGTTTTAGGACCTTAAAACGCACCCGAAAAAGTTAGTGTGGATTAGTTCTGGGGGGGGGGGGGGTGCACGGGGGGTCCCCCATACATGTACATACTCCCCTATTACCACTTAGTGGCACACTGTATTATGAATCATTGATATTCCTCATGATTTTATTGTACATGATCGTTAACTTGGTTATCGTTAAGATCGGAGTAAACCTAAAGTTTACACATTCTAGATATACCTCACGATATATCAAACGTTGAGTCTATCAAAGTGGAAGTAAGGAGATTTAAACCTTTCTAGAGATGCCATGTAACGAGTATGATGACTAATTAAAAAAGATTTAACAATTGTTGACTGCTGTGGTGTGGGATATAACGTTTTTAACACCCAAGGGTGTTAAATCGAGGCTGTTATATCGCCAAACCCAGTTTTATTTTTTAAGTTCAACTTGCCTTGCTCGGTACGCAGAGGCAACAAAATTTAGATCACGTCATTTGAAAATCACGCTTTTCAGGTATCTTGTTATTCCGTATTGTCCACTACTCCCACTGTACATGTAGTTTACTGCCGTCAACAGTGTAGGTGAAAATTGCATGGGTACCAATGATACAGCTTAATACCTAGCTGGCTGCTGATGTGTGATATCATGCTTGCAGTGTGCCAGTCATTTTTATAGACCGACACATGTTCGTTCTTGGCCAATTAAAATACAGTATCCAAGATGGAGATATAACAATTAGACATATATCATACTCAACAAGAGAATAGCTAGTGTGAAAGTGTGAAAGATGCAGTGTTAGTGGTACAAGGCTTAGACCAGAACATTTGTAACCATTCAATTTTTTCAAAGTGAACAAAGAAACTGGCAGGAGCGGGATTCGAACCTGCGACCTCCGGGTTACCGTACCGGCGCTCTACCAACTGAGCTATCTTGCCCTATGTTGGCGGTCTCCCAAATTGTCAGTATCTTTGTTCGGGTGGGCGCTAGTCAGAAGTCATCAACCCAGAATGCCGTATAGCCAGGGATCACACCCAATTTTACGATACAACCTGGGAAGCGACATTGTGGGGATCACTCAATGAGGATACGACTTTTTAACTTATAATTCGTCAAACAATCCACAAGGGAAACTGACTAGGTAAATTTGAATACATTTTCAAAGTTAACAAAGAAACTGGCAGGAGCGGGATTCGAACCTGCGACCTCCGGGTTACCGTACCGGCGCTCTACCAACTGAGCTATCTTGCCTTATGTTGGCGGTCTCCCAAATTGTCAGTATATTTGTCAGTATATTTTTTAAAATATAAATTAAACATTCGGTTTGATCTGAAGTTCAAGGTGGGGTATAAATTGAGTGTAATATGGATACACAAACGTCCAAAAACATACGACATGCAAATGAGATGACTAGTACATGTACATGTAGATCAATCCTTATGGTGAGGATATTTTTTTGGAAGAAATCCATAGAATTCACAGAGAATACTTATCATGAAGACAATATTCTTTAGAAGGAATTTTTGGAGAAGACTAACCCTCACGGTGAGGAGGATTGAAAAAAATAGAAATTTATGGAATGTCAACTTGGGAGGGGTGTTCAATCTAAAATGAGCGTTACGAAGGGTTTACAAATGTTGTGGTCTAAGCATTGTACCACTAACACCGTTTCTTTCACACTTTCACACTATCTATTCACTTGCCGAGTATGATATGTCTAAATCTCCTTACTTCCACAGTGACAGACTGAACATTTGATATATCGTGAGGTATACTAGAATGTGTAAACTTTAGGTTTACTCCGATCAATACAATGAAAAAATAGAATCCAGTGCAGTACCAGGGTTTGTGCACATCTGTTAACAGTAAGTGCTTCTTAAAACTCATGAACCCAAGTTTTCTTGGTGGTCCTTTTGTGTCGAAGTACACTTTGATTTCTTGACAGCAACCCATTTCCCACAGTAAACTATGAGTGAGTGTATGACCCTTCTACTACCTGAGTGAACAGCCTGGATGTGTCATCCACTGAGAACGGTTCTCCCCCTCTGCACACTAGGGCTGTGCGTTCACGGGTAATTTTGGATCCGGGTACCCGAACGCCACACTGGTTCGGTTCTCGGGTACCCGAAAGTGGACCGTTCAGAAAAGAAAAAAACAGTCTAATGTAATGTCCTTGTGTGCACCGTGCGGCCGCTAAGGCCCCCGCAAAAATAGTTCTGCTTCCGGTTACCCGATCTACCCTAATTTTACGGCCGCGACCCTAACTTTTATTTTTTAGATCCTGTTGTATTTTCCATCTTCACAAAACGCCTCTCAACAACATATTTACGTCAAAAAACGCTTGTAATTTGTTTGCCTACTTACATTCGCTATTTTTTTTAGAAGAAACCTCCGTTGTTTTTACAAGTTCCCTTCGCGATTACAAGTTCCCTTCGGTGCGTGATTTCCTATCACTGTGGTAAAAACACGTGTGTAATGCTCAATGCATCAATGCTGTACTGGTTCCCGCCGCGCCGCCCACTAAAAGTGTCAAAGAAGGCAAAGATGGAAATACGGCAACCAGTCTATGCATTATGGCCGACCAGCATTTAGCATAACACTGCAGAGTGCACTGCAGTTCCAGGTTAGATCTGACATCGTAAAAATGCCAAATAAACATCGATGGAGAAAGAAGATTTTTGCAAGTTGAATTAATTCAAAGAAATTGATCTCTCTTGTCTGTGTATGTATTTTCCATGTTCATGAATATATTTCGAGGTTGTACCGCTTACGGTACTTGAAGTGATAGCGCAGCGTGTTTCCCCGACATTTCCTGCCACAACACGAGGTTCGTCGCCGGCCTGCCACAAAGTGCATCACGCACGCTTACCGCACAGCAGACGGACAGTGCTGGCGTTGTATGTGCATATTGTGGTGTGTATATGCATGACCTAAATTCTCCATTATTTTTAAGAATTATCGACCATAAATGTTTTTGACATTAATTAAGGCAAGTTTTTATCACTTTTTGTGGCCATTTCTTTAATAGCTTTCGTAGCGTAAATGGAAATAGTTCAGATTGAAATTCGCACATTCACCCAATCAATCAGGACACAAAAGAAATGGCCAAAAACAAATCCGACCCACCTACATGTATGTACCCTATTTTTCAAAGGCACCGGAAGCAGAACTATTTTTTTGGGCCTAAAAAATAAAAAAACGATTTACTTTCTGCACGTGCTTACAGCAAGCCGGCCGTAGATCTGACTTGATTTCACGTCAATTGACTTACGAGAAAATTGAAATGAAATGCAGTATAAAAGTAGATGTTTCAACAAATGCCTGAAATTTGACATCAATGTCCCAATCGTTCCAGGCTTGCTATAATCCTGCATTGTTTAAATGATTAGGCCTACTTACGAGTTACAATGTCGTGCAACAGCAGTGGTATTTCGAAGGAGCCCCGACAGAGCTGCACGTGCACTGCACACAGGGAGGGATGGGAGCGAGTGCCGTGTGCTGATTGGACGGCACGTGTGCGAGGTGGACTCAATGAACTGCGTGATTGGTCTACTATACTACGGATTAATTCTTGGCCATCTTCATATGGACTTATTGGTTGTTCGGGGCAGGCCAGATATCACAACGTTCGTAATAGCCTGTGATTGGGCGACTGCACGGAACGTGCCACTATCTTCTTGGTAAAAAAGAGGTAAAGCATTGTCCAAAGCGTTGTACTGGGGCGGTTCTTCTGTCGAAGGGACGGCGCTGTCAAAAATATCCAGCACAAGGGAAAAAATGGGGGGGGGGGGTCATGTAGTGTAACCGCCTTATTAAGACAAGGTTACGATCTTGGCTTTGTGTTTATTACTGATTTCAATTATTTCAGGGACACCAGGACCTTTTAAGTTGAACATTAATTATGTTAAATTTGATCTGTTATAAGACATTCTCCATTAAAGACGTTTTCACAGCTGCAGTCATTACCTGTCTTCCAGTCTCTATAAAAATATCGTTTAGAAGCTTCAGATATTAAAAAAGACCTTGAGTACGGTTATTTACAGCCAAGCGGAACGGCCACAATGTGCTTGTGCAGTGAAGCGTAACATATACAATAATCCAACAATGGATTGAAACTGCACAAATAGCGGCAAATGCCGTCATCCGCCTGGTGGTACTGTGGATTTTTGGCACCATTTTTGCGTCTTCCGTAGCAAGGGGTTAAATATTTAATCATCCACAGAGAGTACGAGTTAACCTGGGTACGAGTTAACTAGGGTACCAGTTGACTCGGGTACGAGTTGACAGGGCACATGTAGTCGGACACCAAAATAATCACACACCATAAAACAAATTTCTCCAAGCAAAGCCTCCTCCAAGCAAAGCCTCCTCCAAGCAAAGCCTCCTCCAAGCAAAGCCTCATCCAAGCAAAGCCTCCCCCAAGCAAAGCCTCCCCCAAGCAAAGCCTCCCCCAAGCAAAGCCTCCCCCAAGCAAAGCCTCCCCCAAGCAAAGCCTCCCCCAAGCAAAGCCTCCCCCAAGCAAAGCCTCCCCCAAGCAAAGCCTCCCCCAAGCAAAGCCTCCCCCAAGCAAAGCCTCCCCCAAGCAAAGCCTCCCCCAAGCAAAGCCTCCCCCAAGCAAAGCCTCCTCCAAGCAAAGCCTCCTCCAAGCAAAGCCTCCTCCAAGCAAAGCCTCCTCCAAGCAAAGCCCCAGTGTCTAAACAACGTTCACTCTCTCAAGATCAATATTACTCCCGCCCACTCTTTGATCATACCGCGGGGCTAGTTTGGCCGCAGTGTAAACCGCAGTTCACATTCCATTGACGACTATACTAAGCAACAAGATAGCTATATATAAGATACAAACAGCATTGGCCAACCACATTATTGATACTTTCCATTCACTGCATTTTTGTTGACGCATTGTTTTCAAAACACCGCCAGACGGTTCGGGTCTTTCGAGTCGGAACAGAGTTTGAAATGGATCGAATTGTCTATATCTATTTTTGGTATGAAGCCTTACATTGAATTTTTCACTGTAAGTTTCGGGTACCCGAACCGGAAAAATGGAACCGGATATTGACGCCGGCATTCGGGTATCCGGTTACCCGAATACCCGGCACAGGCCTACTGCACACCAGGACTTCTGCAGAACAGTTCTATAAATTCAGCTGTCTATTTCTTAGAATGAGCTTCAACTTTATTCCCTATCTTATGTCATAAGTGTCAAAACTAATGGAAGCGACCGAATTGCAACTGAAACATTATCTCAAGTAAACAAAATACTCATCCCTTCAGTGAAATAATTTTGATATCATGCTTGTCAAGTTGTCTACTGCTTTTAAAATAAGCTTTAAGATTGTATTTCTTTATAACTTAAGCACCACCAAATGGAAAAAATTCATTACTGCTTGTTGCATAAACGTCTTCAGTTCACAAGAAAAGAAAATGCTGTGCGACTTTACAGGACATAATATTGATTTTTATGTTTGTCTAATCTCTTCTTTGATTTCCACATTTTAGTTTGGGAAAGAACAGTTTATAGAGTTGTCTTTTTCGACGAATAAAGAAAGGAATTTTAGAGTAACAAATCAACTTGTAAGGCAAAGTTGTAAGCTGATGCTGCAGTTTTTCTCGGAACTCACTGATCCTGACTTTCGCAGGCATGTTTTTATAAGGGCAGGAAATCTTTATGGATTGATCACAAATTATGCAGTAGGGTGACTCACCAGAGCCTTTCAGCGTCCATCGATGGGGAGCATACAGCCAGACATCAGGGAGTGTGGTCTTCGCTCAGGTGTCTTGAATGACTTGACTTGGCTTGCCTGTTGTAACAAGAACAAATAGAGTTTATACCCTCTGTCTAATGCCTTAAATAGATATGTCATGTCTGTGTTTTTTAGGAATGGCATCTTAACATTGAAATGCTAACTTTGTAGCATTACCAAAGTTATTAGCTTTCAAAGTAAATAGCTTTCGAAGGCATACATGTAAAACGTCAACGTTTGATTTGCATATTACTGAACTTCAGTCTTTCCCCCTAAAAAGTAGTAATTCTAGACATGTTTCTTGCGGAGAACTGAAGGTATTCCAGAGTGCAGTAAATTGATGTTTCATTAACCCTAATCTACCTGAATCCATCTAAATCCATACCCCTGTTTTCGAGGATTTCAGCGGATTCAGGATACCTCCATATTGGGTGGATTTTGGCAGATTCAAGATACCTTCTAGAGAAGTTACCCAAGGGGTTAGGGTTAAAACAAGTTGTTTTCTTTGCTAATTCTTTGAAAAATCAATTCTTTTACCAAGCACAGGCAATGATCTTAAACCCTAACCCTCCAGGGTATTTTGACTAGAAACCCTGCCAGACACATCAGATTGCATACTTTGTCACATTCACTTGTGTGCAGAGTGCGGCAAAGTGAAGCTGTCACCACAGATACACTGTGCTGCGTCTGGCAGGGTTAGGGATGGTACTTTTAACCCTAACCCTTCCAGATTCTTCCAAATCCAACAGAAGGTTTTTGAGAGTTGAGGCGAGTCGAGCCCCGAGATTACTTTACGTACATGGAATTTGATGTTCCTTGAAAGTTACAGTACAAAGAATGTACCATTGGGTTACTGTACAGTGGTGTATTTAGAAGGAGTTTATTAGCAACGTTCCTATCAAAAGGTGCCTGGGGAGCTTGGGTTAAAGTAATAGTGAGATATGTTATGTCAAAGAAACATCATCCGTGAGATTTGCTTGCCTAAAGCAATTTCATTGTTTACATCTTTTATTTAGGGTTTAAGGAACACAAAAATCAGTGGTGCCAAATTTTCCGGCCCCTCTGTGGCCGCCATATTGGATTTTCAAAATGGCCACCATTTTGGCACGGAAAATCACCATAACTTTGGTTCTGAGCCATGTATGAAAGCAAAATTGATGGCAAATCCTATGTTCTCAGTACCTACGAGTCCAATGGTACAACTTCTGTAAAGCTGGGATGGCAGCCATGTTGGATTCCAAGATCAAAAATCACCATAATTTTGGTTCGAGGTCATGTAGTACAGCAGATTTGGTGGCAAATCCTATATTTTCACTGCACCGTTTTTATTTTCTCCTACACAAAATTATTACGCGCAGTTTAATGAGCATAAACAAGCCGAAAACGAACTTGCCAGCGAGCGCCATACCTATGCCGCGGCCAGCAGCAGCGACAGCGCCGCGGCCGCACTATGAAAGTCCCGCGCGCCCTACATGCACCTGCTCGCTCGTACACAGAGACTTTGGTGTGTCCAATTTCCTCCTGGTACCCTGCACACTGGTGGTGCTTCATACAATGTGTACAGTGCATGGTGACGGGACAACCAGTACTACATGTAGGTTTAACTGTTGTATATGTTCTCGGCTTTTTGGCTAAGATCATCGTAGTAACTGTTCTTTTCAGTTTAATTAATTTGTGGAAGAAAGCGCTGAAACGCCGCTCAAATGAGTAGCCAGCGCTTTCACCCGGACCAGGCCTTGTCCTGTGCGCTGTGCCAAAGGTCGTTCTCTACGACCCACGGCATCAGATTGCATATGAGCAGGGCCCATCACCAGACTGAGGAGACCCCAATGGAAGCTGGAATGATGGACCAAGTCTTCATGTACCCATTCCGCCGAGGTTGGATCTGCATCGTCTGCCAGGACAACTTCCATGCTCAGCAAGCACTGACCTGGCATCAGCAGCGGCACCATCCTCGGAAGACCATCAACTATGTATATCTGTGTTCTGTGTGCTCACAGGAGTTCGACACAGGCAGGTGTACGTGTACGTGCACTGTATATATCTCCGAGGACAAGAGAAGAAAGGAAACACAAAGAAACCTTTCAGTCCTCGAACGTAGAGTCTTTTGTTGAAATCGGTCCTCGAACGTAAGGATACGTGCTTAGTCTATGGGGGTTGGTTATATTAAAGGAACAATAGGAAACACAAAGCATTGTCCTCGGACGTATTGGGGAAGTACGACTAAGTGTGCCTCCAACAACTACCAAGTGCATAAATGCAGTGGTCTGGGGACACCGACTGCAAGGGCCGCTCCTGTGGGCTCACGAAATACCGCACCCTCTATGTCATCGGGTGCAGCGCTCCCGGAGCCTATGTCTCCGATGGACCTCATCCGTGGTGTGGTTGATGAGTTGCCGAATGTGACCTTTATCGATTGTGACCTCGGCCCAACACTCTGTGTCTCCCCGGAGCACGGATGAGGGACAACCCAGCTGGGACTGGCGACAAGATCTGGCCATCTCCCAACACTCCACGGAGGAATGCTCATCAGGCTCCCCTCGGGGTTCCTGTAACGTGGATGAGGGAGATGCCCCGGCGCTCCAACACTCTGTGGATTCATGCTCGGGGACTCCTCAGAGCCCCCGTATTCCACGGATGAGGGTATGCGATGGGGACACGACCCACACACTGTGACTGAGGAGTGGCATTCGAATACCGTCACAGGTGGGGCTGTGGGCCGGATTGCGTCTCCAAGGGGATCCGCGCCACCTACCCAGGTTTCAACAAGACCACGGACCTCCCAGCCTGTGGTGGAGGAGAATCCCTGGGTGGTGGCTCTGTTGCGGGCCGGTGACTTCAAGGAGTTTGAGTCAGTGTGTGATCGTTTTGCGAAGCATGCGGTCGACCTGCAATCCTGGCCAAAATGCTTGGGCCACGTGTCAATAAACGTACTATCCCCGCGCCCCCGCTCAATGTTGTAATCTCAAGCCGGAGCGCATTCCGTGCAATGAGAGCCAACATTGACAGGAGGGCAGGGGGTCAGGGGAACAACGAGATTTGGCTGGGATTGTCTGAAATCTTCTTTCTAAAAAAAAAAAAAATAACATTAAGAAAGACCTAAATGTGAGAAGCAATGGATGGTCATTCCTTACCAAGTGAGAAGTAAATAAAAGAAAAGGAAGCAAAACATTTTTGGGGGGGTTGGATTCGAAGCCACGATCGAACCCACAAATGTTGCATTTGAAGGTACATGCCTAAACCACTAGACCATGTAAGTCACAGATGCCAAGAGGCTTAACCGTTCTATTTCATGACACAGATGATCCCAATTGTTTTGTAGTGCACATCGTACACGATGTACCATGACGAATATCCATGCCATTTTGTCAAATAACTTCTCAAAAGACATTTTTTGTTCAACGCGAAAAGCGCATTACGCTACACAAACCACCAACAAGCCTCTTCCAAATTTTCAGCCGTCTCATTGCGTGATTTGTCGAAAAATCCAACGGGTAACCCTCACTACCACAATATTAAAGGAGAGTCATTCATTTCTTTATTATTTTGGTGGCGAGGGTTAACCGTTAAATTTTCCAACAATTCACGGAATGAGGTCGTTGAAAAAATGGAAGAGGCTAAATATGTTGTGTTATGTACACAAGTAAATGCTGCCAGTGTAATAGGAAATTCCCCTTATAAAGAAATGTATAATTCAGTGTTCTCCACGAGGGGTTTTAGCAGGGCGGGCCGCCCTGCCAAAATTGTATGCCGCCCCGCTAAAATTGTCACCGCCCTGCTATTTTTTTCCATGTGATTTTCCCCCATTCTCCACCGTCTTCACAGTTTATCTAAGTACGAAGAAGTTTACCGCACTCTGTGGAACGAACATGAAGAGTTTGCCAGCATTATTATTCAGCAGTACATATTGCAGTAGCGTTTATAGTAATCGAACAGATCTGGACGCAACGTACGCAACATATTTGCATTCACATCATAAAAATATACACGTAATATTATTCTGGACTGGTTCCAATCTCCCTGGTAATATCCTTTTCACTTTGTCGCGTCGAGAACCAGTTTACCTAAATTACAATGTTCCGTAACACTTGAGGGCGTCTTTTTTCTCTCGGAAAATCCCCTAAAAATCTTGCCTTCATTTCAAGTTGTAAACACGAGCAAATTTGATTCAAAGAGTCAGAAGAAAGTGGCCAAGAAATATCTCAGATTGCACCACAGAGCATCTAGAATCAAAATTTTCCTGGGGCCCTTAAGCGGGCCTCGGACCCCACGTAGTGCTGCAACTGATCCTCCAGGTTCGGTTCGGTTCGGGTTCGGTTCGGTTCGGATTCGGTTCGGAAGTACATGTACATATGCATTAAAAAAAATCTCTCAAATCGTGATCGCGCCAATCGATAATGTCCTTCCGGGAATTCCCCGGCCCTCCCCACTGCAGTCATAACAAGTTGATTGGCACGTTGCCAAACCCGCAGGGTGCAAGATAGATAATAATGGAACAATGAAAACACCCCGCGGGCCACCGCCGCGCCAATGCTTGACTGTATCTGATTTTCAGAAATGCATATTCAGTGTTTGGTCACAATTTCATCGAGTGATTCAGAGATCCATGTGAGTACATAAACATGATCGTTAGCGCATGTGTGCGTGATAACCAAAATTGACAGCCATTTTTTGAAATTATGGTAAAAAGTACAAATTTAATTAAGTCAAAACTTTTGACAAAACGTAATTTTATTCTGGAACGTTTTTGTTCTTCCACATTTTGTTGGCGAGCAGAGAAGGATTGGCGCATGGCGGATAAAGTGCAGCAACATATAATTCACAAGGCAGGAGTTTTTGCTTAGGAAGGAATGTACATGTACATGTAGAATCCTACCACCATTTTCGGAGGTACAATTTTGCAATAAATGCAAGTTTTTTTGTTCTAAACTAAAAGGTGTCCATGAGAGAGTACCTGGAATCTGATGGGGCCCTGGCCCTGGCCCCAAAAGGCTTCATTACGCCGTATGCGCTCACAAACTTCAACAAATCTCTTCCCTGGACTGTACATCCCCCACAAAACAAGAAATGTATGTTCATGTTGTGTCGCCGTGTGAACAACCAATCATTGCATACTGGGCAGGGCTCGCTTTCGAGTACACTACATTTTTTTAGGCGGGGGTGGAGGGATGGAAACTCGCATGGCCGGCCGGATGCAAGCGGTCGCGACTTGGTCTTTTATGATTTGTTTTACCTTCCTGGAATGGAAAAGGCTTTATCTTTTTTTTATTATTCTATTCACTGTCTACATTGCAAGCAGTACCTGGGCTAATGTAACCGTTTACACGGTACATGTTTATGTTCTCGAGTCCAAACCTGTTCCAATGTAAGGCCGAAAAAGGGAATTATCAACAGGTAAATTCAATCATATCCGTGCCGCCCGTGTGCGAAAATTTTGTCCTATCATCGCATGCATTCCTAGCGCTATCAATATGTGTGCGTAAAGTTTTCCGAACTTCCGAACCAACAATTTTGGTTCGGTTCGGAAGGCCATGTTCGGCCATTTTTAGTTCGGTTCGGCAGCAGCACTAACCCCACGCCGTAAGGGCTTCGCGTTTCGCGCTCGCATTGTGTCTGCCGCCCTGCTAAAATTTAAGGCCGTGGAGAACACTGTATATATGCCCCTCCTTCAGTATTATGTACAAATGTTTTGTCACATGCCACGCATCACTTGTTTGCATACGCGTGCGACCTCGGCTGACCCTAACCTGTGAATGAATGGGTCAAAGTTGTTCACGCCAAACCGTGCCAGAAAGTTCTAGGTCAATCTTGTGTACGCTAGCTCTTTCGAGAAGCTGTGTAGAGGATTATTTTTAGATGTGACGTAATTTGTACGATTCTCTAGAATTTCTAGTAATCTCTGGAATGAATGAAATCCTTTATATACGGGCTAGCTTAGGAAAAGATCAGGACTTGATTTTCGACGGTGGACTTGATTTTCGACGGTGGACTTGAGATTTCGACGGCCGGAGAATTTCGTTGACTTCATTGAGCCGTTTTATTCGGACCTGTGACCTGTATATGACTCGTCTGCGTAGGAGCGTCTGGAGACAGTTAGAGCTGAGTTTTATTTCCGGAAAAGAGACATTTATTTGTGAACTGTCGTCGGTTCATTATTTGGGGTCTCATATCCCTAAATTTTTGCGACGGGAGCCAGTTTGTGTCGTCCCCCGCTGTTTTCGTCTCTCTTCGGTGAATTCGCCCGTGTTCCAGCTCGTCAAAGAACTGTATTCGCTATACCATTATTGGAGTCGTCCTTGTCCGTTGCCGAGTGCCCAAGCCGTCCAAGTCCTCGCCCAAGTCCTCGCCCATTGCAGAGCTGCCCAAGTCGTCTGAGCCCTCACCTATTAAAGTCCTTGCCCGTAAGATCTTTTAAGTTATATATTGTGTAAGATCTTTTCTTATTTCTACACTTGTTAAACCCTATTGATTCTCGAATATTCTCATTATTAAATCACATTGTTTCTTTGTTCTTTATATCAGTGTGATCTTGTTTGATTTCTTTGTTGCATCTGAGAAAATTCAGGCTTTTTCTAGTAATTTATATTTACGGATAGTCTGAAGATTTTCAGACCGTAACAGTTGTTTGTGTAGCGCAATGTACTTTTCGCGTTTAACAAAAAATGTCTTTTGTGAAGTTATTTGACAAAATGGCATGGTTAATCGTCATGGTACATCGTGTACGTACGATGCGCACAACAAAACAAGTGCTGGCGCAAGCGCATATTACAGCCAGGAATCGTCATTCATTAACCCTATCTAGACCAGGATTAGTTTGGGACGTACAGAGACCGGGGAGGGGCACATAGTGCCCTAATCCATACCTCCGTGTTTTCCCAAGTTCACAACCGATTTTCAGGAAATTATCCACAAATGTTCAGTTTACGAAAGTCGAAATGATGACGTCCACAACTTTCGCAACTGCAGGGAGCTGGGGGCTGTTTTTCAACTTGGTGTGAAAACAATCGTATTTCTACCATAATTAACGTCTTGGTTTTCCAAAATATGTCCAACATAATTGACAACCTAATTAGTTGGACATAATCACTAAAATAACATTCAATGTTTAGACTAGGATCACCGTTGGGGGCACTGTAATCTGGCAATTCATACTATTTTGGTGGAAAAGTTGATTTTGCATGTGTGCACTTACAAGTGAACTTAGATTCCTAAAGTAAAACAATTAAATGCGTTAAAATGTTACGGTGACAAATATGGTAGGGGGGAAAGTCAGTCTGCCCCCCCCCCCCCCCCCCCGGTCCTGCTAAAGTTTTAAGAGCCAAGAAATGTGTACACGAGTGTAGGAGAATGTCTACTAACTTTATCTTTTGTGGTAATCATCATCACTGGTATCATCTTCATAATCACCATGAGCACCATCATTTGCCTCACCCCTGTTTTATTCGTGTAGGAGAGTGAAAGTGGTTTGATTGACTTCGCTCTGTCCACTCAACTCTTTTACTAAGCATATTTTCAGACAATCCCGGCCAAAATGCTTGGGCCACGTGTCAATAAACGTACTATCCCCCGCGCCCTCGCTCAATGTTGTAATCTCAAGCCAGAGCGCATTCTGCGCAATGAGAGCCAACATTGACAGGGGGCAGGGGGTCGGGGGCCCAACAAGATTTGGCCGGGATTGTGGCTTATGCTAAATCGAATAACCAAAGCGGGACAGAAACCTGATTAGCGCAACCCGGAAGTGCGAACCCTCACCCAGTGCAACAACGTCGTATGCTTGGGCCAGAGTTTGATGCACGGAAGCCAGCAGACTTCAGAAACTGAACAAGACCAGTAAGAGACGTGCGATGCGAATGGCCCTGGAAGGTTCTGAGGTCAGACAGACTCCCGAATTAAGAACACGGAAGTGGAAAAAATGAAGAGAATAAAATGGAAAACACACATTTTGTTCAAAATTTACCTAAAAAAACCCAACCACGGGGAATACTTTCTCTCAAAATTCGACAAAAACAAAACAAAAACAGTAAACAAATGCTGCTTTCAATCATGATCCCTCGGTGCCGATCCCAATTGGCGCGGCGCGGCGGACAGCAGTATGAATATGTAATGCATGGATGAATAGTCTGTTCGCCGTGTTGTTGCAATACATTTTTCACACCAATGCGGTGGCATTGCGACTGCCCCGTACAATACTAGACTTGACAAGCCACTAAATAGTCAGCGTGCGGGCACGGTGCGCATTTTTAGTATAACCCCGGGAATGCATGCGCGCGGTAGCTGTAAACGCCGATAGTATCCCGGTTAATTGGTGACTTGATTTCAAGTCTAGGTTTGTTGTGCGTGGTCACTCCCGGGGCAGGGCGAGTGAACGGCTGCTGTCTGGGCGTGTGTTTAATACTCGAATGCAGCCATGGATACGAGGTCACAAAATGCGCTGCGTGCTGGTACCTAGCGCTAGCGATGTATGAATAGAACCAATGTACGAAGCAAAGAGTGCCGGTACCAGCTGAATGAATTGTGTGTTGTGCGCGCTGCATGCGCTGATCGTGCATTTCCCTCTGTCTTGTCTGTGACAGGCAGTGGGCCATCATGCCAAAGTGCAAGGCTTTGCCGTCGAAAAAACTGAAAAACGAAACTCTGTCACCGCAACTCCGTGTGCGCCAATATCCCCAGGAAGGACTATATGTGTCAGACGAAATCCTTTTTTTGCAAATACTGCTCGCACAATGAAGTTGACAGTTACAAACTATATGTGTGTTTTTTTGTTTATGGCAGCATTCCCACGATGCAATATTCACTGTGCTGGCCTCAGTCGGTGCGCCACGGGGGTTCATTGACATCATCCGGGATGTCTATACCGGGGCCAGCACGGAGTTTATGAAGTCGTCTGGAGGGACTGCTCCCGTGTCCATTTGCTCAGGAGTCAAGCAAGGTTGTCCGATCTCGCCGATACTTTTCAACTTGAATCTAGAGCTGGTGGTGCGGGCGGTGTCAGTTGCGGCACAAACCGGAAAGTGTTCTCCTCGGGTACACGGGCACGATATCACGGTCCTTGCCTATGCTGATGACCTTGTGTTGCTCAGCAACTCGGGCAAGGCCCTGCAGCGGGTGTTGGATACGGCTAGTACCGTGGGCCACCAAGCTTCGGCTCACCTTCAAACCACCGAAGTGTGCCACCTTGTCCCTGGAGTGCTGCAGGGGTCAACGGGTGCTTCCCTCAATTTACCAAGTACGGGGTACAGATATACCTCGGGTTGTACAGAAGTGGAGCGAGCATCGAGGCACTGGTGGCCAAGATGACCGAGGACCTCTCTCCTGGAATCCTCTCTCCTGGCCCCTGGCAGAAGCTGGCGTCAATACGAACCTTCGTTGAACTGTGCGCCTCGTATGCAATGCGTGCCGGCAACTGCCCGAATGGTAGCCTCAGGCGGCTAAGGAGGAAGGTAGTGATGACGGCGTGGAAAGTCTGCAACCTTCCGACCTGGGCCGCCCCCAACTATGTCTTCGCGGACAGAAATGTGGGGCCTGAGTCTGTTGGATACCAACCGGAATGCTGACATTCAGACAGTCACGCAGGCAGTCCGCATCCTGTCTTCAACAGACCACACTGTCCGTGGTGTTGCCACCGAGCAGTTGACCTCGGTTGTCCGCCGCACCATCCAGCGTATACCTGATGAGCGGGTCTATACGGGTCTATACAGGACTATACAGGACTATACAGGTCTATACAGGTCTATACAGGTCTATACAGGTCTATACAGGTCTATACAGGTCTATACAGGGGGACCTGGCCAACTCCTGCTGGAATGGGCAGATCTCCACGCTCTGGTCACGGGCCAGGGCAGCGGCTCGCCGGCTGTGTGTCTCCTTTATTGGCTGCTGTTCCGGTTCAGTAGTCGTACGTACGGAGGTTGGAAAGGAGACACAGGCAAAGAGCATCACCAGTGCTCTGCGGGCTGCTGTTCGAGAACACTAAGCTGCTCTCTCTCCAGGACCAGGGTAAGTTCGCCCGCTCGCTGGAGCAGGACCCTAACCGTAACGGCTCCTCGTGGGTGAACACCGGCAGTTTCATCAGATTCTGTAACTAGCGGTTCATCCACCAGGCCCGCCTGAACTGCCTCCCGACCAAAGAAGTGGTTAAGAGATTGTAACCCGCAAACCAGTCGAAGTGGTGCCACTGTGGTCTCTGGGAGGAGACTCTGCCTCGTGTCCTAAACCACTGTCCTCCGAACATGGCGTCTATCCGGAAAAGGCATAACCTTGTCCAGAACCCGATCAGGGCGGCTGTTCGGAATGGACAAGTCAACATTGACCAACACGTCACTGGAGATCCCACACCTCGAGAGCAACAAGGTTACGATCATCGATGTATGTTGCCCCTTTGACAGCGGCTGTGATGCCTTGGATATCGCCGCAGCTGCCAAATATGATGGCTTTAATTGTGACAGGCCTTGGCGCGGCTGAATGTAAAGACGTTAAGGACAGCCATCAATATTGAGAAACCGCGTAGTCTAAGCCGAGTCTGCAGATATCTGGATCAAAGCCTTTTCTTGGTTAATACCGCCACCATCCTTCTGTTTAATTCAGCCACGGGAGGTTAAAAAATGGCATATGAAGCGCGATATGAGGGGGTACCCCTCTGCCCCGTATCGTGCTGGGTATACAAAACGGAGGAATGCGACTTCAGACTGGTCTGTTGTAAGACTGGCAGAAATGAGTTTGGGGCACCTGTCTCCCAATACATAAAGTTGCAAATGTACCGCCGCCACTGGTGATCATGTCACCAGGCGTTGGAGAAATATTATGTAAATTGTGGACGGAGTTAAATTTTCAGTCCGCCCACAAGACTATCGACGGGTACCAGCGAATTGTATACAGTACCAACAGTCAATCCGTGTGAACCACCTGATTTATTTAGAGCTATATTAGCAGGAGGCACGAGAACCACGTGCGAGCAGCCCCATACCCAAGTGCAGAGAGAGAGAGAAAAACACTCAATGAATGGTTGAAATGGATACGCCCACTAATTTGCATAAAACTAAATATGGCTTAGTCTACAAAAAAAACATTTTCAGAAGATTATTTTACGAAAATTACACAGGAGGTACCACAAAGGGTAACCCAGTGGTTTAAAGTTGAAAACAACGTCTTTGCAATACAATCAGAATAATTTGGTCTAACTGCGGTGAAAAAAAATTATTTTCTAGCTGCTACCATGAATAGAAAGTACACCATTTTTGTAGACTATCGGATCGCTTGTTCAATGTGTACACTGGTGATTTTCACTGCAAAGTTAACCCCTTGCTACTGGTTGACACAAATACGTGCAGATTGAAATTGCCACCTGGCCGGTTGACACAAATACAAGCCAATTTTTGCATTTTCAATCCATTATTGGGGTATTGTGTATGTTATGCTTGGCTGCACAAGCCTCTTGTTTCAGTTTTGCTTGGCTGCATAACCCGGCCTGGTGCCCCGGCGCCACCTGGTGGCAAGGGCAGAGTGCCGGCGCTGCCTGCTGTGTGTTTGGGTTCACGGCTTAAAATGTCCCCACAGTACGAATCACCCAGCCACCTAATAATCGTCTTATTTTCTCTAATAAAGAGAAATCTGTGCCCCAGGTCTTTATGTGGGGGTTTGGTCACATTTATCAAGCACCAGGGTGGGGATTTTGGTCACTCATTTTGCCATTGTTTCTGCATTATTAAAGCCATGAGGTGGGTGATTGTCACAAAAATGTTGCCCCAGGGGGTGGGGATTTTGTTACTTCAAAAGTGACAGTCCCCACATCTTGGGTGGGGCAGCCCGGGGGAAGGAGATGAGTGGGGAATTGATATGCTCATTATGAATTCCTGCTGTTTCTTTTACATCGAAACGAACTCAGTACCATCAACGTTCAGTTAATTCTTCTTTTAATTGACGTGACCAGTTTATAAGTATACGGTGACTTTTAATTAATGTACTTTAATACTGGGCTCAATTTTTTAGAAAGAATCTAAAAATTCTTTGGGGACAAAAACAGGAAGACATGTATTTTACGCTATCCATTCACTTTTTGGTTTTTTGGTGTGTTTTTTAGGGTAGCAATTCTTTTCAATAATATACAATAACAGCAAGTTTCATTGGTCCAATAAGTTTCCTGTAAGTTTACAGAATTGTTTCATGGGTTTTTCTAAATCCTAGTCACAATCGGCAGGACGTCTCAAATTAATAAAGCTTCATTTATAATCAACGCAGGTAGGGCCGTATTTCCATTGATCTCCTAAAGATGAACATAGGCCACATGTTGGCCTGATAATATTTTTACCTCATAAATATTTACCAGTACTTTATACATTTGTAACAACATTGATTGGCCCCAGTCATTTATTTTTTTGCTGAGGAATAATTATTTTCCTACCTACATGATGTACATTGTTCTGAAAGTAATACATCGGCCGGGGCACCATCTCGTATCTTTTAATCAACATATCACTTGTCCGCCAGCCGTCCCTCCCCGTATTTATTGACCTCGTTTTACTTTAGAATATAGAGCAAGGGTCCAATCTTTCTTTCTTCAAGAACTAAACAGACAGTGTGTGGCAAACTCCATCAATAATGGAGTAAGTCTTAACAAAAGGAAATAGGAGCTCGCGGACTCTGCAGATATTTTATGCGACGTCCGAAAGTAATGCATTATTCAGTAGGAATGTTTACATAACAAAACCGCACGGTCGATGACTGCCTCATTAACTGGGTCAGGCATGAGCGCACACTGGCAGGAAAATCCGCTGACTGGCTGAACGTTAGCAATGCCAGAACTACGCAGATATTTTATGTAAATTTGCAAAAATCCGCGGAGTCAAATTTGATGGCTGGTCTAAATTGTTCGGCTCTGCGGTCGGTTCTCTCGGCTCCTGGTGCCCTGGGAACGAGAGAGCACTTCAGCGTCTTGGGATATATTCCAAGCGCTACAGAGGTCTGATGCACCGTCTATGCTGCATAGACGCCATCAAGGGTTCACGGGATGTGTACATCGAACATGTCACTGGCCATCGTCAGTATTCTGATGAGTAAGACCCCCACCAACTTGCGTCGAACAGTACTACCATGGCATTTTTCATTATCCATCCTCTCTATTTGTTTCCTTCTTTCTACAGGTGATACCTATACCAGAAGGTACATGTAACTTGCCATCAATTTTGCATTCATAAAAGTCCTAGTGCAAAATTCTAGTGATTTTCATATTTTTACCTGGCAGCCATCTTGGAATCCAAAATGGCCGCCATCCCAGCATTTCAGACGTTGTACCATTGGACTCGTAGGTACTGAAAACATAGGATTTGCCACCAATTTTGCTTTCATACATGGCCTAGAACCAAAGTTATGGTAATTTTCCGTTCAAAAATGGCAGCCATTTTGAAAATCCAATATGGCAGCCATAGAGGGGCAGGAAAATTCGGCACCACAGATTTTTGTATTCATTATACCCTAAATAAAAGATGTAAACAATAAAATTGCTTTAGGCAAGCAAAACTCATGGAATAACACTATATATCTCACTATAACCAGATGTACAAACTAATACAGTGTGCCAAAATTGTAAATGAAAAAGATGGAAAAAGTCGACATTTCTGTCTGTTTCAAGCTACTAAAAGTTGTACACGTTTCATTGGGCGTACTTTTGATTGGCCAGAATTGGTTACATTGCGCACATGTTGACGCGATCGGTGGATCTGCACAATCACACGAAAGTGCTGCGCTGTTACGTTATCTATTGTTTACTCAAGCATATCGGGGGATTGCGCAAACAAATCTGTCTATTGAGCAGAGCAGATCTTGTAAGATCTGCCATTCGTGAGGAACGTTGCTAATTTCACAGGCATGTTTTTTAGGGCAAGAAATCTAAAATAAATTGATCACAAATTATGCAGTAGCGTGACTCACCAGAACCTTTCAGCATCCATCGATGGGACGCATACAGCCAGACATCAGGGTGTGTGGTCTTCGCTCAGGTGTCTTGAATGACTTGGCTTGCCTGTTGTAACAGGAACAAATAAATAGAGTGTTTAACAGGTTTATACTGGCTGAATCTTTTCTTGAATGCAACCCTCTGTCTAATGCCTTAAGACGTCTGCACTAGTAAGCAGTAGGGGTGTGCATTTACGGGTAGTAAAAATAAACGGGTACCCGATTGAAAAAAATACGGGTACCCGGGTACCCGGTAAAGAAACCCAACCCAAAACTTCCAATCCTGGAAGTGGCAATAATGTCTTTCTCTGAGATTCAAAAGTCTGATTTCAGCCAAAAGTCTGAAAAATATCATGCCTGTCCAGTAAACATGATCACTACTCTGCCATTACATGTTCCAGCACTTGCATGCGCCAGCATAACCAAGTTATCTTCCAAGCAAACTTGACACGCAGTGAATTTTTGTATAAAGCGCAATACGTGGAGTTAGAACAGCGCAATACGTGGAGTTAGAACAGTGCAATACACAGAGTGCGATATGGACCATGCAATTATGTATTATATCACACTGTTGTTGCCATAGATCGACCAATCAGGATCGAGGATTCAAGTTTGCTTGAAGATATTAAAGGCTCATCACACTCCTAATTCAATATTTGACTTATTACATCTGCTACTTATCGGTCGCCGATGTGGTGTGGAATGTCTGATTGGGAGGCTTATGACTTATCTAATCATACCAAATTATCAATTCAATTTAAAATCTATTTTGTGGTACCACACCCAAAAAGCACGAAGACAGTAACTTTAAGAGATAATCTCCGGCTTAGACTATACCCAGCACAATATGGGGCAGAGGGGTACCCCCCCCCCCTTTATCCCTATGAATATGTGACTTGGTACCACCAAATGGGTGAAAAGTAGCACAAATCAGGCATGCAACTTGAAATTAACAAAAAATGAGGAATTTTCAATCTTTACAAGATTTTGTAGCGTTTTCAATTTTTAATGGCATAAGTGTGAAGTGAAAAACGAGAAAATCAGCTGATCCGATAAATCTAGCCAATAAACCTTTTCGACATTCTCAATGCATTGTGGGTTTGGAGGCCAAACAAACCATGTAATTTATACACAAACCTATGGCACTGTGAACCAGTCCAAATATTAACCCTCCTATGCACCCAGCCAAAATCGACCCAGGTGCTGTACAGATCAAAACCTATCAAATGTCAGATTGAAACACACACAAACTGTGAGAGTTGGTGTTTAGAGTTTTTGATAGGCTGTGATAGTTATAAGTATAGGAGGGTTAATTGATTTTATGCTAAATATCTGTCATGAGTTGAGCGATACCCTTTTCACATATCTTTGCATGGAACATAAGGAAAATAATAACCAGAAAAATCTATTTTAAATGGCAACAAAAATAAAGGAAATAATTGGGGAATCCCTTTCAGGGTACCAGTTACTGATGAATGCAAATTTCTGGAATTAGAACAGCTAATAATGTCACAGTATTAGCCAATCAGAAGAGGATTTTTGCAAGCATGACAACGAACATGTGACCAATGCGACCAATCACGTCCGTTCTAATGTGCTTGCTCTTCTAATGCCAGTTATGGCTGATGCTGTTCCCATGATGCTTTGAGAATGTCAAAAAGGTTTATAGCCATTCATTTGATGCCCATGCTAAACCCTTTAAAGTTGTTGGAGTCATAACCTCTTTTTTTTTGTTGAGAAAATGAAGCTCAACGTCAGTGAACTACATTGTATACTCACAGTACAAGACAGAAATCCCCAAAATATTTCTAGATTCAATTTATTTTCAAAGTGAACAAAGAAACTGGCAGGAGCGGGATTCGAACCTGCGACCTCCGGGTTACCGTACCGGTGCTCTACCAACTGAGCTATCTTGCCCTATGTTGGCGGTCTCCCAAATTGTCAGTATCTTTGTTCAGTTGGGCGCTAGTCAGAAGTCATAAACCCAGAATGCCGTATAGCCAGGGATCACACCCAATTTTACGATACAACCTGGGAAGCGACATTGTGGGGATCACTCAATGAGGGATACGACTTTTTAACTTATAATTCGTCAAACAATCCACATGGGAAACTGACTAGGTAAATTTGAATACATTTTCGAAGTGAATTTAGTTAGAAAACTTGGAATATGCTAGAAAAGGTTTTTGGATGAAAAATGATAAAATCCTAAAACAAAAATATATTTTGTCTGAACACAGAATAGCATAGGGCAATTTTCCGCGCATTTCAATGGGCCATAGGCCACATTGGCCCTGTTACAAGCATACATAGCAAAAAGACTATGTTTGACTTACTCAAGTTTGCAATTTCCCTCATCCATCTTCCGCATCATCCGTTGTGGATTTTCTCCTTGACTTCTTGCACCGTTTCCTTGACATGGCTGGTGGTACGGTCTTCTCCTTCTATGTCCACCTCCTTGAAAGACAAACAAGAAAGAGCAAAAAAGCTACATTGTAAAAAATACAGTTAGCTGTATTTCAAGAATAAAAATTCTTTGATTTTTTCTTTTTTAATCGACTGTCAGTACAGTGCTAAACAGTGTATTCTTTTAGTTGTTGATCATGTTGATGGTTGTTCTTGGTGACGTTGTTTATTTATTTATTAATGACCACAAATGAACAGATGGTCAAGTTGGTCAACAGTCAATTTGTCCCAACGGTAGTGTTGTCTCAAATATAGTTGTACCAACGGTATAGTTTTTCCAATGGGGCTCGGACAACTTGACCCTTGAACTCAGGGATTTGCTGGGGGTGCATGCAGGGGTTACTTGCTTGTGCAAGGGTCGGCCAGCTGGGCTGGGCATCGGCCCATGTTTTGTGGGACATGGCTAAGAATGGGATTTCTTTTTTACTGAATCATTACGAAATACCTAGACTGTAAGTTTATAGTAGTCTCAATCAGCCTGTGAAATTATGGCACCAGAAAAGTGGAAATTTATATCGTCTTCCAACGATTTCCAGCTGGAAATCGTTGGAAAACTGCCCTGTAGCCTTTAGTCAAGGCGCGCGTGGCTACCCGGACGAGTGGCGCGCTGGACATGCTGGCATTCAGGGCGCGTCACGTGTCCAGCTGGTAGCCACGCGCGCCTTGACTAAAGGCTATCATCCACCCGACGGTTGAAAACGAGCGCCGTTTTTCTCTCGGTTTTCTTGCCATCTAACAACGCAAAACTTTGAACAGGTGAGTGGAACGATATTTCCTATAACATACTAACCCACAAATCCGCCCATTTTTGAAAATTGCAACAATGAGTAATCATGTACACGGCCTTTTTTAACGGTCCGAGTTGTCTCAACGGTCCGAGTTGTCTCAACGGTCCGAGTTGTCTCAACGGTCCGAGTTGTCTCAACGGTCCGAGTTGTCTCAACGGTCCGAGTTGTCTCAACGGTCCGAGTTGTCTCAACAGTCCGAGTTGTCTCAGCGGTCGAGTTGTCTCAGCGGTCGAGTTGTCTCAGTGGTCGAGTTGTCTCAGCGGTCGAGTTGTCTCAGCGGTCGAGTTGTCTCAGCGGTCGAGTCGAGTTGGGGCAAACGGCCGGAAAGATTTTACTTTAATACCCCCCCACCAAAATCGGTATTAAGGAACAGCAAATCTTGGAAAATAACCAACCCTTCTTGATAACAACTGTCTAACATGTCTAAACATGTGGCACAACCTGTTATTTCAAGATTTAGGGATGTCAGCAAAATCTGTAAAAAATGAGGAAGAAATCAACATGTATGTGAACACTTTGTGAATGACTAACAATAAGTGCCAAGAACTTCTAACACAGAAAACACAAACTTTCTTCCCCAATATTGCAGTAAAATGTCCCAACAAATTCTCAAATTTAAAGGTTGTGCCAAGTGTTTATACAATTATGAACACAAATGGATGGTTATTTTCCAAGATTTGCTGTTCCTTACCGATTTTGGTGGTGGGTATTAAAGTAAAATCTTTCCCCCCATATTTTTAGGGGTAGGCTACGCCCACTTGGCACTATCGGTAAACTATTCGCAACAGTGAAAGTTCAATGACAGTTCAAGGACCTATTTTATTAACAAAAATTACAAGTATGTTCTTACCTCATAGCTGCATCAGTCATGTCAGTTGGCTACATATAAAACCAAAATGGACAGAAAACAGCGACAACAATGGTACGGAAAAAAATTAGAATTGAAAATACCGCTTCAGCAATATGGCGGCGTTTGGTTGGTATCCGTCTAAATAACACAAAGTTTCAGTACTAGTTACCGGTAACCAGCGAAAATGTTACTACGAAGGGGCGGGGAAGCTGAGGGAAGCTAGCTTTTTACAGTAAATTCATGTTTAAAAGCAATTGTAGCCTCAAGAGGAGGCCGAGAGATACAAAAAATGCAAGTAAGGTCAGGCAAAAGTTACCAGGAATACAATCATGTGATGAATTATCAATTTGTACACACCGTCAGCCTATGGAGGAGGGTGGAAGGGGAATATGGGGGGGGGGGGGGGTGGAGGGTGGACACTCAACAAATCTGAGTCGTTCACATTGGGTCAAAAGTTCTTACAGTTGACATGTTTATCAAGGATTATGGTTATAGTTCGATTCTTGGTGAGTTGTTTCAGCGAAATTCAGCCTCACGATAAGCTGACCAAACTGGTTATAGATCCCATTCCAAGTGTGACGTGTAGCAATGATTATCTTAAAATAAACAAGTTATAAATATGACCCTCTGTAGCACATTAAGGAATGTCTTCTAAGTTTGACCTTTTGAGATTTGTATGCCAGAATTAATGGGGCTTTCAGATGATACCAAATTTATCCTTGCATTTCATTCCAATCCAAAAATATTACAGAATTGACACCGTACTGCACATAATTCTGGTTTGGAAAATAACTGCTTTTAAGAACAAGTCACGCGTTGCGTGTGCCACCAACGTCACCATCAAATTACCGTCTTTTTCCAAAAGAAAAACATGCGCCTGGGGGGTAGATTTCAAAATTGATTTCGCCATAGGTTTGGAAACACTGAAATTATCATTAGGATAAAAAACAACTTGGAAATCCACAGTAACACGACACTAGTAAGGCTATGTTGCAGGATTTTTATGAAAAAAATGGTATAATTTAGCAATAAGAATATTGGGCACAAATTTTTCGATTTTCTTTTTTCATGAAATCGATTATATTAAATGCTGTGAATTTAATAGAGGGATGTGAAAGGTTTTCAAATCCGAAAAATTAATATTGGATTAATAAACATGCTTGTAGGCCCTACCTTTTGAGTTGGGAAGCCTTGCGTTTTTAAGGCTCCGTGGGGATAAGCATCCCTCTTATCTTAGCATGGCCAGGTAAACTGCGGTGCTCCTCGAGGTGAATCATAGCGAGGGTGAAGTGATTGAATGAAAATAATGAAATTCTGTCTTTTTCGGCCAGAAAATGTAAAAAAATTACAAAAATTTAAGAGAACAACTTTTTGAAAAGAACACTCAGCTTAGTCGGCTATTTTGTTCAGGTGGGCTAAGTTCATTTTGTTTGCACAATTCACTGTTTTTGACTTAAAATTTATTATGATAATAAAGTGAAGAACTATATGCCCTGTAGTGAATATTTAACTATTATTTATTCGTGTATTTACAAGGGCCATAAGAGCACGACTGATAAATTCATGATAATTTTAATACTTCAAATTTAAATACAAAAACATGGAAATCTCTACGTAAAATGAACAGACGACCGCAATATTCTTTTTCAAAGTGAACAAAGAAACTGGCAGGAGCGGGTTCCGAACTTGCGACCTCCGGGTTACCGTACCGGCGCTCTACCAACTGAGCCAGTTTCTTTATAGTTCACTTTCAAAATGTATTCAAATTTACCTAGTCAGTTTCCCTTGTGGATTGTTTGACGAATTATAAGTTAAAAAGTCGTATCCTCATTGAGTGATCCCCACAATGTCGCTTCCCAGGTTGTATCGTAAAATTGGGTGTGACTGGCGCATGGCCTGGCTATACGGCATTCTGGGTTGATGACTTCTGACTAGCGCCCACCCGAACAAAGATACTGACAATTTGGGAGACCGCCAACATAGGGCAAGATAGCTCAGTTGGTAGAGCGCCGGTACGGTAACCCGGAGGTCGCAGGTTCGAATCCCGCTCCTGCCAGTTTCTTTGTTGACTTTGAAATTGTATTCAAATGTACCTAGTCAGTTTCCCTTGTAGATTGTTTGACGCAATATTCTTTTATGAGAAATTCTTCTGTTTAATTCTTTGTTATAAAATATTCTGGCTGAAGATGAGGGCAAAATGCATCATTTTTAAAGTGATAACCATGAACTGAAATGAGTACCGGTACTGATTCAACCACCGAGTGGGGGAGGGGGGAACTGACAGTATTTTTCTTAATACTATTATTTTCTGCGTTGGAGAAATTTACAGTTGGGGGGGGGGGGGGGGCACGGTATTTTAATGTCCCGCGCCCCTTTTTTTAGCTACGTTGTTGATAAGAGCGTCAAACTCCTATTACAAACACTGAAATGTATTAACTGTGCTATACTTAAAGGGACCTATGCGTCATTTCTGTTGCTGGAATGTCGGAGTATTGGAGCTCAAATTAGCAATTTAAGTCCCACATTGTTTTTTCAGGGGTACATACACAGCATCTTCAAATTTCCATTTTACGAGCAATACAAAAGTTATTGACTTTGGAATGAGACGCCGGAGGAACAAAAAAAGCACCAGCGTTTAGTCATCAAATAAGTATATTACAAATGTCGAATTATTTCTGGGCTGAAAATAATTTGGGTCCATCTTTTTGTGGAATAAGTTGTGGGAAAGCAACCAAATGTAAAAGCCCGGACGTTCAGTATAGGCATTTTTGTTTACAAAAAAAGCGAGAAGAAAGTATAGGCCTACACAAGAAAACAAAACACAATTTCTTTTAAACACGGAGACTTTATCTTTAATGCACATCATACGTTAACGCTTTTATGAAATAAACACAAAACCATCTTGGTGTGAAAAAAAATGAATGGACGTATATACTATCAGGAGGGTTTATTAAAGGTGGTGTATGGCTCCTGTTTTTGCATGCCCAAAATGAGTATATATGACATGGTGCTCACGCCCTTGTGCATATGGCACTAGAACTACAAGGCCTGCTTCTATACGCACCCAGGAGTCACTGTGAACAAGTAACATCGGAGGCCAGTACGCGGAGTGAACTGATGGAGCGGATTTAAATTATTATACTGTTGGGCGCGATCGGTCGATCGTGTTGTGCTCTCGGTCGATTATGACGGATATCTTGGACTTAGGCTATTTAAAAAAAATCCTACAGAGCCGTGAATTAGAAAGAAAATGTGTTCGACTTAATTCTTTGGTGTATTCAATAAAGTATTTTGTGAATCAATGTCTCGTGAGTCTAAGTCGTAATTTGCCCGATCCACTCAATGTCCGTCACTTTAGAATATTCTTCCGACACTTCTATGTTTACATGCCGGTCATGCTGCAAAGCGTTGTAGCCACCCCAAATATAGCAAAACTTCTCAGAAGCCATGTGCTATCGGTTGTCTATAGTGCTCCAAATGTCGTGAGACATTCGCTTCCCTCCGCTCAGTTTCCTAGCTGCCCAGAGGCGCAGAAGGAATTTCCATGTAAGGACTGTAATAAATCCTTTTCTACCTTTACTGGTAGACGGCTTCATCAAAAAAGATCACACGCCGTCCTCCACAATGCCTTTGAGCAAGCAACTGTCGCTCAATTAAATTCAACCAAAGACCGATGATCAAAAGAGAATCTAAATGTCATGGCGCACATCGAAGCCAACCTCCCCACGGACACCAGATTCATCAACCAAGCCATCCATGCCGTCCTGGCTCACAGATCGAATAGAGGCAATCATGTCAAAGGTCAACGAAGGAAACAGTCTTATAAGGACTCATTAGTAAATAACACTCACCACCAAGTCGGCGATCAAAAGATCACGCCTAAATACAAGCAATTAAATAATCAAACTGAAGCTTCATCACTCCGAGTCCTTTATCTAAGACTGCCTCACATCATGTCGACACAGTAAACCTTGCCAAATGTTCCAAGCTCGACATCACCGCTTTTATCGGCCTTAAGATCTCATCAAGACCAAGAATGCGAGCCAGATTATTCAAAGATCCTTGACATCATTGGTCGGAAACCTTTCCGTCCCTCCAGGAATATAAGCCCAACTGTTACCATGCTCGCCGAATATGCATCAAGACGGAATTGGAAACCAAAGAAAGTTCTTTATCCCATCTACCAGGACCTTTTCATGAGCAACTGTAAGGCCCTGGCCACAAATATTCTCGGCCAGAAATATTCTCGACCAGGTACCCTTGAATGTCTGCGGTCCCGATCCAGCAGCTGCGCTTACTCATTTTACAAAAATCTTCAGCAAAACGCCGGTAGTCGACAACAATTCGTTCGTCGAAAAACTGGTTTCCGATGATCAAGACTTTGAAGGCCTCTTGTCACCAGTAACAGCCAACGAGGTAACTGCCGCCCTCAAGGGAATGAAGAAGGATGGGTCTGCCGGCCCCAATCGGATATTCTACAAAGACCTCTCCAAAATCCAACCCCTGCAGCTTGCCGTCTTGTACAACATCTGGCTTGCCACTGGAAGGATACCCGACGCCCTTCGCTTCAACTTCACACCCCTCCTTCCTAAGGGAGACCCCGAGCCAACAGACCCGTCAAAATGGCACTCCGTTACAGTGGGATCGTATCTACAGTGGGATCGTATCTTAACTCACGGCTGTCCCAGACTATCAGCATTAACCGAAGGCAGAAGGCCTTCATTCCAGCTGACGGATGCCTCGAGAGAACACCTGTCTTTTAGACAGTCTTATAATTATAACCGAGTACGAGAATAAGAAGCGTACATACTTTGTCATGTTTCTCAATCTCCCGAAGGCCTTCGACTCTGTCCATCATTTATCTATTGACCGAGCCCTCGCCAGGAACAATATTCCCATCAGATTCAGGATGCTGATCCAAGACATATATATATGGATATCTATACTCATCTCAGGCTACCTGGAGTTACCTCGGACCCGATTGCTACGAGATGTGGAGTCAAACAAGGCTGTTCACTGAGCCCATTGCTGTTCAGTCTGGTCCACGATGAAGCCCTAGACCAACTTCCTCCATACATTGGTCTCGATGGATTCAATGCCAAGCACAATGCCCTCGCCTTCGCCAATGACCTGGTGCTTCTGGCGGAGAGCAAACAGGGCATGACTACGTTGCTGAACCACTGCTCATCCTTCTTCAATGACTGTAAAATGTCCATCAATGCTAAAAAGTCTGCAGTCCTAGGAGCTACGATGAAACATCGCATTGGTTCGATGCACGTTTCTAAGATGGTTCAACTCTTGTTGGGCAGTCGATGGCTATACGATACCTATCGTCAAGTCTGGCGAAACATCTAAGTACCTAGGCCAAAAATTTGGCCATATGGGCAAAGACAGAACAGACATTGTGAGACCCACAGGTACGTGGTTAAATCGAGCCAGCGAAGCATTCTTGAAGCCGCATCAGAAACTGGACATCATTAGACAGTACTACATCATGCCACATCTATTTTACCAGTTCGCAAATAACACCTATAATTCTACCGTCCTTCATCGCCTTCAGAGGACGATCAACAAGAGCGTTCGATCTATCCTACACCTACCATTAACTAGCAGTGACAATTTCATCGACAATAAACTTTGACACGGCTCATTCACACGACTCGTCAAATCCGCCTATCCTGTCATCCGCTCACTTTACTCATCTGACTTCATTCAGAAGTAGTTAAGAAGCATCGCCAAGGTTGTCGACCTTACACAGATCGAAGCAGATAAGACGCCCATCAAGAAGCATATCACGCTGCTAATCTCTGGATAGTCAACCCAAAGATCCTAACCGGCAGTTATTACGTACACCAAGGCTGTAGCGCTCAGGGCAAAAACCCTTCCCCGTGGAAGCAACCTAGCCTACGCTCGCGGCGACGTCTCCTGTAGAAGATGCAAAGTGATCACAAAACCACATCTCATATATTACAGCGGTGTCCCACCGTTAGGAGTAACCGTATCGAACGTCACAATGCAGTCTGCCGCCAAACAAGCAGATTTCTTAAGAATATCTATGGCGACAAGGAGGTGCATAAAGAACGTCTCCTCAATACACCTGCTGGAAACTTCCGACCAGATCTGATAGCTGTTGATCGAAAGGAAGACCATGCCTATCCTCGATATAGCCATCCCCTATGAAGTCCATGCCAAGGACCTTGAAGGATGCAGAGACGTCAAAAGTCACAAAGATCTACAGCTCTGTCAAAGCTATGTATGGAGTCAAGAGTGCTTCTGCCGACGGACTCCCGGTAGGAGCTCGTGGTGCCCTTTTGACCAAAAAACGTTCACACTGAGGTCTTAAGCTAACCAACGGTCAGCTGTCTTTACTTGCGTAGTTGGCTATTAAGGGATCCATACACACCTTCAGTGCCTAAGCCTTTCTCTTGCTCCAACTTTCTTTGATTCCGGCGTCTGGCAGTTTCCAGGAACCATTGTCGGCTCTGGGTCCGTCACGCAACGTCGTGGGGTATGTCCTCCTGCAAACCCGGGCGACCGGGTCAGGGGCCCAATAAATTGCTAACCCACACGGAGGTGCTCGCACGGCCATGGGCAGCCCCAGGACTGGCAGTGGTTCCCGCCGAGCGTTGGTTGAACTAGTGCTTTTAGCCTTCACGAGGCATTGTCACGTGGCATTGTCACGTGTAAGTTTTATACTCTTAATAGCCAAATGCCTCATCATCTAATTAGTGACGTGCATGGATGGATTAACCAGATTCCCACTGTCCCTATCTACTATCTAGCGAAACCACAGCCAAGGGAACGGGCTTGGCAGAATCAGCGGGGAAAGAAGACCCTGTTGAGCTTGACTCTAGTCTAACCTTGTGAAGAGACACGGGGGGGGGGGGTTGTAGAATAGGTGGGAGGCCGTTTCCCTTGGGGCCTGCTTCGTCGGTGAAATACCACTACTCTCGTCATTTCGCAGGTTTGAATCCCGCTCCTGCCAGTTTTCTTTGTTCACTTTGAAAAAAATAATAAGGATGTTAGTGTCTGATAAATGTAAACCACAATGTTACCAATAATTCAAATTTTGAATTAGTAGCGGGATGCTACTTACCTGCTGCAGAGGAATCCAGAATTGACGAAAATAACACTGATCTGCACACTTTCTGGTTTGAAAGCAAGGATCTCAATGCCAGGTAAACAACTTAGTATGCTGATCGTGCACTGGGCTGCCATTTATAGCGGGATTCATTCATGCACAAATGTTTGTTAAGCACTGAGAATCTCGCATTCAACCAAGAAGTGCACAGCAGGGGCTGTGAAATTTGTTTATTGAGCACACAGACCATAGCTGCTATAAAGTCACTAATTTTTACAAAATGCTGAGGCAAAATGCCCTGCAACTTGCAGCAATGATCAAACCAAATTGCTTGCAAGAATTAAAAAGCTCAGAGCCTGGATCGCCCTTAAAGGCGACAAATGTGCTGCAGCAGAGCTGGGGGATCTCACCCGCAGTGCATCAGGAGACCACTGACGTATACAACTTGCATTCATATACATGCACTTTCACTCAACCACATTCCAACCTTATATGTACCTTCCTTTTTGAAATTTCAATCCAAACCTCATTCATATACAAAGTGGCTTGGGAATCCAGAAGTGTGAAAGAAAGCTACATTTGTTCTTGGGTAATTATTGTCTCCATCCAAAGTCTCCATCCAAATGCACCCAACCACAACATACGCAAAAGGAACTGTTGCCTGAGATGAGACACTGCATGATGTTTAAGACAAAACATCAATTTGAAGGGGGGTCAGGTTTAAATTTCCATTTGGGGGGTGATTTGGAATGACCCCCAGACGGATTAATTAAGTAGACGAGTAAACTCTGGCCATTTTCACATTAGGATAAAGAGAAACTAGGGCCAACTTTACACAAAGTCTTGCCAAAGTCTATGCCACCAAAAGACATACGAAAACAAACTGAAAAGGGAGACAAAAAACGGTGCACCACCAGTACATTTTATTACTATTGATTATCATTAATGTTCATTTGTAATACAAAATACATGTACATACATGTCCTCTATATTGATACAAAATTGAGTGATTCCAACAATTTTGTAATATAATTACTATATTCAGAGCTGCCAAGTTTGAGCTTGAGACTAAGTTGAGCATAAGCCATTCTTGCTCGTGCTGTCACACAAACTAATTTTCCAATGCAAACGACAATATTTTGTTTCTTCTCTCATGGTCTAGACTAAACAAATGTGAATGTTTGGTCAAGACTGATTTATACACCCTCCCAAGATCCATCCTTTTCGGCCAATGAAAACGGTTTGTAACTGCAAATGTGTTTTTGTGGTCAGGCCGGATGACGTCTATACACGCAATCTTTGCAGTTTGAATCCATTGTTGGATTATTGTGTATGTTATGCTTGGCTGCACAAGCTGGCCCGCACCCTGGCGCCTCATTATAAATAACTGGGTTCAAGGGGTTAATTGACCCAGCTATTGCTCAATAGAAGGAACTCACGACCTTTGCACGATCTGGTGGAATTGTTTGTGCTTTCAGCATTAAATTGTAACTGTTGTGATTAGACCAGAGTTGGAGTCGAGTCCCTGCAAGTCTTTTCACAAGTACTTTCGCAAGTCCAGTCAGAAGTCCTTTCATAAAGCCAGTCACAAGTAACTGGATGAACAATGACAAAGGAATGCCTTTGTCAAAGCTCATTTGAAGAGCTTGTGATTGGGATTAGGACTGGATGGCTTGTAAAACTTGCAGGGACTTGTGATGGACTCGACTACATCTCTGGATTAGACAATGTATCACAAGCTGCATTTGTGCAGTTCTACTGTGAAAACTCAATTATGTGAACAAGGAATGAACTACATTTAACCAATTTTTGCCTGTTATTCTACGTATTCCAATTATTCATCTTATTTCACTGACTCCCATTCTGAGTATAAATCCTATTTAAAAAAAATAGTAAAGACATCATTTTAGTCATGGTTGAGCTAAAACTAATTAACCAATTAAGCACGAATTCCTCAGATTCTAACTCTTGAAGTAATTCTTAATACATGTATTATTGACAGCTGCTACATGAACTTATAAAAACGTTCTGTGTAAAAAGACTCAGTCCTCTAAGTTTTGCATGTTTTACTAAGCACAGCACGTGTACACTATGAGCGTGCATTCGCATGCTTTCAGTGACAATCTTTGCCGTGTGTCAAGTTTGCTTGAACATAAATTTGTTGTCCCATTCAGGCTAATGGAACACAAAAATGTAGTGCATGCATGTGTGCCCCATATTCCCAACTGACTCACATTATGAGTATAAATCTTATAAAAAAAATAATGTTAAAAGACATCACCACAGTCATGGTTGAGCTAAAACTGTCTAAACTATAGTCAAGCATTTATGTCTATTATTAGATTCTAACTTGAAATATTCTTAGTACTATTGACAGCTGGCACATGAACTTAAAAATATAAACAAACATTCTGTGTAAAACTTAATCATAAATGAAAGAACAGGAATGGTACCGTTGATGGACAGTCTAGGATTAGTAGGAGACACCAGGGTTGTACACCACACGGCCTGCAACACTGCCCTCATTCTAGGACAGCACAGATATAGAGATACAAATATACACTGTTAGTGCTGTTATGTATGTGATGTGTGCTATTTAGTCCTGATGCAATTTCTCTCCACAAAAGTGAAAACACTTCGCAGGAACTAACCTATTCATTTGATGAGGAGACAATCTGACTTGAGATCGATTTCATGAAATGCTTAGATTAATCTAGAGAGTTACTTGTCTTAACTTCAGACTTAAGCTTTACGATCAGCAAGAAGCAGTCCCCTCGAGCAAAATACGTGGAAACAATGTCAGACAACGCCCGATGTCAAACTGAAGTTGAATAATCATTAGATTTGCAAATTATTTAACATTAGATAACTGTCGAAATATGTACGTTGAAACAACGTCACCAGCCCAACGTTGGATAAACAATGAATTTAGGTTGATAATATCGCGACGCATTTCGGTTGATTCACAACTCAGATCAGTGCCCCGCCAGCGGCAAGCCGGGGAGAGGCCAAATTATGCAGTGCATCATGGGAAAAAGTCGACATCGGTTCTATCAAATCATACTTCTTACACCCCTTTTCCACTAAATCTATCAACTCCTCTCTCTTCTTTCCCGCACAAGGTATGGGTGGCATGGGTGGCTTGTGCGTAAAGTGCTTCGCAATTCAGCATCCCAGCTGCGAGTAAGGATGATTAGCCTCCCAAAATTATTAGTATTCCCTGATTAGTCATAAATTGATTTAACTCATCCACTCGCATTCGCGTGAAATCCATACTGCTGTACTGTCCACCATCTTTACAACGCGATAGACATGATGTCGACCCTGGAAGTGGGATATTGGCCTTTCGCGGCTTGCCGCTGGTGGCACACTGAGTTGTGAATCGCCCGAATTATCCATTCTTAAAGCAATGTAAAACCAACGTTACTAAAATGACGAAACAAATTTTTTTTTATGGTATTTTGACATTTGGATGTCATTTCAACCAACATTTAGCATTGAAATAATGTTGTGTACCCAATGAGATGTCATTCTTGCAAGCTGTACTAAATTACACATATAGGAGATAGAGGCGACCCAAACAGTGATCTTAAGATGCTAGGGAAGTTAGAATAAGTGTGATTAATGAAATCAATGATTGGTTGGATTGGTTGGATTGGTTGCGAGTAAAGACAAGTAACTCTTCTTAAGATGTATTTTAGTGTTTCATGAAATTTGCAGCTGGTCTCGTCATCTCGTGAATTATTTATGATTTAGTATAGCCAGCAAGTGCTCATCAGGCTAGCAGATGACTTCTTTAGTACAAAAGTTAACCAGAACAATTCTCTAGGGATGTATTCGAGTCCATCACAAGTCCATCACAAGCCCTCCAGTCCTAATCCCAATCACAAGCTATTGAAATGAGCTTTGACAAAGGCATTCCTTTGTCATTGTTCATCCAGTTACTTGTGACCAGCTTTATGAAAGGACTTCTGACTGGGCTTGCGAAAGGACTTCTGAAAGGACTTGCAGGGACTCGAAAACAACTCTGCAATTCTCCATTCAGCCACCTGGAGTTTGCACTATGCTTGTACCCGTTTTGTGACATTCTCAAATTCACGAAGCAGCCATTTCAATCGAAAGAACATCCTCGTTCAATAAACTAAAAAGAAAGTTACTTGGCATTTTCAATATGTCTCACTTTTCACGCGTTTAGTGAAATCAGTCCTGTGGGGCATGTCTTAGCTGAGATCAATTTTGTGCATGGGACTCGTCTCAAATACTAGGACGTGTTGTAAGATAAGACGAGTTTCCCAAACTGGCTGCTGGTAACATTTTTTTCTTTCTACTTGCTGAAAAGTTTATTACTCAGTCTGCAATGCACCTTGCACTGATCAAGCTGCCGATCAGAAACTTCCCCCCACATTAATTCTCTTCCTGGAGAACCCTGTGAATGATAATGTTCCACCACTTTTGTGATGCCAAGTCACAACATCACGAGTGTGTGGTCTTCATCTTAACTGTAATTGTATTCGTTTGGAGTCTAAACTTCCATTAAAACTTCCCAGAATAATTTCCCAAGGCATAACATAGCAAAATGGCCATCAAAGACCAGCAAGACCAATTGGTTCATAGAACCATCTGTGAACTAGTTTCCATTCCGCACGCTACTCAAAGCAGTTCATTATTTTTTCATGTTTATTAAGGGAATGTTACAGAAAGTTTGACCTTTACATATGTCCACTCACCCTTTGGTCTTCATGGTATAATGCTTCCATTCCTGTGGCCAAGTACGGTCGAATAAATCCTGATCGGTCAGTCAAACCCTGCAAGATAAGTATGAAATATTGAAGCTTACATGTATCTTCAAGTAAACTTGAATCCTCCATCCTGCTTGGTCTATCTATACCACTATTAAAGAGTATGATATTATATACAAATAATGAATGTTTATGAGTGCAATGGTAAGAATAATTTCATGAGGTGAAATTATTCTTACCACTGCACGAATGTGAAACATTCATTTATTTGTTTCATACAATGCCTGAATAAATGCTCATCGGATTGGGCTTTGCAATTATGGAGTTCTTTGTGTATAACGTGCCGTTTTCCCTTCTCAGTCCCGCATAAAAGCGTGACAAAAAGTTGTCCAGTTCCGAATCGGTTAACCCCTAGCGTACGGATGACGGAATATGGCGCAAAAAAACCAGTGCCACCAGGCCGGATGACGCCATTGGCCGCTGTTTGTGCAGTTTCAATCCATTGTTGGATTATTGTGTATATGTTACGCTTAACTGCACAAACACATTGTAGCGGTTCGCTTGGCTGCCAGAGCCGCCGCGGCACCCCGATGTCTCCCGTAAAATGCCGTACTCGAGGGGTTAAAGCTGAATTGTTGTTCCTGCGTGTCTTGCAAATTCATCTGTTTGACTGCGTATTATATTTGTTTCTTTGTGTTAGCAGTGTCAGCATCACCTACAAGTTCCCATATTTTAGTGTTAGGAGAACAAACGTTGATAGGCGAACATCGCCCGCCATTTTGTACGACAGCCGTGGTATAGCGCCATCAATAGTATGACCGTGGAATTAATGAAGTTCTATTCAACGCGTACCATTGAATAGAACTTCTATTTTTGCGGTGCCGTGCATCAATGCACGTGATTGACTATCCACCAAGCAGATGGCGGGGATTTATTCAGGTGTTGTATAAAAAAAGTAGGCTTACATGCTGCAAGTATGGTGACTGGCTTATGACATGCATCAGATGGTTCATTCTCCACTCCTCACTAAAATCTGTGTGATCACTAGCATCAAGACTGTCGTCTCTCACAGTGTGATGGTTGTAGGTCAGGCCCTTCTCATACTGACGCCGTAGCAGCACGCACGTACAGAGCGCTATACCTACTATGGCCAGAAGGGCTACAATGCAACCCAGAATGATGATAACTATAGCTACAGTTGATAAAACACCTGGGGAATGACAAAATGGAAAGACAATGCCATGAGGGCAAACAAAGATGATAGATGCTGGTTATGCATTATCTTCAAGCAAATTTGAATCCTCTATCCTGACTGATGAATTCTGCTTGATGATATTGCTTGTGGGGACCGTGGTGTCTGAAATAAGTGAATTACACATACCTGTGGTGCTTGTCGCACATCGCTCACCAGTGAATGAGTCTGAACAACTGAGAAAGACATAAATATACACTTTGGATGAAAACGGGAGTCGCAAATATTAAAAGAACATTTTGAGTCTTTCAGAGTATCATACATGGTTCCAAAAATGATTCGGTGCCACAAAAACGAATCAACAATATTTTGCTTTGTTTTATAGTTCTAATTACTTTGATTTAATTCGTCAAACAATCCACAAAGGAAACTGACTAGGTAAATTTGAATACATTTTCAAAGTTAACAAAGAAAACTGGCAGGAGCGGGATTCGAACCTGCGACCTCCAGAATTCCGTACCGGCATATGACTTCTGACTAGCGCCCACCCGAACAAAGATATTGACAATTTGGGAGACCGCCAACATATATATAGGGCAAGACAGCTCAGTTGGTAGAGCGTCGGTACGGTATTCTGGAGGTCGCAGGTTCAAATCCCACTCTTGCCAGTTTTCTTTGTTCACTTTGAAAAAATACTTTGATTTAATACGAAAAAGATGAAAATAACACTTTGCTTTCTAAACACCTTTTAACAGTTACGACTGGTATTTTCATAATGAATGGTAAGTAATGACAGGGGTAGATTAATGTTAGGCTATATACATCTGGCTAAAATTAGGAATTCTAAAATGCTCATAGAATCTTACAAGAATGTTACGAGGTTGTTATTAATCCTATAAGAATTAGAAAAAGTCATAACATTAAGTTCTTATGATTTCTTGCTGAATTATACAAATATACTTATAACTTAAAACCTTTCAAAGATCTTCTGCCATTCTTACACAAATCCTGTACAATTGTCATTACATTCCTAGACAAATCTTTAAATATCTTTAAGAATCTCAAAAGAAACTTCTATATATTTAAACTAGAACACCATAATAAAGGAAGGCTTAATTAGTGATGTCTTAACTATCAAACAACAGTTACCTGCATGTGTAGTTAAATCCTGTGAAATATGAACCAGACTTCAAACAGGTCCCACCATTTTGGCAGTAGTCTGGGGAACAATCTGTTGTTGCATCTGAAACCAAATTAAATTAAGTTTGCTTGATCTTGAATGTCTGCTGTCATTAAACAAGGCAGATTGCTTTACCAGATTTTTTATTTTTTTGGGGGGGAGGGGGGATTCACAGAAATTATTAATTTTCCTATTTCAAGTCCAACTTGCTCTTTGTTACAGTCAAATGGCAACTTTTATCAACCAACCTCTAACCAGTGAAACTCACTGTCCGAGATTCGGATAAAGAGGGCTCTTAGCAAAGACTGCCAATCAAATGCTGCATTCGTAACCCAATTTTCTGTGACTTGGGGTTTCGACCGAACCTCGTTGAAAGAATGAAGGTCATTAGACGGAAATGCCATTCAACCATATGTACTCCTTTCTTATTACAAACAAAAATTCTTGCTCGTGCCTCCCGACGCAGGCACAATGTAAAGCAACTTGCGGTATAGCTTTATTCTTGTTTGTTTGGTGTAGGGATGTTGCAGAGCATTACGCAGAAAGCGCAGTGGATCAAACCACTTTTCTTGCAGGGAATAACACCTACATGTATATTACATTGATTTATTTTAGTTCGTATTTTTGCAATCAGATTTTTTTGCACAGTTGTGTAAGTTTGTTTATAGAGAAGAGAAACTAATGATCTAAAATTAGGGTGACCATTATCCCTATGAGGCCGGCATGGCTGTGATGAAATGTAGCGTGTCACAATATTCCGTTCGTCAGTGAAAAACTGCCAGGAATTGGATTTTAGTTCTATTAGCATGAATTAATGTTGGTTTATTGGATCTATATGTTTCTAATGGTGAAGAAACAGCACATGCAGTTTGGTACACCTATCCATCAAACACTAGGTTTTGTAGTTAAGTTTATAAGAAGCAAATTGGAATGAACAAACACAATTTATGGACCCTTTTTGATACAACTGATATCTATTGAAGATTTCTCCTCTGTTTAGATCTGGACCCAGGAAAACTGTAGGGTTTGTAGGGCTAGCAACCTAAAATGTGACCCGCTCCAGAAAAAGCTGATATAAGTCGCGCTATGCATTTACGTGTAATGGCCCTTTCAGCGATGAGAGGGTACAAAATTTTGTAAAAAATATTCTTTTCATTTTTTTTTTCTTTAAATTACATCTAATAAATATCTAAAGTTTCAGGTTTGGTGCACAATAGTGTTGATTTCAGTGAATAAAGTGACAAAATAACCTTTATAGAGTGCATTGTTCCATCGCATTGTATTAGAAATAGCTATTTCAAAGCCTGTCTTTTCTGTTGTGCAATTTGAACTCCATAGAAGTAACTGATATGCAAAAACGCAATATCTCCAGAACGAAAAGGGCTTTGGAGCTCTATCATGTACCAAATGAAAGCTTACATTGTGGGCTTTCCAAACATACATAAAACTAATTTTTCATATTTTGCGACATAATATACCTTTTTCCAGAGCGGGTCACAAATATGGCCAACCCCACCACCTCTGTTGTAGCCCTTTACCTGGAGTGGCTCTTAATATTTGTTTTGGGTGACTTCCATAAAAAAAAATGCAGAATCATTCTTGATGGTGAATTGGAAGTGAATAGTGCCATGAATCCAGTTTTTGTAAACAATTACCTTCAACTGTTACCGATGTGGGATCAACGGTTATGGTTACATTGCCATCGCTCAATGTATTAGTGTTGGATAGCACTCTCATCACAGCGTCTTGCGGTGGGACTGTATTATCAGGGAATTGCAAGACGAAGGACATGATGAGACTTCCTCGCATGATGGAGGTGCCATGCACCGATACAATGCTGCTGGTGGAAGGGTTCCCCCTCAGTAGAACCAGGTACTGTTCAACGAGATCAAAACATCACATTACAATGGTATATATTTATGCATAAAGCAAATAAATCTGGTTTCCATTAGACCGCTGCATTACAAATTATTACTTAAAAGAACAGGCACAAAAAGAAATATTCATTAACGATAGAGTCCGTGCTCCTTTCGTTAGTTTCACCCCGAAAAATTATTTATCCTTTTACATTGCTATTTTTCTAGCGACACAAAAGTTATCCACCAAATAAAAAACCCACCCACGTTTAGTTACGATTATTTTACAAATATCGAATTATTTGTGACAATAATTCGGGCATATCTTTGTGTGCGTAAGATGCCAAAAGCAACTAAGAAAAAAAAGCCTTTTTTTGAAGGGTTGCAGATAGATGCCCAAAAAAGCAAAAAGTAGGGTAGTTTTTTTTTGGGTTAAAATAAATGTAAGAAGGAAGTACTGAGAAGAAGAAAAAATATGAAGGCCAGGGACATATCTTTAAAATTAGACAATGCATGATAAAAACAATTATTTCTCAAGAAATTGAATTAAATAAATACCTTGTGTTCATTGGTCACAGTAATACAAAGATGAAACGTTTTTACACTATACATTTGTGACCCGCTCTGGAAAAAGGTATATTATGTCGCAAAATATGAAAAATTAGTTGTATGTATGTTTGGAAAGCCCACAATGTAAGCTTTCATTTGGTACATGATAGAGCTCCAAAGCCCTTTCCGTTCTGGAGATATCATATTTTTGCATATTAATTAGCTCTATGGAGTTCAAATTGCACAACAGAGAAAACAGGCTTTGAAATAGCTAGTTATAATACAATGCAATGGAACAATGCACTCTAAAAGGGTTGTTTTTTCACTTTATTCACTGAAATCAACATTGTTGTACACCAAACCGGAAACTTTAGATATTTAAGATGTCATTAAAGAAAAAAACAAAAAATATATTTTGACGAAAATTTTTACCCTCTCAACCTTGAAAGGGCCATTACACGTAAATGCATAGCGCGACTTATATCACCTTTTTCTGGAGCAGGTCACATTTATGTTACTAGGTCGATACATTTACAATGTGGTACGTTAACAATGCAAGGCAGTGAAACATTTGCCAAATACAAGATGGGACGAAAAACCAGTGGAAATTCCCATCCGGCTCCATATTTCCTTGGCAAACACGTTTTATCTAACACAGCAATAAATGAAACAGTGCGGCTGAGGGATTACAGAGAAGTAGTTTTTGACATGTTTATAAAGATTACCTGTATCAGGGTGAGATTTGAAGAAATAAAAAAATCCACGAAATATTCGGAGGCATTTGATTTGTATGGCATTACTAAAAAATGCGTAAGGAAACCAAAAGATATGGTTCAAAATTTCAAAAATAGGGTCATCAGAATTAGACTGTGTTAGGTTGCCGAGGTCATTTTGGAATGATTAAAAACATTTTCAGGGCCAACATTTTGCAGCATGACATGCATTTGTTGCAGCAAAACATGTTTAAATACCGGTTGGTGTTTTATCGGCTGTTTAAAATCACCCATGTGACGGGCTTTCGACCAATAGGAATGGGGAAACCGTCTTAGGTATTTATGAATTCCTTTCAAGGAGCAGCTATGGTTTACTTCACGATTGAACAGCGACACTGTATCAACTCACCAATCGTTCAAATACAGTGATTTTTTCTCTAAAGGCAGTGGAGGTTGGATTGCTGTAGACATCTCTGAAAACCTCACTCAACACTCGTATCACCATGCGAACCGATGGACGATCTGGAACAAATTGACAGTCAAGGCTTGGTAAGAAAAATATAGGTGCTTCATGGAGGAAACAACACATAAGGTTTCTATTTTGAACAACAGATCAGACTGTCAGTATTAATGGTTTGCTTTACATTAACATTTATCTCAGAGTCTCCAGTGGGTCAATGCCCTCCTTGCACATCAAAACCAAAATTAGATTTTTTTTTGCAGCTAAAATTATTTTTAGAGAAGGAAACCTATTTAAAATAACTTGTTTGGGGAAACATTAGGGAAATGCTGTAGATGTGACAGGAATTCTAGAATTTTCAGCCATCCTCAACAAATTCAATTTACTAAACCCCCAACATAACAAAGAACACAGCCAAAAAGTAAAATGTGGGGCCTATATCCCCCACACCCTCATGAGGTACATAACGTACAATTGCCTCTCTCCACCCAATCCCGAATCTTCCACCAATCGGTGACTACAAGAACAACAGATGATTATAGTTCAAAGCACCTACAGCTATGTAATATAGTCAAGTCAATCACAAGTCAATCACAAGTCAATCACAAGTCAATCACAAGTCAGATTTTTGTGCCAGGGAGGGCAACCAACGTCTGAACCAGAGTTGGAGTTGAGTCCCTGCAAGTCCTTTCACAAGTACTTTCGCAAGCCCAGTCAGAAGTCCTTTCATAAAGCCGATCACAAGTAACTGGATTAACAATGACAAAGGAATGCCTTTGTCAAAGCTCATTTGAATAGCTTGTGATTGGGATTAGGACTGGAGGGCTTGTGATGGACTTGCAGGGACTTGCAGGGACTTGCAGGGACTTGTGATGGACTCGACTACATCTCTGGTCTAAACCATCTTAAAACCATCTTAAAAACATTTTAAAAAATTTTATGACACTTCAAATGCCACCGGGTGGAGAAGGGGGCGGGGGGGACAAGTTTCCCCCTCCTTGCCACTCCCCCACCCCTGGAGACACGTACCACTGAACAATGACACAGAAGTCCTTTTGTCATAGTTCATTTGGACAGCTTGTAATGCTTGAGACCAGACTTGTGATGATTTATAGGCCTAATATAGCTAAAGATGCTTATATTGTTCTAAGAGAGATATATTATATCAAAATTAGGGCAAAACAGCAACAATCTCGTCCTTATTAAGTGATCTTAACGTTGCTGCTTCGAAGGTTGTATTGCATAACTGGCGTAATGTCCCACATGGTTTTATGACTTGTCTATTGCCCTCTCCCACCCCCTACCCCCAAAAAAACAACCAAAACTAGATGTTGAAGTGTCTGTGAGTTAACAGACACTGGGCTGTTTCAGCTATTTAAGAGTTAAAATATGTAAGCTGTGTAGATATAGACATTTGAAAATGCACCTTTAATGTGACATCACATGACAGGTGATGATGTCATGATGACATCAATTACCATCTATAACACATTCCAGTGTAAGCACATACCCAGTTATAACCAAATCGGACGTCATCATGACATCACACACTTTGCACATTTATTTTTAAATATCTATAAGCTAACAAACCTATTTCAAAAAGAATTTGGAATTTAATATGTTCTGGTGATGAGATATGGTTTAAACCTAAAAATCCATATAAAATTGTATGATGATGTCATCATGACGTCACATCAATTTTCATCTATAACACATCTGGCCTACCTGCATACCAAGATTGAACCCAATCTGACCTACGGTTCTCTAGATATAGAGATGACGTCTTGTGATGCCAGATCACAAAACAGGTACACACTATCATCTCTGAATTATCAGGTGAACAATGGATATTATACTTACGTTGACATGAACCTGCAATCATGAAGAATCCATCACGAGTGCGACACTTGCATGTGAATCCATTGGTAGCTGGTTCACAAAACTGACCAGTCCCTGTACACAAAGTGCTGTCTAATTCACACAGACTTTCATCTGAAAAAAAAAAAGTACAATGTATAATACGTATTTCATATACATGAAAACGTCAATGGCGTGTTTTAAGGGGTCAACCAGTCCACGAGTCTTTCTGTGTAATGCATGGGACTTGCAGAATTACAGCAATTCTGCAGTGTTTGGCCACACTTCCACTGAACATTTTTCGGTACAACTTACAGAGGCTAGCTCTATCAATTGAAACTTCATTTAACATGATGGACACAAGTTCTTCAAGTAGGAAATGACACATTCACAAGGTGATCGAAATTTGGGTGGCACACATTTTGACCAGCGCTGTTATAACTTTATTTGACAGAAAACGTGCTTCGTCTTTCCTCAGTGACGGTTAAATTCAAACTGCTCAAATAGAATGCAGCTGACCAGTACATGTATAAACTATGACAGCATGCTGCAGGGGCATATATAGGCACACAAAAAGATCCAGTCACATGGCCAATTACGTACTTCTGCACAGAAGAATTGCCACAAAGAATTATTCATAATCAATCCTGGTAACTTTTTTACAAAATTAGGTCCAGTGCAAATGCAGCTTAAGGTTTTGTGCATGAAATTACGCTCCTTTTTTCAGGAAAAGTGAAACCACACTTTAAATGCTTGTTTCTCTGAATGAAATATCAACTAATTGCAAAATTAATGCTTACAATTTTACAATAGTTTTTAGATTTTAGTTTGCAATTATCTCCCTCTAACTGCTTGGGTACCCTCTCGCCGCCTCTTTAAAGGAGATGGCATTAAATTCTACATGGTGCCTCTATTAAACTCATCAATATCCTCTCTCAACAGTGTCAAATTACCAGTGTTGTAGTCAAGACTATCACAAGACCACACAGGACCCTGAAAGACCAGCACAAGACCAGTAACAAAAGCATTCCTTTGTCATGGTTTATGCCTGTTACTTGTGCCTGTTACAAGCTGGTCTTGTGAATGGTCTTGTGCATGGTCTTGTGCCTGGTCTTGAAATTGACTACAACACTGCAAATTACACTTCAGAACCTCCATCAGAATAATGCCCTCCTCGAATCAGAACTTAGATTCAGTTGTTCTGACACCAGTGAGCAAGCAATTTCACGAAATTGTGCGTAACTTACGCCATGGCGTATGACTTGCGCTAAAAAATGTTGCGCAGCTGCGCTACATCCTTGTGATCCATTTCAAGAAACACTGTGTAGCTGCGCAATGTTATATTTATTTTATACATCGCGGACGAGGCTGAATGCCGCTTTTACGCGACTGTTTGAGTACAACAATAAAAATACATGGAACAGTCGTGAAATTGAAATGTGGGCGCCATTTTGAAACTTTAAATTTTTTAAACTTTGCTCTGAAAAAGAAATTGATGGCAAATTTCGGAAATATCTCACAGGTCAACCTAGAGCGGATGATAATTTCATTACTCTCTGAAATAATCTAGTGAATTTAAATGATTTGAGCAACTAACGGCTCTACTATGCTCACCCTCAGCTAGCTAAGTCATAATTTCGGTGTTTGTGCGGAAAACTTAAGCCACCTATACCTATACCACTGCATACCTTTTGTGAAATCAATTTTTAAAATGTCACAGATGTTGCGCAACTTACGCAAACAATTGTGGCGTAAGTAGAGTTGCGCAATTATGCAAGGTTTTTTACTCTGTTCTTCTTAACAGGAGAAACAAGAAGATTGGTACGTGGCTTGCTTGCCAAGCAACATCAACGCAGACAGGAACGTTTCAAACGTCCCAGGTCCCAATCTACACCACCACCCCTTCCAATACTGGCACTAGTCACATAACCAATGGTAACATTACTTGCAATACCTCTAATGTCATATATGTAATTTATGGCAGGGTTTGTGGAATCCAGTATGTTGGGGAGACCAAAAACACGCTAAAAAAATGTTTCTATGGCCATCGATCAACTGTGAACACGAAGAAAATGGACACCCCTGTTGGTCACCACTTCAACTTGCCTAACCATTCCATTTCTGATATGATTCTACAGGGCATAGAATCACTTGGCCACCGCAAGGACTCAGTTCACCAAAGCAGGGAGAAAGTGTGGATGAAACGTCTTCGGACTATTCAACCACATGGTCTCAACATTCAGCAAGGGAATTATTAACTCCTAATTTTCCCCCATTGTCATTTGTTTACAGATAATCCTCCTGGCAAACACTCTTGTTTTTTTTACCCACTTGATGTCTTTCCCTTTAAGCCTTGCCACATCCCTCTGTTTCTTCTATTGCCCAATTACCACCTCCTATTTACCCCCGCCCCCTGTTTACCACAGTGCTCCTTTGTTCCCCTTCCCCAGCTTGGTCCCTCTCATCTCTATCCCTCTCCTCTTTCACCCTTACCCTAACCACACTCCTTTGTTCCTTGCTGTTCATTCCCCTCTCTGTACTCCTTTTGATGTTCAGCTACTGCCACTCTTCTTTGGTCCTTAATCTCCCTTTTGTGTTTCTCCATCCATAAACCACCACCCCTTCTTGCTTGTGTGTTCCCTACATGTTTGTTTCTTGTACACTGTCATTTACCTTTGAGAAAGAACTCGCTTAGTTTGAAACGTTAGGCCAGCTAATTTTTTGAATTAGTTTTTAGATTACATTTTCAAAGTGAACAAAGAAACTGGCAGGAGCGGGATTCGAACCTGCGACCTCCGGGTTACTGTACCGGCGCGCTACCAACTGAGCTATCTTGCCCTATGTTGGCGGTCTCCCAAATTGTCAGTATCTTTGTTCTGGGCGCTAGTCAGAAGTTTTAGATTCTTTGGAATGGGGTATATCGTTTTCAAGTTTTTTCTTTGGAAAAATAGGTATAAGGTAAAATACTCATACTGAATGATTTGACATTTGCGTTTACTGTAATTTTTAGAAATAAATGGATTTGGGGTTTGTGTGTTATAGCAAATACAAAATGTACTATAACATTGACCATTTTGAAGTTTTGTGTGCATAGATGCTTAGGGGGGAAAAGGAAAACAAATTTTTTAACAACGGAGCAATTTATAGACATCCGAGAATAAGCCAGTTCGGTATTCAAACTTCGCATGTGCACATCAAGATTCGACAATTTTTCTTTCGGGAGAAACATTTCATCGTATGCAGTTTTCGATATTGTGCCAAAGATTTGAAATACCTTTAAAGGAAAGTGTAAAACAAAAATATTCACTTGTTGTTTCTAAGACTCACTTTCTCAAACAAGATGTCTCGGGTTTGGTAAAAATATCTTTAACAAAGGATGCTAAAGTTAATTCCAAATGAAATTTCAGTTCCTGCTTGTTCAAATCATACAGTTACATGTAACTCAGAGATGTCATGACCATACCTGCACAGGTTGTTCCAGAGAGCCTCAGTAGACATACACACTCACAAGCCTCCCTGTCGAAAAACCCTCCATTACAGCTGGTAGCAGACAGTGCACACACTATAAGAAAAGCCATTCAACCACCAGGTTATTCAGACACTTGTAATGATTTAGAAATGTTGAGTTTTAATAGAACCACTTTTAATAGGAATGGCGGTCTGTGGAATGAGCCTTCTTGAACAACAAAAATTAATATGGATTCAAGGACACAGAATTCACAACATTAACAATGAAGTGCATTCTGGAAGTAGGAGAAACAATTATTACACTTTTTGTTTTCAAACTACTCTAAAGAACAAAGCTAGATTTTGTTAAGGAATAAGAAAGCATTTTCATAGACCACTGTTTTTTCCATGCCTTCCTCGGCCTTATATTTCCTGGAAAAAAAGAGAGATAAATCTACATAATTTTTTTTCTATTATGCCGTTTAAATGTCTAGTTCATCAAAACAAATCACAACAGAAACTTTCTTTCAATCAAATTTCATAAAGAACAAAGAAAACAAAATATAAGTTATTTGATATCTTGTGGAATGTAGGATATGTTCACCTTGAGGAGTTGTTGAAGTGCTTGGTGGCTCTGTGTGGCTTGGTGCCTCTGTGCCGCTTGGTGCCTCTGTGCCGCTTGGTGCCTCTGTGCCGCTTGGTGCCTCTGTGCCGCTTGGTGCCTCTGTGCCGCTTGGTGCCTCTGTGCCGCTTGGTGCCTCTGTGCCGCTTGGTGCCTCTGTGCCGCTTGGTGGCTCTGTGCCGCTTGGTGGCTCTGTGCCGCTTGGTGGCTCTGTGCCGCTTGGTGGCTCTGTGCTCCTTCGTGGCTCTGTGCTCCTTGGTGCCTCTGTGCCGCTTGGTGCCTCTGTGCCGCTTGGTGGCTCTGTGCCGCTTGGTGGCTCTGTGCCGCTTGGTGGCTCTGTGCCGCTTGGTGCCTCTGTGCCGCTTGGTGCCTCTGTGCCGCTTGGTGCCTCTGTGCCGCTTGGTGCCTCTGTGCCGCTTGGTGCCTCTGTGCCGCTTGGTGCCTCTGTGCTGCTTGGTGGCTCTGTGCGGCTTGGTGGCTCTGTGCGGCTTGGTGGCTCTGTGCGGCTTGGTGGCTCTGTGCGGCTTGGTGGCTCTGTGCGGCTTGGTGGCTCTGTGCTGCTTGGTGGCTCTGTGCTGCTTGGTGCCTCTGTGCTGCTTGGTGCCTCTGTGCTGCTTGGTGGCTCTGTGCGGCTTGGTGGCTCTGTTCGGCTTGGTGGCTCTGTGCGCCTTGGTTGCTCTGTGCTGCTTGGTGGCTCTGTGCGGCTTGGTGGCTCTGTGCTGCTTGATGGCTCTGTGCGGCTTGATGGCTCTGTGCTGCTTGGTGGCTCTGTGCGGCTTGGTGGCTCTGTGCTGCTTGGTGGCTCTGTGCTGCTTGGTGGCTCTGTGCTGCTTGGTGCCTCTGTGCTGCTTGGTGGCTCTGTGCTGCTTGGTGGCTCTGTGCTGCTTGGTGGCTCTGTGCTGCTTGGTGGCTCTGTGCCGCTTGGTGCCTCTGTGCCGCTTGGTGGCTCTGTGCCGATTGGTGGCTCTGTGCCGATTGGTGGCTCTGTGCTGCTTGGTGCCTCTGTGCCGCTTGGTGCCTCTGTGCCGCTTGGTGCCTCTGTGCCGCTTGGTGGCTCTGTGCCGCTTGGTGGCTCTGTTCGGCTTGTTGGCTCTGTGCGGCTTGGTGGCTCTGTGCTGCTTGGTGCCTCTGTGCTGCTTGGTGCCTCTGTGCTGCTTGGTGCCTCTGTGCTGCTTGGTGCCTCTGTGCTGCTTGGTGGCTCTGTGCGGCTTGGTGGCTCTGTTCGGCTTGGTGGCTCTGTGCGCCTTGGTGGCTCTGTGCTGCTTGGTGGCTCTGTGCGGCTTGGTGGCTCTGTGCTGCTTGATGGCTCTGTGTGGCTTGATGGCTCTGTGCTGCTTGGTGGCTCTGTGCGGCTTGGTGGCTCTGTGCTGCTTGGTGGCTCTGTGCTGCTTGGTGGCTCTGTGCTGCTTGGTGGCTCTGTGCTGCTTGGTGGCTCTGTGCTGCTTGGTGCCTCTGTGCTGCTTGGTGGCTCTGTGCTGCTTGGTGGCTCTGTGCTGCTTGGTGCCTCTGTGCTGCTTGGTGGCTCTGTTCGGCTTGTTGGCTCTGTGCGGCTTGGTGGCTCTGTGCTGCTTGGTGCCTCTGTGCTGCTTGGTGCCTCTGTGCTGCTTGGTGGCTCTGTGCGGCTTGGTGGCTCTGTTCGGCTTGGTGGCTCTGTGCGCCTTGGTTGCTCTGTGCTGCTTGGTGGCTCTGTGCGGCTTGGTGGCTCTGTGCTGCTTGATGGCTCTGTGCGGCTTGATGGCTCTGTGCTGCTTGGTGGCTCTGTGCGGCTTGGTGGCTCTGTGCTCCTTGGTGGCTCTGTGCTGCTTGGTGCCTCTGTGCCGCTTGGTGGCTCTGTGCCGCTTGGTGGCTCTGTGCCGCTTGGTGCCTCTGTGCCGCTTGGTGCCTCTGTGCCGCTTGGTGCCTCTGTGCCGCTTGGTGGCTCTGTGCCGATTGGTGGCTCTGTGCCGATTGGTGGCTCTGTGCCGCTTGGTGCCTCTGTGCCGCTTGGTGCCTCTGTGCCGCTTGGTGCCTCTGTGCCGCTTGGTGCCTCTGTGCCGCTTGGTGGCTCTGTGCCGCTTGGTGGCTCTGTGCGGCTTGGTGGCTCTGTGCTGCTTGGTGGCTCTGTTCGGCTTGTTGGCTCTGTGCGGCTTGGTGGCTCTGTGCTCCTTGGTGGCTCTGTGCTCCTTGGTGGCTCTGTGCTGCTTGGTGGCTCTGTGCGGCTTGATGGCTCTGTGCTGCTTGGCGGCTCTGTGCGGCTTGGTGCCTCTGTGCTGCTTGGTGCCTCTGTGCGGCTTGGTGGCTCTGTTCGGCTTGGTGGCTCTGTTCGGCTTGGTGGTTCCGTGCTGCTTGGTGGCTCCGTGCGGCTTGGTGGCTCCGTGCGGCTTGGTGGCTCCGTGCGGCTTGGTGGCTCCGTGCTGCTTGGTGGCTCTGTGCTGCTTGGTGCCTCTGTGCTGCTTGGTGGCTCTGTGCGGCTTGGTGGCTCTGTGCGGCTTGGTGGCTCTGTGCTGCTTGGTGGCTCTGTGCTGCTTGGTGCCTCTGTGCTGCTTGGTGCCTCTGTGCTGCTTGGTGCCTCTGTGCTGCTTGGTGCCTCTGTGCTGCTTGGTGCCTCTGTGCCGCTTGGTGGCTCTGTGCCGCTTGGTGGCTCTGTGCCGATTGGTGGCTCTGTGCCGCTTGGTGGCTCTGTGCCGATTGGTGGCTCTGTGCCGCTTGGTGGCTCTGTGCGGCTTGGTGGCTCTGTGCTGCTTGGTGGCCCTGTGCTGCTTGGTGGCTCCGTGCTGCTTGGTGGATCCGTGCTCCTTGGTGGCTCTGTGCTGCTTGGTGGCTCCGTGCGGCTTGATGGCTCCGTGCTGCTTGGTGCCTCTGTGATGCTTGGTGGCTCTGTGCTGCTTGGTGGCTCTGTGCTGCTTGGTGCTTCTGTGATGCTTGGTGGCTCTGTGCTGCTTGGTGCCTCTGTCTGGCTGGGTAAATCTGTGTTGCTTGGTTCTTCTGTGTTGCTTGGTTCTTCTGTGTGACTTGGTTCTTCTGTACTTGGTTCCTCTGTACTTGGTTCCTCTGTACTTGGTTCCTCTGTACTTGGTTCCTCTGTACTTGGTTCCTCTGTACCTTAAGGAGCAAGGTACACAAATAATTGTGAAAAATATATTCCTGGCTTCTTGTCAGACTACAGCAGTGACTCATTACCACCTTTTGTTTAGACTATGTCAGACTGTACATGTTCTTCTTCTTCATTTGCATCTGATGAAGCAGCTGTTGCTACGAAAAATTATGCAAAGTTACCTAAGTCATTAAAGTGCCATATAACTTTTCCATTTATTATAATAAGGTGACTACATATGCAATTTGAAAATTTGTTTGCCATTTTAAACTTAATACGTTCACAGCTGAGACCACTCCAGTTTTCAATGCATGAACATGAACAGGCTGCTAGGTCAAGCTCCCCACCATTCACACACGTTAGCGTACACTCTGGAAAATAATGACAATTATCTTCAAGCAAACTTGACTCTTCAAAACTGATCTGTCAATATATGCATACAGTGTGGCATATATAGTAGGAAATATGACCACATTGTATAACTATTGTGTTGTATGTCTGTGCAAAACAGCATGCTGAGCCCTGCGAGCATAATGTTAACTAGAGTGCATTGCATTTACTCGGATAAGCTGGTTGGTAAAGTGTTAACAATTATCCAACCCTATTTAACAATGTTAAACAAGTTTCATAGGAACAAGAAACCAAACTCCAGCCTGAGTTTTTGTAATAATTATTTTAGAGGTGTCAAGGGTTTTACGGTCGGGAACCATAAACCTCTGTCTACAAAAAATGCAGCATTTGACACTGCTAAGTGCCGTAACTTTTCTATTAAAATAGCATCATAGTCGTATCTGTACGTGCATATATATTTTTCTTGAATATTCAAACCGGCAAAAAGCTATTCGAATATTCGGTTGATGATCGAATATTCGCTATATTCGGGACAGCCCTACTCATAAGGTTCTCAACAATCAATTTAATCAATTGAAATGCTATATTTTTTTTGACATATTGGAATGGTGAATGTTTACAATGCCTTACCAGTCCCACAGTTTTCATCCATGAAGCCGATTGGGCAGGAACAGGTGTAGCCACGGGGGTTGTTAGACACACTGTTGCAAGTTGCGCCATTCGTGCACTCGTTGCCCATTTCGCAATAGACTTTGGACAAAATAAATAGCACACAAAATGAGAACAAGATAAGAGCTCATTAGACATGTAGTCATTGTTTTACTTATGGTTCAGCAAATTCTGATGAGCACTACTGAATAAAAGAAAATGACAAAATAAGCCTTTTCTGTTTTGAAAGAACATAGTTTGAAACAGATTTCCGAATGACCCCGATCAAAAAGAGAACTGACAAAATCAAGACTCCATGGTAAAGTCAGAGGCTTTTTTGGGACAAATGTGACCGGCTCTACAAAAATGGTATTATGTCGCAAAATAAAAAAAAATTAGTTATATACATAGTTGAATTTGTCACATCCTAAGCTTTAATTTGGTGTAGGTTTGACCCCTGTGGCATTTTGTGTTCTTGAGATATCTTGACATTTGCATACTCATATTTTCCAATTTAGCGGAAGTGCGTTTAGAGATATAGCCCTCTAAACACAAAAAGTGCAAAGAAATGAGATACAAGTAATTCCTATCAACATTTATTTTTTCATCTTTATTCATCAATGTTAATGTTTCTGAAAATAAATTATGATAATATAGATATAACAGAAGCCAACAAACGAAAAACGAAACAAAATCACTTATGTGAAGATTATTTCGCCCGCTTCACATAGAACAGCCCCGTGTGTGTTTCACAAAGTGCGACATAATACCCTTTTCTGTAGAGCGGGTCACAAATTTGACCTACTGAATACATTGCAAATTCAATTTCCACTCCAGTTGATTTTTCTTTGTTGAAGCTAAAAATGAAGAAATTGGAACCAAAATTCAGATCACCATGTTGATTTCAAATCCATATTAACCCCACTCCTGGAGTCACATTTGCAAGACCACAAAATAATAATAACAAAATTGCAACAGAATGAACTAGTACATCTGTCCTGAAGTATTTTGTACCTATTGTCTGACATTGAGGCCCAGTGTACCCTAGAGTACAGGCACATGTGTAGCCAGTATCTGTTGTGGTATTGACACTGCAGTCCCCACTGTTCATGCAAGGATTGACATCACAAGGTGCTGCAAGAAAAAATGTAATAAATGTATTAGAAAGTTTAAATACGGGAGTACCTACACATAGGCCTAATGGCTTTGCAATGTCTTATCGCAAAATTTACTCTTTTTTTTAACTGTCAGAGCAAGAAATAAGCTTCCAATCGGTACATCATGTACCTTTTAGTAAGTCTACGACGTGCGATCAAAAAGTTCCGAGACTGCACCTATAACAAGCAAAAACAAGCAAAAACTGTACATGAATCTGGCCGCCATCCCCTTCAAAGTAGTCACCTTGTGCAGCGATACACCGCTCCCAGCGCTCCTGCCACGCTTAGAACGCTCCCTGGAAATCCCGTTCCGTAAGCGCGTCAAGCACCATCTGCGATTCTCGCTGGATCTCCTCAAGTGTCAAAACGGCGACCCTTCAGCTTGAACTTCATTTTGGGGAACAGAAAAAGTCGCAGGGAGCCAAATCCGGCGAGTAGGGGGAATGGGGAGCGACGATTGTGTTGTTGCGGGCGAGAAACTTGCGCGTTTTCAACACGCTGTGAGCGGGCCCGTTTTCAACACGCTGTGAGTGGGCGCATTGTCATGTTGGAGCACCCAATTGTCAGCGTGCCACAGTTCAAGCCATTTGCTCCCTCAGACGGCTCAGAACGGTGCAGTAGAACTCAGCGTTGACAGTCTGACCCCGGGGGAGGAATTAACGGTGCACAACCCCGCGAATGTCAAAGAAAACGATGAGCATGCTCTTGGTTGCACTTCTGACCTGACGCACCTTCTTCGGTTTTTGGAAACTGTGGGCTCTTCCACTGCGAAGACTGCTGTTTGGTCTCTGGGTCGTAGCCGTAGACCCAAATCTCGTCACCGCTGATGATCCTGCACATAAAGTTTGGGTCATCCCAGGCCTATTGACGGAGATCCTTGCAGACTTCGACACGGTACTGCTTCTGCTCAAGTTTCAGGTCCATGTTGAAATCGCAAATGCGCACGTACCAGTGGTCATAAAAATGCGTGTTACACAGGTGCTGATGTTGATCAAGCGATGTAACTTGGAATATTTACTCACAAAAGTTATTGCTTACTATTGCTATGCACATTACTGTGCTGCGCTCCGTTCTTTCGCAACAGGATCAGTCTCGGAACTTTTTGATCACACCTCGTATTCTAAAGATGATAATATCTCATTTTGAAGTGTTTGCAAATTAACAAACACACATACATAAAGTACAAACGAACCAAATTAAAAAAACTAAGAACGCTGAACAAAATCTTTCGTTTTCATTCCTTTCATAACAAAACATAATGTATGGGAAGTGCTAAAAAAATGATCACAAGATTTATCATATAGCACACAATTTGGTACCCAGTACCCTGAGGACAAAAGAAAGAATATATGTCTCCACAAGGAATTTCTTCTGATTATGAAAACAAGGAAAAAGATGAAGAAAGTCTTTGGGGATTGGTTATATACGGGAATTCGCCGAACAAAATAAGAAGCCATTTTTACGGTGGTGCCGCACGTGAGTGAATTCATTGTGGAGTTCTAAGGTGCACGAAAATCACCAACACAGGGGATACATGTAAAGAAAGTTAAGTGAAGTTGTAAAAGTTTGTTTCATTCACAAACCTATTGCACAGTTTTGTCCACTGTAGCCTGGAGTACAACTACATGTATATCCTTCAGCTACTGAGTTGTCATCAATACACTCTCCACTGTTCATGCAGGGCATGGCATTACACTCTGAAAAGAACAAAGACGGTACCAATATAATAAAGGTATCAATAGTAGTTGCCTGCTAATTAGGGCTGTTCATTTTCGAATAATTCAGTATTTGATTACTCGAAACTGGATTTGACCGAATATTCGAATTTTCGATACTCGCCGATCAAGTTTTTTTACGTGTCAGCTGCAACTGCATGCCGACGGTGTTGTACGTGCGACGATCGATATTATGGACAGCTCGATATGGGTACGGAACATTCTGATAAGAAACCAAACTTCAGCCTGCGTTTTTGCGGTTTTACGGACGGGAACAAAAACCTCTGGCCATAAAAAAAGTTACCTTTGACAAAAGTGCAGCATTTCACACTGCTAAGCTCTGTTACTTTTCTACTAAAAAAGCATCAGAGACTCAGAGTCGTATCTGTATGTGCTTATATATTGTTTAGAATATTTGAAGCGGCAAAAAGGTATTCGAATATTCGGTTGACGATCGAATAGTCAAATATTTGGTATATTCGGGACAGCCCTACCGCTAATGGGGGTAAACTTAACTGTAGAGGGCTCCCAATTCCCACTTGACCACCGGGCTGAGTCTTGTGGACTTCACGGTTTCATGACCAGTCCAAATTACTTTTCTTATCAACAAACCTGACAACAGCAACCTCTGGATTGTTTTTTCCATAACGGCACTCTAAGCGGCAGTGTAGGAAGCATTCAATGACGATATGACTGTTTATTTTATAACATCAAACAAACCACAAGTGAAACTGACTCGGTAATTTTATCAATTTTCCGAGTGAACAAAGATTTGTCAGTGTTGTGTCTACTTATTTGCATAGCACCGACGGCAGCGGAACAGGGGGGCTGGGGGAATTCCCCCCCCCCCACTTATTCCACTTGGGGGAAATGGCAGTTCCGCACAAGAAAAACATAGAAAAGGGCTACAGCCGGCGGGGTACCGGCGCTGCTTTGGCCCCCCACTTTCAAAAGTGTTCCGCTGCTGTTGTATAGTGCTTTCACATGTTGCAGAAAGACGTGTTCTGACTAAGAAATTACTGGGTGTTTAATTAACAGTTTTGGGTGGAATATACTACATTATTTCGGCGGCAAGAATATGGCCCACTTGCTAGACATGCCCCCCCCCCCCATAAAAAATTGTCACCCCCCCACCCCACTGAAAATTTTGCAAACAACAGTAATATTAAGAAAAATACTGTGAGCACCCACCCACCCCCCCCCCCCCCCCCCACCCAATTTTACGATACAGTTGGGTGTGATCCCTGGCTATACGGCATTCTGGGTTTATGACTTCTGACTAGCGCCCACCCAAACAAAGATACTGAGAGACCGCCAACATAGGGCAAGATAGCTCAGTTGGTAGAGGTATAGTATAACCCGGAGGTCGCAGGTTCGAATCCCGCTCCTGCCAGTTTCTTTGTTCACTTTGAAAATGTATTCAAATTTACCTCGTCAGTTTCCCTTGTGGATTGTTTGACGAATTATAAGTTAAAAAGTCATATCCTCATTGAGTGATCCCCACAATGTCGCTTCCCAGGTTGTATCGTAAAATTGGGTGTGATCCCTGGCTATACGGCATTCTGGGTTGATGACTTCTGACTAGCGCCCACCCGAACAAAGATACTGACAATTTGGGAGACCACCAACATAGGGCAAGATAGCTCAGTTGGTAGAGGTACGGTATAACCCGGAGGTCGCAGGTTGGAATCCTGCTCCTGCCAGTTCCTTTGTTCACTTTGAAAATGTATTCAAATTTAACTAGTCAGTTTCCCTTGTGGATTGTTTGACGAATCTTACTAAGAACACAAAAGCAACTTGTCAATCTATGCGCAACTTTCTCCATGTCTGAAGGGACAGGCTTCAGAGGAAGGAACTAACGGCAGAAGTAACTTGAATCATTCCGACTTGTACTTACTGGGATCACCGATAAGGAACGTCCTTCTGATCAGTTTATGATCGGGAGCCAAAAGGCCCCCACTGCTTCCAGTCAGCTGGCTCAGGAAGGCATCAATGATGGCCGACTCGGACTCCTCAATCTGAAAATTCAGGACTAATCTCACAAGAGCTGTGGAATCCGGGCCGAGTGAAGTATCATAGACAACAACATCCCCAAAGCTGCTAGCCAATGAGGAAGCTTTGAAGGCAGCTTCGATCTTGCATCAAAAACGAACAAATATCAAGCATAAGCATAACGTGCCGTGGCCAAGTGGTTTGGCACATTGAATTCAAGGTCTGTGGGTAATTCTGCAGGTTGTGGGTTCGAGCCCAGTCCTGAGCTATGGCACTTCTACGCTTAATATGGGTAGAGGCATTATTATTGCCTTGCAGTGGACTAGTTACCCATCCTGACACTATTCATACTGTAAAGAGATCAGATTAGCTCGTCTTGCTACAGTGTGAGGGGCTGGTTCTTCCACATGTTCCTCTGTAGCCCACACCTCGAGTGCCCCAGGGCTTGTGATGGGCGATTTGCATAAAAAAATTAAAACAATAAAAAATAACTTTCTACTGGAAAAAAATTGTTAGGCCTACATCAACGGCAGAGTAAAAGCACCTTATACTAGAAAACTACCCGAATCCTGCAAAATCTACCACTTATAATGATTACGACACACACACATTGTACTTCGGGCAATTTAACCGTCACTAACATTTACAGGCTGTAAGGTCTCTTTGGCCTCTCACAGCTTCATAACCTGTTGATTATTTTGAATGAATAAAGTCATGTGTAAACATGGAGGTAATATGAACTCTGAGAAAACGTCAAATTATTTGAAATCTGCATTTTAGTTGTCGTCACTAACATTACAGAAAAAGGACATGTTTCGTTTTGGAGCCCACATTCATTTCGGCACTCTCCTCAAACTACTGGCCTCACTTGGACAAAACAATTAATTTTGTTTGCACAGAGGTGACAGAAAAACAGCAACAAACTTGATAAGTATTGTATAATTCAGGCAGGAGGGGCATCAACACCGAGTAAGGTGAGGTCACTAATACAACACCATTTATGTTACAATTTCTTGATACTGTACAAAAGTACAACTTGAACGTTTTGCAGTGTACTTACTGTATTGACAAAAGTAACACTTTAAAAATGTCACGTTTTTGTTATTTCATGGCAGAAATAATTGGCTGTTTTATTTTACAATATGCAATCTATATAAAACTAAAAAATGACGCAGACTTCTTTCAGCAATCAACATCATCTTTAAGCTGACAAACTATCAAACATCAAGAATCAATGCTCAGTCAGCTACTTGAAAGTGAAAGAGTTCAAAATTCTTTCAAAAATCAATTTATGTATAAAATCTGATAGTTTATCAAGTTATGTAGAGCCAAAATGTTTATAAGCGGGTACAACTTTTATTGCTTTTTCATCATCTGGTACCAACATTATTTTTATGGTATTTAGATTAATACAGATATTAAATACCACGTTTGGGCCATGTCTGCTTATCTGTGCTTGACATATTGAACAAAGTTGTTTACTTCCATATGTTAGTCAGATAGATACAGATAAATATTGAACGTAGCACTTTAAAGACTAACTATAATCCAAAATATGGAATAAGTCTGACTTCATCCGATGAAGCAGCTGTAACTACATGTACCAAAGCTAGGGCTGTCCCGAATATTTGAATATTCGATCGTCAACCGAATATTCAAATACCATTTTGCCAGTTTGAATATTCGAAAAAAAATATACAAGCTCAGATATGACTCTGATGCTATTTTAATAGAAAAGGTACGGCGCTTAGTAGTGTCAAATCACACATTTATGTTGACGGTGTTTTTTGTTGACGGAGGTTTATTGTTCCCGTCCGTAAAACCCAATGCTTACAAATAATTTGCTGCAAAACCCCAGTAATTGTGAACATAAAACACTGGCGTGCTTTGCGTGCAACTTTTTACAGGCGCGGCATTCAATTGACCTATTGCCGTTTATGAGTTAACCACGCCCCTTAGACAACCCTATGGGAATTTTGTGTGGTCATTTTTGTTTGTCTCAGATTTTGCGCGTTCCACGTGGAATTATAATTAATGTGATTTGACAATAATTCACAAGCTGCGTTGACACGATTCGACCGCGATAGGTCAATTGCAGCTGACCCGTGAAAAACTTGATCGGCATACCAGTATCGAATATTCGAATATTCAGTCAAACCCAGTTTCGGATAATCGAATACTAAATTATTCGATAATGAACAGCCCTAATGAAAGCTAATGCCATATTTTTGATTATAGTTAGTCTTTTAAAGTGCTGCCTTCAATATTGAGCTGCTTATCTGTGGAAATGCCCTTTAAACAATCAATGGACATGCAAAGTAAATGTGGCTGGGCTCTAAATTCTAGCAATCCTGCAAAATACTCATGATGGATTTGGAAGGGTTAAAGGTTGAAGTGAAAACCCACTGCCCATTGTAAGGGAACAACTTTCATGTTCCTTTTAAAAGTCTAAATAGTCATTTTCAAGACTAAAATAAAGGCTCAAGAACTTTACAGAAGGTGTGAAATGTTAGTACTATACTAGTACAAGTATTTCACAGCGAATGTAATTCTTAAAGTTTTCTGCCTTTTTTGGCCAAATAAACACATCACGCCATAAACAACACAAATATTCATTTTATATGCCTGAAAATATGCCAACACCATTAGAAGAAAATAACAGAGAGAGTTACAAAAGAGAAGCACAAGTTTGAATGACTGAACATCAGAAACTTACTGCAACTCTTAATGCTTTGGAGTACTCGGCATAGTTGATATGGAGATCAAAGCCTGAAGCACCAACAACACGACCGCTTATGATGTTAAACACTGCAGACGCGTTATAGGAGAATGCCACTGTTGGACAAAACGTACATAGATCATCTGTTATTGTGTGATTATTTTCGAATCCCGCCCGAGTAAGCCTGTGAATTTTTTTCACACAGGCTCCCGGAAAGCACTGAGTATACAGTGTTTCATACATTACGTCGGGATAGGGCAAAAAGAGAAAAATCTGTTCTAATTGACATCATCATCCCCGACGCAAAAAAGAAATTCAAAAAAATTCCATCTTCACATTGATTGTTTTTTACTTTCAGTTGCAGTAGTCAACGTGCTTCGTGCACCAGCTGTTGAGGTGACTGCCTGGCTGTAAGCAATAAGAATCGAATGTGCACTACATACCAATTTCCAATTCTGAATGTGCACAAAATTGTACTGCACATTATGAGAGGGTCATACATGTACATTCCAGTGTGGGTGCACATCAATGGCAAATCATACAGAGCATGCACACCATAATTAGCCAGTTCGGTGGCTCAAAGGTCAAAGGTTATTCGGGATAACATTGCTGACGTAATATCATGGCATGTTACGCAAACGCCCATTCTGATTGAATTTAACCACCTTTTGCGTTCGCACGCAAGCGTTAGGTCACGCGTGTCATTCGGGATAAAATGTCATTGTGCACATGCGCAGTTGAAATACCGTACTGGCTTATTTCCACATTATCACTGGGAAATGGCAACAATGTTCACAGAAACCATATATATCTATTGGTGGAACACTGGAATGCACTTATAGGCCGTTGTACATAACAAAATGTCAGACAAAAAAGTTGGCCTCACCATTGTAAAGACAACTTCTTAAAACTCAATGTGGATCCAATACTAAGTTTTACCGTGTCACTTACAATATAATATGACCACTCTCTGTGAAGTGATTATAGCCTACTCGTTCAGGTTTATCTTCTTAATTGGTCAAGAGGCAAACCTGGACACCTTCATACGGTTTATGACGGTTATTGTACGGTGACACTATAAATACCTACAACATGTGTACGATTTGGGATGTTTTGAAGAAGATTCATCACGGAAACACAATGGTTTAGTACGGTTTACTACGGTTATATTACGCAAGCGTTACGAATACTCTATGGTATACTGCGGTATACTGCGGTTAATCACGTTTATTGATGTTTCATTTAAGGATTTATCAACCGTATCCTATGCGTAGCAAAACGTAGTATAATCTTAGATATTCGTACTGAATCGTCATAAATTACAGCTACGGTTATCCACGGAAGGCCATGTATGGCCCTATGATGGCACGAATGAGTTAAGATTTCGCTACGATGGCTCTACGTTTTGTTTAAACCGTAGCGAAGCTACGAATGTTTTGAACCGACTCAAAACATTCGTAGGCCTTTCCGACTAACCACGATCCACCAAGGTTAATAGAGATTAATTACGATTCCGTCACGTATGTCTTCACGCATTGCCCCACTTCACCCCGATTTGTTAAATCGTGATGAATCGGCGGCCAAACTGTATAGGTGTGAACTAGGCTTTACAGGTCAAAGTGAATAAAGAAAACTGGCAAGAGCAGGATGAATGACCTGCAGCCTCAGGATTACAGTACTGGTACACTATATAACAAGGTGGTTCTCGAACCACGCGTCTCGCCTGCTTAAACGTTTATCATGTTCTCTACACATTTTGACACCTCAATCGGCACAATAGCACAATGACCAATTTACAATTCCAGCCTCTTTTACCCAAGTACTTGAACTTCAACCTTTGAACTGACCAACATATAAAGGTTACAATAGTGCATGCATGACCCAAGGTTGATTGCAATTGGACTTCCAGTTTTTAAATGAGACAAGTTGGACAATTCTAGCCTATTTTAGAACTTGACCTCAAATTACCTTTGACCTCAAATTACCTTTGACCTCAAATTACCTTTGACCTCAAATTACCTTTGACCTCAATACTTGACCTTTGACACAAGCATCATATAAAGGTTGCACTATTGAATGCATGACCCAAGTTTGATTGCAATCGGACATCAACTTTGAATATAAGACCAATTTTACAATTCCAGCCCATTTTACAACTTGACCTCAGATGAACTTTGACCTCAGATGACCTTTGATCTCAGTAATTGACCTTTGACACGACCATATCATATAAAGGTCGCACTATTGAATGCATAAACCAAGTTTGATTGCAGTCGGACTTCAACTTTGCATATAAGACCAATTTGTCGAAACTTTAACCAAAATGACACATACGGATGGACTACGTACAGAAATAGTGATTGCATAGTCTCTTTCTGAACTTCGTTCAGGCGAGACAAAAACTGAGCTAATTTGCCCGCTCCAATTTGTTAGTATCAGACTATAGCCAGAAGTCATCAATCCATAATGCCGTATGAGGGATCATGCCTCAAATTTATGATTCAATCAGCTACAGTTTGTCTCAAGAAACCTGACAATTATCTTCATATAAAGGGGCTAGACTAATGGGTTGGGTGGAGTAACAGTAAAGAAATTGAGAGGGATAATTTTTTTAGCACCTAATTGACACATTTATTACTGGCATTATTTGGAGCATTTTAGACATTTTCAACAATTCTCAAACATTTCTCTGACTTAAAACGAAAAGACAAAAACTAAAACCTCCCCCCCCCCAAAAAAAAATAGAATTGTTGGCAGGAAGGGCATCCTAATCAAAATTAAGCCTTCCCCATACAGCCCCAGAACTACATTGGCAACAATACATTAGGCCTTTTCACACTAGAGCGCCGAACCCCGGGGTTAACACAACCCGGGGCAGCACCGGGGCCGCCCCGGCATTTTCACCCCAGAGTTCAACCCCACGTCGTTTCACAATTGTTTCGCAGAAACCTACCTCAGCCAACCCCGGGGCGAGCTCGCCCCGGGATTGGGCATGAACGTTTCACACTTGACGTGCAGTCAGGCCGGGCAGCTATATGCTAGGCGCTGCGCATGCGAAAATCCTTAACCCAGAAATCCCAGTTGCAAGCGATCGAACTGCAGCGGCAAACCAATCCCATAATGCAATTTTACAAAAAACAAAATGGCTCCTTCACGTCTGATGACATGGCATATGAATCTTTTGCTGCTATATTTGTATACTTTGCGAAGGCAAATAGTTCGGCAAAATGAGTCAAGATCACGTTGTCAAAAGATGCTGTGCAACAATAGCTTGCGCTTTGACATGACCTTTGGTCCTCTTATGTAAATTATGTCGGGACCAAACTGTTTCTCAACCCGGGTTGTACGAAACCCTGCACGCGGGGGTGAGAATGTGCAACGTTTCTCACTAGCCATTTTCGCCCCGGGGCCATGCACCCCGAGATCGGTCTCGCCACGGGTTGAGAGCAGGGGTGAGTTCGCCCTGGGGCGAGACCAATCTCGGGGGTGGCCCCGGGCCGAAAATAGCTAGTCGCACATTCTCACCCCCGCGTCGCCCCGGGGCTACCCCCGAGATTTTTTCTAGTGTGAAAAAGCCTATTAAGTGCCTGATTGTAATCCCCTCCCTCTTATGAAAATCAACTATTAAATACCTTGACACGTTAAGCCTTGCTTGTAGAATCCTAATATGCAGGTACATTCATACGTCCCTGGTACGTTGGTGCACTTAGTGTTGGCCTGGCTTGCACATGGTGTTCCATTATCACATTCATTTATGTCTAGATCATGATAAGGTTATGAAAGTAAATGTTCACAAAGATGGGAAGGATGTATATACACACTTTAAGAATATGCAAAGAGGAAACTGGCAAAAATGGAAGCTTTGAGTTTAAAACAACAATGTTTAACCAAAGTATAGGAATAGTGCTGGTTTGGTAACATATGCAAAAGTTGGTTGGTCCATTACCGACTTTTAACTTTACTGACTTTCAACTGAAAAACATGGAGGAATTTTCAAGCTGCATGTTTCAGTAACACTCATAGAATTCTATTTAATGGAATTGGGTTATTCTATAAATTACGGGTCCAAAATTGTGACATGTTTTGGTGTCCCTGTTACACCTGACCTGTAGTATCATTAAAATCGACTTCACATAATTTTCTTAATGTTTGGCAGGTACTTTGCTTTACACAATCACTCTTGGAGATATAAGGTATTAAAGAATGTGTCCTGAATATCCTATACATGTCAGATTTAACAGAGACACCAAGATTGGACCCCTAATTTATAGAATGACCCAATTCACACATTATGTACATCTACAGGCCACTTTAGGGTAAAGGGTGAAAGGGAAAAAGAAAAAAAAATCACAGATCTGGAAGAACAGAATTTAACGTAGTTGTCTCTTTGAAGGAGCAGATCATAAAGAGAAAGCATGCTTCATGCAACAAGTTCCACAAATATGCTGGTAAATACGATTTGAAGCTTTGCATGGTGGGTACGATAAGAGAAAGACTGAGACTGCGGGTGACACAATGTGAAATAAATCTCTTCTAGGAAGATGTGTGGTTCTGAAAAGAACCACACCGAGTTACACACTCATCCCGGTTCTCTTCAGGAGTTACACACTCATCCCGGTTCTTTTCAGGAGTTACGCACTCATCCCGGTTCTTTTCAGGAGTTACGCACTCATCCCGGTTCTTTTCAGAACTACAAATCTTTCTAGAAGAGATTTATTTCACATGGTGTTACCCACAATCTCAGTCTTTCTCTTAAATATGCCGGTGTAACTCTTATTAGTCCTACCTGGAAATTGCTAGAGTGTTTGGGTGTGAAGAGAATGCAAGCCAATATGTCTCGCACTAAAACAATATCACAGGGGAATTAAGACATCACCTACCAGGAAAATACCTCCAAAACGGGCTACAGGAAGCAAGTTGACCTGCTGTGTTTTAAAGAAGAAATCAGTTTCACGATTAAATGGAATATGTTGTAGTTGGACTGTGTTAATCTGACCAAAATGTCCTTACCCACACACTGGTCTATGTCATTCTCATATCCGCCAAAGCATCCGCATGTATAGCTGCCATTGATGTTGTTACATTCAGACAGTGATGTGTCGCAAGAATGCAGATTCATAGAACACTCATCAATATCTGTCCAGAGATAAAAAGAAGAAAATTCAAAGTGAACAAAGAAAACTGGCAGGAGCAGGATTCGAACCTGCGACCTCCGGAATACCGTACCGGTTTTCTTTGTTCACCTTGAAAATGTATTCAAATTTACGTAGTCAGTTTCCCTTGTGGTTTGTTTGACTGAGATAAAACAGTCAAAAATCACACACACCCACACAGTCATGTTTTCTTATACTACTGAGGACAATGCTTTGTGTCTCATATTGGTCCTATACTTTAAAAACTCCCATAGACTACGCAGTATTTGTACATCCGAGGACCGATTTTAACAAAAGACCGACTCCCGAGGACAAGAAAGATTCCTTTGTATTTTCTTTATCCTCTAGTCCTCGAACGTAGTACAGTACATGTACACACACGCACCCTTATGGGGTACCTCTATTGTCCACTATACTTTCCTTCTATTATTCTCCTTTGTCCCTATTGAAATCCCTACTGAAGACTCAAGCTGTTCGTCCAAGATCCACTGCATGCACTGGTTACAACGCGTCACTTCGGTAAACTACGAGTGTGCCCGTTTTCGGATTGTTAACCCATTTTAGACACAACACGGATTAACTACATTCGGTCAATAGAGGCCAGTTTTCCAACAATTGTTCGAACAATCGTTGGAAAACGATATTTCCACTTTTCATGAAAACGACGGCACACCTGGTGCCATCATTTCACAGGATGATTGAGATTACTATTAACTTACAGTCTAGTAAGGTATTTCGTAATAATTTAGTAAACAAAAATTTTGGAGGATTACCAATCGTGTACACAACCTTTAATGTACAAGCCAATCATCCCCACCTTTTATCTACATGTACGTACCTTGACAGGATGTTCCAGTACCATTCACCTCAATGTAACCCACGTCACAGCTGCATTCAACATCAGCACTTGTGGCACATCCTAAATCTAAAACATGGCAAGGCAAATTGCACTGTTACTAATATAACCCGGCAGGCTATATGAACAAAGGAAGAAACTAAAGATGAAGTTGTACTTGAGCTGATGTGGGTTATTTGGTTGACAGCGACGCTCTCTATCGGACTTTTAGATTAGTCTGAGTTTTTATATATTTAATGGACATTCCAATCTCACAGCTAACTAACATGTTTTCTTGCCTTATTAGGGATTGTTCACTAACTCTTGAATATAGGGGTGTGCATTTAAAAGCACCGGGTACCCGAATGAAAAAAATACGGGTACCCAGGTACCTGTTAACTCTAACAGTCCCGAATCCTCCAATTTCAATATGATTTTCCACACGCCCTAGGGCATTAGGGTTAAAGAAACCCAACCCAAAACTTCCAATCCCGGAAGTTGCTAACTGTGCTGCATAATTCGAAGGGTGCACTAAAGCGCACGACAATACTAACACATTGGTACATTATTAAGCAAAAAGATACAAGTGTGTACAATAAATCAATGGGGATTGACCATGTTAGAAACGATAATTATTTGTTTAAGAAACCAGTAAGCTTTGTAGAGGCGAGAGTGAAGTGTTGTCACGCCACTTGGCTGCTCCAAGTCGGCACAAACAATGGAGCGGTGGCAACAGGCAAATACAGTGCAACGCTGCATTGCATTCTTACATGGAGACACACGCCCGTCACGTCAGCATCATCAGTGAAAGCTACTTTTTTTACCGTACACATTCTTCTAGGGGTCAAATCTAATTACTGAGCCATTCGGTATTCCATTTTTAATAACTTTATTAAAAACGCAACTACAGTGTACTTGAAATCTAATTTATCCTTACTGCACCATTGAGTTAAATGTTATAATCCAACAGTTGCCATATTTTCCCCCGGATTGGCCGGACTGCAGTCCGCACAGCCAAAATAGCCAGCAAGAATTGGCTGCCGGCTTTGTGACTGAACCCACCCCGGACAAAGAGGGTTTAATTGGCAAGGTGCTTCAGCATTGCGCTGGTCGATCCTCCATAACTTAATTCCGCATTGCACATTTCACACTTGACTTTCTTATCCGCAACTTTCTCAAATTGTGCTTAGACTTTATACTCTCAGGACATATTTTTGGAAGGTTTTACCGAGACGATGGTAAAATGAAAAATGGTCAAATGTGACCACTGTCTGCACTTGGACTTAGGCAGGTAACATGAATTCACATTTCACATAAAAAAAACAAGGTAAAACCAATCTGGCATACCAAAGCATCTTCTGCCACCATTGAATGATGAATAGCCTGGGTTGCAGCTGCAGTTGAAACTGCCGAGGGTATTGACACAGATTTGATCACACCCTGGTCCGCCGCTGCTAGCTGGCTGATCTCTGTATAGCTCACACTCGTCAATATCTGAAAGTAGATCAATATGGGCAGTTTAAACCTCATTACTCAGGACAATCATAGTCCAATCTCACACTGCTTCAATATGTTGATGATCTAACTTTATTCATGCTAAATGTAAATCTATGATGACCGTGTGTCTAACCCTTGGAGTCCTGGTGTTATAATGTGGTGCCGGTATATGTGATCCGCTCCAGAAAAAGGTGATATAAGTTGCGCTATGCATTTACGTGTAATGGCCCTTTCAACATTGAGAGGGTGAAATATTTCGTAAAAATATATTTTTTGTTTTTGTCATTAATGACATCTTAAATATCTAAAGTTTCAAGTTGGGTGCACAACAATGTTGATTTCAGTGAATAAAGTGAAAAAATAACATTTTTAGAGTGCATTGTTCCATTGCATTGTATTAGAACTAGCTATTTCAAAGCCTGTTTTCTCTGTTGTGCAATTTGAACTCCATAGAGCTAATTTATATACAAAAACGTGATATCTCCAGAATGGAAAGGGCTTTGGAGCTCTATCATGTACCAAATGAAAGCTTACATTGCGGGCTTTCCAAACATACATAAAACAAATTTTTCATATTTTGCGACATAATATACCTTTTTCCAGAGCGGGTCACATATGCCAGGCCGGCTTGTGCAGCCAAGTGAAACGGACACAAAAGGCTTGTGCAGCCAAACGTAATGCATACAATATTCAAACCCAATAATGGATTGAAACTGTAGAGAATGCAGGCATAGCCGTCAATGGGCCAGGTGGTCATTGTCAAAAAGTGGCTACAGACGTCAGCCGGGTTCAAGGAGGATAAAAAATATCCCATTCATCTTCCTGACCTTCAAATAGGCACCTCAGTAACTGACCAGTCTAAATGTCTGAAGATTCTTCAGTTGTTAGGCCATGCAACACTCTCGTTTTTCGTGTCACCTGGTAGTATCTGACAGGAACTGATTAAAATAATCACTTACAGATAGTTTAAATCACTAAAAATCAGATAATAATGTAAAACTGTAAAACACTCAACTGTATTATTATTACTATTACACAACAGATTATTAGTACTCCATAAAGGATATCGTTCGTTCAAAAGTTCTTTTAACTCAGTTTCTTCTGTGTTTAAAATACCACATTAACCCTATTACAGTCCTGAATCCTCCAATTTCAATACGATTTTTCACACCACCTGGGGAGTTAGGGTTTTAATGTATTAATGTCAGAACTAAACAAAAGTAAAAAAGTTAATGAATTATTGTTTAAACTTTCTCTGCGCATTATAGAAGGAGCTCTGCGCTGGTCCAAGCAAATACGCCACCCCTTTCAGTCATATTGTATGATCCCACGTGGGTCATTGACAAGTGTAGTTCTGGTCCCGTTATAAACCTATATATACAATGTGCATCGCGCTATAGTTCATTGCACAGTCTGTAGACCAGACTATGAATAAGCCAGCACCGAGCTAGTTGAAACGCGATTCGTGATTTTACATGAAAAGTGCCCCTCTTTCTTCTTGGTCCAATCAAAATGACCATTACATGGATTGAAAGCTAATTCTATCTAGTTTCTGAATCTGCCTGAGGTAATTTTGTACGTCCTTCACAGCGAGCGTGCCATTTGATTTAGTGGCCGATCGGACCCAGCTGAAAAATAGCCAAAATGTGACTTGACCTCCATAGGAATCGTCAGAATTTAGTTGTTAGATATGTTTTTCAACAAAAAATGCCCTTCTTTCTCCAAGCAGAATTCTGTTTACTGTTATCTTAGCAGTCATGTTTCTTATGACTGTTTTGTGTTATTTTGTTTTTATTGACATTCCTTAAACAAAAGCCCTGATAATCTGTTTACAGTTTGGTACAAACCCATTTTTTATCCCACAGCTACAAAGACTGGCTAACAGTTTTGTAATTGTAATTTGTATTTTTAACCCTCCCTCTCCAGGTGCCAAATTGGAGCCAACTACCCTATCCATCAAAACCTATCGAGTGGCAGGTTGAGACACACAAGCTGTGGGAGAGGAGAGGATTTGGTTTTTCGATTTGGTTGTGATAGTTATAATAGTAGGAGGGTTAGTTATATAAACCTGTCCACAATTCAGAATGTCTGAACAGACCTTGGCACGTCATGCCGTCTCCCTCCAGTCCCGCAGGGCAATCACCGCAGGTGCTGTTCAGTGACGGTGGATCCTCATCAAAACAAGCTACGCCTAGGAAACAAGGGTTGTCCTCACAGGCATCATAATTCACCTCACAGAAGTCCCCTGACCAGCCAGGCTGGCAGTCGCACAGAACCACCTGTAGAGATCGAATGATGGACAACATGGTCAAAGAGATGGCCGGCCACTTGAATTTAGCAGTCATGACGCAAACAATTCTGTATGGTACTCTTAAAGGTAGTATACAACATTAGCTTTGCTGTATAATTTTCAGAAATAGATGTATTTGGGGGTTAGTATTTTATAGCGTGCTGGCAAATACTGTATTAAATACTGACCTGATTAAAGTTTTGTGCACATAGATGCAAAGAAATAAGAGAGAGAGAGAACAAATCTGGTTCCTTGACTCTACTTTAGAAAAATTTGAGTCAGGGAATTATAAGGTTGGGGAACTAGACTATTTCCAACAATTGTCGGCCGACATCATTGGAAAATGATATAAATTTCCACTTTTCTTGAAAACGACAGCACACCAGGTGCCATGATTTTACAGGATGCTTGAGACTGCTATTTACTTACGGTCTAGTACAGTATTTTGTAATAATTCAGTAGTTTTGTTTTTTGATGTTTACAAATGTTGTACTACATTTAAGCCCAGAAAGTTCACAGAGGCAATTCGGTTGATTCACAACTCAGTGCGCTGCCAGCGGCAAGCCGGAAAAGGCCAATTTCCCACTTTAGGGGTCGACATCACGTTTATCGCGTTGTATTAAATAAAGCCCTGTCCGCACTGGACTTTTTTGGGTAAAACTTACCGAGACGATGGGTACTTTTCCCATTTTAAGTCCAGTGCGGACAGCCTGGGACGTTTTCCTCTCAGTTACTTTTCCTGAGTCCAGCGGTTACTTCTACCGGGCAACTGATGCCCAGGAAAACTTACCAGGTAACTTTTCCCGAGACGATAAGTCCAGTGCGGACAGTGCGAGTCGGTAAAAGCGGCTCAGGAAAGCGCACATCCGGCCCGAGCGCAAGGTCATGCTTCACAGGGAAACCACGCATGCGCTTTGCATTGTTTCACCGCGGTGCGGTGCATATGTGGCAAAATTCCAAATTCCAGTGAATTGTTCCTCTTTTGGTCGCAATCATGGCAGATATTATTATTGATAAAGTCGGAAGTTTGATTGGTGCTAAAGATGGTATTCGTAGTGAGGCGCTGGGGTGTGCGGCCTGTGCAGCCAAGCGCAACGGCCACAATGTGCTTGTGCAGTCAAGCGTAACATACAAAATAATCCAACAATGGATTGAAACTGCACAAATATCGGCCAATGGCATCATCCGGCCTGGTGGCACTGTCTTTTTTGGCGCCGTATGGCGTCCTCCATATGCAAGGGGTTAAAACCCTTACTCCCTAGGTGGTGTGAAAAATCGTATTGAATTTGGAGGTCTATTAGGGTTAACAGAGCAAAACACTAGTACATTCATGGAAAGGAACTTTCTTCATTTTTTTGACAGAAGGTCAACTCAATTGCTTTAACATTGATAGGATTGTTGAAACCTTCAATAGTGTACTGAACCTTTAAAATAATGATGGAACAAGTGCGGGCATTCTAGCCAGAGCAGATCTGTGGGTAAACGTACTCACCCCAAACCGGTCTTGGATAAGGTTGGTGCCCTCAACGTACTGATCATACAGGCATTCTCCCCCGTTCATACAGTCACAAAGCTTCACCATTGGCTCTAGTGTCGCATTGGCTTTGTCGTCTGTTGCTAGGAAGCCAACCATGACCTTTGACCTGTCGGCTGGTGTCCAGGAGAAGAGACCACCTAGGGGAGAATGGCGAATAATTATAAAACAATCAGAGATCAATAAAAGAAGAGAAATATGGCCAATGGCCCCAATCTGAAATTCTGATGAGTTTAAAATAACCATATTCATAAGTCGTACTTCACCAACCTATTTTAACAATGTTCTTTTGATACAATTTAAAGTTATTTCTGAAGTGCAAGGTGAAACATTTTCGAATGTGCTAAAAAGTAAGAAACTATTTTCTGCCAATCAAGTTCAATAGGGGAGTGGAGATAAGAATACTTATATCTTATATTTTGTCACCCTCAACAAAACTCCTAGTGGTTTTACTTTGGAATTGATTGAATTTTGTGAAGTGCACCATGTTATTAGAAGACACTCGGCCTGATTTTGTGTTAGTGCTCTTACTTGGCAGCATATACCTTGTGATATACTGAGAGCATACTGACCGAAACGTCAAGTTTATACATCCAGTTCTTTTAAGAAAACTGGCAGGAGTGGGATTCGAACCTGCGACCTCCGGAATACCGTACCGGCGCTCTACCAACCAAGCTATCTTGCCCTATGTTGCCGGTCTCCCAAATTTTACGATACAACCTGGGAAGCGACATTGTGGGGATCACATGCATAGTGTGTCCCAACAAAAATATCTGTTTAATATAAATCCCTGCAAGGTGCGGGCGTACTGCAAACTGCAGTCCGTATTTGCATATTTTTTAATAACTTTTCAGTTTTTCATACTTTGTTTCTATATTTCCCAAGTTCCTCCAGGTTAAATTGACAACCTCTGACAAGGCTTTGAAAAATGGTATTTTGTCCACATTATAGAGGGCGTATACACGTTTTAACAACGGATTGCAAGGTTGGTCTCACAGGTTTTTAAGTACTCTCCATGCAAAGCCTCAAATTAGGGCTGTCCCGAATATAGCGAATATTCGAATAGCTTTTTGCCGGTTCGAATATTCGAAAAAAATATATATGCACACTAATACAGATACGACTATGATGCTATTTTAGAGAAAAGTTACGGCACTTAGCAGTGTCAAATGCCGCATTTTTTTGGTGGACACAGGTTTATGGTTCCCGACCGTAAAACCCTTGACACTTCTAAAATAATTATTGCAAAAAACTCGGGCTGGAATTTGGTTTCTTGTTATCAGAACGTTATACGTACTCGTAATGATCTTGATACAATGCAAAAATATATCCATCGGGTGGGCTCTAATATCGATCGCCATATGCAAAACACTGGCGTGCTTTGCATGCAACTTTTTACCCGGCGCGGAATGCAGTTGCAGCGACGCCTGAAAGGCTTGATCGGCAAGTATCGAATATTCTAATATTCGGTCAAGCCCAGTCTCGAATAATCGAATACTAAATTATTCGAAAATGAACAGCCCTACCTCAAATCACATTTACCTTGTGGTGTTATGGATGCATCTGCTACTGCTTCAAGCAGCTCAAATCTAATATCATCCCCATCTGGATCAATGGCTTCAATCTGTAGCGTATACGGCTGCCCAACAACTACCTCAATCGTCTCCACAAGAGTGACATTTGGTGGGAAATTGGCTGAAAACAAAATGTATAATTCATTGAGAGATGCAACAAACTTTGGACATTTTCTTTTTTGGAAAGGACAACAAAATATTGGTGTTTGAAATGATGTCCTTTGCAGTTGAACTGGCAAAAATTTCCACTGGAATTGGTCGCTGTAAACTCACGCATGAATGCAGCGTTTCCCATCACATGCCAGGGAAATTGATTCAGTGATGATGAAATAATGCTCAACACGACCAGAGAACCAGTGTTAGCTGGCCTGACAATAAGCAAGTTCGGTATTTCAACTGTGCATGTGCACAATGACATTTTATCCCGAATGACCCGATGACCTAACGCACGTGTGTGAATGCGCAAGGTGGTCGCACAATGCGCACGTGTTAAATTCAATCAGAATGGGCGTTCGCGTAACATGGCGTGACATTACGTCAGCAATTTTATCCCGAATAACCTTTGCCCTTTGAAATACCGAACTGGCTTATTGCTACACACCGTAGAAACTATGTACTGATGACTGGTAGAGGGGATTAAATGTGCACTTGTGAAACAGATAGGAATTTCTTGTATAAAAACAATGCCGTTCTTTGAATTAACAAAATAATCAACAAAAATCATTACAAAATTTACGTTTCGGAAGGAAAATCAGAATTCCAATTTAAATTAGTAAAGTTGACATAACAGGCAGGCTAGCTGTTTCTGAAATCAACCACAGCACTGACCCACTGAACAGAGATATTCAAATTCACCCTGTGTCAGAATGACAGTAATACACGGATTAATTATCTACATTTAATGAGAGAGCTGTAGGGCTTCTCTACAATTAAAGTTCCATACATTTGACAACACTCTGCAATAGGGTGGGAGAGTTTGACTTTCTCCGAAGTCATCATATGAACTTTTCGGTCAAAAAGTTTTCACAAATTATCAGCGTAATTCATAATGTGCATTACAAATGTTGACTTATTGTTATTATAAATTTAGAAAAGCAAGAGAATTTGAACAGAAAAGGAACTAAAACTCCCAAAGCACCTTTTAAAATTTAACACTTTTTATGTTTTACCTATAAAGACAGAACAGCAAAAAAAAAAGGAATCACAACATATTAAACACAGCCTACAAAGACACAGACCTTTTGTACTTGCATGTGGTCAAAAGTTTACCGTTTCCTGCAAATCAAACAATGTTTTTAAAGTCCTTCCTTATGCATGTATAAACATTTGGTTCTGCTTCAAAGCTAAAAGATGATGTTGATTGCGTATTGTAAAATCAAACAGCAAATTATTTCTGCCATGAAATACCAACAAAATTGACTTTTGAGAGCTCTTTTTATCAATTCCCCTCTAGCCCGCTGGTGCCATTTATCTAAAAGTCGTCGCTGCGGGCAGCAAACAATTTGACGTCATAGGACAAACTCCCCTTTCGTGTCTAGCACTAGGCACAAAAGGGGAGTTCGTCCTATGACGTCGATTTGTTTGCTGCCCGCAGCGACGACTTTTAGATAAATGGCACCAGCGGCCTGTGCTGCGCTAGAGGGGGACTTGATAAAAACAGCTCTCAAAAGTCATTTATTTTGTATTTCATGGCAGAAATAATTTGCTGTTTGATTTTACAATACACAATCTACATAAAAATAACAAAATGACGCAGACTTCTCTCAGCAATCAACATTATCTTTGAAGTCCTTACTTATGCATGTATAAACATTTGGTTCTGCTTCAAAGCTTAATGGATTGGGGATTAATTTGCAGGACTGCGTACTTTTACTGCAAATGTAACTACACATCATTGTATCTCATGTCATATACTTACTTGCCGACTCCATGCTTGCCTTGTTCATGTCATTCAATGCCATGGATGCCATCCCAATATCTGTATTACCTGTTGCCAGGGCATCAAACAAACACACTTTGTTATCTCCGCAAACGTCTCTGGCCGTCGTGAGTGTTGCGTCATCCGCTTCGCTGAGTAGATCCTCCAGGAATTTCGGTCTGAAGTCGAGATTGTTCATGGTGTCCCAGCTCTCGTCAGGAGAAACGTAATAGAAGAGGGAATCGTCGGCAGTGGTACGCCCTGAATATGGTAGAAGAATGAGGTTTGAAGTTAATTTGTGATAAAAACACATTTTTACGGCTGTGCAGGGGTTAATATAGGATTGTTAGAAAGGATGCAGGGCTCAACCTATGAGGGTAAAGGCTACAACATGTGTGAGATTCACTGCTTTGTCATAACGGGTAGGCATCGACCGCGTAGTGGGGGCATTTCTATTTGTTAGGCAAATTAGGACCGAGTTGTGGGGAAATTTCCCTGTTCCTAATGATTTTGGTCCCCACGACGTCTATCGCATGACCAGTGTATATATGTCCCCACAATTACGGTGCTAGACTGTGTGTGCATGTCGCAAAATTTGAACAATGAGTTATATACATAGTTGAATTTGTCGCATCCTAAGCTTTAACTTAGTGTAGGTTTGACTCCTGTGTTATTTTGTGTACCTCGAGATATCCTGACATTTGTATACTCATATTTTCCAATTTAACGGAAGTGCGTTTAGAGATATAGCCCTTTAAACACAAAAAGTGCCCCAAAAAATGAGATGGAAGTAATTTCTATCAACATATATTTTTTCATCTTTATTCAACAATATCAATGTTTCTGAAAATAAATTACGAAAATATAGATATAATAGAAGCTAACAAACCAAAAACAAAACAATCACTTCGCCCACTTCACATAGAACAACCCAGTGTTTTCACATAGTGTGACGTAATACCTTATTTTTTGTAGAGCGGGTCACATATGTAAGCCTTAGGTTGGGGACAAAATTGGACAGTAACAATAGAGGTGTGCACTGGTGCCATGTGGCTGCCCGGACCTAGAAATCCCCCTCTGCTTGGGGCAAAGTTTCCCAACCTTTTTTTGGTGTTTCAATTTAGGATGTTTATTTGCATCAACAGTGATAAATGTGGCATGATAGAGCAATAAGCAGATTTTGTGTTATTAATGTAGTTGACAGAATTTTACTTGCAGTAATTGTGCACAAAATTATGGTACGGTGTGGGCACGCAGTGCAATTTTCCATTCTTAGCTCACACTTGGGTGCATGGCTGGTGCACTCCACAATGGTTTGTGCACATTCTGATGGAAACTGGCCGAGTGCATGCACAGTGCACCATTTGATGAGCTTGTTGTTCTACATGCTTGGTTCCTCACATAGCACAAGTAACTGGATGAACAATGACCAAGGAATGCCTTTGTCAAAGCTCATTTGAATAGCTTGTGATTGGGATTAGGACTGGAGGGCTTGTGATGGACTTGCAGGGACTTGCAGGGACTTGTGATGGACTCGACTACATCTCTGATAGTTACTGCCCATGCCCAAAACACCGATATGATATTCCGGAGGTCGCAGGTTCGAATCCCGCTCCTGCCAGTTTCTTTTTGTTCACTTGATTAGAAAAAAATCCATAGATTGTGCAGTATGCATGTTATAAACACATGCATACATGTATAATGTCCAACATTATAGAAGCAAATCGTGCAGTCTGATCACAACACAAGTCGTGTAGCTTCACAGAATGTTGCTTTATTAGCAAAGAAGGGCAGCATGAAGTGGCTTACAAGTTTCACCAAACTCAAAGAAGTCTCGTTCCAACATCAGACCATCTGCACCAGAGGCTGTTTGCTGGGTGCCGTCCCGCTTAAGGGCATCGTTACTTGTGTCACCGTCCCACACACCTGCAAAAAGATGGGAAAATGCATTCAGACCATGCTCAATAAACCAACTAATATTGAATGAATGTGATGGTATGGCATTTTGGGGGTATAATACTCTGAACGATAATTAACAGATCAAGAGGCCAGTGTCACATTTACTGATACATGTCTTGCGAAGTCAGTGCACGAGCATGTCAACTAGTCCAAGGGGTATAGTCCTAAACTATTGGGAGTCTTTTATCCTGTTAAATTTCTGTATGGAATAATTATTTCTGAACATGTCACATTTTCTTGGAGGTAATTAATGTAATTTTGCAGCAAAATATGATAGATTTACATGCGTAGATTCAAATACTCACAGATAATAACACTATCATCAAACAAACCACCTTGTGGTTTGTTCGATGAATTATAAGTTAAAAAGTCATATCCTCATTGAGTGATCCCCACAATGTCGCTTCCCAGGTTGTATCGTAAAATTGGGTGTGATTCCTGGCTATACGGCATTATGGGTGTATGACGTCTGACTAGTGCCCACCCGAACAAAGACACTGACAATTATGGAGACCGCCAACATAGGGCAAGATAGCTCAGTTGGTAGAGCGCTGGTATGGTATTCCGGAGGTGGCAGGTTCAAATCCCATCTCTGCCAGTTTTCTTTGAATAATAGACAAGTTTTTTAACGGTAAAGCAGCATCTAAATGACACTGGCTGGTGATCGAGTGACCATCAGTGTTGTAGGTCTTGAGACTGGTCTCGAGACCACTTTTTGCTGGTCTCGGTCTCAGTACTCTGTGGTCTCGATATTTTGGCTGGTCTCGAGTCGAGACCAGCCATATGCAGCGTTTATTGCTCATTGCGTTTGTCGTCTTCGTTCAGTATAACTGGTTATGAGATAAACATTTGGAGTGTCGCTGCTAACCCGCAGTTCATGTTGTCAACCTCGTTAATGAGTCGTTATATTTTGTTGCTGGTGTGGGCTGCACATTGTAAAGAAACACACGGTACATACGTTGACACCACATCAACCGACTGCATCGCACGCAGTACGATATGTGTGGCCATGTACACTTGGTTAAAATACTGATCGTATACGGCGAGAATTGAATCATCATGTCCAGCAAATCCGCTGTCATAAAGTTTGGTCATAAAGACCATGTGGAAACAGGAAACACAAAGCACTCTGCGGTGTACATTTTCTGTCCGTGGACAAAGCGTATTTCCGAACGATCTTAAACAAGTTCGGTTTTTACGCAGCATTTGAGCAGGGCACAGGCAAATAAAGTACAATTTTCAGCTGTGATTGTGTGAATGTATTATATTGGAGGTGGGAAAGAATTCCATATCTGGCCGCAACTATTTTTTCTTAACCCCTTGCCACCGGGTGGCGCCGGGGCACCAGGCCGGGTTGCAGCCAAGCAAAAAGGAAACAAGAGGCTTGTGCAGCCAAGCATAACGTACACAATACCCCAATAATGTATAGACGTCACCCGGCCAGGTGGCAATTTTCAATCTGCACGTATTTGTGTCAACTGTACGCAAGGGATTAAATATGACTTGACAACTACCAAGAAGTGTAAATCTGATGAAGAAACACTAAATGAGTTTGGGAGTGAGAAAATTTCAAGTTATTCTTTGAAAACACTTAGGACTTTTTCTGTCATTGCCCATAGACTTTGTATTACACGAACAACAAGGTCCTACAGCTGGCCGGACTTCCTAGTATCGAGGCAATGCTTCTAAAGCGACAGCTCACCTGGACCGGTCATGTGGTCAGAATGGAGGATGACAGAATGCCGAAAGCTGTGATGTACAGCGAGTTATCGCATGGACAACGCAAAGTTGGGCGACCAAGACTCCGCTACTCAGACTGTATAAAGAGACACCTCAAGGCTGCTGGTATTAATGTCCAGCAATGGGAAAGTACAGCTAGGGATAGGACGGCCTGGCGAACTGCGGTGCAGGTTGGATCTACTGCAGCTGAAGTGGCAAGAGCAGCAGACGCAGATGCAAAACGGTCTCGCCGTCACGAACGTGCCCTACCACCCCCTTTACCATTTGTTGCCTGCACACACTATACCAATCTTGGCGTGTCGGCATTGTGGCAGATGTGTGACGTCACAGATTGGACTTTTATCCCATGAACGTGCTTGTGGCCGACGTTCTACTCCGGCCGACTGAATCAATCTACATGACTGCGATGACGTCTTTCTCGTCAGCGAGCTGACAGCCTGATGACATGTAACACCCCAGGGATCCCCATAAATCATAAAAATGTGGCCCTACCTATCTATGGCCACAGGTATATACGTATAGCTTGGCTGTGTGGTTTTGTGCGTGCTATACGCACATACGTACGTGGGTGAGATGCGTTGTGCGTGTGTCTCGAAGGTGACCTTTGTGACCGCGTTTCCATGACAAACGGGCCTTTGCGGTACATGTATGTTGTTCAATGTGCTGTTCAACAATAACTTGACACCATAAACTTCTGTTTACATGGGTGCAAAGCATTTATAGGAATCCTAGTACGTCCTTTCCTCTTATTATTCTGATGCAGGTAGCACTACATGCAATAAGAGACATAAGTGCCCTTACCTGGTATTACTGTATTGGGCAAGTGAACGAACAAAAACAAACCGCAATTGAAAGTCTTGTCTTAGAGCTTTAACATGTATAATTTCTCCAAACTTGTACTTTTTATTTTGTTACATGTATTAGGGGTTGTTTTTCTATATTTTGTTCTCGTATGGAGAATTCAAACGGCAATCATGAATAAAAGGAAATACTATAAGGAAGACGAGTTGAGTGTCCTATACTGGTTTGAGTCCAGAGGAGAAGTAATTTTCTTCCCCCCGGTGATGAGCGACTGTAGTCACCAATCAGTGATGTAGTCGAGACCATCACAAGACCATGCACAAGACCAGGCACAAGGCCATTCACAAGACCAGCTTGTTACAGGCACAAGTAACAGGCATAAACCATGACAAAGGAATGCTTTTATTACAGTTCATTTGAATAGCTTAAGACTTGAATTAAGACTGAAGGTCTTGTGATGGTCTTGTGTTGGTCTTGCAGGGTCTTGTGATGGTCTCGACTACATCACTGGTCACCACTCCAGGGCTTGCACATCACAGCTCCTGACATTTCCACAAAGTCTTTTTAGGAATGCAGACTCTGGTCAGTACTCCAAAAAGAACCTGTGTAAATATTTTAAGAAGTTGTCACAGCTTTGTCAACCACTTCTAAATGTAAAAAGATCTTAATTGAGAGCGACAGCCTTACCCAAAAATCCTCTGGTTCTTCCTCTGTAGTCTTGGCCCATCTGGACCGTGATGTCGGCAAAGCTGTTATTGATTCCGATAATCAGCGTGATATCCGATTGGAATATTGCAATCACTTTGATAGGATCTTCCTCCCTCCTGACAGTCAGATTACCAATCAGCAATCCTGAAACCAAACCAAACACCCAGCACAAATAACAAGGGACATCAAGTGTGGTGATTCTGTCATCAATAATGCACCTATCAATCGTTTCCCCCACCTGCATTCACCGATTTTGTCTGTTGCCATTTTTATTACCGTAAACACTGAAATGCTTCAGCTTGAATTAAGATAAAGATTTGAACCAAAATAAAACAAAACCCCAGAAAATCAATTTTAAAAATTCAACTAAAGTGGAACGCCGCTATAACGAACATCACAGGATCCACAGATTTTGTTTGGTATAGCGATCGTTCGGTATAGCGATTTTCAGCCGCCGGTTACTTAAGGACGACTTTAAACATATGCCGGCCATCAAATTATGTAATTACATGTTCATAATTTCTAAGCTTACAGAATTGTAAAACAACAGTTGGCTTTTCCCTTCTATTCCTTGGAGAAATAATAGCCACCTGTCACTCTTCAACATAAAGCTGCGGCCGTTTGGGAATGACAAACAGCCCAAATGCCCAGTAATTTTTTTCATCCGTTGCCTTTTTTTTTCAACAACAATGTTCGGTAAGTTTTGTACACAAAATTTGGGAGCCAAGGACGGTGTTCGGTATAGCCGAATGTTCGGTACAGCAGTGTTCGGTATAGCGGCGTTCCACTGTACTCCAAAATTAGACGGAAAGAATATTATAAAATCAGCATAGCTGATAACAATTTGAAAATGAATATTGGCTGGGAATGAATACAACTGGGAGTTTGTGATATTTGGCTGATTACCTTCAGCTGTGGGTGTAACAATCTCTCCATTGACGGTTGTTACTAGGTCTGTAGCATCGATGTCCACTTTGATCTCAACCTACAAGATCACAGATGACAGTCCTTTATGATTCTACTAATGATAGTGATTATTACGGCACTGATCAAGCAAAAAGATTTGGACATATGTCTGATGTCATTTTATCTTCACGTCTGTGAACTTTGTGGATATATTTCCAAGAAACATTCTCCTCCTAGGCATATTTCATATGTGACCCGCTCTACAAAAAAGTGTATTTTGTCGCACTATGTGAAAACACACAGGAGAAAAAAGAACACACAGGGCTGTTCTATGTGAAGCGGGTGAAAAAAATCTTCACATAAAGTGATTTTTTCTTTTTTGGTTTGTTGGCTTCTATTATATCTATATTTTTGTAATTTATTTTCAGAAACATTGATATTGTTGAATAAAGATGAAAAAATTAATGTTGATAGAAATGACTTCTATCTCATTTCTTTGCACTTTTTGTGTTTAACCCCTTGAGTACGGTAATGTACAGTGAGGAGCAAGTTCTTTTTTACATGTAGTATTTCCCCATCACATAAAAGGCTAACACCCCTCTAAGACAAGAAAGATACCAACCCTTGCATCTTCGACATATTCCGCAGCAAACCCAGAATAGAATGTCGCATCCGTGAGTGACTCTGTTTCAGAGTTATATGCTCGCTGCGTCCGGCCTTGCAGCTCAAACTCCCGTTGTCCACTGTCATCGTCAATACGAGCCAGGGTGTATTCCCCTAGACCGTTGAAGGTGTACTCCAGTCCATCCAGCGTTACAACATGGGGATCACCCCAGAACCAGACTAAACAGTGGAGATATTTCACAAGTGAAAGTCAGAAAATCAAACTCAACCTTAATTTGGTTTGACGTGCACACAACATAACTGAAATAATAGGAATTTAAAATCCAATTTAGCAACAAAGCCTTCTTTGTATCTTTCAACCAGGCGCAAAAAACTAGGAGAATGCACATGCAAAAGTCCCATGTCCCTTTCCAGCGAAATTCTTTTTTGTTACTGGACCGATTGTTTAGGATTTAACGTTTGACAAAATGTAACATTCTTGGAAAATTTCATTTGCCAAAAAAAAACTGTTTTGAGGCAATATTTGGTGGAACTTATCTCATTTTTTTAAGAGGATGTTTATTGCTGAGAGAAATCTTCATAATTTTGTTGTTTTATGTAGATTGCCCTGAAATCCCACAACAATTTCTCCTCTTTGGTTAAGTTACCTAACCTATTTCCAGTGTTCTCCACGGCCTTAAATTTTAGCAGGGCGGCAGACACAATGCGAGCGCGGAACGCGAAGCCCTTACGGATTCTAGATGCTCTGTGGTGCAATCTGAGGCATTTCCTGGCCACTTTCTTCTGACTCTTTGAATCAAATTTGCTCGGGTTTACAACTTGAAATGAAGGCAAGATTTTTAGGGGGTTAAGCCGGCCGGCCGGTGAGCTAAACATGCACGTGGGCACAGCGCGGGTAGATAAGGTATTTTCCGAGAGAAAAAGACGCCCTCAAGTGTTACGGAACATTGTAATTTAGGTAAACTGGTTCTCGACACAACAAAGTGAAAATGATATTACAAGGGAGATTGGAGCCAGTCCAGAATAATATTACGTGTATAGTTTTATGATGTGAATGCATAATATGTTGTGTACGTTGCGTCCAGATCTGTTCGATTACTATAAACGCTACTGCAATACTGCTGAATGTTAATGCTGGCAAACTCTTCATGTTCGTTCCACAGAGTGCGGTAAACTTCTTCGTACTTAGATAAACTGTGAAGACGGTGGAGAATGGGGGAAAATCCAATGGAAAAAATAGCAGGGCGGTGAAAATTTTAGCGGGGCGGTAAAACTTTAGCGGGGCGGCATACAATTTTGAAAGGGCGGCCCGCCCTGCTAAAACCCCTCGTGGAGAACACTGTATTTCTAAGGTCTGAGTGTACAAATTTAACTAAAATGTGTAATATTTACGGAGAAATGAGGGGGGAAAAAACGATGCATTGACATCCGGACCTTCAGACTGGTACCACACATAATGGGTCCTGTACACAACCAAAGCGCCGTGGGTATCACTCTGAATTTAAAAAGTCAGACTTTTCCGCACCAAACTGGTGTCTGCGAAATTATTTTTGTCAATGAGATTCAGACAAATGCCGCATTTTCAAGGGTTTGGTTGTGTATACGAGGTGCGATCAGAAAGTTCCGAAACTGTTCCTGTTGCGAACAAACAGAACGCAGCACAGTAATGTGTATATAGCAGGTGTAAGCGATAACTTTCGTAAGTATTCCAAGTTACATCACTTGATCAACATCAGCACCTGTGTTACACGCATTTTTGTGACCACTGGTACGTGCGCATTTGTGATTTCACCATGGACCTGAATCCTGAGCAGAAGCAGCACCATGTCGAAGTTTGTGAGGATTTCCGTCAACAGGCCCGGGATGATCCAAACTTCATGACGAGGATCATCAGCAGTGATGAGAGTTAGGTCTACGGCTACGACCCAGAGACCAAACAGCAGTCTTCACAGTGGAAGAACCCGCAGTCTCCAAGACCGAAGAAGGCGCGTCAGGTCAGGAGCGCAACCAAGAGCATGCTCATCGTTTTCTTTGACATTTGCAGGGTTGTGCACCGTGAATTCCTCCCCCAGGGTCAGACTGTCAACGCGGAGTTCTACTGCACCGTTCTGAGGCATCTGAGGGAGAACATTCGGCGCAAACGGCCTGAACTGTGGCGCGCTGGCAATTGGGTGCTCCAACATGACAACGCGCCCGCTCACAGCGCGTTGAAAATACGCGAGTTTCTCGCCCGCAACAACACAATCATCGCTCCCCACCCCCCCCCCCCCCCCCCCCCCCCCACTCGCCGGATTTGGCTCCCTGCGACTTCTTTCTGTTCCCCAAAATGAAGTTCAAGCTGAAGGGTCGCCGTTTTGACACTGTGGAGGAGATCCAGCAAGAATCGCAAATGGTGCTTGGCAGGAGCGTGGCAGGAGCGCCGGGATCGAGCGGTGTATCGCTGCATGAGGGGACTACTTTGAAGGGGATGGCGGCCAGATTTAAATCACGTACGGTTTTTGCTTGTTATAGGCGCAGTCTCGGAACTTTTTGATCGCACCTCGTATCATTATATTCTACTTTATTCAACAATAACAATTTTACAATGAATGTTTTTTGATGCCCAACTGGCCAGCGTCCAAGACAATGTGTACCTTTAACATAAAACTCATTATTTCTGCCATGAAAGAATGAAAAAAAAGTTGCTATTAAAAGCTGGTTTTTATCAGGTCCCATCCAGCCCGCTGGTGCCATCTGTCTAAAAAATCATTTCTGCAGGCAGCGTACAGATCTGACATAATAAGACATCATCCCCTTTTGTGCTTAGTGCTAGATACAAAAGGGAAAGCCGTAAATGCACTCTCCTACTTTGTATGAACATTCAGGGGGAGCAATGCATTTTTCCCATCCCTTGAGGCTGAATGAAATAGTTAAGACTTACTCCACCATGGTGGACGGTAACGCCAGCAGCCCTGGAGTGGTCTCCACCTGATGTACAGATGGCACAGGGTGGAGGCCTCACAGCAGTAATAGCGGGCCAGAACCTCCTCCACTGTAAAACACAATGATGGAAATTCAGAACATATAGGGTGGTTCAAAAAAAGTTAACCTAAGTTTAAGGTGATTGTTCAGCCGCCTCCTACAATTCCAGAGAATTTGTGTTTAACTAGAGTTGATGAGTAGGGTGTTTAGCAATAATCCTGAAAAAATACTAGGTCTAGCTTAATTGGATCTCAAGATATGGCCCATTATGGCATGTACAAAACTGGCTTGTCCATGGGAGCTTTTATTGTAAATGAAGCATGTTGAAGACAGAAACTAATAAGAAGCTCTCGTGGACAAGCCAGTTTTGTACATGCCATCTGTAATGGGCCATATCTTGAGATCCAATTAAGCTAGACCTAGCATTTTTTTCAGGATTATTGCTAAACACCCTACTCATCAACTCTAGTTAAACACAAATTCTCTGGAATTGTAGGAGGTGGCTGAATAATCACCTTAAACTTGGGTTAACCTTTTTTTTAAACCACCCTGTAGCATCACCAGTGCAGACAACATACGCACTGTTAATTATTCAGACCAAAAGCTAGCAATGTGTGAAATTGTTTGTTTGCGTTATCATGCTTTCACGTGTGCATTTTTCAGGTATATTTCACTCAGAGCTATATTAGAATAATAGAGTCCTCACTCCCCACATGCCTGGGATGAAGCCTACTAGATAATGTTTGTGGACAAACCTGTGGACAAACCTGTGGACAAACTAAAAATATATTTACAGCTTTTGTTCAGCTATGTATGTGCACTTGCACTGCTTTTCATGCACTAAAGAACACACACAAACGTGTATCGACCTCCAAACGTGGACGTCCTATTGTTCCCTCTTTTGTTTGCACTTGAACTTTTTCGGAAGACCTCCATATGTTTTGTACACAATCCCAATCACGGACGTATGCTGGGAATCATGGACGTATGCTGGGAATCGCGGATGATATTGTTCTCTTTTGTTCTCCGGCATTTTTCGTCCACGGTTTGAATACCCCAACACGCCCAGCATTGTTGACCTCAACAGGAGTCAAAGCTGAGCAAGATATACACGCAAATTTAATGTGCATTTATAGCCTATGGACGCAAATAAAGTAACACTTTTACAAGTGAAAGTTCTGGATGTTTACAAATGTGCGAAAGAGATGCATGCAGAATGGCCATGCAATGACATCATTCACATCACGCCCCTTCCCCTGGATCTATGCTTGTGTACTGAACATCATCCTATGTTCAGACCATGCTTACAGACCAGGGTACCGGTTGTCCACACACGTCGCAAGGTTGACATGGCCGGGGAAATTAACGTGGTGCAGATATGTATCCAATTTGCAGCCGCGTTCGCATTGGACTAACTATTGTCAAAAGTTACCATGCGAGATTGTTAACATTCCACTGTGGTTATTCTGCCATGCGTCTGCACTTAGATTACACGGCTCGCGGAAAGTCCTTGGCCACGTAAACTTTGCAGTGGTCAAACACAGAAAGCACATGATCAAAACGCATGTTTTACATTACAGTGGCTGTCCGCACTGGACTTTTCAGCGATGTAAAACTGCCACGTAACTCTTCCGTTCGCGGTTGGCCCTGTAAAAGTTCCCACTGTAGAGGGATAAACGGACAACCGACGATCGACACTTGACAATTTGGAAAGTTTACTGGCTGTCCGCACTCCGCACTGGATTTAATTTGGACAAGTTGACAACAGTCTCCGTATGTTTTACCAAACAAAGTCCAATGCGGACACGGCTTTAATCGCATGAAACTTTGTCCCTATATGGGATCCAACATGGAGGCATTGGTTTGAGCAGATCGACATTGAAAGTCGGTGAAGTCACATTGAAAGCATCTAAACACTCACTTAACTACACGAGAATCACCGTAAAGATACAGGTACTATCTTGAGCCAGGTTTGCACACTTACCATACCACTGATAAAACAACGTGGGGTTGTAAAACAGAGGACTGAGTGGGTGGCGCTCCATGACTGTAGCAACTGCTAGGTTTCTAACACCATAGAGGAGATCGCAGGAGAACAGATTGTAGCAACACTGCGGGCCCGGGAATCCAGGAGTCTGGAAGAGTTGCACAAAGCACACAGCAACTGGAAAGAATTCAGTCAAAGACAAACTGCATTTGGTATCGAGGAGTTTCTGCCAAGTTACAGTCTATAAGGTCCAACTTGCAGGGGTGTCCCAATTTTTCTAGAGAAATTTATAGGTGGTCATTTGGGTATAAGGCCGATTGGGAAACACTCCTGCCGCATGACCTGGTTAGGATTTGTGACTCATGATCAGAGGGTCTGGGGTTCGAATCCAGCTACTGGCCATATGTTTGTGTCCTTGGGCAAGCCACTTCATCCCCACTTGCCTCTCTCCACCCAGGAGTATAAATGGGTACCAGCATTAGCTGGGGAGTAGCCTGTGATGGACTAGCAATCCCGTCCAGGGGGAATAGAAATATTCTCAGTCGTTTCATGCTACAGAAACGGGAGATAAACGCCGCCCTGATGGGCCACATTGGCTCGTGTCAGACTTTACTTTTTACTTTACATGAATGCGCCCTTGGTAGTTTGGAAAAAATGACAAGCCATAAACCGAAGACAGCAGCAATAGCATATCACTTTGTATCTTTGGTAAATGCATGACGTCAAGTACGAATTATTATTCTTTGCGAATACTAAAAAGAAAGAACAAGCAAACTCACCAAATCCTTGCTGACGTTGTGAGGGCGAAACGTACGAATACCGGAGGGGAATCCAAAATGGGTCAAACCATGCCATGAATAAACTACACGGGCACCTATGAGCAGCAGAAGCAGCGATGGCATCAAAGAAAGAGTTTGATCTCTGACGACTGTACCAGTTGTGGCAGACCAGGCGTGGATTGACAAAGTAGGCCGGGAGAGTATCAAGTCGATAAACCCAGCGTCCTCTCGTCCCCGAGTTTCCGACGAAGTTACCAGGGCGGAAGCGGGAATCACTTGGTATGGGGATGTAGACACCATGCGACCTCCCACATGTGAAACCCTGGATCACATTCTGGTTCATCAGGGATGCAGGGTCCCAGTTCATCTCGCAAGGGTGATAGTTGAAAATGACAAAACCATGCAGTCCATCCGTCAAAATCACGGCTTGGAACGTGTTTGTCCCCTGAAAGATAAATGTGTTGAATGAGACACTGCTATTAACTCATAATTAGGAGCACAAGATTATTTGAAGCTGAGCACTGAATGCATATGTTTGTTATTGTGATCAGTGTGCTGAAGCAACAGGGGGGATGAGTGACCTTCTTCCCTGCGATAGATCCAGCCTGCTCCGGTCCACGGCTCACACACGGAGTACCGGGATCAGAGGGAGGCCCATGGGTGCAATGTGGTCGCTCACACACAAAGCTGCGGCTAGAACGCATGGAAAGCGAATCATCAGATCCGGCGGTAATGGGTTCAATGGCCTGCACATGTGGCCCTTCTCCCCATCTATTGTGCTTCAGTCAATCAGATTGGGAACGAACTAGCGGCTTGGGATTCGCCCTTGGTCTTACCACCCTTGCCAAGCATTTCCTATTTAGGTTCAACTCCAGCTGCATCGGGCATGGCAGGGAGGTGACCGTAAACCTCCGTCTGGCCTGTAGGCTCTCCAGTCTGGCAGGATGGAATTAACGTCCTGTTCCTCCGCTGGACTACACCCTTTCGAAGTGACATTTTTTCCTTTTAACCCCTTGACCCCGGATTTCATATGGGGGCGCTGGGGCACCATGCCGGCTTGTGCAGCCAAACAAAACGGAAACAAGAGGCTTGTGCAGCCAAGCATAACGTACACAATACCCCAATAATGGATTGAAAATGCAGAAATTGCCATGTATAGACGTCAACCGGCCAGGTGGCAATTTTCAATCTGCATATCAACCGTACGCAAGGGGTTAATAGTTTACAACTCTTAATACAATTTTGAAAACAGATAAGACAAATGCTCAATTTATGGAGCTATTCGGAAACACATCTTATCTGTCCCACTGCTCTTTGCGAATGGAACCTGCCGGTATTAGGGGAAATATGCAAATGTAGTGGCTCTACAGGTAAGTTGAGTGAAGTATAGACACTTTTTTACTGGGTTTTATAATGCATCCTAGACCATTTTTTTCAATTTGATGTATTCTGTGTTTCTTGTATAAGTCATTCCTAAGCCCCACAATAACTTGTGCACACTATAACCCGAGCTAAAAAAAAATAATTAAAAATCGCTCCCCAAAAATATTCTGTGATTGAATTCAGTTTTAAACCTTTCGCACATGATACAATGGCTTTTCAAATGCGAAAATGTCAAAATCCAAAAATTCTGTTTCTTACTTAAATTTCCACTCAATTCCTGCTGCAAGGTCACATATACTTGCTGAAGCAATGTTTTGTTAATAAAACAAGCAAAGCACACAAAATTGATGTGAAAGTCACATCAATACACCAGAGAGCCTTTGCGGGTTCATTATTCACACACAATGGTAGCAATAGGGCTAAAATAAATCACAGCTGTATTGCTGTGGAAAAGTCCTTAGTGAAAACATGAAATAAATCAATGGATTTATCAATGTAAAACTCTACGGATCTTGAATCACCAAACTGATACAGACTAATCCGAGGACAGCCATTTTCTTGGGTGACCAAAGGCTCGCGCGAGACACGCTCAGGTAGTATGCATGTGCTCCAAGCTTTTTTGGACCAACGGGGTCACCAAAATGCACGCGCCTCATCTTTAAGAACACATGCGGCGTGTGGTTGGGTACTTATACTTCTAATTTTGTTTACTTAATTAGTCTACATACTTACATCAGAGGTTGATGAGTCAGCCTGCACATTACTCCATGTGATGACCAATGCCCAGATTGCTGCAAAGTTTGCTGACACAGCAGAACTAACCAGATCCAACATAGGCTGGTTGACATTGGCATCGTACTGATCGTATACCTACCAAGAAATGCCAAAGAAATAAATGTGGTGCAGGCAGTAAAAACTGAGAACAAATTTGTGCAAATACTTTGAATTGATGATTGAAATACCACAATACGAACTAAGGTATAATTTTTACGTTTTCCACTTCCCTTTCCCACCACCATAATTTAAAGAGACAAAGTGTGACTGCTGAGAGAAGTCTTGTCATTTTCTATTTTTATGTAGATTGCGAATTGTAAATTCAAATATTATTTCTGCCATGAAATACCAAACAAAGTGACTTTTGAGATCTATTTTTATCAAGTCCCCTCTAGCACTGCCATTTGTCTAAAAGTCGTCACTGCGGGCAGCAAACAAATCAACGTCATAGGACAAACTCCCCTTTTGTGCCTAGTGCTAGACACAAAAGGGGAGTTTTAGACAAATGGCACCAGCAGGCTAGAGGGGACTTGATAAAAATAGCTCTCAAATAGCTCTTTGCCGTTTGATTTTACAATACGCAATCTACATAAAAATGAAAAACGACGCAGATTTCTCTCATCACTGAACTTCCTCTTTAATGATTTTCAAATATTAGTGCACTGCAAAGCAACTACTAAAAGAACTAGAGAATCTTGAAAACAACATCATAATCAATCCAATGCGTCAATATGTTTGATATGTACTTTGGAGAAAGCAAAATAAATATGACATGAAACACACAGATTTTTACTGCTGATGGTGTTGTAAGCTGCCACCAGAAATGATGTATTATATTCAAATATGCCAATTTGTTTAGTCATGCCATTTTAGGCGTACAAATAATAGTGATTTCACTTTGATACTAAGCAACTTTTTATCTGCAAAATTATTTTAAAGGAACCATGCAATAGGATTTTTCTGACTTGAATTCATGTAGGACAGCTTTCTAAGCATGTTACGATGACTTCCGACCTCCTTTGTGGCAGTAAAAAGGAAACAGGAAAAACATTTTGGTTTTTATGCCAATAAACATTTCCCGGATATTCATGAGCCAAAGCATGATGTATATAGCAAAACAGGAAAGGTTCTATATTTTGTTCATTTAACTTATGCCAAAAGTTGCCAAAAGATAGGCGTATTTTTCATGGAAACAAAAGCTAACTCAAAACAAGTCAGTCATACAGTGAATATTTTTCATCTTTTTATTTAGCCTAGGGCCTATGTGTGTTCAACATGTAATATTTTTTTTACCCCTGATTTTTAAATTATATTTTTTGACAGAGTGACACTTCCTCAAGGCTAAAAAATATGAGAACCACAGAAATATAAAGGGATGCCCTTGTGGGATTAGAAAAACTGCACAGGTTCTGTATATATGTCCGAGGACAAGAGGAGAAAGAAAATACAAATGAACCTTTCAGTCCTCACAAGTCAGTCTTTTGTTGAAATCGGTCCTCGGAAGTAAAAATACGTGCTTAGTCTATAGGGTTGGGTTATATTAAAGGAACAATAGGAAACACAAAGCATTGTCCTCGGAAGTATTGGTAAAGTATGACTGTGTGGTCACGCAAGTGTTCAACCAATATAAGGGATCCGATTTCATAGTAGTCTAAATTGCATGTGACACCGGAAAAAGTGTTTAAAACCAGTTGTTATTTTTATCACCCGTTTAAAACCACCCATGTGACAGGCTCCCGACCAATAGCAATGGGTAAACTGCCTAAGGTATTTATAAATATAGAATAATGATTGATTTAACTGTTTTGTTCGATTTTAACTTAATAATCGTACACTATGAATGGTATAGGACAGACGTGGTTGTCCTTTACGTCACAAGCATGCAGGTCGAAAAAATCAACAGGTCTACATGGAAATGTGATCTCTTTTCTGCATTTAAAAAAACTCAAATTATTGGATTGATTTTAGAGTGCTTCAATGTGATAATCAAAAGAAAAGGTACGTTACAAATGGGAAAAGTAAGGGAAAGTATGGGAAAAGTATGGGAAAAGTAGCAAGCTGGTCTACTTTGACTTGGTTCCTTAACCATGGCTATCAGATATAAACAAACTAAATACAGGTCCATTTCACTTTCATTTAATACAAGGGTTGAATAAATACATGCCTTCTCTGCATTAAACTTACCTGCCAGAATACGTTATTTGTGGCAGTGAACGCATTGCCTTTGACGTCTGCCCAGAAAGGAGCGATCATTTTCCTGTTGCCTTGGAAGACGCTTTTGTGTGCACTTGGGAAGGCCCGTTTGTTCAGGTTATATTTGAGTCTCGGGTTATTGGAGAGAATGATCACACCATTGTCTGTGAACTGTAAACACCAACAAGGAATATATATGCAATAACGGAATAATAAAAAAAAATGAAAATAATAAAAAAAAAAACAATTGCAACAGACTTACAATATGGCCCCTCTTTGTGAACTGGAACATTGTAATGAATACTGTTCACTTCAATGGACTGTTGCAGCATGGTTACATGTAGGTAGACTGATTTCCCATTCTTGTGGTTAAGGCATGGGCGGCAATCCGGGGGAGATGGGGGGGGGAACACGTCCCCCCCAATATTTTTGGGGGAGGGGATGGCTATGGCAGTCCCCCCCCCCTCAATAATTTCCCCGAAAAGGATTTACGCCATATCCTGGGTTTTGTGTATACTCTTTTTGTTTAATAATGAAATCAAGAATATAACAAAAATGATGACAACTAAAGATTTTACCATAGTTTACCATGGAGTCTATGGTAACCACAGTTTTACATTGGTTTTACTATGGTTTGTTATGGTTACCATGGATTAACCACAGTTTACCCTATCCATGGTCCTGGCTTTACCAGGGTAATACAGTAACCATGGTTTTACAAGGATTGTGCCATTTGTCTTTGGTTTTACCATGGTGACTACCAGTGTTTTACCATAGTTTTACCATGGAATCTATTGTGTTATGACACTGCAAAGCCATGATGGATATACTCATCACAAATTAGTCTATAGTCGCGTTCGATTTGGACTTGTAAAAAGTAACCGTGCGTAATTGTTAACATTCCACTGTGGTTATTCTTCCGTGCGTCCACACTTGGATTACAATGCTCGCGGAAAGTCCTTGGCACGTAAACTTTGCAGTGTTCAAAATGCACATTTTACATTTACAGTGGCTGTCCGCACTGGACTTTCAGCGACGTAAAACTGGCCACATAACTCTTCCGCTACACAGTTGGCCCTGCAAAAGTTCCCACTGTGGAGGGATAAACGGACAACCGATGATCGACACTTGACAATTTGGACAGTTTACCGGCTGTCCACACTGGACTTAATTTTTAAAGGAACCCATGGTATTGCCATGGTAAAAAGTACCTCAGATTTACGACCATAATACCATAATACCACTATGGTAACCATGTTACAATTTATGGTACATTGGCCATGGTAATACTAAGGCATTATCGTGGTAACAGTATATACCTTTGTATTATCATGGTAGTGTAGTCATGGTAATACCATGGCCAAATTACCACAAATTTTGCACCATGGTATTTTTTTTCAGTTTAAAGAGAGGTCATAAAAGTTGCCCTCGTACTCCAGGCCAAGACAGGTGTAGCTCTGAGGAGATATGTAAGGAAACAGACTTTAACCCTTTGCGTACGGAAGACGCCATATGGCGCAAAAAAAACGGTGCTACCAGGCTGGATGACGCCATTTGCCGCTGTGTGTGCAGTTTCAATCTATTGTTGGAATATTGTGTATTATGTTACGCTTGACTGCAAAAACACATTGTGGCCGTTTTGCTTGGCTGCCAGAGCCGCCGCGACACTCTGACGTCTCCCGTAAAAAAAAAACGTACTCAAGGGGTTAAGGTGAACAACTGATATGCTACATAGCAAATACTGATACTTACATACAAGCTCTCGTAGAGGTCATCACAGTAGGGAAAGAAATTGGGTGGATTGAAGGTCGGAGAAACCCAATCTTTTGCGGACAGGCGTCGCTAACAAAAAATATCAAAACCCAACAAAGTTTAGACTCCAATAGCATCAAAGGAACTAAAATTAGATACCAAGATATTGCAGCACATAATTAAACATGTTTTAATGTTTTGTGGTTGAGGGTGACGCAGCACAAAATGATTCCAGTGAGCTTTACTATCACAAAATGTAGATAACCATGTCACATCATATAGTCGCAACATAAACTTTAACAAAACATGACACATTCGGAGAACAGTGTAACAAGGATGCAAAATTACAAGAAAAACCGACAAGCAGTGTAGCTTGTGTCAGGTGTGCCGTAAAAAAAAATAAATAAACATACTCCAAAACAATTCCGAGTGTGATAAAAAAAAATGTAACCACACACTGCACAAACCTATCAGGCTAGATCTAGTTGATGAAAGGCTTCACATCACACAACTCAATGCAGTGGGGATCTACACCACACGACAGAGAAGCTTCGCGCGGCTTGTATCAATCCAGAGATGCCACATCAAGGAAGAATGACAGACCCAGCCATCAGCCCATCAGCAAGCTGGAGACCAATGATGCTTCTACATCATTACACGAGTGATGATGTAGCAGACGGACGTGTCACTAACGATGCTCCCGGGATCGACTTAAACTGAACTGCAATTCCTCTCAAGATAAAATGATCATCTTAAGATTTTCGGCATTCATCTGCCACTGGCTTCTTGTCGAGCCTCCAGCAATAATTTACCTCAGTAATTATGCCAAGAAAGGGGAAGATTACGCCAGCCCAGACCGGATCGGACGACTGTGTCAACCCGCCATATGCATCACATGACGCCACTGTCCAATCGCCCAGCACCATCACAGAAGACGGCGGCAACGCCATCAACAATTTAAGGCGGGAAATCCAAAGCCTGGCTACTGACCTTAATACAAAGCTCGACAAAGCCCTCTTGAATCAAGAGTCCCTGCTTGGTAGAGTGGCAACCATTGAGAGGAAGCAGAAAGATATGGAAGAGTCGTTAAGCTTTTCGTATTCTTCGGTCGAGGAGCTTGAGTCTAAAAACAAGATGTTGACGGAAGGAATTGCCAGAATGACCAGCCAGGTGGCTGCGGCACAAAAGAACATAATCGACCTGGAAAAAACTGTCCTTCAGCAGGAGCGCTATTCACGCAACTTTAATCTGCGTTTTGGTGGCCTACCAGAGAGCGAATCAAAAGATCCCGTCACCCCATACAATCAGGTAAAAGAGCTTCTTGCTGATAGATTTGGCATGGCAGATGTCGAAATGGAAAACGCACACCGAACTGGCAAACCACCCAAATCGGCATCAGATAAACCGCGACACATCTTGGTAAAGTTCCTGTATCGCACAGAAAGACAGACTGTTCTGGACCGTGCAAAGGCAATGAAGGTTTCCTTGGAGAAGTCAGGAATCTTCATATTATTTGGCAAGTTGGCGACCAATGATACTTCCAGATAAATTTGATGGGGTTTATTCATGGACTGACTATGTGATCCACTTTGGAAGCATATCAGCACTCAGTGGTGTGATGATGCAGAAGAAGATGGTTGGCCGTACGCCTAAACTACAGCCCTGTTGGGCCAGCCCCTTTGTGGTCACAGGAATTGATGATGTCACTTAGAGGATTCAGAGATGCTCTCAGGCTAAGGTCAGGATTGTGCATTTCAACCGCTTAAAGATGTACCTTGGAAAAAGTGATGGAGACAGGGCAGTGGAAATCCACAGTGCCAGCCCCCTTGATGTCAGCGAGGGGGCAGTTGCTGATGAGCCCAAGGAGGCACCTCTCAGGAGACCAAAGAGAGGATCACCAACAAGAGTTGTACAAGCCACACCAGTTAGGAAGAATGAGATGGTCTCTGGGCTTGGTGGGGCAACTGCCAACAGAAAAGATGTGGACGGGCACGAAACTGCCACATAGAGTTGTAATCAAGTCAATCACAAGTCAATCACAAGTCAGATCAAAAGTCAGATCAAAAGGCAGATCACAAGTCAATCACAAGTCAGCTCACAAGCTACATGGGATGAACAATGACAAAGGAATGCTTTTGATATACAGTGTGTTTGAATAGCTTGTCACATGGTTTGAGACCGGGGGCCAGTTTCATGGAGCTGCTAAGCGCAAAAAATTTGCTTAGCATGAAATTTCTACCTTGATAAAAACAGGATTATCAGCCAAATTTGCATGTAATGTATATTGCCTGTGACTGGTATTCAGCTGTTGCTTGCTTAGTGTGAAAATCACCTGGAGTTTTGGCCGGTAATCTATTTTTAATAAGCAAGACATTTTTATGCTAAACAAATTTTTGTGCTAAGCGGCTCCATGAAATTGGCTCCAGACTTGTGAAGTGACTTGTGATGTGACTTGTGAAGTGACTTGTGAAGTGACTTGTGAAGTGACTTGTGAAGTGACTTGTGAAGTGACTTGATTACAACTTTGCTGCCACAGGTCACAGAGCAGGGCCCAAGTAATGTGGAGAGGGGATGAAAAGTTACTCAACCGTGTTGAACCTAACCAACCACCTGCCAGCACTGTGGAAAGACATGAGAAGACACCAGAGGACTGCGTGCGAGGCGCTCCACCACTGAAAAACCCGCAATCATCATGAATGCTTCTGCATGCTACAACCCAGCATTGGTGAGGTATGTTGGCATAAAGGAGGACAGGCTCTGTGGCTGTGGTTTTGGTGATAAAACACAACTTGCCACACCCCTTGTGTCTGGAGCCATGTACAAAACTGACTACAAATGTATGAACATCTCCACCATTAAGTGCCATGAATTCGCAGTTTTGTCGTGAATTTAATCCCTCATAGTCATTTAAGGGATACAGTCGACTCTTGTTAATACAAACTCAGCCAGACTTTTGGCCAAAGAAATATTTGTTATATCAGAATTTTGTATTAAGTGGAGTACGTGCCAATCTTATTCACATACAGTAACATTGCAATTGAAAGTTAACCTCAAAATGGGAATTTCTCTTCACACTTTTTGTCTTCCCAGGGAATTCATTTTCACTTCACAAAATGTGAATTTTTTCCCCCGGAAGTGAGAAAACATTTTCACACCTTTTCACACAAGTTGGAAAACACTTTCACGCCTTTTCACAAAAGTGGGAAAAGTATTTTCACACCTTTTCTCAATGTGGGAAAAATAATTCCCAAATGAATTCACAGGTGGGAAAAGTTGTGTGAAAAAGGTGGAATCTGAATGTGAATGTGAATTCTTTTCACAACATTTCTCATTCCCATTCCCAGTGTTAACTTTCAATTGCAATGTACTGTAAATGCACAGTCTGGACTAAGGCTTTATGTTTGCTATAACCAGAATTTGTATTAACAGTGTTAACCTTTACGACCGAGTTATCACACTATACAGGGTGGCCAACAAAACTTACGGAACGGCATACTTCCACTACGTTTAGAGTCAAACCACCTGTACTGACGGATGGAGAAAAATGATACCGAGACCTCTCGATTCGGTGCAGCAGTTTTTGCTCCAGAGCCTATTTTGTGAAGCAAAGTCGGGTCACTTGGCCATTTGTTCCATGCAGAAAAGAGCATGATAGCATACTTGTTATACCTCGGGACAAATGACCCCTGACTTTGTTTCACAAAATAGGTTCTCAGAACAAAAACTACAGAACCGAATCGGGAGATCTTGGTATCATTTTTCTTTTAACAAAATTACCCATGCATTGGTATAGGTTGTTTGAGTCTCAGGGTAGTGGAAGTATGCCGTTCCGTTTTTTTGGACCACCCTGTATACCCTTGTTATAATGAAATGAATTTGTGGTAGGGGCCTGGTCATAAAGCCGGGAGCCTTAAAGGGCCCACTACTGCAGAGCTTAAACTTACCTGCTGGATGACATTAGATAGCAACCTATCACCAACTTTAACCCCAAATGGCACAAGGTTTCCCTCTGTAGAGAGATGTATAAAAACAATTTACTCGAAACTGCTCTTAACTCATACCAACCTTAACGTGTACCTAACATTTACCAAGACAGCAGTTATGAGGTTTCCCTTCAATTCAATGGGTAAGGGGCCAGATTTTCAAGGTTTTTAAATTGCAATTTTTTTCTTCAAAAATGTGGGCGGATGAGTGAAGGAAAAATTATTGAAAATTTAAATTCATTTTTCAATTAAATAAGAAAGAAAAAAAGCTCTTTTGAATTGCCGATTCCACTCCTGCATCCCAATTCATTTTTTTTTCTTTCAACCCTGTGCCTGTACAGAGACAGGGTAAACATGTACATGTATTGTGTATCTGCAACCCTTAGAGCACCATAGGGACAAGGTTGTGTCTATGTATTAGGGTAACCAATGAAGTAGACTTTTTAATATCAAGCAGTGGGACTTGCGAAAGGAATAGGGTACTGGTTCATTTGGTCAATTACCAGTCGCGTCAATGCTATAAACCTACTCGAGTTCAAGACTACTATTAAAGGAAGCCTGCATGGTATCCACGTCCACATTATTAAATGCACTCGACTATGGATGGAAATAACACACAGGTCTATGGAAAGTGGCTATATCCCTGTCCGCACTGGACTTTCTTTGGTCAAACTTACCGAGACGATGGGTACTTTTCCCATTTTAAGTCCAGTGCGGACAGCCTAGGACATTTTCCTCTCAGGCAACTGCTGCCCAGGAAAACTGACCAGGTAACTTTTCCCCGAGACGATAAGTCCAGTGCGGACAGTGCGAGTCGGTAAAAGTGGCTGAGGAAAGCGTACATCCGGCCCAAGCACAAGGTCATGCTACACTGGGACACCACGCATGCGCTTTGCATTGTTTCACTGCAGTGCGGTGCACGTGGCAAGTTTCCAAATTCCAGTGCGTTGTTCCTCTTTTGGTCGCAATCATGGCATATTTGATGATTGATACAGTTGGAAGTTTGATTGGTGCTAAAGATCAGTGTAGCCCTATGTGTACACATCAGCCGGGAAAATAGAAAGGCACCGCGTAATTTAGGTCAATCGCGTCAATGTAGAAAGGTCACGCAAACGCAAAGCGCCCTCATGAGTCCTTATATTGACAGCTCGGTTACTTCTACCACGGTCTCGGTAAAAATTTTCGAAAGTCCAAGTACGGACAGTGGTCACATTTGACAATTTTTTCATTTTACCATCGTCTTGATAAAACCTTCCAAAACAAAAGTCCAGTGCGGACACGGCTTAAGTCTGTGCATATACACTGACGACAACCAATCATTCCCCACATCCTATCAACTAATGCAACACAAAAAGCCATAAGGGGACATATGTTCAAGCAGGGGAGACCTACTGCATCACGCCGTCACTGAACTGGACATTTTATTATTTTTTTTAATTCAATGGAAAATCAATATTTTGAAGATGGAAAATTGGGGTGGGTAGGTGGGTCGATAAAAAAAATATGAATTTTGTTTTAACAAAATTTAAGAACATTGCAAATTTTGAATATCCCCCTAAAATAATGTCAGCCTGTCTCAAAGTTTGGCATTTGGTATTAAGTAACAGTCGATTAACTAGCTGGACGACGGCCATGCATAGCTGCGGTGTGAGGAAAAACACCTGGGCCAGTTGACATAAATAGCCACATTCCTGCTCATACACATGCCATTCATTATTCAACTATATTGCTCTTGAATGGGAGTGTCACGAATAGATAGGGCTTTTTCAAACAAAAGGGGGGCTCCGAGTGTGATAAATAGGACCACTCTATTCAGTGCGATGCCTCGGTTCGCATCTATGCTTGGCCACACAGCCCTTGTCAGTGAGAGCCTGGCGCCCCGGCATTTCGTCATTAATATCCGGGTGTAAGAGGTACGTTAACGCATGAAAACCAAAACAAATGCATGCCAATAGCCGTACTAAAAACGTACTAAATTCTGAGCTTTGAGCAGGTTAATTGTGCATTGGCATATGCACTGACAAACAGGGATATACTCAGTGGACTTCACTCCATATGATGAGTTTAGCACTTTATTAATTTAATAAAGCTTTATAGCGACATGATGATCCCGCACTTATAGATACTCAAGGCAAACTGGACGTGTACTTAAAACAAAAAGGGTTAGATCAGGATGTCAAGTGTGTATACAATTCTGAATGGCTACAGTAAAAGTTCTCACCAATGACACTGAACGTGAAGCTCTTCGATCCTACACAACTATTAGAGTTGGTGACTGAGCAGGTGACTGTGTGTGTGCCAACTCCAAACAAACCTCCTGTCAGGCTTAGACCGACTCCATCTCCAGAGTCTCTACATTTGATGGGCTGATCATCAGAGTTGGTGGCAGTAATTGGGGGCCAGGTTAAATCAGCAGTTGACTGGCCGGCACTGGTGCACTTATCTCGCATGACAGGGACTTTGAGGGATGGCGAGGCTATGGGGACACGAGAAGCAATCCAAATCATTTTGAACAATACACCAATCCATTCAGCCCTTTATAACGGAAGTGCGTTTAGATACAGCCCTTTAAACATAGCAAGTGCAAAGAAATGAGATAATTTCTATCAAATTTGTTTTTTCATCTTTACTCATCAATATTAATGTTTCCGAAAATAAATGATGAAAATATAGATAAGATATAAGCCAACAAGTCCACACAAAAAAATGACTGATATGAAGATTTTTTTGCCCACTTCACATAGAACAGCCCTGTGTGTGTTTTCACATAGTGCGACATAATATGCCTTTTTCGTAGCGCGGGTCACATTTGCATCATCAGCTTTCCTTCATCACTGTACCTCGAGTGGCTTTTAAGCCTTGTTTGGGGTGAACTTGCCTATTAAAGAACTCACCTAATACCAGGCTAATTCTACTCTTAGTAATTAAGGGCTACAGGTAGGTTAATTGAGCTGGTCGAGTTGGCCACATTTTGGGTTACCAACCTTTAATTACCACCCTCAAAGGTGTAATTTTTATACTCTTTCGGGTTTCTGCCTGAAAAATAAATTGTAGTTTAAATTGCTATTTTCAGCATTACAAATGTTATTAACTTTTGAATGAGACATTGAAAAAAAACACCACACATTTACTGACCGAATAATTACTTTACAAATATTGAATGTGCGGCCCAACAATACGTACGTATGCTTCTCTATATGAGGAGACAAAGCACCACAGTATTTACTGACATGTCTTTTTACCTGTCACTGTTACAGTGAAAGTACACATCCCTTGGTTTGTAGAGGAATCTTGCGCCAAACACGTTACAGTTGTTACACCCAATGAGTATGAGCCACCTGACGTGACGACAGTGTTGGCGTCATCTTTACATGTGACCTCACTGATGGAACCATCAGCGTTATCAGTAGCACTTGGCGGTTGTGTCCATGTAACTACAGAACTAGCATCCCCTGTACACACGCTGATCTTTGCAGGACACACAACTATCGGCGGTTTGGTATCTACAGCACAGAAAATAAAATGCAAGTGCAGAAATAAATGCATGAAACACGGTTTGTCAAGGATGATTTAATTAATTTCTTGCAGAGTACTAAAACACTCTTTATCTATAACAATATCAGCATGGCATAACAAAACAGTTGACTAAAATGTGATATAGCACATGGGTTTTTAGCTTTAACAATGTTGCATAGCCCCCTTGGCTTCGCCCCGGGTACTATATGACCCTTTTCTGAAAAAAAAATGCCATGTCCATCATCACAGCAGCTATACATATAAAAATTGTATAATGAGAACTGTCAATTCACCAGTGCAGAACGTGCCGTTCCCTGCATATCCGGCATTGCACACACACTTGAAAATGCCGTTCACATCAGTACAGTTTGCATTCTGATCACAGTCCCGTGTGACGGAAGTAGCATCACATTCATCCCCGTCTATAAGAAGATCAATAATAACAGTAAAGCATCAGTACAAATTGAACAGCCTGTTCCGACTGTTCTGACTGTACTAATACATGAATTTCTCTTGTGCAAATCTATCTAAGGAAGGAGTGGTTAATCTGTGGTCAGGCCAGGCCTTTGAAAAGCCCAGCCATGCCCGGGCCTTCAGGCTTTTACTCTTGCTATTGTGAGCCACAAATCACCTAACAATAGAGCATCAACTAATCAATAAAGCCCGGCCTCTGCCAGGCCAGGCCTGGTTGTAGCCCCCCACACTAATCTGTACCATTCACGGCTGGATCAAAAGATGCCTCAGCTGTCAGTCAAGTCTGGGTGAACAATGGGAGCCGGCTGGACTCCAGAATTAATGGGCAGTTTATTGTGTACAATCAGGGGATTATAGAAGCCCAAAGGCCCGGGCGTTCCAGGGGCATGGCCAGGCTTTTCAACGGCCTGGCCCAACCACAGATTAACCACTCCACCCTAAAAAGCCATCTCTAACTGTTCGTTTACTGTGCAATCCAATGGCAAGCATTACTGTGAAGAGCTTTGCATCAACTAGGATGATTGTTTGAAAATAAAATCTGGAGTTATTATTGTTAATATATTATTCAAAATTTCAACAAATTAAGACAAAAATTGTTTCAGCTCATATGAACTTAGGGCAAAAACCACAATAAAAAGGACTTATCCATAGTGTGAGTCGAGTTGACCAGTCAAATCATCATACGAAATTGAAGAAATATTTTGCATTGAAAAAAGCAACTGCACAATTACACTAATTGGAAACGTGTTATCGCCAGTTAATCAATTTGGGCAAGCCTATTAAGGAGGACACCAATAGTATTTTTCCCATTCCCACGCGTGCGGAATGCCCCTATTGTTCTCAATCTCCCCGTTCTCCCGCGTGCGCACGGGCCCCATCTGTACGCGTTCCTAATTTGCATCAATACAATAGCGCAGTCATGGTGCATGATGATGAGCAGCCATTATGTGACACTGGGGCTCCACTGAACGGTGGTATGTACCAAGAAGTATCCTATGTACATAGAACGACGTTTATACACTAATACAAATAATTAAACATTTTGTCATGGTCTATATGGGCTACCGTTGGAACAAGAGATATTACTGTTATGTGAAAGTCATTCAGGTGTGGTCAATTGATTTCCAAACAATAGTCAACAATGTCAGGTGAAATTTATTGATATGGTAACGAATCCCGCTCCTGCTAGTTTCTTTGTTCACTTTGAAAATATATTCAAATTTACCTAGTCAGTTTCCCTTGTTAAAAAGTTAAAAAGTCGTATCCTCATTGAGTGATCCCCACAATGTCGCTTCCCAGGTTGTATCGTAAAATTGGGTGTGATCCCTGGCTATATGGCATTCTTGGTTTGTGACTTCTGACTAGCGCCCACCCGAACAAAGATACTGACAATTTGGGAGACCGCCAACATAGGGCAAGATAGCTCAGTTGGTAGAGTGCACGGCGGAGTATTCCGGAGGTCGCAGGTTCGATTCCCGCTCCTGCCAGTTTCAAGCTAGAATAAATTAACGTCTCAGAAGAATCAGAATACAATCAAAACACTCAAAATATCAATATTCCAAATATCAATATTCCAAAGCAGTTCAGGAATGGTATATTGGACTGATTATATCTACCTGGTCTGCAGTTCAATCCATCTCCAACAAATCCTTCCTGGCAATAGCAGTCACGGACGCCCTCCTGGACATCACACTGGGCCCACTGGTGACATTCCATATCCGAACACTGCAAGTCACTGACATTCAGGCACCGACATTTCTGCCTGCACTGGCCATCCAGCCACACTCCGTCAATCTAAAGAAAGAAAGTTAAGCTGATATATATTAAAACTGCCAGCAACAGATACTGCCCGACTAAATCAGCAGCCAGACACTCTTTGTCGTTCCAATTCAAAAATGCAAGACGAGCGGACAAGCTCAAAGCTACACTGACAAAGATCTAACGACCGTCACACTTTGTCATTCACCCAAGACAAGCCCAAGCTCTGCCTAACCAACCCTTTTCAATGATTGCATTCCATCAGACTTACTGGTAGGTAAAATCCATCATCCAAAGTACAGCCGCACTCCAAAGGTTTAATGCAGCCATCTCCTTGATGAAGAAGCCCCGGAGGACAGCGACAGGTTTCAATGCACGTCTCTTGGCAATTTTCCCTTCCCTCTGGCTCAAGGCAGGTAGCTGGACACGCAGTGCCGCAACGATCAAAGGTCAGCTCGCCGGGACACTGCACTTCTACAATAAGAGAGAACAAGCAAATTGACAAGCCTCTCTGCCCACAAAATTAGTTATTCCTCCACTCCCCATTCTATTCACTTCTCTTTACCAGCTCTTTCTGGCCAAATATCACAACATTCAAACTTACCACACTGTGGTCTCCCTGCTCTCCAGTCCTCCGGTGTCCCTCCGGCAGAAGCACAAGCCTCAGCGTAACTCTGGAAGCTGTCACAGACCAAGTCTTGGTCCAGATCAGTAGCACACAGATCAAACACGCACGACTCATAGTAAGTTGTTGAATCCTCTACATCCCGGCATGCTGCAAAGGGGCCTGAGGGATAGGTGACAAGGTCAATTGCAAACACTCTATCTACAAACAAACAAACAAACTCGCAACCTGTCTAACAATCTCTATTCATGAGGTCTACTGATCAAACACCACGCCACACCACACCACTTCACAGTCTCCCATCATCCTCTCAATGACCAACCTGTTTTATTGGTGAGAGCAGAGCACAGATCAATGGCCTCTTGACGCAGCTGGGAGCCTTCCTCACAAGGATCAGGTGTCTCTGTCACTGGGTCACACCGGTCCTCCTCTAGCGCCCAGGCATTTCCAAAGTCAGTTGGATTTCCAGCCTGCAAGAGTCAAAAAATTACTAGGCCCTCAGAACAACCAAGCCAAGACACGAACCCTCCCACAACAGCTTTCCAATTGCGCTATGAACATCTACCAAAAGAAAAACGGTGCACTAACAATGAAAATCCATTGTTACTTGGCACTAAATTCATTGTTACTAGTTCACAGTGTTACTCCAATCCTTGAATTATCACAACTCCTTCTTCCAATTCAGCATTTCGGGTCATTAATCAAACTGCCACACTCACCAGTGATCCGTCGGGAAGTCTGTATTCATTATTCCTGTTGCGGTCGAAGGTTCCGCACAGGCCGCATGTTCTGTTCCAATATGTCTCCGGAACGGTGACCTTGACAGTGTTGCGACCATTCCAGTCGATCTTCAGGCCGAAATTTGTTGTCAGTTTCTGGCAGAAGACAAAGATTGCAATTAATAGTCATCATGGTGGCAAGAAACACCTCATCGCACAGCAATGCCAGTGGTCTATTCCGGGCCTAGATTTCACCCTCGGCAGCCACTTTATCACATCTCTAGATTAGGTCTTAGTCAACTCTACTGCACAATGACTTTATCTGCGCAGACAAAGAGCAAGATTCCCCTCTATTTTCCAAACCCTTTCAAACAGACTTTCACAACAATCAATTCAATTGTCTTATGACAGGAATGGATTCACCAACAACAGGCTTGCTGCCAAGTCAAAATCAGAGCCAATTGAAGAGCAGGGCTGCAGTCGAGTCCATCACAAGTCTATCACAATTCCATGCAAGTCCCTGCAAGTCCATCACAAACCCTCCAGTCCTAATTCCCATCACAAGCTATTCAAATGAGCTTTGACAAAGACATTCCTTTGTCATTGTTCATCCAGTTACTTGTGACCGGCTTTATCAAAGGATTCGTGACTGGACTTGCAAAAGGACTTGTGAAAGGACTTGTGAAAGAACTTGCAGGGACTCGACTACAGCCCTGTTAAAGAGTGACCAGAGTGACTGCCACACAAGCTCACATTTGTCTGTTTTCCAGGTTTTGGGACTTCTGTTCTATCACAACTTCCAAGACTTACCACAATGAGACCAGTGCTGGAAATACCAACTCCATCAGCTCGCATCACTGGTAGTGTGGCTGTCACACCGTCGATTCTCACCTCACCTCGTGCAAGTAAAGAGTACAGCGTACCTCCAAACTCCAATGTGACTTCTCGAGTGTAGGAAACCCGGTCCGAGGGCCGCCTTTTCATGTTTCGAGCAGTCACATGGAATGAGGGAAGGTCGGCAGAGTTCGGGCAATCTCTAACAAGAGTGTACTCGCAGTCTCCTTGGAAGTCAAAACTGACACCGTCAAAGCTGATGTAATGCGGATCTCCCGATGCCAAGCACACACCAACAGCTGTGCAATCAAATACAATCAAAACACTCAAAATATCAATATTCCAAATATCAATATTCCAAAGCAGGTCAGGAATGGTATATTGGACTGATTATATCTACCTGGTCTGCAGTTCAATCCATCTCCAACAAATCCTTCCTGGCAATAGCAGTCACGGACGCCCTCCTGGACATCACACTGGGCCCACTGGTGACATTCCATATCCGAACACTGCAAGTCACTGACATTCAGGCACCGACATTTCTGCCTGCACTGGCTATCCAGCCACACTCCGTCAATCTAAAGAAAGAATGTTAAGCTGATATATATTAAAACTGCCAGCAACAGATACTGCCCGACTAAATCAGCAGCCAGACACTCTTTGTCGTTCCAATTCAAAAATGCAAGACGAGCGGACAAGCTCAAAGCTACACTGACAAAGATCTAACGACCGTCACACTTTGTCATTCACCCAAGACAAGCCCAAGCTCTGCCTAACCAACCCTTTTCAATGATTGCATTCCATCAGACTTACTGGTAGGTAAAATCCATCATCCAAAGTACAGCCGCACTCCAAAGGTTTAATGCAGCCATCTCCTTGACGAAGAAGCCCCGGAGGACAGCGACAGGTTTCAATGCACGTCTCTTGGCAATTTTCCCTTCCCTCTGGCTCAAGGCAGGTAGCTGGACACGCAGTGCTGCAACGATCAAAGGTCAGCTCGCCGGGACACTGCACTTCTACAATAAGAGAGAACAAGCAAATTGACAAGCCTCTCTGCCCACAAAATTAGTTATTCCTCCACTCCCCATTCTATTCACTTCTCTTTACCAGCTCTTTCTGGCCAAATATCACAACATTCAAACTTACCACACTGTGGTCTCCCTGCTCTCCAGTCCTCCGGTGTCCCTCCGGCAGAAGCACAAGCCTCAGCGTAACTCTGGAAGCTGTCACAGACCAAGTCTTGGTCCAGATCAGTAGCACACAGATCAAACACGCACGACTCATAGTAAGTTGTTGAATCCTCTACATCCCGGCATGCTGCAAAGGGGCCTGAGGGATAGGTGACAAGGTCAATTGCAAACACTCTATCTACAAACAAACAAACAAACTCGCAACCTGTCTAACAATCTCTATTCATGAGGTCTACTGATCAAACACCACGCCACACCACACCACTTCACAGTCTCCCATCATCCTCTCAATGACCAACCTGTTTTATTGGTGAGAGCAGAGCACAGATCAATGGCCTCTTGACGCAGCTGGGAGCCTTCCTCACAAGGATCAGGTGTCTCTGTCACTGGATCACACCGGTCCTCTTCTAGCGCCCAGGCATTTCCAAAGTCAGTTGGATTTCCAGCCTGCAAGAGTCAAAAAATTACTAGGCCCTCAGAACAACCAAGCCAAGACACGAACCCTCCCACAACAGCTTTCCAATTGCGCTATGAACATCTACCAAAAGAAAAACGGTGCACTAACAATGAAAATCCATTGTTACTTGGCACTAAATTCATTGTTACTAGTTCACAGTGTTACTCCAATCCTTGAATTATCACAACTCCTTCTTCCAATTCAGCATTTCGGGTCATTAATCAAACTGCCACACTCACCAGTGATCCGTCGGGAAGTCTGTATTCATTATTCCTGTTGCGGTCGAAGGTTCCGCACAGGCCGCATGTTCTGTTCCAATATGTCTCCGGAACGGTGACCTTGACAGTGTTGCGACCATTCCAGTCGATCTTCAGGCCGAAATTTGTTGTCAGTTTCTGGCAGAAGACAAAGATTGCAATTAATAGTCATCATGGTGGCAAGAAACACCTCATCGCACAGCAATGCCAGTGGTCTATTCCGGGCCTAGATTTCACCCTCGGCAGCCACTTTATCACATCTCTAGATTAGGTCTTAGTCAACTCTACTGCACAATGACTTTATCTGCGCAGACAAAGAGCAAGATTCCCCTCTATTTTCCAAACCCTTTCAAACAGACTTTCACAACAATCAATTCAATTGTCTTATGACAGGAATGGATTCACCAACAACAGGCTTGCTGCCAAGTCAAAATCAGAGCCAATTGAAGAGCAGGGCTGCAGTCGAGTCCATCACAAGTCTATCACAATTCCATGCAAGTCCCTGCAAGTCCATCACAAACCCTCCAGTCCTAATTCCCATCACAAGCTATTCAAATGAGCTTTGACAAAGACATTCCTTTGTCATTGTTCATCCAGTTACTTGTGACCGGCTTTATCAAAGGATTCGTGACTGGACTTGCAAAAGGACTTGTGAAAGGACTTGTGAAAGAACTTGCAGGGACTCGACTACAGCCCTGTTAAAGAGTGACCAGAGTGACTGCCACACAAGCTCACATTTGTCTGTTTTCCAGGTTTTGGGACTTCTGTTCTATCACAACTTCCAAGACTTACCACAATGAGACCAGTGCTGGAAATACCAACTCCATCAGCTCGCATCACTGGTAGTGTGGCTGTCACACCGTCGATTCTCACCTCACCTCGTGCAAGTAAAGAGTACAGCGTACCTCCAAACTCCAATGTGACTTCTCGAGTGTAGGAAACCCGGTCCGAGGGCCGCCTTTTCATGTTTCGAGCAGTCACATGGAATGAGGGAAGGTCGGCAGAGTTCGGGCAATCTCTAACAAGAGTGTACTCGCAGTCTCCTTGGAAGTCAAAACTGACACCGTCAAAGCTGATGTAATGCGGATCTCCCGATGCCAAGCACACACCAACAGCTGTGCAATCAAATACAATCAAAACACTCAAAATATCAATATTCCAAATATCAATATTCCAAAGCAGGTCAGGAATGGTATATTGGACTGATTATATCTACCTGGTCTGCAGTTCAATCCATCTCCAACAAATCCTTCCTGGCAATAGCAGTCACGGACGCCCTCCTGGACATCACACTGGGCCCACTGGTGACATTCCATATCCGAACACTGCAAGTCACTGACATTCAGGCACCGACATTTCTGCCTGCACTGGCTATCCAGCCACACTCCGTCAATCTAAAGAAAGAAAGTTAAGCTGATATATATTAAAACTGCCAGCAACAGATACTGCCCGACTAAATCAGCAGCCAGACACTCTTTGTCGTTCCAATTCAAAAATGCAAGACGAGCGGACAAGCTCAAAGCTACACTGACAAAGATCTAACGACCGTCACACTTTGTCATTCACCCAAGACAAGCCCAAGCTCTGCCTAACCAACCCTTTTCAATGATTGCATTCCATCAGACTTACTGGTAGGTAAAATCCATCATCCAAAGTACAGCCGCACTCCAAAGGTTTAATGCAGCCATCTCCTTGACGAAGAAGCCCCGGAGGACAGCGACAGGTTTCAATGCACGTCTCTTGGCAATTTTCCCTTCCCTCTGGCTCAAGGCAGGTAGCTGGACACGCAGTGCCGCAACGATCAAAGGTCAGCTCGCCGGGACACTGCACTTCTACAATAAGAGAGAACAAGCAAATTGACAAGCCTCTCTGCCCACAAAATTAGTTATTCCTCCACTCCCCATTCTATTCACTTCTCTTTACCAGCTCTTTCTGGCCAAATATCACAACATTCAAACTTACCACACTGTGGTCTCCCTGCTCTCCAGTCCTCCGGTGTCCCTCCGGCAGAAGCACAAGCCTCAGCGTAACTCTGGAAGCTGTCACAGACCAAGTCTTGGTCCAGATCAGTAGCACACAGATCAAACACGCACGACTCATAGTAAGTTGTTGAATCCTCTACATCCCGGCATGCTGCAAAGGGGCCTGAGGGATAGGTGACAAGGTCAATTGCAAACACTCTATCTACAAACAAACAAACAAACTCGCAACCTGTCTAACAATCTCTATTCATGAGGTCTACTGATCAAACACCACGCCACACCACACCACTTCACAGTCTCCCATCATCCTCTCAATGACCAACCTGTTTTATTGGTGAGAGCAGAGCACAGATCAATGGCCTCTTGACGCAGCTGGGAGCCTTCCTCACAAGGATCAGGTGTCTCTGTCACTGGGTCACACCGGTCCTCCTCTAGCGCCCAGGCATTTCCAAAGTCAGTTGGATTTCCAGCCTGCAAGAGTCAAAAAATTACTAGGCCCTCAGAACAACCAAGCCAAGACACGAACCCTCCCACAACAGCTTTCCAATTGCGCTATGAACATCTACCAAAAGAAAAACGGTGCACTAACAATGAAAATCCATTGTTACTTGGCACTAAATTCATTGTTACTAGTTCACAGTGTTACTCCAATCCTTGAATTATCACAACTCCTTCTTCCAATTCAGCATTTCGGGTCATTAATCAAACTGCCACACTCACCAGTGATCCGTCGGGAAGTCTGTATTCATTATTCCTGTTGCGGTCGAAGGTTCCGCACAGGCCGCATGTTCTGTTCCAATATGTCTCCGGAACGGTGACCTTGACAGTGTTGCGACCATTCCAGTCGATCTTCAGGCCGAAATTTGTTGTCAGTTTCTGGCAGAAGACAAAGATTGCAATTAATAGTCATCATGGTGGCAAGAAACACCTCATCGCACAGCAATGCCAGTGGTCTATTCCGGGCCTAGATTTCACCCTCGGCAGCCACTTTATCACATCTCTAGATTAGGTCTTAGTCAACTCTACTGCACAATGACTTTATCTGCGCAGACAAAGAGCAAGATTCCCCTCTATTTTCCAAACCCTTTCAAACAGACTTTCACAACAATCAATTCAATTGTCTTATGACAGGAATGGATTCACCAACAACAGGCTTGCTGCCAAGTCAAAATCAGAGCCAATTGAAGAGCAGGGCTGCAGTCGAGTCCATCACAAGTCTATCACAATTCCATGCAAGTCCCTGCAAGTCCATCACAAACCCTCCAGTCCTAATTCCCATCACAAGCTATTCAAATGAGCTTTGACAAAGACATTCCTTTGTCATTGTTCATCCAGTTACTTGTGACCGGCTTTATCAAAGGATTCGTGACTGGACTTGCAAAAGGACTTGTGAAAGGACTTGTGAAAGAACTTGCAGGGACTCGACTACAGCCCTGTTAAAGAGTGACCAGAGTGACTGCCACACAAGCTCACATTTGTCTGTTTTCCAGGTTTTGGGACTTCTGTTCTATCACAACTTCCAAGACTTACCACAATGAGACCAGTGCTGGAAATACCAACTCCATCAGCTCGCATCACTGGTAGTGTGGCTGTCACACCGTCGATTCTCACCTCACCTCGTGCAAGTAAAGAGTACAGCGTACCTCCAAACTCCAATGTGACTTCTCGAGTGTAGGAAACCCGGTCCGAGGGCCGCCTTTTCATATTTCGAGCAGTCACATGGAATGAGGGAAGGTCGGCAGAGTTCGGGCAATCTCTAACAAGAGTGTACTCGCAGTCTCCTTGGAAGTCAAAACTGACACCGTCAAAGCTGATGTAATGCGGATCTCCCGATGCCAAGCACACACCAACAGCTGTGCAATCAAATACAATCAAAACACTCAAAATATCAATATTCCAAATATCAATATTCCAAAGCAGGTCAGGAATGGTATATTGGACTGATTATATCTACCTGGTCTGCAGTTCAATCCATCTCCAACAAATCCTTCCTGGCAATAGCAGTCACGGACGCCCTCCTGGACATCACACTGGGCCCACTGGTGACATTCCATATCCGAACACTGCAAGTCACTGACATTCAGGCACCGACATTTCTGCCTGCACTGGCTATCCAGCCACACTCCGTCAATCTAAAGAAAGAAAGTTAAGCTGATATATATTAAAACTGCCAGCAACAGATACTGCCCGACTAAATCAGCAGCCAGACACTCTTTGTCGTTCCAATTCAAAAATGCAAGACGAGCGGACAAGCTCAAAGCTACACTGACAAAGATCTAACGACCGTCACACTTTGTCATTCACCCAAGACAAGCCCAAGCTCTGCCTAACCAACCCTTTTCAATGATTGCATTCCATCAGACTTACTGGTAGGTAAAATCCATCATCCAAAGTACAGCCGCACTCCAAAGGTTTAATGCAGCCATCTCCTTGACGAAGAAGCCCCGGAGGACAGCGACAGGTTTCAATGCACGTCTCTTGGCAATTTTCCCTTCCCTCTGGCTCAAGGCAGGTAGCTGGACACGCAGTGCCGCAACGATCAAAGGTCAGCTCGCCGGGACACTGCACTTCTACAATAAGAGAGAACAAGCAAATTGACAAGCCTCTCTGCCCACAAAATTAGTTATTCCTCCACTCCCCATTCTATTCACTTCTCTTTACCAGCTCTTTCTGGCCAAATATCACAACATTCAAACTTACCACACTGTGGTCTCCCTGCTCTCCAGTCCTCCGGTGTCCCTCCGGCAGAAGCACAAGCCTCAGCGTAACTCTGGAAGCTGTCACAGACCAAGTCTTGGTCCAGATCAGTAGCACACAGATCAAACACGCACGACTCATAGTAAGTTGTTGAATCCTCTACATCCCGGCATGCTGCAAAGGGGCCTGAGGGATAGGTGACAAGGTCAATTGCAAACACTCTATCTACAAACAAACAAACAAACTCGCAACCTGTCTAACAATCTCTATTCATGAGGTCTACTGATCAAACACCACGCCACACCACACCACTTCACAGTCTCCCATCATCCTCTCAATGACCAACCTGTTTTATTGGTGAGAGCTGAGCACAGATCAATGGCCTCTTGACGCAGCTGGGAGCCTTCCTCACAAGGATCAGGTGTCTCTGTCACTGGGTCACACCGGTCCTCCTCTAGCGCCCAGGCATTTCCAAAGTCAGTTGGATTTCCAGCCTGCAAGAGTCAAAAAATTACTAGGCCCTCAGAACAACCAAGCCAAGACACGAACCCTCCCACAACAGCTTTCCAATTGCGCTATGAACATCTACCAAAAGAAAAACGGTGCACTAACAATGAAAATCCATTGTTACTTGGCACTAAATTCATTGTTACTAGTTCACAGTGTTACTCCAATCCTTGAATTATCACAACTCCTTCTTCCAATTCAGCATTTCGGGTCATTAATCAAACTGCCACACTCACCAGTGATCCGTCGGGAAGTCTGTATTCATTATTCCTGTTGCGGTCGAAGGTTCCGCACAGGCCGCATGTTCTGTTCCAATATGTCTCCGGAACGGTGACCTTGACAGTGTTGCGACCATTCCAGTCGATCTTCAGGCCGAAATTTGTTGTCAGTTTCTGGCAGAAGACAAAGATTGCAATTAATAGTCATCATGGTGGCAAGAAACACCTCATCGCACAGCAATGCCAGTGGTCTATTCCGGGCCTAGATTTCACCCTCGGCAGCCACTTTATCACATCTCTAGATTAGGTCTTAGTCAACTCTACTGCACAATGACTTTATCTGCGCAGACAAAGAGCAAGATTCCCCTCTATTTTCCAAACCCTTTCAAACAGACTTTCACAACAATCAATTCAATTGTCTTATGACAGGAATGGATTCACCAACAACAGGCTTGCTGCCAAGTCAAAATCAGAGCCAATTGAAGAGCAGGGCTGCAGTCGAGTCCATCACAAGTCTATCACAATTCCATGCAAGTCCCTGCAAGTCCATCACAAACCCTCCAGTCCTAATTCCCATCACAAGCTATTCAAATGAGCTTTGACAAAGACATTCCTTTGTCATTGTTCATCCAGTTACTTGTGACCGGCTTTATCAAAGGATTCGTGACTGGACTTGCAAAAGGACTTGTGAAAGGACTTGTGAAAGAACTTGCAGGGACTCGACTACAGCCCTGTTAAAGAGTGACCAGAGTGACTGCCACACAAGCTCACATTTGTCTGTTTTCCAGGTTTTGGGACTTCTGTTCTATCACAACTTCCAAGACTTACCACAATGAGACCAGTGCTGGAAATACCAACTCCATCAGCTCGCATCACTGGTAGTGTGGCTGTCACACCGTCGATTCTCACCTCACCTCGTGCAAGTAAAGAGTACAGCGTACCTCCAAACTCCAATGTGACTTCTCGAGTGTAGGAAACCCGGTCCGAGGGCCGCCTTTTCATGTTTCGAGCAGTCACATGGAATGAGGGAAGGTCGGCAGAGTTCGGGCAATCTCTAACAAGAGTGTACTCGCAGTCTCCTTGGAAGTCAAAACTGACACCGTCAAAGCTGATGTAATGCGGATCTCCCGATGCCAAGCACACACCAACAGCTGTGCAATCAAATACAATCAAAACACTCAAAATATCAATATTCCAAATATCAATATTCCAAAGCAGGTCAGGAATGGTATATTGGACTGATTATATCTACCTGGTCTGCAGTTCAATCCATCTCCAACAAATCCTTCCTGGCAATAGCAGTCACGGACGCCCTCCTGGACATCACACTGGGCCCACTGGTGACATTCCATATCCGAACACTGCAAGTCACTGACATTCAGGCACCGACATTTCTGCCTGCACTGGCTATCCAGCCACACTCCGTCAATCTAAAGAAAGAAAGTTAAGCTGATATATATTAAAACTGCCAGCAACAGATACTGCCCGACTAAATCAGCAGCCAGACACTCTTTGTCGTTCCAATTCAAAAATGCAAGACGAGCGGACAAGCTCAAAGCTACACTGACAAAGATCTAACGACCGTCACACTTTGTCATTCACCCAAGACAAGCCCAAGCTCTGCCTAACCAACCCTTTTCAATGATTGCATTCCATCAGACTTACTGGTAGGTAAAATCCATCATCCAAAGTACAGCCGCACTCCAAAGGTTTAATGCAGCCATCTCCTTGACGAAGAAGCCCCGGAGGACAGCGACAGGTTTCAATGCACGTCTCTTGGCAATTTTCCCTTCCCTCTGGCTCAAGGCAGGTAGCTGGACACGCAGTGCCGCAACGATCAAAGGTCAGCTCGCCGGGACACTGCACTTCTACAATAAGAGAGAACAAGCAAATTGACAAGCCTCTCTGCCCACAAAATTAGTTATTCCTCCACTCCCCATTCTATTCACTTCTCTTTACCAGCTCTTTCTGGCCAAATATCACAACATTCAAACTTACCACACTGTGGTCTCCCTGCTCTCCAGTCCTCCGGTGTCCCTCCGGCAGAAGCACAAGCCTCAGCGTAACTCTGGAAGCTGTCACAGACCAAGTCTTGGTCCAGATCAGTAGCACACAGATCAAACACGCACGACTCATAGTAAGTTGTTGAATCCTCTACATCCCGGCATGCTGCAAAGGGGCCTGAGGGATAGGTGACAAGGTCAATTGCAAACACTCTATCTACAAACAAACAAACAAACTCGCAACCTGTCTAACAATCTCTATTCATGAGGTCTACTGATCAAACACCACGCCACACCACACCACTTCACAGTCTCCCATCATCCTCTCAATGACCAACCTGTTTTATTGGTGAGAGCAGAGCACAGATCAATGGCCTCTTGACGCAGCTGGGAGCCTTCCTCACAAGGATCAGGTGTCTCTGTCACTGGGTCACACCGGTCCTCCTCTAGCGCCCAGGCATTTCCAAAGTCAGTTGGATTTCCAGCCTGCAAGAGTCAAAAAATTACTAGGCCCTCAGAACAACCAAGCCAAGACACGAACCCTCCCACAACAGCTTTCCAATTGCGCTATGAACATCTACCAAAAGAAAAACGGTGCACTAACAATGAAAATCCATTGTTACTTGGCACTAAATTCATTGTTACTAGTTCACAGTGTTACTCCAATCCTTGAATTATCACAACTCCTTCTTCCAATTCAGCATTTCGGGTCATTAATCAAACTGCCACACTCACCAGTGATCCGTCGGGAAGTCTGTATTCATTATTCCTGTTGCGGTCGAAGGTTCCGCACAGGCCGCATGTTCTGTTCCAATATGTCTCCGGAACGGTGACCTTGACAGTGTTGCGACCATTCCAGTCGATCTTCAGGCCGAAATTTGTTGTCAGTTTCTGGCAGAAGACAAAGATTGCAATTAATAGTCATCATGGTGGCAAGAAACACCTCATCGCACAGCAATGCCAGTGGTCTATTCCGGGCCTAGATTTCACCCTCGGCAGCCACTTTATCACATCTCTAGATTAGGTCTTAGTCAACTCTACTGCACAATGACTTTATCTGCGCAGACAAAGAGCAAGATTCCCCTCTATTTTCCAAACCCTTTCAAACAGACTTTCACAACAATCAATTCAATTGTCTTATGACAGGAATGGATTCACCAACAACAGGCTTGCTGCCAAGTCAAAATCAGAGCCAATTGAAGAGCAGGGCTGCAGTCGAGTCCATCACAAGTCTATCACAATTCCATGCAAGTCCCTGCAAGTCCATCACAAACCCTCCAGTCCTAATTCCCATCACAAGCTATTCAAATGAGCTTTGACAAAGACATTCCTTTGTCATTGTTCATCCAGTTACTTGTGACCGGCTTTATCAAAGGATTCGTGACTGGACTTGCAAAAGGACTTGTGAAAGGACTTGTGAAAGAACTTGCAGGGACTCGACTACAGCCCTGTTAAAGAGTGACCAGAGTGACTGCCACACAAGCTCACATTTGTCTGTTTTCCAGGTTTTGGGACTTCTGTTCTATCACAACTTCCAAGACTTACCACAATGAGACCAGTGCTGGAAATACCAACTCCATCAGCTCGCATCACTGGTAGTGTGGCTGTCACACCGTCGATTCTCACCTCACCTCGTGCAAGTAAAGAGTACAGCGTACCTCCAAACTCCAATGTGACTTCTCGAGTGTAGGAAACCCGGTCCGAGGGCCGCCTTTTCATGTTTCGAGCAGTCACATGGAATGAGGGAAGGTCGGCAGAGTTCGGGCAATCTCTAACAAGAGTGTACTCGCAGTCTCCTTGGAAGTCAAAACTGACACCGTCAAAGCTGATGTAATGCGGATCTCCCGATGCCAAGCACACACCAACAGCTGTGCAATCAAATACAATCAAAACACTCAAAATATCAATATTCCAAATATCAATATTCCAAAGCAGGTCAGGAATGGTATATTGGACTGATTATATCTACCTGGTCTGCAGTTCAATCCATCTCCAACAAATCCTTCCTGGCAATAGCAGTCACGGACGCCCTCCTGGACATCACACTGGGCCCACTGGTGACATTCCATATCCGAACACTGCAAGTCACTGACATTCAGGCACCGCCATTTCTGCCTGCACTGGCTATCCAGCCACACTCCGTCAATCTAAAGAAAGAAAGTTAAGCTGATATATATTAAAACTGCCAGCAACAGATACTGCCCGACTAAATCAGCAGCCAGACACTCTTTGTCGTTCCAATTCAAAAATGCAAGACGAGCGGACAAGCTCAAAGCTACACTGACAAAGATCTAACGACCGTCACACTTTGTCATTCACCCAAGACAAGCCCAAGCTCTGCCTAACCAACCCTTTTCAATGATTGCATTCCATCAGACTTACTGGTAGGTAAAATCCATCATCCAAAGTACAGCCGCACTCCAAAGGTTTAATGCAGCCATCTCCTTGACGAAGAAGCCCCGGAGGACAGCGACAGGTTTCAATGCACGTCTCTTGGCAATTTTCCCTTCCCTCTGGCTCAAGGCAGGTAGCTGGACACGCAGTGCCGCAACGATCAAAGGTCAGCTCGCCGGGACACTGCACTTCTACAATAAGAGAGAACAAGCAAATTGACAAGCCTCTCTGCCCACAAAATTAGTTATTCCTCCACTCCCCATTCTATTCACTTCTCTTTACCAGCTCTTTCTGGCCAAATATCACAACATTCAAACTTACCACACTGTGGTCTCCCTGCTCTCCAGTCCTCCGGTGTCCCTCCGGCAGAAGCACAAGCCTCAGCGTAACTCTGGAAGCTGTCACAGACCAAGTCTTGGTCCAGATCAGTAGCACACAGATCAAACACGCACGACTCATAGTAAGTTGTTGAATCCTCTACATCCCGGCATGCTGCAAAGGGGCCTGAGGGATAGGTGACAAGGTCAATTGCAAACACTCTATCTACAAACAAACAAACAAACTCGCAACCTGTCTAACAATCTCTATTCATGAGGTCTACTGATCAAACACCACGCCACACCACACCACTTCACAGTCTCCCATCATCCTCTCAATGACCAACCTGTTTTATTGGTGAGAGCAGAGCACAGATCAATGGCCTCTTGACGCAGCTGGGAGCCTTCCTCACAAGGATCAGGTGTCTCTGTCACTGGGTCACACCGGTCCTCCTCTAGCGCCCAGGCATTTCCAAAGTCAGTTGGATTTCCAGCCTGCAAGAGTCAAAAAATTACTAGGCCCTCAGAACAACCAAGCCAAGACACGAACCCTCCCACAACAGCTTTCCAATTGCGCTATGAACATCTACCAAAAGAAAAACGGTGCACTAACAATGAAAATCCATTGTTACTTGGCACTAAATTCATTGTTACTAGTTCACAGTGTTACTCCAATCCTTGAATTATCACAACTCCTTCTTCCAATTCAGCATTTCGGGTCATTAATCAAACTGCCACACTCACCAGTGATCCGTCGGGAAGTCTGTATTCATTATTCCTGTTGCGGTCGAAGGTTCCGCACAGGCCGCATGTTCTGTTCCAATATGTCTCCGGAACGGTGACCTTGACAGTGTTGCGACCATTCCAGTCGATCTTCAGGCCGAAATTTGTTGTCAGTTTCTGGCAGAAGACAAAGATTGCAATTAATAGTCATCATGGTGGCAAGAAACACCTCATCGCACAGCAATGCCAGTGGTCTATTCCGGGCCTAGATTTCACCCTCGGCAGCCACTTTATCACATCTCTAGATTAGGTCTTAGTCAACTCTACTGCACAATGACTTTATCTGCGCAGACAAAGAGCAAGATTCCCCTCTATTTTCCAAACCCTTTCAAACAGACTTTCACAACAATCAATTCAATTGTCTTATGACAGGAATGGATTCACCAACAACAGGCTTGCTGCCAAGTCAAAATCAGAGCCAATTGAAGAGCAGGGCTGCAGTCGAGTCCATCACAAGTCTATCACAATTCCATGCAAGTCCCTGCAAGTCCATCACAAACCCTCCAGTCCTAATTCCCATCACAAGCTATTCAAATGAGCTTTGACAAAGACATTCCTTTGTCATTGTTCATCCAGTTACTTGTGACCGGCTTTATCAAAGGATTCGTGACTGGACTTGCAAAAGGACTTGTGAAAGGACTTGTGAAAGAACTTGCAGGGACTCGACTACAGCCCTGTTAAAGAGTGACCAGAGTGACTGCCACACAAGCTCACATTTGTCTGTTTTCCAGGTTTTGGGACTTCTGTTCTATCACAACTTCCAAGACTTACCACAATGAGACCAGTGCTGGAAATACCAACTCCATCAGCTCGCATCACTGGTAGTGTGGCTGTCACACCGTCGATTCTCACCTCACCTCGTGCAAGTAAAGAGTACAGCGTACCTCCAAACTCCAATGTGACTTCTCGAGTGTAGGAAACCCGGTCCGAGGGCCGCCTTTTCATGTTTCGAGCAGTCACATGGAATGAGGGAAGGTCGGCAGAGTTCGGGCAATCTCTAACAAGAGTGTACTCGCAGTCTCCTTGGAAGTCAAAACTGACACCGTCAAAGCTGATGTAATGCGGATCTCCCGATGCCAAGCACACACCAACAGCTGTGCAATCAAATACAATCAAAACACTCAAAATATCAATATTCCAAATATCAATATTCCAAAGCAGGTCAGGAATGGTATATTGGACTGATTATATCTACCTGGTCTGCAGTTCAATCCATCTCCAACAAATCCTTCCTGGCAATAGCAGTCACGGACGCCCTCCTGGACATCACACTGGGCCCACTGGTGACATTCCATATCCGAACACTGCAAGTCACTGACATTCAGGCACCGACATTTCTGCCTGCACTGGCTATCCAGCCACACTCCGTCAATCTAAAGAAAGAAAGTTAAGCTGATATATATTAAAACTGCCAGCAACAGATACTGCCCGACTAAATCAGCAGCCAGACACTCTTTGTCGTTCCAATTCAAAAATGCAAGACGAGCGGACAAGCTCAAAGCTACACTGACAAAGATCTAACGACCGTCACACTTTGTCATTCACCCAAGACAAGCCCAAGCTCTGCCTAACCAACCCTTTTCAATGATTGCATTCCATCAGACTTACTGGTAGGTAAAATCCATCATCCAAAGTACAGCCGCACTCCAAAGGTTTAATGCAGCCATCTCCTTGACGAAGAAGCCCCGGAGGACAGCGACAGGTTTCAATGCACGTCTCTTGGCAATTTTCCCTTCCCTCTGGCTCAAGGCAGGTAGCTGGACACGCAGTGCCGCAACGATCAAAGGTCAGCTCGCCGGGACACTGCACTTCTACAATAAGAGAGAACAAGCAAATTGACAAGCCTCTCTGCCCACAAAATTAGTTATTCCTCCACTCCCCATTCTATTCACTTCTCTTTACCAGCTCTTTCTGGCCAAATATCACAACATTCAAACTTACCACACTGTGGTCTCCCTGCTCTCCAGTCCTCCGGTGTCCCTCCGGCAGAAGCACAAGCCTCAGCGTAACTCTGGAAGCTGTCACAGACCAAGTCTTGGTCCAGATCAGTAGCACACAGATCAAACACGCACGACTCATAGTAAGTTGTTGAATCCTCTACATCCCGGCATGCTGCAAAGGGGCCTGAGGGATAGGTGACAAGGTCAATTGCAAACACTCTATCTACAAACAAACAAACAAACTCGCAACCTGTCTAACAATCTCTATTCATGAGGTCTACTGATCAAACACCACGCCACACCACACCACTTCACAGTCTCCCATCATCCTCTCAATGACCAACCTGTTTTATTGGTGAGAGCAGAGCACAGATCAATGGCCTCTTGACGCAGCTGGGAGCCTTCCTCACAAGGATCAGGTGTCTCTGTCACTGGGTCACACCGGTCCTCCTCTAGCGCCCAGGCATTTCCAAAGTCAGTTGGATTTCCAGCCTGCAAGAGTCAAAAAATTACTAGGCCCTCAGAACAACCAAGCCAAGACACGAACCCTCCCACAACAGCTTTCCAATTGCGCTATGAACATCTACCAAAAGAAAAACGGTGCACTAACAATGAAAATCCATTGTTACTTGGCACTAAATTCATTGTTACTAGTTCACAGTGTTACTCCAATCCTTGAATTATCACAACTCCTTCTTCCAATTCAGCATTTCGGGTCATTAATCAAACTGCCACACTCACCAGTGATCCGTCGGGAAGTCTGTATTCATTATTCCTGTTGCGGTCGAAGGTTCCGCACAGGCCGCATGTTCTGTTCCAATATGTCTCCGGAATGGTGACCTTGACAGTGTTGCGACCATTCCAGTCGATCTTCAGGCCGAAATTTGTTGTCAGTTTCTGGCAGAAGACAAAGATTGCAATTAATAGTCATCATGGTGGCAAGAAACACCTCATCGCACAGCAATGCCAGTGGTCTATTCCGGGCCTAGATTTCACCCTCGGCAGCCACTTTATCACATCTCTAGATTAGGTCTTAGTCAACTCTACTGCACAATGACTTTATCTGCGCAGACAAAGAGCAAGATTCCCCTCTATTTTCCAAACCCTTTCAAACAGACTTTCACAACAATCAATTCAATTGTCTTATGACAGGAATGGATTCACCAACAACAGGCTTGCTGCCAAGTCAAAATCAGAGCCAATTGAAGAGCAGGGCTGCAGTCGAGTCCATCACAAGTCTATCACAATTCCATGCAAGTCCCTGCAAGTCCATCACAAACCCTCCAGTCCTAATTCCCATCACAAGCTATTCAAATGAGCTTTGACAAAGACATTCCTTTGTCATTGTTCATCCAGTTACTTGTGACCGGCTTTATCAAAGGATTCGTGACTGGACTTGCAAAAGGACTTGTGAAAGGACTTGTGAAAGAACTTGCAGGGACTCGACTACAGCCCTGTTAAAGAGTGACCAGAGTGACTGCCACACAAGCTCACATTTGTCTGTTTTCCAGGTTTTGGGACTTCTGTTCTATCACAACTTCCAAGACTTACCACAATGAGACCAGTGCTGGAAATACCAACTCCATCAGCTCGCATCACTGGTAGTGTGGCTGTCACACCGTCGATTCTCACCTCACCTCGTGCAAGTAAAGAGTACAGCGTACCTCCAAACTCCAATGTGACTTCTCGAGTGTAGGAAACCCGGTCCGAGGGCCGCCTTTTCATGTTTCGAGCAGTCACATGGAATGAGGGAAGGTCGGCAGAGTTCGGGCAATCTCTAACAAGAGTGTACTCGCAGTCTCCTTGGAAGTCAAAACTGACACCGTCAAAGCTGATGTAATGCGGATCTCCCGATGCCAAGCACACACCAACAGCTGTGCAATCAAATACAATCAAAACACTCAAAATATCAATATTCCAAATATCAATATTCCAAAGCAGGTCAGGAATGGTATATTGGACTGATTATATCTACCTGGTCTGCAGTTCAATCCATCTCCAACAAATCCTTCCTGGCAATAGCAGTCACGGACGCCCTCCTGGACATCACACTGGGCCCACTGGTGACATTCCATATCCGAACACTGCAAGTCACTGACATTCAGGCACCGACATTTCTGCCTGCACTGGCTATCCAGCCACACTCCGTCAATCTAAAGAAAGAAAGTTAAGCTGATATATATTAAAACTGCCAGCAACAGATACTGCCCGACTAAATCAGCAGCCAGACACTCTTTGTCGTTCCAATTCAAAAATGCAAGACGAGCGGACAAGCTCAAAGCTACACTGACAAAGATCTAACGACCGTCACACTTTGTCATTCACCCAAGACAAGCCCAAGCTCTGCCTAACCAACCCTTTTCAATGATTGCATTCCATCAGACTTACTGGTAGGTAAAATCCATCATCCAAAGTACAGCCGCACTCCAAAGGTTTAATGCAGCCATCTCCTTGACGAAGAAGCCCCGGAGGACAGCGACAGGTTTCAATGCACGTCTCTTGGCAATTTTCCCTTCCCTCTGGCTCAAGGCAGGTAGCTGGACACGCAGTGCCGCAACGATCAAAGGTCAGCTCGCCGGGACACTGCACTTCTACAATAAGAGAGAACAAGCAAATTGACAAGCCTCTCTGCCCACAAAATTAGTTATTCCTCCACTCCCCATTCTATTCACTTCTCTTTACCAGCTCTTTCTGGCCAAATATCACAACATTCAAACTTACCACACTGTGGTCTCCCTGCTCTCCAGTCCTCCGGTGTCCCTCCGGCAGAAGCACAAGCCTCAGCGTAACTCTGGAAGCTGTCACAGACCAAGTCTTGGTCCAGATCAGTAGCACACAGATCAAACACGCACGACTCATAGTAAGTTGTTGAATCCTCTACATCCCGGCATGCTGCAAAGGGGCCTGAGGGATAGGTGACAAGGTCAATTGCAAACACTCTATCTACAAACAAACAAACAAACTCGCAACCTGTCTAACAATCTCTATTCATGAGGTCTACTGATCAAACACCACGCCACACCACACCACTTCACAGTCTCCCATCATCCTCTCAATGACCAACCTGTTTTATTGGTGAGAGCAGAGCACAGATCAATGGCCTCTTGACGCAGCTGGGAGCCTTCCTCACAAGGATCAGGTGTCTCTGTCACTGGGTCACACCGGTCCTCCTCTAGCGCCCAGGCATTTCCAAAGTCAGTTGGATTTCCAGCCTGCAAGAGTCAAAAAATTACTAGGCCCTCAGAACAACCAAGCCAAGACACGAACCCTCCCACAACAGCTTTCCAATTGCGCTATGAACATCTACCAAAAGAAAAACGGTGCACTAACAATGAAAATCCATTGTTACTTGGCACTAAATTCATTGTTACTAGTTCACAGTGTTACTCCAATCCTTGAATTATCACAACTCCTTCTTCCAATTCAGCATTTCGGGTCATTAATCAAACTGCCACACTCACCAGTGATCCGTCGGGAAGTCTGTATTCATTATTCCTGTTGCGGTCGAAGGTTCCGCACAGGCCGCATGTTCTGTTCCAATATGTCTCCGGAACGGTGACCTTGACAGTGTTGCGACCATTCCAGTCGATCTTCAGGCCGAAATTTGTTGTCAGTTTCTGGCAGAAGACAAAGATTGCAATTAATAGTCATCATGGTGGCAAGAAACACCTCATCGCACAGCAATGCCAGTGGTCTATTCCGGGCCTAGATTTCACCCTCGGCAGCCACTTTATCACATCTCTAGATTAGGTCTTAGTCAACTCTACTGCACAATGACTTTATCTGCGCAGACAAAGAGCAAGATTCCCCTCTATTTTCCAAACCCTTTCAAACAGACTTTCACAACAATCAATTCAATTGTCTTATGACAGGAATGGATTCACCAACAACAGGCTTGCTGCCAAGTCAAAATCAGAGCCAATTGAAGAGCAGGGCTGCAGTCGAGTCCATCACAAGTCTATCACAATTCCATGCAAGTCCCTGCAAGTCCATCACAAACCCTCCAGTCCTAATTCCCATCACAAGCTATTCAAATGAGCTTTGACAAAGACATTCCTTTGTCATTGTTCATCCAGTTACTTGTGACCGGCTTTATCAAAGGATTCGTGACTGGACTTGCAAAAGGACTTGTGAAAGGACTTGTGAAAGAACTTGCAGGGACTCGACTACAGCCCTGTTAAAGAGTGACCAGAGTGACTGCCACACAAGCTCACATTTGTCTGTTTTCCAGGTTTTGGGACTTCTGTTCTATCACAACTTCCAAGACTTACCACAATGAGACCAGTGCTGGAAATACCAACTCCATCAGCTCGCATCACTGGTAGTGTGGCTGTCACACCGTCGATTCTCACCTCACCTCGTGCAAGTAAAGAGTACAGCGTACCTCCAAACTCCAATGTGACTTCTCGAGTGTAGGAAACCCGGTCCGAGGGCCGCCTTTTCATGTTTCGAGCAGTCACATGGAATGAGGGAAGGTCGGCAGAGTTCGGGCAATCTCTAACAAGAGTGTACTCGCAGTCTCCTTGGAAGTCAAAACTGACACCGTCAAAGCTGATGTAATGCGGATCTCCCGATGCCAAGCACACACCAACAGCTGTGCAATCAAATACAATCAAAACACTCAAAATATTAATATTCCAAATATCAATATTCCAAAGCAGGTCAGGAATGGTATATTGGACTGATTATATCTACCTGGTCTGCAGTTCAATCCATCTCCAACAAATCCTTCCTGGCAATAGCAGTCACGGACGCCCTCCTGGACATCACACTGGGCCCACTGGTGACATTCCATATCCGAACACTGCAAGTCACTGACATTCAGGCACCGACATTTCTGCCTGCACTGGCTATCCAGCCACACTCCGTCAATCTAAAGAAAGAAAGTTAAGCTGATATATATTAAAACTGCCAGCAACAGATACTGCCCGACTAAATCAGCAGCCAGACACTCTTTGTCGTTCCAATTCAAAAATGCAAGACGAGCGGACAAGCTCAAAGCTACACTGACAAAGATCTAACGACCGTCACACTTTGTCATTCACCCAAGACAAGCCCAAGCTCTGCCTAACCAACCCTTTTCAATGATTGCATTCCATCAGACTTACTAGTAGGTAAAATCCATCATCCAAAGTACAGCCGCACTCCAAAGGTTTAATGCAGCCATCTCCTTGACGAAGAAGCCCCGGAGGACAGCGACAGGTTTCAATGCACGTCTCTTGGCAATTTTCCCTTCCCTCTGGCTCAAGGCAGGTAGCTGGACACGCAGTGCCGCAACGATCAAAGGTCAGCTCGCCGGGACACTGCACTTCTACAATAAGAGAGAACAAGCAAATTGACAAGCCTCTCTGCCCACAAAATTAGTTATTCCTCCACTCCCCATTCTATTCACTTCTCTTTACCAGCTCTTTCTGGCCAAATATCACAACATTCAAACTTACCACACTGTGGTCTCCCTGCTCTCCAGTCCTCCGGTGTCCCTCCGGCAGAAGCACAAGCCTCAGCGTAACTCTGGAAGCTGTCGCAGACCAAGTCTTGGTCCAGATCAGTAGCACACAGATCAAACACGCACGACTCATAGTAAGTTGTTGAATCCTCTACATCCCGGCATGCTGCAAAGGGGCCTGAGGGATAGGTGACAAGGTCAATTGCAAACACTCTATCTACAAACAAACAAACAAACTCGCAACCTGTCTAACAATCTCTATTCATGAGGTCTACTGATCAAACACCACGCCACACCACACCACTTCACAGTCTCCCATCATCCTCTCAATGACCAACCTGTTTTATTGGTGAGAGCAGAGCACAGATCAATGGCCTCTTGACGCAGCTGGGAGCCTTCCTCACAAGGATCAGGTGTCTCTGTCACTGGGTCACACCGGTCCTCCTCTAGCGCCCAGGCATTTCCAAAGTCAGTTGGATTTCCAGCCTGCAAGAGTCAAAAAATTACTAGGCCCTCAGAACAACCAAGCCAAGACACGAACCCTCCCACAACAGCTTTCCAATTGCGCTATGAACATCTACCAAAAGAAAAACGGTGCACTAACAATGAAAATCCATTGTTACTAGTTCACAGTGTTACTCCAATCCTTGAATTATCACAACTCCTTCTTCCAATTCAGCATTTCGGGTCATTAATCAAACTGCCACACTCACCAGTGATCCGTCGGGAAGTCTGTATTCATTATTCCTGTTGCGGTCGAAGGTTCCGCACAGGCCGCATGTTCTGTTCCAATATGTCTCCGGAACGGTGACCTTGACAGTGTTGCGACCATTCCAGTCGATCTTCAGGCCGAAATTTGTTGTCAGTTTCTGGCAGAAGACAAAGATTGCAATTAATAGTCATCATGGTGGCAAGAAACACCTCATCGCACAGCAATGCCAGTGGTCTATTCCGGGCCTAGATTTCACCCTCGGCAGCCACTTTATCACATCTCTAGATTAGGTCTTAGTCAACTCTACTGCACAATGACTTTATCTGCGCAGACAAAGAGCAAGATTCCCCTCTATTTTCCAAACCCTTTCAAACAGACTTTCACAACAATCAATTCAATTGTCTTATGACAGGAATGGATTCACCAACAACAGGCTTGCTGCCAAGTCAAAATCAGAGCCAATTGAAGAGCAGGGCTGCAGTCGAGTCCATCACAAGTCTATCACAATTCCATGCAAGTCCCTGCAAGTCCATCACAAACCCTCCAGTCCTAATTCCCATCACAAGCTATTCAAATGAGCTTTGACAAAGACATTCCTTTGTCATTGTTCATCCAGTTACTTGTGACCGGCTTTATCAAAGGATTCGTGACTGGACTTGCAAAAGGACTTGTGAAAGGACTTGTGAAAGAACTTGCAGGGACTCGACTACAGCCCTGTTAAAGAGTGACCAGAGTGACTGCCACACAAGCTCACATTTGTCTGTTTTCCAGGTTTTGGGACTTCTGTTCTATCACAACTTCCAAGACTTACCACAATGAGACCAGTGCTGGAAATACCAACTCCATCAGCTCGCATCACTGGTAGTGTGGCTGTCACACCGTCGATTCTCACCTCACCTCGTGCAAGTAAAGAGTACAGCGTACCTCCAAACTCCAATGTGACTTCTCGAGTGTAGGAAACCCGGTCCGAGGGCCGCCTTTTCATGTTTCGAGCAGTCACATGGAATGAGGGAAGGTCGGCAGAGTTCGGGCAATCTCTAACAAGAGTGTACTCGCAGTCTCCTTGGAAGTCAAAACTGACACCGTCAAAGCTGATGTAATGCGGATCTCCCGATGCCAAGCACACACCAACAGCTGTGCAATCAAATACAATCAAAACACTCAAAATATCAATATTCCAAATATCAATATTCCAAAGCAGGTCAGGAATGGTATATTGGACTGATTATATCTACCTGGTCTGCAGTTCAATCCATCTCCAACAAATCCTTCCTGGCAATAGCAGTCACGGACGCCCTCCTGGACATCACACTGGGCCCACTGGTGACATTCCATATCCGAACACTGCAAGTCACTGACATTCAGGCACCGACATTTCTGCCTGCACTGGCTATCCAGCCACACTCCGTCAATCTAAAGAAAGAAAGTTAAGCTGATATATATTAAAACTGCCAGGAACAGATACTGCCCGACTAAATCAGCAGCCAGACACTCTTTGTCGTTCCAATTCAAAAATGCAAGACGAGCGGACAAGCTCAAAGCTACACTGACAAAGATCTAACGACCGTCACACTTTGTCATTCACCCAAGACAAGCCCAAGCTCTGCCTAACCAACCCTTTTCAATGATTGCATTCCATCAGACTTACTGGTAGGTAAAATCCATCATCCAAAGTACAGCCGCACTCCAAAGGTTTAATGCAGCCATCTCCTTGACGAAGAAGCCCCGGAGGACAGCGACAGGTTTCAATGCACGTCTCTTGGCAATTTTCCCTTCCCTCTGGCTCAAGGCAGGTAGCTGGACACGCAGTGCCGCAACGATCAAAGGTCAGCTCGCCGGGACACTGCACTTCTACAATAAGAGAGAACAAGCAAATTGACAAGCCTCTCTGCCCACAAAATTAGTTATTCCTCCACTCCCCATTCTATTCACTTCTCTTTACCAGCTCTTTCTGGCCAAATATCACAACATTCAAACTTACCACACTGTGGTCTCCCTGCTCTCCAGTCCTCCGGTGTCCCTCCGGCAGAAGCACAAGCCTCAGCGTAACTCTGGAAGCTGTCGCAGACCAAGTCTTGGTCCAGATCAGTAGCACACAGATCAAACACGCACGACTCATAGTAAGTTGTTGAATCCTCTACATCCCGGCATGCTGCAAAGGGGCCTGAGGGATAGGTGACAAGGTCAATTGCAAACACTCTATCTACAAACAAACAAACAAACTCGCAACCTGTCTAACAATCTCTATTCATGAGGTCTACTGATCAAACACCACGCCACACCACACCACTTCACAGTCTCCCATCATCCTCTCAATGACCAACCTGTTTTATTGGTGAGAGCAGAGCACAGATCAATGGCCTCTTGACGCAGCTGGGAGCCTTCCTCACAAGGATCAGGTGTCTCTGTCACTGGGTCACACCGGTCCTCCTCTAGCGCCCAGGCATTTCCAAAGTCAGTTGGATTTCCAGCCTGCAAGAGTCAAAAAATTACTAGGCCCTCAGAACAACCAAGCCAAGACACGAACCCTCCCACAACAGCTTTCCAATTGCGCTATGAACATCTACCAAAAGAAAAACGGTGCACTAACAATGAAAATCCATTGTTACTAGTTCACAGTGTTACTCCAATCCTTGAATTATCACAACTCCTTCTTCCAATTCAGCATTTCGGGTCATTAATCAAACTGCCACACTCACCAGTGATCCGTCGGGAAGTCTGTATTCATTATTCCTGTTGCGGTCGAAGGTTCCGCACAGGCCGCATGTTCTGTTCCAATATGTCTCCGGAACGGTGACCTTGACAGTGTTGCGACCATTCCAGTCGATCTTCAGGCCGAAATTTGTTGTCAGTTTCTGGCAGAAGACAAAGATTGCAATTAATAGTCATCATGGTGGCAAGAAACACCTCATCGCACAGCAATGCCAGTGGTCTATTCCGGGCCTAGATTTCACCCTCGGCAGCCACTTTATCACATCTCTAGATTAGGTCTTAGTCAACTCTACTGCACAATGACTTTATCTGCGCAGACAAAGAGCAAGATTCCCCTCTATTTTCCAAACCCTTTCAAACAGACTTTCACAACAATCAATTCAATTGTCTTATGACAGGAATGGATTCACCAACAACAGGCTTGCTGCCAAGTCAAAATCAGAGCCAATTGAAGAGCAGGGCTGCAGTCGAGTCCATCACAAGTCTATCACAATTCCATGCAAGTCCCTGCAAGTCCATCACAAACCCTCCAGTCCTAATTCCCATCACAAGCTATTCAAATGAGCTTTGACAAAGACATTCCTTTGTCATTGTTCATCCAGTTACTTGTGACCGGCTTTATCAAAGGATTCGTGACTGGACTTGCAAAAGGACTTGTGAAAGGACTTGTGAAAGAACTTGCAGGGACTCGACTACAGCCCTGTTAAAGAGTGACCAGAGTGACTGCCACACAAGCTCACATTTGTCTGTTTTCCAGGTTTTGGGACTTCTGTTCTATCACAACTTCCAAGACTTACCACAATGAGACCAGTGCTGGAAATACCAACTCCATCAGCTCGCATCACTGGTAGTGTGGCTGTCACACCGTCGATTCTCACCTCACCTCGTGCAAGTAAAGAGTACAGCGTACCTCCAAACTCCAATGTGACTTCTCGAGTGTAGGAAACCCGGTCCGAGGGCCGCCTTTTCATGTTTCGAGCAGTCACATGGAATGAGGGAAGGTCGGCAGAGTTCGGGCAATCTCTAACAAGAGTGTACTCGCAGTCTCCTTGGAAGTCAAAACTGACACCGTCAAAGCTGATGTAATGCGGATCTCCCGATGCCAAGCACACACCAACAGCTGTGCAATCAAATACAATCAAAACACTCAAAATATCAATATTCCAAATATCAATATTCCAAAGCAGGTCAGGAATGGTATATTGGACTGATTATATCTACCTGGTCTGCAGTTCAATCCATCTCCAACAAATCCTTCCTGGCAATAGCAGTCACGGACGCCCTCCTGGACATCACACTGGGCCCACTGGTGACATTCCATATCCGAACACTGCAAGTCACTGACATTCAGGCACCGACATTTCTGCCTGCACTGGCTATCCAGCCACACTCCGTCAATCTAAAGAAAGAAAGTTAAGCTGATATATATTAAAACTGCCAGCAACAGATACTGCCCGACTAAATCAGCAGCCAGACACTCTTTGTCGTTCCAATTCAAAAATGCAAGACGAGCGGACAAGCTCAAAGCTACGCTGACAAAGATCTAACGACCGTCACACTTTGTCATTCACCCAAGACAAGCCCAAGCTCTGCCTAACCAACCCTTTTCAATGATTGCATTCCATCAGACTTACTGGTAGGTAAAATCCATCATCCAAAGTACAGCCGCACTCCAAAGGTTTAATGCAGCCATCTCCTTGACGAAGAAGCCCCGGAGGACAGCGACAGGTTTCAATGCACGTCTCTTGGCAATTTTCCCTTCCCTCTGGCTCAAGGCAGGTAGCTGGACACGCAGTGCCGCAACGATCAAAGGTCAGCTCGCCGGGACACTGCACTTCTACAATAAGAGAGAACAAGCAAATTGACAAGCCTCTCTGCCCACAAAATTAGTTATTCCTCCACTCCCCATTCTATTCACTTCTCTTTACCAGCTCTTTCTGGCCAAATATCACAACATTCAAACTTACCACACTGTGGTCTCCCTGCTCTCCAGTCCTCCGGTGTCCCTCCGGCAGAAGCACAAGCCTCAGCGTAACTCTGGAAGCTGTCGCAGACCAAGTCTTGGTCCAGATCAGTAGCACACAGATCAAACACGCACGACTCATAGTAAGTTGTTGAATCCTCTACATCCCGGCATGCTGCAAAGGGGCCTGAGGGATAGGTGACAAGGTCAATTGCAAACACTCTATCTACAAACAAACAAACAAACTCGCAACCTGTCTAACAATCTCTATTCATGAGGTCTACTGATCAAACACCACGCCACACCACACCACTTCACAGTCTCCCATCATCCTCTCAATGACCAACCTGTTTTATTGGTGAGAGCAGAGCACAGATCAATGGCCTCTTGACGCAGCTGGGAGCCTTCCTCACAAGGATCAGGTGTCTCTGTCACTGGGTCACACCGGTCCTCCTCTAGCGCCCAGGCATTTCCAAAGTCAGTTGGATTTCCAGCCTGCAAGAGTCAAAAAATTACTAGGCCCTCAGAACAACCAAGCCAAGACACGAACCCTCCCACAACAGCTTTCCAATTGCGCTATGAACATCTACCAAAAGAAAAACGGTGCACTAACAATGAAAATCCATTGTTACTAGTTCACAGTGTTACTCCAATCCTTGAATTATCACAACTCCTTCTTCCAATTCAGCATTTCGGGTCATTAATCAAACTGCCACACTCACCAGTGATCCGTCGGGAAGTCTGTATTCATTATTCCTGTTGCGGTCGAAGGTTCCGCACAGGCCGCATGTTCTGTTCCAATATGTCTCCGGAACGGTGACCTTGACAGTGTTGCGACCATTCCAGTCGATCTTCAGGCCGAAATTTGTTGTCAGTTTCTGGCAGAAGACAAAGATTGCAATTAATAGTCATCATGGTGGCAAGAAACACCTCATCGCACAGCAATGCCAGTGGTCTATTCCGGGCCTAGATTTCACCCTCGGCAGCCACTTTATCACATCTCTAGATTAGGTCTTAGGCAACTCTACTGCACAATGACTTTATCTGCGCAGACAAAGAGCAAGATTCCCCTCTATTTTCCAAACCCTTTCAAACAGACTTTCACAACAATCAATTCAATTGTCTTATGACAGGAATGGATTCACCAACAACAGGCTTGCTGCCAAGTCAAAATCAGAGCCAATTGAAGAGCAGGGCTGCAGTCGAGTCCATCACAAGTCTATCACAATTCCATGCAAGTCCCTGCAAGTCCATCACAAACCCTCCAGTCCTAATTCCCATCACAAGCTATTCAAATGAGCTTTGACAAAGACATTCCTTTGTCATTGTTCATCCAGTTACTTGTGACCGGCTTTATCAAAGGATTCGTGACTGGACTTGCAAAAGGACTTGTGAAAGGACTTGTGAAAGAACTTGCAGGGACTCGACTACAGCCCTGTTAAAGAGTGACCAGAGTGACTGCCACACAAGCTCACATTTGTCTGTTTTCCAGGTTTTGGGACTTCTGTTCTATCACAACTTCCAAGACTTACCACAATGAGACCAGTGCTGGAAATACCAACTCCATCAGCTCGCATCACTGGTAGTGTGGCTGTCACACCGTCGATTCTCACCTCACCTCGTGCAAGTAAAGAGTACAGCGTACCTCCAAACTCCAATGTGACTTCTCGAGTGTAGGAAACCCGGTCCGAGGGCCGCCTTTTCATGTTTCGAGCAGTCACATGGAATGAGGGAAGGTCGGCAGAGTTCGGGCAATCTCTAACAAGAGTGTACTCGCAGTCTCCTTGGAAGTCAAAACTGACACCGTCAAAGCTGATGTAATGCGGATCTCCCGATGCCAAGCACACACCAACAGCTGTGCAATCAAATACAATCAAAACACTCAAAATATCAATATTCCAAATATCAATATTCCAAAGCAGGTCAGGAATGGTATATTGGACTGATTATATCTACCTGGTCTGCAGTTCAATCCATCTCCAACAAATCCTTCCTGGCAATAGCAGTCACGGACGCCCTCCTGGACATCACACTGGGCCCACTGGTGACATTCCATATCCGAACACTGCAAGTCACTGACATTCAGGCACCGACATTTCTGCCTGCACTGGCTATCCAGCCACACTCCGTCAATCTAAAGAAAGAAAGTTAAGCTGATATATATTAAAACTGCCAGGAACAGATACTGCCCGACTAAATCAGCAGCCAGACACTCTTTGTCGTTCCAATTCAAAAATGCAAGACGAGCGGACAAGCTCAAAGCTACACTGACAAAGATCTAACGACCGTCACACTTTGTCATTCACCCAAGACAAGCCCAAGCTCTGCCTAACCAACCCTTTTCAATGATTGCATTCCATCAGACTTACTGGTAGGTAAAATCCATCATCCAAAGTACAGCCGCACTCCAAAGGTTTAATGCAGCCATCTCCTTGACGAAGAAGCCCCGGAGGACAGCGACAGGTTTCAATGCACGTCTCTTGGCAATTTTCCCTTCCCTCTGGCTCAAGGCAGGTAGCTGGACACGCAGTGCCGCAACGATCAAAGGTCAGCTCGCCGGGACACTGCACTTCTACAATAAGAGAGAACAAGCAAATTGACAAGCCTCTCTGCCCACAAAATTAGTTATTCCTCCACTCCCCATTCTATTCACTTCTCTTTACCAGCTCTTTCTGGCCAAATATCACAACATTCAAACTTACCACACTGTGGTCTCCCTGCTCTCCAGTCCTCCGGTGTCCCTCCGGCAGAAGCACAAGCCTCAGCGTAACTCTGGAAGCTGTCGCAGACCAAGTCTTGGTCCAGATCAGTAGCACACAGATCAAACACGCACGACTCATAGTAAGTTGTTGAATCCTCTACATCCCGGCATGCTGCAAAGGGGCCTGAGGGATAGGTGACAAGGTCAATTGCAAACACTCTATCTACAAACAAACAAACAAACTCGCAACCTGTCTAACAATCTCTATTCATGAGGTCTACTGATCAAACACCACGCCACACCACACCACTTCACAGTCTCCCATCATCCTCTCAATGACCAACCTGTTTTATTGGTGAGAGCAGAGCACAGATCAATGGCCTCTTGACGCAGCTGGGAGCCTTCCTCACAAGGATCAGGTGTCTCTGTCACTGGGTCACACCGGTCCTCCTCTAGCGCCCAGGCATTTCCAAAGTCAGTTGGATTTCCAGCCTGCAAGAGTCAAAAAATTACTAGGCCCTCAGAACAACCAAGCCAAGACACGAACCCTCCCACAACAGCTTTCCAATTGCGCTATGAACATCTACCAAAAGAAAAACGGTGCACTAACAATGAAAATCCATTGTTACTAGTTCACAGTGTTACTCCAATCCTTGAATTATCACAACTCCTTCTTCCAATTCAGCATTTCGGGTCATTAATCAAACTGCCACACTCACCAGTGATCCGTCGGGAAGTCTGTATTCATTATTCCTGTTGCGGTCGAAGGTTCCGCACAGGCCGCATGTTCTGTTCCAATATGTCTCCGGAACGGTGACCTTGACAGTGTTGCGACCATTCCAGTCGATCTTCAGGCCGAAATTTGTTGTCAGTTTCTGGCAGAAGACAAAGATTGCAATTAATAGTCATCATGGTGGCAAGAAACACCTCATCGCACAGCAATGCCAGTGGTCTATTCCGGGCCTAGATTTCACCCTCGGCAGCCACTTTATCACATCTCTAGATTAGGTCTTAGTCAACTCTACTGCACAATGACTTTATCTGCGCAGACAAAGAGCAAGATTCCCCTCTATTTTCCAAACCCTTTCAAACAGACTTTCACAACAATCAATTCAATTGTCTTATGACAGGAATGGATTCACCAACAACAGGCTTGCTGCCAAGTCAAAATCAGAGCCAATTGAAGAGCAGGGCTGCAGTCGAGTCCATCACAAGTCTATCACAATTCCATGCAAGTCCCTGCAAGTCCATCACAAACCCTCCAGTCCTAATTCCCATCACAAGCTATTCAAATGAGCTTTGACAAAGACATTCCTTTGTCATTGTTCATCCAGTTACTTGTGACCGGCTTTATCAAAGGATTCGTGACTGGACTTGCAAAAGGACTTGTGAAAGGACTTGTGAAAGAACTTGCAGGGACTCGACTACAGCCCTGTTAAAGAGTGACCAGAGTGACTGCCACACAAGCTCACATTTGTCTGTTTTCCAGGTTTTGGGACTTCTGTTCTATCACAACTTCCAAGACTTACCACAATGAGACCAGTGCTGGAAATACCAACTCCATCAGCTCGCATCACTGGTAGTGTGGCTGTCACACCGTCGATTCTCACCTCACCTCGTGCAAGTAAAGAGTACAGCGTACCTCCAAACTCCAATGTGACTTCTCGAGTGTAGGAAACCCGGTCCGAGGGCCGCCTTTTCATGTTTCGAGCAGTCACATGGAATGAGGGAAGGTCGGCAGAGTTCGGGCAATCTCTAACAAGAGTGTACTCGCAGTCTCCTTGGAAGTCAAAACTGACACCGTCAAAGCTGATGTAATGCGGATCTCCCGATGCCAAGCACACACCAACAGCTGTGCAATCAAATACAATCAAAACACTCAAAATATCAATATTCCAAATATCAATATTCCAAAGCAGGTCAGGAATGGTATATTGGACTGATTATATCTACCTGGTCTGCAGTTCAATCCATCTCCAACAAATCCTTCCTGGCAATAGCAGTCACGGACGCCCTCCTGGACATCACACTGGGCCCACTGGTGACATTCCATATCCGAACACTGCAAGTCACTGACATTCAGGCACCGACATTTCTGCCTGCACTGGCTATCCAGCCACACTCCGTCAATCTAAAGAAAGAAAGTTAAGCTGATATATATTAAAACTGCCAGCAACAGATACTGCCCGACTAAATCAGCAGCCAGACACTCTTTGTCGTTCCAATTCAAAAATGCAAGACGAGCGGACAAGCTCAAAGCTACGCTGACAAAGATCTAACGACCGTCACACTTTGTCATTCACCCAAGACAAGCCCAAGCTCTGCCTAACCAACCCTTTTCAATGATTGCATTCCATCAGACTTACTGGTAGGTAAAATCCATCATCCAAAGTACAGCCGCACTCCAAAGGTTTAATGCAGCCATCTCCTTGACGAAGAAGCCCCGGAGGACAGCGACAGGTTTCAATGCACGTCTCTTGGCAATTTTCCCTTCCCTCTGGCTCAAGGCAGGTAGCTGGACACGCAGTGCCGCAACGATCAAAGGTCAGCTCGCCGGGACACTGCACTTCTACAATAAGAGAGAACAAGCAAATTGACAAGCCTCTCTGCCCACAAAATTAGTTATTCCTCCACTCCCCATTCTATTCACTTCTCTTTACCAGCTCTTTCTGGCCAAATATCACAACATTCAAACTTACCACACTGTGGTCTCCCTGCTCTCCAGTCCTCCGGTGTCCCTCCGGCAGAAGCACAAGCCTCAGCGTAACTCTGGAAGCTGTCGCAGACCAAGTCTTGGTCCAGATCAGTAGCACACAGATCAAACACGCACGACTCATAGTAAGTTGTTGAATCCTCTACATCCCGGCATGCTGCAAAGGGGCCTGAGGGATAGGTGACAAGGTCAATTGCAAACACTCTATCTACAAACAAACAAACAAACTCGCAACCTGTCTAACAATCTCTATTCATGAGGTCTACTGATCAAACACCACGCCACACCACACCACTTCACAGTCTCCCATCATCCTCTCAATGACCAACCTGTTTTATTGGTGAGAGCAGAGCACAGATCAATGGCCTCTTGACGCAGCTGGGAGCCTTCCTCACAAGGATCAGGTGTCTCTGTCACTGGGTCACACCGGTCCTCCTCTAGCGCCCAGGCATTTCCAAAGTCAGTTGGATTTCCAGCCTGCAAGAGTCAAAAAATTACTAGGCCCTCAGAACAACCAAGCCAAGACACGAACCCTCCCACAACAGCTTTCCAATTGCGCTATGAACATCTACCAAAAGAAAAACGGTGCACTAACAATGAAAATCCATTGTTACTAGTTCACAGTGTTACTCCAATCCTTGAATTATCACAACTCCTTCTTCCAATTCAGCATTTCGGGTCATTAATCAAACTGCCACACTCACCAGTGATCCGTCGGGAAGTCTGTATTCATTATTCCTGTTGCGGTCGAAGGTTCCGCACAGGCCGCATGTTCTGTTCCAATATGTCTCCGGAACGGTGACCTTGACAGTGTTGCGACCATTCCAGTCGATCTTCAGGCCGAAATTTGTTGTCAGTTTCTGGCAGAAGACAAAGATTGCAATTAATAGTCATCATGGTGGCAAGAAACACCTCATCGCACAGCAATGCCAGTGGTCTATTCCGGGCCTAGATTTCACCCTCGGCAGCCACTTTATCACATCTCTAGATTAGGTCTTAGTCAACTCTACTGCACAATGACTTTATCTGCGCAGACAAAGAGCAAGATTCCCCTCTATTTTCCAAACCCTTTCAAACAGACTTTCACAACAATCAATTCAATTGTCTTATGACAGGAATGGATTCACCAACAACAGGCTTGCTGCCAAGTCAAAATCAGAGCCAATTGAAGAGCAGGGCTGCAGTCGAGTCCATCACAAGTCTATCACAATTCCATGCAAGTCCCTGCAAGTCCATCACAAACCCTCCAGTCCTAATTCCCATCACAAGCTATTCAAATGAGCTTTGACAAAGACATTCCTTTGTCATTGTTCATCCAGTTACTTGTGACCGGCTTTATCAAAGGATTCGTGACTGGACTTGCAAAAGGACTTGTGAAAGGACTTGTGAAAGAACTTGCAGGGACTCGACTACAGCCCTGTTAAAGAGTGACCAGAGTGACTGCCACACAAGCTCACATTTGTCTGTTTTCCAGGTTTTGGGACTTCTGTTCTATCACAACTTCCAAGACTTACCACAATGAGACCAGTGCTGGAAATACCAACTCCATCAGCTCGCATCACTGGTAGTGTGGCTGTCACACCGTCGATTCTCACCTCACCTCGTGCAAGTAAAGAGTACAGCGTACCTCCAAACTCCAATGTGACTTCTCGAGTGTAGGAAACCCGGTCCGAGGGCCGCCTTTTCATGTTTCGAGCAGTCACATGGAATGAGGGAAGGTCGGCAGAGTTCGGGCAATCTCTAACAAGAGTGTACTCGCAGTCTCCTTGGAAGTCAAAACTGACACCGTCAAAGCTGATGTAATGCGGATCTCCCGATGCCAAGCACACACCAACAGCTGTGCAATCAAATACAATCAAAACACTCAAAATATCAATATTCCAAATATCAATATTCCAAAGCAGGTCAGGAATGGTATATTGGACTGATTATATCTACCTGGTCTGCAGTTCAATCCATCTCCAACAAATCCTTCCTGGCAATAGCAGTCACGGACGCCCTCCTGGACATCACACTGGGCCCACTGGTGACATTCCATATCCGAACACTGCAAGTCACTGACATTCAGGCACCGACATTTCTGCCTGCACTGGCTATCCAGCCACACTCCGTCAATCTAAAGAAAGAAAGTTAAGCTGATATATATTAAAACTGCCAGCAACAGATACTGCCCGACTAAATCAGCAGCCAGACACTCTTTGTCGTTCCAATTCAAAAATGCAAGACGAGCGGACAAGCTCAAAGCTACACTGACAAAGATCTAACGACCATCACACTTTGTCATTCACCCAAGACAAGCCCAAGCTCTGCCTAACCAACCCTTTTCAATGATTGCATTCCATCAGACTTACTGGTAGGTAAAATCCATCATCCAAAGTACAGCCGCACTCCAAAGGTTTAATGCAGCCATCTCCTTGACGAAGAAGCCCCGGAGGACAGCGACAGGTTTCAATGCACGTCTCTTGGCAATTTTCCCTTCCCTCTGGCTCAAGGCAGGTAGCTGGACACGCAGTGCCGCAACGATCAAAGGTCAGCTCGCCGGGACACTGCACTTCTACAATAAGAGAGAACAAGCAAATTGACAAGCCTCTCTGCCCACAAAATTAGTTATTCCTCCACTCCCCATTCTATTCACTTCTCTTTACCAGCTCTTTCTGGCCAAATATCACAACATTCAAACTTACCACACTGTGGTCTCCCTGCTCTCCAGTCCTCCGGTGTCCCTCCGGCAGAAGCACAAGCCTCAGCGTAACTCTGGAAGCTGTCACAGACCAAGTCTTGGTCCAGATCAGTAGCACACAGATCAAACACGCACGACTCATAGTAAGTTGTTGAATCCTCTACATCCCGGCATGCTGCAAAGGGGCCTGAGGGATAGGTGACAAGGTCAATTGCAAACACTCTATCTACAAACAAACAAACAAACTCGCAACCTGTCTAACAATCTCTATTCATGAGGTCTACTGATCAAACACCACGCCACACCACACCACTTCACAGTCTCCCATCATCCTCTCAATGACCAACCTGTTTTATTGGTGAGAGCAGAGCACAGATCAATGGCCTCTTGACGCAGCTGGGAGCCTTCCTCACAAGGATCAGGTGTCTCTGTCACTGGGTCACACCGGTCCTCCTCTAGCGCCCAGGCATTTCCAAAGTCAGTTGGATTTCCAGCCTGCAAGAGTCAAAAAATTACTAGGCCCTCAGAACAACCAAGCCAAGACACGAACCCTCCCACAACAGCTTTCCAATTGCGCTATGAACATCTACCAAAAGAAAAACGGTGCACTAACAATGAAAATCCATTGTTACTAGTTCACAGTGTTACTCCAATCCTTGAATTATCACAACTCCTTCTTCCAATTCAGCATTTCGGGTCATTAATCAAACTGCCACACTCACCAGTGATCCGTCGGGAAGTCTGTATTCATTATTCCTGTTGCGGTCGAAGGTTCCGCACAGGCCGCATGTTCTGTTCCAATATGTCTCCGGAACGGTGACCTTGACAGTGTTGCGACCATTCCAGTCGATCTTCAGGCCGAAATTTGTTGTCAGTTTCTGGCAGAAGACAAAGATTGCAATTAATAGTCATCATGGTGGCAAGAAACACCTCATCGCACAGCAATGCCAGTGGTCTATTCCGGGCCTAGATTTCACCCTCGGCAGCCACTTTATCACATCTCTAGATTAGGTCTTAGTCAACTCTACTGCACAATGACTTTATCTGCGCAGACAAAGAGCAAGATTCCCCTCTATTTTCCAAACCCTTTCAAACAGACTTTCACAACAATCAATTCAATTGTCTTATGACAGGAATGGATTCACCAACAACAGGCTTGCTGCCAAGTCAAAATCAGAGCCAATTGAAGAGCAGGGCTGCAGTCGAGTCCATCACAAGTCTATCACAATTCCATGCAAGTCCCTGCAAGTCCATCACAAACCCTCCAGTCCTAATTCCCATCACAAGCTATTCAAATGAGCTTTGACAAAGACATTCCTTTGTCATTGTTCATCCAGTTACTTGTGACCGGCTTTATCAAAGGATTCGTGACTGGACTTGCAAAAGGACTTGTGAAAGGACTTGTGAAAGAACTTGCAGGGACTCGACTACAGCCCTGTTAAAGAGTGACCAGAGTGACTGCCACACAAGCTCACATTTGTCTGTTTTCCAGGTTTTGGGACTTCTGTTCTATCACAACTTCCAAGACTTACCACAATGAGACCAGTGCTGGAAATACCAACTCCATCAGCTCGCATCACTGGTAGTGTGGCTGTCACACCGTCGATTCTCACCTCACCTCGTGCAAGTAAAGAGTACAGCGTACCTCCAAACTCCAATGTGACTTCTCGAGTGTAGGAAACCCGGTCCGAGGGCCGCCTTTTCATGTTTCGAGCAGTCACATGGAATGAGGGAAGGTCGGCAGAGTTCGGGCAATCTCTAACAAGAGTGTACTCGCAGTCTCCTTGGAAGTCAAAACTGACACCGTCAAAGCTGATGTAATGCGGATCTCCCGATGCCAAGCACACACCAACAGCTGTGCAATCAAATACAATCAAAACACTCAAAATATCAATATTCCAAATATCAATATTCCAAAGCAGGTCAGGAATGGTATATTGGACTGATTATATCTACCTGGTCTGCAGTTCAATCCATCTCCAACAAATCCTTCCTGGCAATAGCAGTCACGGACGCCCTCCTGGACATCACACTGGGCCCACTGGTGACATTCCATATCCGAACACTGCAAGTCACTGACATTCAGGCACCGACATTTCTGCCTGCACTGGCTATCCAGCCACACTCCGTCAATCTAAAGAAAGAAAGTTAAGCTGATATATATTAAAACTGCCAGCAACAGATACTGCCCGACTAAATCAGCAGCCAGACACTCTTTGTCGTTCCAATTCAAAAATGCAAGACGAGCGGACAAGCTCAAAGCTACGCTGACAAAGATCTAACGACCGTCACACTTTGTCATTCACCCAAGACAAGCCCAAGCTCTGCCTAACCAACCCTTTTCAATGATTGCATTCCATCAGACTTACTGGTAGGTAAAATCCATCATCCAAAGTACAGCCGCACTCCAAAGGTTTAATGCAGCCATCTCCTTGACGAAGAAGCCCCGGAGGACAGCGACAGGTTTCAATGCACGTCTCTTGGCAATTTTCCCTTCCCTCTGGCTCAAGGCAGGTAGCTGGACACGCAGTGCCGCAACGATCAAAGGTCAGCTCGCCGGGACACTGCACTTCTACAATAAGAGAGAACAAGCAAATTGACAAGCCTCTCTGCCCACAAAATTAGTTATTCCTCCACTCCCCATTCTATTCACTTCTCTTTACCAGCTCTTTCTGGCCAAATATCACAACATTCAAACTTACCACACTGTGGTCTCCCTGCTCTCCAGTCCTCCGGTGTCCCTCCGGCAGAAGCACAAGCCTCAGCGTAACTCTGGAAGCTGTCACAGACCAAGTCTTGGTCCAGATCAGTAGCACACAGATCAAACACGCACGACTCATAGTAAGTTGTTGAATCCTCTACATCCCGGCATGCTGCAAAGGGGCCTGAGGGATAGGTGACAAGGTCAATTGCAAACACTCTATCTACAAACAAACAAACAAACTCGCAACCTGTCTAACAATCTCTATTCATGAGGTCTACTGATCAAACACCACGCCACACCACACCACTTCACAGTCTCCCATCATCCTCTCAATGACCAACCTGTTTTATTGGTGAGAGCAGAGCACAGATCAATGGCCTCTTGACGCAGCTGGGAGCCTTCCTCACAAGGATCAGGTGTCTCTGTCACTGGGTCACACCGGTCCTCCTCTAGCGCCCAGGCATTTCCAAAGTCAGTTGGATTTCCAGCCTGCAAGAGTCAAAAAATTACTAGGCCCTCAGAACAACCAAGCCAAGACACGAACCCTCCCACAACAGCTTTCCAATTGCGCTATGAACATCTACCAAAAGAAAAACGGTGCACTAACAATGAAAATCCATTGTTACTAGTTCACAGTGTTACTCCAATCCTTGAATTATCACAACTCCTTCTTCCAATTCAGCATTTCGGGTCATTAATCAAACTGCCACACTCACCAGTGATCCGTCGGGAAGTCTGTATTCATTATTCCTGTTGCGGTCGAAGGTTCCGCACAGGCCGCATGTTCTGTTCCAATATGTCTCCGGAACGGTGACCTTGACAGTGTTGCGACCATTCCAGTCGATCTTCAGGCCGAAATTTGTTGTCAGTTTCTGGCAGAAGACAAAGATTGCAATTAATAGTCATCATGGTGGCAAGAAACACCTCATCGCACAGCAATGCCAGTGGTCTATTCCGGGCCTAGATTTCACCCTCGGCAGCCACTTTATCACATCTCTAGATTAGGTCTTAGTCAACTCTACTGCACAATGACTTTATCTGCGCAGACAAAGAGCAAGATTCCCCTCTATTTTCCAAACCCTTTCAAACAGACTTTCACAACAATCAATTCAATTGTCTTATGACAGGAATGGATTCACCAACAACAGGCTTGCTGCCAAGTCAAAATCAGAGCCAATTGAAGAGCAGGGCTGCAGTCGAGTCCATCACAAGTCTATCACAATTCCATGCAAGTCCCTGCAAGTCCATCACAAACCCTCCAGTCCTAATTCCCATCACAAGCTATTCAAATGAGCTTTGACAAAGACATTCCTTTGTCATTGTTCATCCAGTTACTTGTGACCGGCTTTATCAAAGGATTCGTGACTGGACTTGCAAAAGGACTTGTGAAAGGACTTGTGAAAGAACTTGCAGGGACTCGACTACAGCCCTGTTAAAGAGTGACCAGAGTGACTGCCACACAAGCTCACATTTGTCTGTTTTCCAGGTTTTGGGACTTCTGTTCTATCACAACTTCCAAGACTTACCACCATGAGACCAGTGCTGGAAATACCAACTCCATCAGCTCGCATCACTGGTAGTGTGGCTGTCACACCGTCGATTCTCACCTCACCTCGTGCAAGTAAAGAGTACAGCGTACCTCCAAACTCCAATGTGACTTCTCGAGTGTAGGAAACCCGGTCCGAGGGCCGCCTTTTCATGTTTCGAGCAGTCACATGGAATGAGGGAAGGTCGGCAGAGTTCGGGCAATCTCTAACAAGAGTGTACTCGCAGTCTCCTTGGAAGTCAAAACTGACACCGTCAAAGCTGATGTAATGCGGATCTCCCGATGCCAAGCACACACCAACAGCTGTGCAATCAAATACAATCAAAACACTCAAAATATCAATATTCCAAATATCAATATTCCAAAGCAGGTCAGGAATGGTATATTGGACTGATTATATCTACCTGGTCTGCAGTTCAATCCATCTCCAACAAATCCTTCCTGGCAATAGCAGTCACGGACGCCCTCCTGGACATCACACTGGGCCCACTGGTGACATTCCATATCCGAACACTGCAAGTCACTGACATTCAGGCACCGACATTTCTGCCTGCACTGGCTATCCAGCCACACTCCGTCAATCTAAAGAAAGAAAGTTAAGCTGATATATATTAAAACTGCCAGCAACAGATACTGCCCGACTAAATCAGCAGCCAGACACTCTTTGTCGTTCCAATTCAAAAATGCAAGACGAGCGGACAAGCTCAAAGCTACACTGACAAAGATCTAATGACCGTCACACTTTGTCATTCACCCAAGACAAGCCCAAGCTCTGCCTAACCAACCCTTTTCAATGATTGCATTCCATCAGACTTACTGGTAGGTAAAATCCATCATCCAAAGTACAGCCGCACTCCAAAGGTTTAATGCAGCCATCTCCTTGACGAAGAAGCCCCGGAGGACAGCGACAGGTTTCAATGCACGTCTCTTGGCAATTTTCCCTTCCCTCTGGCTCAAGGCAGGTAGCTGGACACGCAGTGCCGCAACGATCAAAGGTCAGCTCGCCGGGACACTGCACTTCTACAATAAGAGAGAACAAGCAAATTGACAAGCCTCTCTGCCCACAAAATTAGTTATTCCTCCACTCCCCATTCTATTCACTTCTCTTTACCAGCTCTTTCTGGCCAAATATCACAACATTCAAACTTACCACACTGTGGTCTCCCTGCTCTCCAGTCCTCCGGTGTCCCTCCGGCAGAAGCACAAGCCTCAGCGTAACTCTGGAAGCTGTCACAGACCAAGTCTTGGTCCAGATCAGTAGCACACAGATCAAACACGCACGACTCATAGTAAGTTGTTGAATCCTCTACATCCCGGCATGCTGCAAAGGGGCCTGAGGGATAGGTGACAAGGTCAATTGCAAACACTCTATCTACAAACAAACAAACAAACTCGCAACCTGTCTAACAATCTCTATTCATGAGGTCTACTGATCAAACACCACGCCACACCACACCACTTCACAGTCTCCCATCATCCTCTCAATGACCAACCTGTTTTATTGGTGAGAGCAGAGCACAGATCAATGGCCTCTTGACGCAGCTGGGAGCCTTCCTCACAAGGATCAGGTGTCTCTGTCACTGGGTCACACCGGTCCTCCTCTAGCGCCCAGGCATTTCCAAAGTCAGTTGGATTTCCAGCCTGCAAGAGTCAAAAAATTACTAGGCCCTCAGAACAACCAAGCCAAGACACGAACCCTCCCACAACAGCTTTCCAATTGCGCTATGAACATCTACCAAAAGAAAAACGGTGCACTAACAATGAAAATCCATTGTTACTTGGCACTAAATTCATTGTTACTAGTTCACAGTGTTACTCCAATCCTTGAATTATCACAACTCCTTCTTCCAATTCAGCATTTCGGGTCATTAATCAAACTGCCACACTCACCAGTGATCCGTCGGGAAGTCTGTATTCATTATTCCTGTTGCGGTCGAAGGTTCCGCACAGGCCGCATGTTCTGTTCCAATATGTCTCCGGAACGGTGACCTTGACAGTGTTGCGACCATTCCAGTCGATCTTCAGGCCGAAATTTGTTGTCAGTTTCTGGCAGAAGACAAAGATTGCAATTAATAGTCATCATGGTGGCAAGAAACACCTCATCGCACAGCAATGCCAGTGGTCTATTCCGGGCCTAGATTTCACCCTCGGCAGCCACTTTATCACATCTCTAGATTAGGTCTTAGTCAACTCTACTGCACAATGACTTTATCTGCGCAGACAAAGAGCAAGATTCCCCTCTATTTTCCAAACCCTTTCAAACAGACTTTCACAACAATCAATTCAATTGTCTTATGACAGGAATGGATTCACCAACAACAGGCTTGCTGCCAAGTCAAAATCAGAGCCAATTGAAGAGCAGGGCTGCAGTCGAGTCCATCACAAGTCTATCACAATTCCATGCAAGTCCCTGCAAGTCCATCACAAACCCTCCAGTCCTAATTCCCATCACAAGCTATTCAAATGAGCTTTGACAAAGACATTCCTTTGTCATTGTTCATCCAGTTACTTGTGACCGGCTTTATCAAAGGATTCGTGACTGGACTTGCAAAAGGACTTGTGAAAGGACTTGTGAAAGAACTTGCAGGGACTCGACTACAGCCCTGTTAAAGAGTGACCAGAGTGACTGCCACACAAGCTCACATTTGTCTGTTTTCCAGGTTTTGGGACTTCTGTTCTATCACAACTTCCAAGACTTACCACAATGAGACCAGTGCTGGAAATACCAACTCCATCAGCTCGCATCACTGGTAGTGTGGCTGTCACACCGTCGATTCTCACCTCACCTCGTGCAAGTAAAGAGTACAGCGTACCTCCAAACTCCAATGTGACTTCTCGAGTGTAGGAAACCCGGTCCGAGGGCCGCCTTTTCATGTTTCGAGCAGTCACATGGAATGAGGGAAGGTCGGCAGAGTTCGGGCAATCTCTAACAAGAGTGTACTCGCAGTCTCCTTGGAAGTCAAAACTGACACCGTCAAAGCTGATGTAATGCGGATCTCCCGATGCCAAGCACACACCAACAGCTGTGCAATCAAATACAATCAAAACACTCAAAATATCAATATTCCAAATATCAATATTCCAAAGCAGGTCAGGAATGGTATATTGGACTGATTATATCTACCTGGTCTGCAGTTCAATCCATCTCCAACAAATCCTTCCTGGCAATAGCAGTCACGGACGCCCTCCTGGACATCACACTGGGCCCACTGGTGACATTCCATATCCGAACACTGCAAGTCACTGACATTCAGGCACCGACATTTCTGCCTGCACTGGCTATCCAGCCACACTCCGTCAATCTAAAGAAAGAAAGTTAAGCTGATATATATTAAAACTGCCAGCAACAGATACTGCCCGACTAAATCAGCAGCCAGACACTCTTTGTCGTTCCAATTCAAAAATGCAAGACGAGCGGACAAGCTCAAAGCTACACTGACAAAGATCTAACGACCGTCACACTTTGTCATTCACCCAAGACAAGCCCAAGCTCTGCCTAACCAACCCTTTTCAATGATTGCATTCCATCAGACTTACTGGTAGGTAAAATCCATCATCCAAAGTACAGCCGCACTCCAAAGGTTTAATGCAGCCATCTCCTTGACGAAGAAGCCCCGGAGGACAGCGACAGGTTTCAATGCACGTCTCTTGGCAATTTTCCCTTCCCTCTGGCTCAAGGCAGGTAGCTGGACACGCAGTGCCGCAACGATCAAAGGTCAGCTCGCCGGGACACTGCACTTCTACAATAAGAGAGAACAAGCAAATTGACAAGCCTCTCTGCCCACAAAATTAGTTATTCCTCCACTCCCCATTCTATTCACTTCTCTTTACCAGCTCTTTCTGGCCAAATATCACAACATTCAAACTTACCACACTGTGGTCTCCCTGCTCTCCAGTCCTCCGGTGTCCCTCCGGCAGAAGCACAAGCCTCAGCGTAACTCTGGAAGCTGTCACAAACCAAGTCTTGGTCCAGATCAGTAGCACACAGATCAAACACGCACGACTCATAGTAAGTTGTTGAATCCTCTACATCCCGGCATGCTGCAAAGGGGCCTGAGGGATAGGTGACAAGGTCAATTGCAAACACTCTATCTACAAACAAACAAACAAACTCGCAACCTGTCTAACAATCTCTATTCATGAGGTCTACTGATCAAACACCACGCCACACCACACCACTTCACAGTCTCCCATCATCCTCTCAATGACCAACCTGTTTTATTGGTGAGAGCAGAGCACAGATCAATGGCCTCTTGACGCAGCTGGGAGCCTTCCTCACAAGGATCAGGTGTCTCTGTCACTGGGTCACACCGGTCCTCCTCTAGCGCCCAGGCATTTCCAAAGTCAGTTGGATTTCCAGCCTGCAAGAGTCAAAAAATTACTAGGCCCTCAGAACAACCAAGCCAAGACACGAACCCTCCCACAACAGCTTTCCAATTGCGCTATGAACATCTACCAAAAGAAAAACGGTGCACTAACAATGAAAATCCATTGTTACTAGTTCACAGTGTTACTCCAATCCTTGAATTATCACAACTCCTTCTTCCAATTCAGCATTTCGGGTCATTAATCAAACTGCCACACTCACCAGTGATCCGTCGGGAAGTCTGTATTCATTATTCCTGTTGCGGTCGAAGGTTCCGCACAGGCCGCATGTTCTGTTCCAATATGTCTCCGGAACGGTGACCTTGACAGTGTTGCGACCATTCCAGTCGATCTTCAGGCCGAAATTTGTTGTCAGTTTCTGGCAGAAGACAAAGATTGCAATTAATAGTCATCATGGTGGCAAGAAACACCTCATCGCACAGCAATGCCAGTGGTCTATTCCGGGCCTAGATTTCACCCTCGGCAGCCACTTTATCACATCTCTAGATTAGGTCTTAGTCAACTCTACTGCACAATGACTTTATCTGCGCAGACAAAGAGCAAGATTCCCCTCTATTTTCCAAACCCTTTCAAACAGACTTTCACAACAATCAATTCAATTGTCTTATGACAGGAATGGATTCACCAACAACAGGCTTGCTGCCAAGTCAAAATCAGAGCCAATTGAAGAGCAGGGCTGCAGTCGAGTCCATCACAAGTCTATCACAATTCCATGCAAGTCCCTGCAAGTCCATCACAAACCCTCCAGTCCTAATTCCCATCACAAGCTATTCAAATGAGCTTTGACAAAGACATTCCTTTGTCATTGTTCATCCAGTTACTTGTGACCGGCTTTATCAAAGGATTCGTGACTGGACTTGCAAAAGGACTTGTGAAAGGACTTGTGAAAGAACTTGCAGGGACTCGACTACAGCCCTGTTAAAGAGTGACCAGAGTGACTGCCACACAAGCTCACATTTGTCTGTTTTCCAGGTTTTGGGACTTCTGTTCTATCACAACTTCCAAGACTTACCACCATGAGACCAGTGCTGGAAATACCAACTCCATCAGCTCGCATCACTGGTAGTGTGGCTGTCACACCGTCGATTCTCACCTCACCTCGTGCAAGTAAAGAGTACAGCGTACCTCCAAACTCCAATGTGACTTCTCGAGTGTAGGAAACCCGGTCCGAGGGCCGCCTTTTCATGTTTCGAGCAGTCACATGGAATGAGGGAAGGTCGGCAGAGTTCGGGCAATCTCTAACAAGAGTGTACTCGCAGTCTCCTTGGAAGTCAAAACTGACACCGTCAAAGCTGATGTAATGCGGATCTCCCGATGCCAAGCACACACCAACAGCTGTGCAATCAAATACAATCAAAACACTCAAAATATCAATATTCCAAATATCAATATTCCAAAGCAGGTCAGGAATGGTATATTGGACTGATTATATCTACCTGGTCTGCAGTTCAATCCATCTCCAACAAATCCTTCCTGGCAATAGCAGTCACGGACGCCCTCCTGGACATCACACTGGGCCCACTGGTGACATTCCATATCCGAACACTGCAAGTCACTGACATTCAGGCACCGACATTTCTGCCTGCACTGGCTATCCAGCCACACTCCGTCAATCTAAAGAAAGAAAGTTAAGCTGATATATATTAAAACTGCCAGCAACAGATACTGCCCGACTAAATCAGCAGCCAGACACTCTTTGTCGTTCCAATTCAAAAATGCAAGACGAGCGGACAAGCTCAAAGCTACACTGACAAAGATCTAATGACCGTCACACTTTGTCATTCACCCAAGACAAGCCCAAGCTCTGCCTAACCAACCCTTTTCAATGATTGCATTCCATCAGACTTACTGGTAGGTAAAATCCATCATCCAAAGTACAGCCGCACTCCAAAGGTTTAATGCAGCCATCTCCTTGACGAAGAAGCCCCGGAGGACAGCGACAGGTTTCAATGCACGTCTCTTGGCAATTTTCCCTTCCCTCTGGCTCAAGGCAGGTAGCTGGACACGCAGTGCCGCAACGATCAAAGGTCAGCTCGCCGGGACACTGCACTTCTACAATAAGAGAGAACAAGCAAATTGACAAGCCTCTCTGCCCACAAAATTAGTTATTCCTCCACTCCCCATTCTATTCACTTCTCTTTACCAGCTCTTTCTGGCCAAATATCACAACATTCAAACTTACCACACTGTGGTCTCCCTGCTCTCCAGTCCTCCGGTGTCCCTCCGGCAGAAGCACAAGCCTCAGCGTAACTCTGGAAGCTGTCACAGACCAAGTCTTGGTCCAGATCAGTAGCACACAGATCAAACACGCACGACTCATAGTAAGTTGTTGAATCCTCTACATCCCGGCATGCTGCAAAGGGGCCTGAGGGATAGGTGACAAGGTCAATTGCAAACACTCTATCTACAAACAAACAAACAAACTCGCAACCTGTCTAACAATCTCTATTCATGAGGTCTACTGATCAAACACCACGCCACACCACACCACTTCACAGTCTCCCATCATCCTCTCAATGACCAACCTGTTTTATTGGTGAGAGCAGAGCACAGATCAATGGCCTCTTGACGCAGCTGGGAGCCTTCCTCACAAGGATCAGGTGTCTCTGTCACTGGGTCACACCGGTCCTCCTCTAGCGCCCAGGCATTTCCAAAGTCAGTTGGATTTCCAGCCTGCAAGAGTCAAAAAATTACTAGGCCCTCAGAACAACCAAGCCAAGACACGAACCCTCCCACAACAGCTTTCCAATTGCGCTATGAACATCTACCAAAAGAAAAACGGTGCACTAACAATGAAAATCCATTGTTACTTGGCACTAAATTCATTGTTACTAGTTCACAGTGTTACTCCAATCCTTGAATTATCACAACTCCTTCTTCCAATTCAGCATTTCGGGTCATTAATCAAACTGCCACACTCACCAGTGATCCGTCGGGAAGTCTGTATTCATTATTCCTGTTGCGGTCGAAGGTTCCGCACAGGCCGCATGTTCTGTTCCAATATGTCTCCGGAACGGTGACCTTGACAGTGTTGCGACCATTCCAGTCGATCTTCAGGCCGAAATTTGTTGTCAGTTTCTGGCAGAAGACAAAGATTGCAATTAATAGTCATCATGGTGGCAAGAAACACCTCATCGCACAGCAATGCCAGTGGTCTATTCCGGGCCTAGATTTCACCCTCGGCAGCCACTTTATCACATCTCTAGATTAGGTCTTAGTCAACTCTACTGCACAATGACTTTATCTGCGCAGACAAAGAGCAAGATTCCCCTCTATTTTCCAAACCCTTTCAAACAGACTTTCACAACAATCAATTCAATTGTCTTATGACAGGAATGGATTCACCAACAACAGGCTTGCTGCCAAGTCAAAATCAGAGCCAATTGAAGAGCAGGGCTGCAGTCGAGTCCATCACAAGTCTATCACAATTCCATGCAAGTCCCTGCAAGTCCATCACAAACCCTCCAGTCCTAATTCCCATCACAAGCTATTCAAATGAGCTTTGACAAAGACATTCCTTTGTCATTGTTCATCCAGTTACTTGTGACCGGCTTTATCAAAGGATTCGTGACTGGACTTGCAAAAGGACTTGTGAAAGGACTTGTGAAAGAACTTGCAGGGACTCGACTACAGCCCTGTTAAAGAGTGACCAGAGTGACTGCCACACAAGCTCACATTTGTCTGTTTTCCAGGTTTTGGGACTTCTGTTCTATCACAACTTCCAAGACTTACCACAATGAGACCAGTGCTGGAAATACCAACTCCATCAGCTCGCATCACTGGTAGTGTGGCTGTCACACCGTCGATTCTCACCTCACCTCGTGCAAGTAAAGAGTACAGCGTACCTCCAAACTCCAATGTGACTTCTCGAGTGTAGGAAACCCGGTCCGAGGGCCGCCTTTTCATGTTTCGAGCAGTCACATGGAATGAGGGAAGGTCGGCAGAGTTCGGGCAATCTCTAACAAGAGTGTACTCGCAGTCTCCTTGGAAGTCAAAACTGACACCGTCAAAGCTGATGTAATGCGGATCTCCCGATGCCAAGCACACACCAACAGCTGTGCAATCAAATACAATCAAAACACTCAAAATATCAATATTCCAAATATCAATATTCCAAAGCAGGTCAGGAATGGTATATTGGACTGATTATATCTACCTGGTCTGCAGTTCAATCCATCTCCAACAAATCCTTCCTGGCAATAGCAGTCACGGACGCCCTCCTGGACATCACACTGGGCCCACTGGTGACATTCCATATCCGAACACTGCAAGTCACTGACATTCAGGCACCGACATTTCTGCCTGCACTGGCTATCCAGCCACACTCCGTCAATCTAAAGAAAGAAAGTTAAGCTGATATATATTAAAACTGCCAGCAACAGATACTGCCCGACTAAATCAGCAGCCAGACACTCTTTGTCGTTCCAATTCAAAAATGCAAGACGAGCGGACAAGCTCAAAGCTACACTGACAAAGATCTAACGACCGTCACACTTTGTCATTCACCCAAGACAAGCCCAAGCTCTGCCTAACCAACCCTTTTCAATGATTGCATTCCATCAGACTTACTGGTAGGTAAAATCCATCATCCAAAGTACAGCCGCACTCCAAAGGTTTAATGCAGCCATCTCCTTGACGAAGAAGCCCCGGAGGACAGCGACAGGTTTCAATGCACGTCTCTTGGCAATTTTCCCTTCCCTCTGGCTCAAGGCAGGTAGCTGGACACGCAGTGCCGCAACGATCAAAGGTCAGCTCGCCGGGACACTGCACTTCTACAATAAGAGAGAACAAGCAAATTGACAAGCCTCTCTGCCCACAAAATTAGTTATTCCTCCACTCCCCATTCTATTCACTTCTCTTTACCAGCTCTTTCTGGCCAAATATCACAACATTCAAACTTACCACACTGTGGTCTCCCTGCTCTCCAGTCCTCCGGTGTCCCTCCGGCAGAAGCACAAGCCTCAGCGTAACTCTGGAAGCTGTCACAGACCAAGTCTTGGTCCAGATCAGTAGCACACAGATCAAACACGCACGACTCATAGTAAGTTGTTGAATCCTCTACATCCCGGCATGCTGCAAAGGGGCCTGAGGGATAGGTGACAAGGTCAATTGCAAACACTCTATCTACAAACAAACAAACAAACTCGCAACCTGTCTAACAATCTCTATTCATGAGGTCTACTGATCAAACACCACGCCACACCACACCACTTCACAGTCTCCCATCATCCTCTCAATGACCAACCTGTTTTATTGGTGAGAGCAGAGCACAGATCAATGGCCTCTTGACGCAGCTGGGAGCCTTCCTCACAAGGATCAGGTGTCTCTGTCACTGGGTCACACCGGTCCTCCTCTAGCGCCCAGGCATTTCCAAAGTCAGTTGGATTTCCAGCCTGCAAGAGTCAAAAAATTACTAGGCCCTCAGAACAACCAAGCCAAGACACGAACCCTCCCACAACAGCTTTCCAATTGCGCTATGAACATCTACCAAAAGAAAAACGGTGCACTAACAATGAAAATCCATTGTTACTAGTTCACAGTGTTACTCCAATCCTTGAATTATCACAACTCCTTCTTCCAATTCAGCATTTCGGGTCATTAATCAAACTGCCACACTCACCAGTGATCCGTCGGGAAGTCTGTATTCATTATTCCTGTTGCGGTCGAAGGTTCCGCACAGGCCGCATGTTCTGTTCCAATATGTCTCCGGAACGGTGACCTTGACAGTGTTGCGACCATTCCAGTCGATCTTCAGGCCGAAATTTGTTGTCAGTTTCTGGCAGAAGACAAAGATTGCAATTAATAGTCATCATGGTGGCAAGAAACACCTCATCGCACAGCAATGCCAGTGGTCTATTCCGGGCCTAGATTTCACCCTCGGCAGCCACTTTATCACATCTCTAGATTAGGTCTTAGTCAACTCTACTGCACAATGACTTTATCTGCGCAGACAAAGAGCAAGATTCCCCTCTATTTTCCAAACCCTTTCAAACAGACTTTCACAACAATCAATTCAATTGTCTTATGACAGGAATGGATTCACCAACAACAGGCTTGCTGCCAAGTCAAAATCAGAGCCAATTGAAGAGCAGGGCTGCAGTCGAGTCCATCACAAGTCTATCACAATTCCATGCAAGTCCCTGCAAGTCCATCACAAACCCTCCAGTCCTAATTCCCATCACAAGCTATTCAAATGAGCTTTGACAAAGACATTCCTTTGTCATTGTTCATCCAGTTACTTGTGACCGGCTTTATCAAAGGATTCGTGACTGGACTTGTGAAAGGACTTGTGAAAGAACTTGCAGGGACTCGACTACAGCCCTGTTAAAGAGTGACCAGAGTGACTGCCACACAAGCTCACATTTGTCTGTTTTCCAGGTTTTGGGACTTCTGTTCTATCACAACTTCCAAGACTTACCACAATGAGACCAGTGCTGGAAATACCAACTCCATCAGCTCGCATCACTGGTAGTGTGGCTGTCACACCGTCGATTCTCACCTCACCTCGTGCAAGTAAAGAGTACAGCGTACCTCCAAACTCCAATGTGACTTCTCGAGTGTAGGAAACCCGGTCCGAGGGCCGCCTTTTCATGTTTCGAGCAGTCACATGGAATGAGGGAAGGTCGGCAGAGTTCGGGCAATCTCTAACAAGAGTGTACTCGCAGTCTCCTTGGAAGTCAAAACTGACACCGTCAAAGCTGATGTAATGCGGATCTCCCGATGCCAAGCACACACCAACAGCTGTGCAATCAAATACAATCAAAACACTCAAAATATCAATATTCCAAATATCAATATTCCAAAGCAGGTCAGGAATGGTATATTGGACTGATTATATCTACCTGGTCTGCAGTTCAATCCATCTCCAACAAATCCTTCCTGGCAATAGCAGTCACGGACGCCCTCCTGGACATCACACTGGGCCCACTGGTGACATTCCATATCCGAACACTGCAAGTCACTGACATTCAGGCACCGACATTTCTGCCTGCACTGGCTATCCAGCCACACTCCGTCAATCTAAAGAAAGAAAGTTAAGCTGATATATATTAAAACTGCCAGCAACAGATACTGCCCGACTAAATCAGCAGCCAGACACTCTTTGTCGTTCCAATTCAAAAATGCAAGACGAGCGGACAAGCTCAAAGCTACACTGACAAAGATCTAACGACCGTCACACTTTGTCATTCACCCAAGACAAGCCCAAGCTCTGCCTAACCAACCCTTTTCAATGATTGCATTCCATCAGACTTACTGGTAGGTAAAATCCATCATCCAAAGTACAGCCGCACTCCAAAGGTTTAATGCAGCCATCTCCTTGACGAAGAAGCCCCGGAGGACAGCGACAGGTTTCAATGCACGTCTCTTGGCAATTTTCCCTTCCCTCTGGCTCAAGGCAGGTAGCTGGACACGCAGTGCCGCAACGATCAAAGGTCAGCTCGCCGGGACACTGCACTTCTACAATAAGAGAGAACAAGCAAATTGACAAGCCTCTCTGCCCACAAAATTAGTTATTCCTCCACTCCCCATTCTATTCACTTCTCTTTACCAGCTCTTTCTGGCCAAATATCACAACATTCAAACTTACCACACTGTGGTCTCCCTGCTCTCCAGTCCTCCGGTGTCCCTCCGGCAGAAGCACAAGCCTCAGCGTAACTCTGGAAGCTGTCACAGACCAAGTCTTGGTCCAGATCAGTAGCACACAGATCAAACACGCACGACTCATAGTAAGTTGTTGAATCCTCTACATCCCGGCATGCTGCAAAGGGGCCTGAGGGATAGGTGACAAGGTCAATTGCAAACACTCTATCTACAAACAAACAAACAAACTCGCAACCTGTCTAACAATCTCTATTCATGAGGTCTACTGATCAAACACCACGCCACACCACACCACTTCACAGTCTCCCATCATCCTCTCAATGACCAACCTGTTTTATTGGTGAGAGCAGAGCACAGATCAATGGCCTCTTGACGCAGCTGGGAGCCTTCCTCACAAGGATCAGGTGTCTCTGTCACTGGGTCACACCGGTCCTCCTCTAGCGCCCAGGCATTTCCAAAGTCAGTTGGATTTCCAGCCTGCAAGAGTCAAAAAATTACTAGGCCCTCAGAACAACCAAGCCAAGACACGAACCCTCCCACAACAGCTTTCCAATTGCGCTATGAACATCTACCAAAAGAAAAACGGTGCACTAACAATGAAAATCCATTGTTACTAGTTCACAGTGTTACTCCAATCCTTGAATTATCACAACTCCTTCTTCCAATTCAGCATTTCGGGTCATTAATCAAACTGCCACACTCACCAGTGATCCGTCGAGAAGTCTGTATTCATTATTCCTGTTGCGGTCGAAGGTTCCGCACAGGCCGCATGTTCTGTTCCAATATGTCTCCGGAACGGTGACCTTGACAGTGTTGCGACCATTCCAGTCGATCTTCAGGCCGAAATTTGTTGTCAGTTTCTGGCAGAAGACAAAGATTGCAATTAATAGTCATCATGGTGGCAAGAAACACCTCATCGCACAGCAATGCCAGTGGTCTATTCCGGGCCTAGATTTCACCCTCGGCAGCCACTTTATCACATCTCTAGATTAGGTCTTAGTCAACTCTACTGCACAATGACTTTATCTGCGCAGACAAAGAGCAAGATTCCCCTCTATTTTCCAAACCCTTTCAAACAGACTTTCACAACAATCAATTCAATTGTCTTATGACAGGAATGGATTCACCAACAACAGGCTTGCTGCCAAGTCAAAATCAGAGCCAATTGAAGAGCAGGGCTGCAGTCGAGTCCATCACAAGTCTATCACAATTCCATGCAAGTCCCTGCAAGTCCATCACAAACCCTCCAGTCCTAATTCCCATCACAAGCTATTCAAATGAGCTTTGACAAAGACATTCCTTTGTCATTGTTCATCCAGTTACTTGTGACCGGCTTTATCAAAGGATTCGTGACTGGACTTGCAAAAGGACTTGTGAAAGGACTTGTGAAAGAACTTGCAGGGACTCGACTACAGCCCTGTTAAAGAGTGACCAGAGTGACTGCCACACAAGCTCACATTTGTCTGTTTTCCAGGTTTTGGGACTTCTGTTCTATCACAACTTCCAAGACTTACCACAATGAGACCAGTGCTGGAAATACCAACTCCATCAGCTCGCATCACTGGTAGTGTGGCTGTCACACCGTCGATTCTCACCTCACCTCGTGCAAGTAAAGAGTACAGCGTACCTCCAAACTCCAATGTGACTTCTCGAGTGTAGGAAACCCGGTCCGAGGGCCGCCTTTTCATGTTTCGAGCAGTCACATGGAATGAGGGAAGGTCGGCAGAGTTCGGGCAATCTCTAACAAGAGTGTACTCGCAGTCTCCTTGGAAGTCAAAACTGACACCGTCAAAGCTGATGTAATGCGGATCTCCCGATGCCAAGCACACACCAACAGCTGTGCAATCAAATACAATCAAAACACTCAAAATATCAATATTCCAAATATCAATATTCCAAAGCAGGTCAGGAATGGTATATTGGACTGATTATATCTACCTGGTCTGCAGTTCAATCCATCTCCAACAAATCCTTCCTGGCAATAGCAGTCACGGACGCCCTCCTGGACATCACACTGGGCCCACTGGTGACATTCCATATCCGAACACTGCAAGTCACTGACATTCAGGCACCGACATTTCTGCCTGCACTGGCTATCCAGCCACACTCCGTCAATCTAAAGAAAGAAAGTTAAGCTGATATATATTAAAACTGCCAGCAACAGATACTGCCCGACTAAATCAGCAGCCAGACACTCTTTGTCGTTCCAATTCAAAAATGCAAGACGAGCGGACAAGCTCAAAGCTACACTGACAAAGATCTAATGACCGTCACACTTTGTCATTCACCCAAGACAAGCCCAAGCTCTGCCTAACCAACCCTTTTCAATGATTGCATTCCATCAGACTTACTGGTAGGTAAAATCCATCATCCAAAGTACAGCCGCACTCCAAAGGTTTAATGCAGCCATCTCCTTGACGAAGAAGCCCCGGAGGACAGCGACAGGTTTCAATGCACGTCTCTTGGCAATTTTCCCTTCCCTCTGGCTCAAGGCAGGTAGCTGGACACGCAGTGCCGCAACGATCAAAGGTCAGCTCGCCGGGACACTGCACTTCTACAATAAGAGAGAACAAGCAAATTGACAAGCCTCTCTGCCCACAAAATTAGTTATTCCTCCACTCCCCATTCTATTCACTTCTCTTTACCAGCTCTTTCTGGCCAAATATCACAACATTCAAACTTACCACACTGTGGTCTCCCTGCTCTCCAGTCCTCCGGTGTCCCTCCGGCAGAAGCACAAGCCTCAGCGTAACTCTGGAAGCTGTCACAGACCAAGTCTTGGTCCAGATCAGTAGCACACAGATCAAACACGCACGACTCATAGTAAGTTGTTGAATCCTCTACATCCCGGCATGCTGCAAAGGGGCCTGAGGGATAGGTGACAAGGTCAATTGCAAACACTCTATCTACAAACAAACAAACAAACTCGCAACCTGTCTAACAATCTCTATTCATGAGGTCTACTGATCAAACACCACGCCACACCACACCACTTCACAGTCTCCCATCATCCTCTCAATGACCAACCTGTTTTATTGGTGAGAGCAGAGCACAGATCAATGGCCTCTTGACGCAGCTGGGAGCCTTCCTCACAAGGATCAGGTGTCTCTGTCACTGGGTCACACCGGTCCTCCTCTAGCGCCCAGGCATTTCCAAAGTCAGTTGGATTTCCAGCCTGCAAGAGTCAAAAAATTACTAGGCCCTCAGAACAACCAAGCCAAGACACGAACCCTCCCACAACAGCTTTCCAATTGCGCTATGAACATCTACCAAAAGAAAAACGGTGCACTAACAATGAAAATCCATTGTTACTAGTTCACAGTGTTACTCCAATCCTTGAATTATCACAACTCCTTCTTCCAATTCAGCATTTCGGGTCATTAATCAAACTGCCACACTCACCAGTGATCCGTCGGGAAGTCTGTATTCATTATTCCTGTTGCGGTCGAAGGTTCCGCACAGGCCGCATGTTCTGTTCCAATATGTCTCCGGAACGGTGACCTTGACAGTGTTGCGACCATTCCAGTCGATCTTCAGGCCGAAATTTGTTGTCAGTTTCTGGCAGAAGACAAAGATTGCAATTAATAGTCATCATGGTGGCAAGAAACACCTCATCGCACAGCAATGCCAGTGGTCTATTCCGGGCCTAGATTTCACCCTCGGCAGCCACTTTATCACATCTCTAGATTAGGTCTTAGTCAACTCTACTGCACAATGACTTTATCTGCGCAGACAAAGAGCAAGATTCCCCTCTATTTTCCAAACCCTTTCAAACAGACTTTCACAACAATCAATTCAATTGTCTTATGACAGGAATGGATTCACCAACAACAGGCTTGCTGCCAAGTCAAAATCAGAGCCAATTGAAGAGCAGGGCTGCAGTCGAGTCCATCACAAGTCTATCACAATTCCATGCAAGTCCCTGCAAGTCCATCACAAACCCTCCAGTCCTAATTCCCATCACAAGCTATTCAAATGAGCTTTGACAAAGACATTCCTTTGTCATTGTTCATCCAGTTACTTGTGACCGGCTTTATCAAAGGATTCGTGACTGGACTTGCAAAAGGACTTGTGAAAGAACTTGCAGGGACTCGACTACAGCCCTGTTAAAGAGTGACCAGAGTGACTGCCACACAAGCTCACATTTGTCTGTTTTCCAGGTTTTGGGACTTCTGTTCTATCACAACTTCCAAGACTTACCACAATGAGACCAGTGCTGGAAATACCAACTCCATCAGCTCGCATCACTGGTAGTGTGGCTGTCACACCGTCGATTCTCACCTCACCTCGTGCAAGTAAAGAGTACAGCGTACCTCCAAACTCCAATGTGACTTCTCGAGTGTAGGAAACCCGGTCCGAGGGCCGCCTTTTCATGTTTCGAGCAGTCACATGGAATGAGGGAAGGTCGGCAGAGTTCGGGCAATCTCTAACAAGAGTGTACTCGCAGTCTCCTTGGAAGTCAAAACTGACACCGTCAAAGCTGATGTAATGCGGATCTCCCGATGCCAAGCACACACCAACAGCTGTGCAATCAAATACAATCAAAACACTCAAAATATCAATATTCCAAATATCAATATTCCAAAGCAGGTCAGGAATGGTATATTGGACTGATTATATCTACCTGGTCTGCAGTTCAATCCATCTCCAACAAATCCTTCCTGGCAATAGCAGTCACGGACGCCCTCCTGGACATCACACTGGGCCCACTGGTGACATTCCATATCCGAACACTGCAAGTCACTGACATTCAGGCACCGACATTTCTGCCTGCACTGGCTATCCAGCCACACTCCGTCAATCTAAAGAAAGAAAGTTAAGCTGATATATATTAAAACTGCCAGCAACAGATACTGCCCGACTAAATCAGCAGCCAGACACTCTTTGTCGTTCCAATTCAAAAATGCAAGACGAGCGGACAAGCTCAAAGCTACGCTGACAAAGATCTAACGACCGTCACACTTTGTCATTCACCCAAGACAAGCCCAAGCTCTGCCTAACCAACCCTTTTCAATGATTGCATTCCATCAGACTTACTGGTAGGTAAAATCCATCATCCAAAGTACAGCCGCACTCCAAAGGTTTAATGCAGCCATCTCCTTGACGAAGAAGCCCCGGAGGACAGCGACAGGTTTCAATGCACGTCTCTTGGCAATTTTCCCTTCCCTCTGGCTCAAGGCAGGTAGCTGGACACGCAGTGCCGCAACGATCAAAGGTCAGCTCGCCGGGACACTGCACTTCTACAATAAGAGAGAACAAGCAAATTGACAAGCCTCTCTGCCCACAAAATTAGTTATTCCTCCACTCCCCATTCTATTCACTTCTCTTTACCAGCTCTTTCTGGCCAAATATCACAACATTCAAACTTACCACACTGTGGTCTCCCTGCTCTCCAGTCCTCCGGTGTCCCTCCGGCAGAAGCACAAGCCTCAGCGTAACTCTGGAAGCTGTCACAGACCAAGTCTTGGTCCAGATCAGTAGCACACAGATCAAACACGCACGACTCATAGTAAGTTGTTGAATCCTCTACATCCCGGCATGCTGCAAAGGGGCCTGAGGGATAGGTGACAAGGTCAATTGCAAACACTCTATCTACAAACAAACAAACAAACTCGCAACCTGTCTAACAATCTCTATTCATGAGGTCTACTGATCAAACACCACGCCACACCACACCACTTCACAGTCTCCCATCATCCTCTCAATGACCAACCTGTTTTATTGGTGAGAGCAGAGCACAGATCAATGGCCTCTTGACGCAGCTGGGAGCCTTCCTCACAAGGATCAGGTGTCTCTGTCACTGGGTCACACCGGTCCTCCTCTAGCGCCCAGGCATTTCCAAAGTCAGTTGGATTTCCAGCCTGCAAGAGTCAAAAAATTACTAGGCCCTCAGAACAACCAAGCCAAGACACGAACCCTCCCACAACAGCTTTCCAATTGCGCTATGAACATCTACCAAAAGAAAAACGGTGCACTAACAATGAAAATCCATTGTTACTAGTTCACAGTGTTACTCCAATCCTTGAATTATCACAACTCCTTCTTCCAATTCAGCATTTCGGGTCATTAATCAAACTGCCACACTCACCAGTGATCCGTCGGGAAGTCTGTATTCATTATTCCTGTTGCGGTCGAAGGTTCCGCACAGGCCGCATGTTCTGTTCCAATATGTCTCCGGAACGGTGACCTTGACAGTGTTGCGACCATTCCAGTCGATCTTCAGGCCGAAATTTGTTGTCAGTTTCTGGCAGAAGACAAAGATTGCAATTAATAGTCATCATGGTGGCAAGAAACACCTCATCGCACAGCAATGCCAGTGGTCTATTCCGGGCCTAGATTTCACCCTCGGCAGCCACTTTATCACATCTCTAGATTAGGTCTTAGTCAACTCTACTGCACAATGACTTTATCTGCGCAGACAAAGAGCAAGATTCCCCTCTATTTTCCAAACCCTTTCAAACAGACTTTCACAACAATCAATTCAATTGTCTTATGACAGGAATGGATTCACCAACAACAGGCTTGCTGCCAAGTCAAAATCAGAGCCAATTGAAGAGCAGGGCTGCAGTCGAGTCCATCACAAGTCTATCACAATTCCATGCAAGTCCCTGCAAGTCCATCACAAACCCTCCAGTCCTAATTCCCATCACAAGCTATTCAAATGAGCTTTGACAAAGACATTCCTTTGTCATTGTTCATCCAGTTACTTGTGACCGGCTTTATCAAAGGATTCGTGACTGGACTTGTGAAAGGACTTGTGAAAGAACTTGCAGGGACTCGACTACAGCCCTGTTAAAGAGTGACCAGAGTGACTGCCACACAAGCTCACATTTGTCTGTTTTCCAGGTTTTGGGACTTCTGTTCTATCACAACTTCCAAGACTTACCACAATGAGACCAGTGCTGGAAATACCAACTCCATCAGCTCGCATCACTGGTAGTGTGGCTGTCACACCGTCGATTCTCACCTCACCTCGTGCAAGTAAAGAGTACAGCGTACCTCCAAACTCCAATGTGACTTCTCGAGTGTAGGAAACCCGGTCCGAGGGCCGCCTTTTCATGTTTCGAGCAGTCACATGGAATGAGGGAAGGTCGGCAGAGTTCGGGCAATCTCTAACAAGAGTGTACTCGCAGTCTCCTTGGAAGTCAAAACTGACACCGTCAAAGCTGATGTAATGCGGATCTCCCGATGCCAAGCACACACCAACAGCTGTGCAATCAAATACAATCAAAACACTCAAAATATCAATATTCCAAATATCAATATTCCAAAGCAGGTCAGGAATGGTATATTGGACTGATTATATCTACCTGGTCTGCAGTTCAATCCATCTCCAACAAATCCTTCCTGGCAATAGCAGTCACGGACGCCCTCCTGGACATCACACTGGGCCCACTGGTGACATTCCATATCCGAACACTGCAAGTCACTGACATTCAGGCACCGACATTTCTGCCTGCACTGGCTATCCAGCCACACTCCGTCAATCTAAAGAAAGAAAGTTAAGCTGATATATATTAAAACTGCCAGCAACAGATACTGCCCGACTAAATCAGCAGCCAGACACTCTTTGTCGTTCCAATTCAAAAATGCAAGACGAGCGGACAAGCTCAAAGCTACACTGACAAAGATCTAACGACCGTCACACTTTGTCATTCACCCAAGACAAGCCCAAGCTCTGCCTAACCAACCCTTTTCAATGATTGCATTCCATCAGACTTACTGGTAGGTAAAATCCATCATCCAAAGTACAGCCGCACTCCAAAGGTTTAATGCAGCCATCTCCTTGACGAAGAAGCCCCGGAGGACAGCGACAGGTTTCAATGCACGTCTCTTGGCAATTTTCCCTTCCCTCTGGCTCAAGGCAGGTAGCTGGACACGCAGTGCCGCAACGATCAAAGGTCAGCTCGCCGGGACACTGCACTTCTACAATAAGAGAGAACAAGCAAATTGACAAGCCTCTCTGCCCACAAAATTAGTTATTCCTCCACTCCCCATTCTATTCACTTCTCTTTACCAGCTCTTTCTGGCCAAATATCACAACATTCAAACTTACCACACTGTGGTCTCCCTGCTCTCCAGTCCTCCGGTGTCCCTCCGGCAGAAGCACAAGCCTCAGCGTAACTCTGGAAGCTGTCACAGACCAAGTCTTGGTCCAGATCAGTAGCACACAGATCAAACACGCACGACTCATAGTAAGTTGTTGAATCCTCTACATCCCGGCATGCTGCAAAGGGGCCTGAGGGATAGGTGACAAGGTCAATTGCAAACACTCTATCTACAAACAAACAAACAAACTCGCAACCTGTCTAACAATCTCTATTCATGAGGTCTACTGATCAAACACCACGCCACACCACACCACTTCACAGTCTCCCATCATCCTCTCAATGACCAACCTGTTTTATTGGTGAGAGCAGAGCACAGATCAATGGCCTCTTGACGCAGCTGGGAGCCTTCCTCACAAGGATCAGGTGTCTCTGTCACTGGGTCACACCGGTCCTCCTCTAGCGCCCAGGCATTTCCAAAGTCAGTTGGATTTCCAGCCTGCAAGAGTCAAAAAATTACTAGGCCCTCAGAACAACCAAGCCAAGACACGAACCCTCCCACAACAGCTTTCCAATTGCGCTATGAACATCTACCAAAAGAAAAACGGTGCACTAACAATGAAAATCCATTGTTACTAGTTCACAGTGTTACTCCAATCCTTGAATTATCACAACTCCTTCTTCCAATTCAGCATTTCGGGTCATTAATCAAACTGCCACACTCACCAGTGATCCGTCGAGAAGTCTGTATTCATTATTCCTGTTGCGGTCGAAGGTTCCGCACAGGCCGCATGTTCTGTTCCAATATGTCTCCGGAACGGTGACCTTGACAGTGTTGCGACCATTCCAGTCGATCTTCAGGCCGAAATTTGTTGTCAGTTTCTGGCAGAAGACAAAGATTGCAATTAATAGTCATCATGGTGGCAAGAAACACCTCATCGCACAGCAATGCCAGTGGTCTATTCCGGGCCTAGATTTCACCCTCGGCAGCCACTTTATCACATCTCTAGATTAGGTCTTAGTCAACTCTACTGCACAATGACTTTATCTGCGCAGACAAAGAGCAAGATTCCCCTCTATTTTCCAAACCCTTTCAAACAGACTTTCACAACAATCAATTCAATTGTCTTATGACAGGAATGGATTCACCAACAACAGGCTTGCTGCCAAGTCAAAATCAGAGCCAATTAAAGAGCAGGGCTGCAGTCGAGTCCATCACAAGTCTATCACAATTCCATGCAAGTCCCTGCAAGTCCATCACAAACCCTCCAGTCCTAATTCCCATCACAAGCTATTCAAATGAGCTTTGACAAAGACATTCCTTTGTCATTGTTCATCCAGTTACTTGTGACCGGCTTTATCAAAGGATTCGTGACTGGACTTGCAAAAGGACTTGTGAAAGGACTTGTGAAAGAACTTGCAGGGACTAGACTACAGCCCTGTTAAAGAGTGACCAGAGTGACTGCCACACAAGCTCACTTTTGTCTGTTTTCCAGGTTTTGGGACTTCTGTTCTATCACAACTTCCAAGACTTACCACAATGAGACCAGTGCTGGAAATACCAACTCCATCAGCTCGCATCACTGGTAGTGTGGCTGTCACACCGTCGATTCTCACCTCACCTCGTGCAAGTAAAGAGTACAGCGTACCTCCAAACTCCAATCTGACTTCTCGAGTGTAGGAAACCCGGTCCGAGGGCCGCCTTTTCATGTTTCGAGCAGTCACATGGAATGAGGGAAGGTCGGCAGAGTTCGGGCAATCTCTAACAAGAGTGTACTCGCAGTCTCCTTGGAAGTCAAAACTGACACCGTCAAAGCTGATGTAATGCGGATCTCCCCATGCCAAGCACACACCAACAGCTGTGCAATCAAATTAAATTGTCTGTGTTAGTTGCAGCCCAAGACCTTGATCTTCAGAAGTGGTTAATTTTTGGAGGTCAACACTAATTTACTTTGCATTTTCTTGTGAAAGAAACCCGAGTAATGTTCAGTCAGACAGCATTAACGTTAATATGTTTTCAACTGAAGGGAGGTCCTAATGGTAAGTTGATATCCAATAACCAAGGAATATCCCACTCGGAAAGAAAACAGCATTTCTAGCATGCCACTTTGTTTACATTGGTAATGCTGCCATCAACTGATATCACATTAACCCCTTGAGTACAGTTATCATAGTGAGGCGCCGGGGTACCATGTCGGCTTTGCAGCCAAGCGAAACGGACACAAGAGGCTTGTGCAGCCAAGCATAATGAACACAATAATCCAACAATGGATTGAAAATGCTGAAATTGCATCTATACCAGACGTCATCCAGCCTGTTGGCAATTTTTTTTTGCGACATATGGTGTCATCCGTACGCATTTGTTTTTGCTGTAAATGTCAGAAATGAATGGATTTGGGGATAAGTATTTTATAGCATATACACTGTACTGTAAGTGTTTAAAGTTTTGTGTGCATACATGTAGATGCGAGGAAAATAGAGAAAAAGAATGCAGTTCTTGTAGTCTGGTTCCTTGACCCTATACTTCGGACAAAACGGGGCAATTTGTGGATGTCAGGTAGGTCAGGAACTAACTGGCTTGCACCCATTCACGGATTGATGTGTAACCAATTGCCAAACAAAATGTGGATTAACTAAAGGTGGTAAATTGGGAGCAGTATTTGAAACATTTTTTCAAACTATAGTTGGCTGACCATTACTGGAAATTGATACAAAAATTTCACTTTTCTTGAAAATGACAACACACCAGGTGCCGTGATTTCACAGAATGCCTGAAACTATTATCCAGTTAAGTAAGATATTTTATAATAATTCAGTAGTTTTGTTTTGGTATGTTTGAAAATGTTGAATATTACCTTTAAAGTCATTATCTGGTAAATGTATGTGTGAATACTTTGAAATAATTCGTAGCTTAATAAATGTTGAGAAAACTGAGCAGAAGAAACTATTTCTCAAATTTCAAATCCTTTAACATGAGCTGAGAACAACATTAAGGCTTTTAAGCATTATAACACGTCCCCCTCAGATTCTGTGTTTCGATTGGCCGAAAGCGAGTCACATGATATTCTATATTTCTGCTATCTTCCTGTTGGGGCTGTCCCGAATATACCGAATATTCGAATTCGATCGTCAACTGAATCTTTGAATACCTTTTTACCAGTTCGAATATTTAAAACAAATATATATGCATGTACAGATATGACTCTGATGCTATTTTAATAGAAAAGTTACGGCACATAGCAGTGTCTAATGCCACTTTTTGTTGACGGTTTCTTTTTGTGGAGGTTGGTTTATTGTTCCCATCCGTAAAACCCTTGACACTTATAAAATAATTACTGCAAAGAGGCAGGCTGTAGTTTGGTTTCTTGTTATCAGAACGTTATACGTACCCGTATTGATCTTTATACAACAGGCGCAGGCAAAAAATGTCAATTGGGCGGTCCATAATATCAAGTAAGTAGGCCCCTAAAACACCACCGTGCTTTGCGTGCAACTTTTTATCTGAGCGGCATGCAGTTGCAGCTGACGCATGAAAAACTTGATCGGCGAGTATCGAATATTCGAATATTAGGTCAAACTAAATTATTCGAAAATGAACACCCCTACTTCCTGTACAAGGCCAAAAATACTATACCCATAGCAACCGAAGTACTATACCCATAGCAACCGAAGTACTATACCCGTAGCAACCGAAGTACTATACCCGTAGCAACCGAAGTACTATACCCATAGCAACCGAAGTACTATACGTATAGTACCGGTATTGTGTGCAAAATGCATACCGGGTACTGTGTGCGTGTTGCCATCGCGCGTATTCTTCCTTAAAGTGCTAGCACTACAGAACTGGGTTCAAACATTTCGTGAAGGGGTAGTTTGGAAAAGTGCAAATAATTTTCAACTATTTTCGAATTCAAATAGACATATATTTAACTGTATTTAAATGAATTAAATTAATCAATTACCACTTAAATCAAGCAGAATCTGTGGGTGAGGTGTTATAAAACAAATATTTACTGCTTTATCTCATGGTGTAGTAAAATTAGCCTCCCTCGGTGATCCATGGAGCATTCTATTTTCCCTCGGATTCGCCTCGGGAAAAATTGAATGCTGCAAGGATCACCTCGGGAGGCTAGTTTTCTTGCACTATTTGAAGAAGTCAATATTTGTATACTATATGAATGATGTTGATTTTGTTCTGTAACAACTTTCCAGAGGCCGTGGTTGGGAATATTTCTGATAATGGTGTCCACTCTTTCAAGAGTCGAGTTCACAGACATTTACGCACAGACATTTAGGATAAAGGACAATGCACTATATCCATGGGCAAGGCCCCCCCCCCCCCACCCCCGAAAATAAAAAAAATATAGAAATATTTAACAAAATAGAAAAGAAAAGAAGGTCGAAATCAATGCCGTACTCAATTGAATGTATATTTAAAACACTCGAAACCTGCTGAAAGGAGCCTAAATGCGGCTATATACAATAGGACTAGGAATCGCGTCTTGAACAAAGCGTCGAGTGATGTCCAGCACCCCCCTACCTATTTTTCCACAGCCGGTGATTTCTCCCTTTGCTGCTTTCTGGTGAGCGCTTTGCCCCCCCTCTAGAAAAAATCCTGGCGACACCCATGACAATATCTGATTCATAACAAATGCAATTCCAAACACGAGATACACATGTACGTATACACACAGTACCTACACCAGTTGTGTAGTCGAGACCTTCGTGTCCGAGACCAAGACCAAGAACGATACCGGCTCTTTCGAGACCAAACAAGACCAAGACTTCCCAGACCGAGACTTTTTAAGCAGGCCAAGATCTCAAAAAAGGTCTCAAGACGGTCTCGAGACTGAGACCAGGGGCCAATTTCATGGAGATGCTAAGGCGTCAGTGCGATTTCAAACGGTATGCAAATTACTTGAGAGTTCACAAACGGTATTAATCCCCAGCCCAAACGGTAAACACTTGAGTGTTCACAGTCTGGGATACCCTGCACCGATATGGGGGGAAAAGGTACCCCCCTTTTATCCCTATACCCTAAGCACACTCCAGATTATTGTTATCTAACACATCCCCATAGATTTCTGAATAGAATTCCTGAGATTCCGGGAACACAATGACCAACACAAAAGAGGGGGGGGGGGTCCCTTTTCCCCCATATCCTGCTTCATATGCGGTCTGGAGGTTGGTAGAGTGCACAATGGAATACTTATCGGATTAGCCTCCATTGTGATAACAGTTGCCCTTAAATGACTGTGCCACTGCTAATCCACCAGGGTTTAACCCTGGAGGAGTGGTGGCACAGCCATTGAAAGTCCAGCAGGCAGGATGCTCATTTGTTTGCTAAAAACCCCAACGGCAATCAGCCTCTTTTGTTGGGTACTTGAAGCTAGTACAAAAAAGCAAACGTTTGGGGTCTGAAAGCACATATGAAGCGCAATATGGGGGAAAAGGGACCCCCCTCTTTTGTGTTGGTCATTGTGTTCCCGGAATCTCAGGAATTCTATTCAGAAATCTAGGGGGATGTGTTAGATAACAATAAGCTGGAGTGTGCTTAGGGTATAGGGATAAAAGGGGGGTACCTTTTCCGTACCATATCATGCAGGGTATCTGAAAGCGAGGTTTACAAACCGTTCAACAGTCTAAAGACCTAATTTGCACACCATCGAACGATTCACATACCGTTTGTAATTCACCCACACTCCTAAGCACAAAAAATTTCTTGCTTACGAAAAATAGGTTACCAGCCACAACTCCATGTGATTTTCATGCTATTAAAGCAAACAACCGCATAATACCAGTCACAACTTAGAAGCAAATTTTTGTGCTTAGCAGCTCCGTGAAATTGGCCCCTGCATGGTCTCGAGACCTACAACACTGACCTGCACATATCTATTACGTGTAACTCCAAATCCAATGTTGTCTGGGAAAAAGGTTGATTTCTCAGGAAAGTTCACCCCGAGCCCTGGAACCAATGTTATGGAGCTGCTAAGCACAACAAAATCTTTCTTGGTAAAAATAGGATTACCAACCAAATTTGTATATGATGTATACTGCTTGTGACTGGTATTCAGCTGTTTGCTTGCCTAGCATGAAAATCAGTTGAAGCTTTGGATTGTGGGTTGTTCTAAAAAAAACCTCGACCCACACGACCCCCTCGACTTATGCTCATAAACGAAGCACACATACACATACAGAGTTCAGTTCAGTCTGTTCCTTCCTCCATGTTCACACAAATACAGTGTGTGCGATCCGACTCAGAACGTACCTTGAGGGGGTCCAGGCTCGGGTGTGGTCGTTGGCTCGGGTGTGGTCGTTGGCTCGGGTGTGGTCGTTGGCTCGGGTGTGGTCGTTGGCTCGGGTGTGGTCGTTGGCTCCGGTGTGGTCGTTGGCTCGGGTGTGGTCGTTGGCTCGGGTGTGGTCGTTGGCTCCGGTGTGGTCGTAGGCTCCGGTGTGGTCGTTGGCTCGGGTGTGGTCGTTGGCTCCGGTGTGGTCGTTGGCTCCGGTGTGGTCGTTGGCTCCGGTGTGGTCGTTGGCTCCGGTGTGGTCGTTGGCTCCGGTGTGGTCGTTGGCTCCGGTGTGGTCGTTGGCTCCGGTGTGGTCGTTGGCTCCGGTGTGGTCGTTGGCTCCGGTGTGGTCGTTGGCTCCGGTGTGGTCGTTGGCTCCGGTGTGGTCGTTGGCTCCGGTGTGGTCGTTGGCTCCGGTGTGGTCGTTGGCTCCGGTGTGGTCGTTGGCTCCGGTGTGGTCGTTGAGCCTGTTGGAATATTTCACATGAAAAGATGACATTTAGAGACTTTTCGATTTCTACAGAGTTTTCCCGATAAACCATTCAAACGTCATAGGTGTCTAAGCCAGGAAAATCTGATTGAATTTAAAGGTGGTGTACATGATTGGTCATTGCTGCAATTTTCAGAAATGGGCGGATTTGGGGGTCAGTATTTGATAGAAAATATCGTTTCACTGACCTGTTCACTGACCTGTTTTGCGCTCTTGGATGGCGAAAAACAAGAGAAAAACGGCATTCGTTTTCAACCGTCGGGCGGCAGTTAACTGGATTTGTTATAGCGCCCTCTTGTAAAATAAGCCCAATTTTTGTAAAAGGGATCGTTTTCAATTGGTCACATAACTACGCGAGCCGACTGGTTACAACCAGTCGCTTCAGTACACTACCGTACGCGACACACACTTGTACCATATTTGCAACCTTGCGCCCGTTTCCGGATTGTTAACCCATTTTAGACGCAACGCGGACTAACTACATTCGAGGTCAATAGAGGGCGGTATTCTTAAAATCCGCGTTATTTTTCCAACGATTGTTACGCGGAACAATCGTTGGAAAACGATATAAATTTCAACTTTTCTTGAAAACGACAGCACACCAGGTGCCATCATTTCACAGGATGATTGAGATTGTTATTAACTTACAGTCTAGTGAGGTATTTCGTAATAATTTAGTAAAAAATATATTTGGAGGATTACCAATCGTGTACACTACTTTGTTCTAAAAAACCCTCGACCCACACGACCCCCTCGACTTATGCTCATAAACGAAGCACACATACACATACAGAGTTCAGTTCAGTTCAGTCTGTTCCTTCCTCCAAGTTCAGTAAAATACAGTGTGTGCACTGTGCAGCATGCATTCTAACTGGGGCCATATTCGAACTCCGGGTTTCGATTTGGGATACGATCCGACTCAGAACGTACCTTGAGGGGGTCCAGGCTCGGGTGTGGTCGTTGGCTCGGGTGTGGTCGTTGGCTCGGGTGTGGTCGTTGGCTCGGGTGTGGTCGTTGGCTCGGGTGTGGTCGTTGGCTCGGGTGTGGTCGTTGGCTCGGGTGTGGTCGTTGGCTCAGGTGTGGTCGTTGGTTCGGGTGTGGTCATTGGTTCGGGTGTGGTCGTTGGTTCGGGTGTGGTTGAGGAGCCTGTTGGAATATTTCACATGAAAAGATGACATTTAAAGACTTTTGGATTTCTACAGAGTTTTCCCGATAAACAGGTGTAAGCCAGGAAAAGGTTACATTTCTCTCCACTGAGTTTTTCATTCATTCTATTTTTAATCTATTTGATTCAAATATCATAAAGTTAACCAGAAGGGAAATCAACTTAACGGAACATCCTGGCACTTGCAATCTGTTGCCTCATCAAGTTGGGGCCAGTTTGGTATCTCAAAGGTGAAAGGTTATTTGGGATAAAATTGTTGACATAATGTCACGCCATGTTACGCGAACGCCCATTCTGATTGAATTTAAAGGTGGTGTACATGATTGGTCATTGCTGCAATTTTCAGAAATGGGCGGATTTGGGGGTCAGTATTTGATAGAAAATATCGTTTCACTGACCTGTTCACTGACCTGTTTTGCGCTCTTGGATGGCGAAAAACAAGAGAAAAACGGCATTCGTTTTCAACCGTCGGGCGGCAGTTAACTGGATTTGTTATAGCGCCCTCTTGTAAAATAAGCCCAATTTTTGTAAAAGGGATCGTTTTCAATTGGTCACATAACTACGCGAGCCGACTGGTTACAACCAGTCGCTTCAGTACACTACCGTACGCGACACACACTTGTACCATATTTGCAACCTTGCGCCCGTTTTCGGATTGTTTACCCATTTTAGACGCAACGCGGACTAACTACATTCGGTCAATAGAGGGCAGTATTCTTAAAATCCGCGTTATTTTTCCAACGATTGTTACGCGGAACAATCGTTGGAAAACGATATAAATTTCAACTTTTCTTGAAAACGACAGCACACCAGGTGCCATCATTTCACAGGATGATTGAGATTGTTATTAACTTACAGTCTAGTGAGGTATTTCGTAATAATTTAGTAAAAAATATATTTGGAGGATTACCAATCGTGTACACTACTTTGTTCTAAAAAACCCTCGACCCACACGACCCCCTCGACTTATGCTCATAAACGAAGCACACATACACATACAGAGTTCAGTTCAGTTCAGTCTGTTCCTTCCTCCAAGTTCAGTAAAATACAGTGTGTGCACTGTGCAGCATGCATTCTAACTGGGGCCATATTCGAACTCCGGGTTTCGATTTGGGATACGATCCGACTCAGAACGTACCTTGAGGGGGTCCAGGCTCGGGTGTGGTCGTTGGCTCGGGTGTGGTCGTTGGCTCGGGTGTGGTTGTTGGCTCGGGTGTGGTCGTTGGCTCGGGTGTGGTCGTTGGCTCGGGTGTGGTCGTTGGCTCGGGTGTGGTCGTTGGCTCAGGTGTGGTCGTTGGTTCGGGTGTGGTCATTGGTTCGGGTGTGGTCATTGGTTCGGGTGTGGTTGAGGAGCCTGTTGGAATATTTCACATGAAAAGATGACATTTAAAGACTTTTGGATTTCTACAGAGTTTTCCCGATAAACAGGTGTAAGCCAGGAAAAGGTTACATTTCTCTCCACTGAGTTTTTCATTCATTCTATTTTTAATCTATTTGATTCAAATATCATAAAGTTAACCAGAAGGGAAATCAACTTAACGGAACATCCTGGCACTTGCAATCTGTTGCCTCATCAAGTTGGGGCCAGTTTGGTATCTCAAAGGTGAAAGGTTATTTGGGATAAAATTGTTGACATAATGTCACGCCATGTTACGCGAACGCCCATTCTGATTGAATTTAAAGGTGGTGTACATGATTGGTCATTGCTGCAATTTTCAGAAATGGGCGGATTTGGGGTCAGTATTTTATAGAAAATATCGTTTCACTGACCTGTTCACTGACCTGTTTTGCGCACTCAGATGGCGAAAAAAACGAGAGAAAAATGGCATTCGTTTTCAACCGTCGGGCGGCAGTTAACTGGATTTGTTATAGCGCCCTCTTGTAAAATAAGCCCAATTTTTGTAAAAGGGATCGTTTTCAATTGGTCACATAACTACGCGAGCCGACTGGTTACAACCAGTCGCTTCAGTACACTACCGTACGCGACACACACTTGTACCATATTTGCAACCTTGCGCCCGTTTTCGGATTGTTAACCCATTTTAGACGCAACGCGGACTAACTACATTCGGTCAATAGAGGGCGGTATTCTTAAAATCCGCGTTATTTTTCCAACGATTGTTACGCGGAACAATCGTTGGAAAACGATATAAATTTCAACTTTTCTTGAAAACGACAGCACACCAGGTGCCATCATTTCACAGGATGATTGAGATTGTTATTAACTTACAGTCTAGTGAGGTATTTCGTAATAATTTAGTAAAAAATATATTTGGAGGATTACCAATCGTGTACACTACTTTGTTCTAAAAAACCCTCGACCCACACGACCCCCTCGACTTATGCTCATAAACGAAGCACACATACACATACAGAGTTCAGTTCAGTTCAGTCTGTTCCTTCCTCCAAGTTCAGTAAACTACAGTGTGTGCACTGTGCAGCATGCATTCTAACTGGGGCCATATTCGAACTCCGGGTTTCGATTTGGGATACGATCCGACTCAGAACGTACCTTGAGGGGGTCCAGGCTCGGGTGTGGTCGTTGGCTCGGGTGTGGTCGTTGGCTCGGGTGTGGTCGTTGGCTCGGGTGTGGTCGTTGGCTCGGGTGTGGTCGTTGGCTCGGGTGTGGTCGTTGGCTCGGGTGTGGTCGTTGGCTCGGGTGTGGTCGTTGGCTCGGGTGTGGTCGTTGGCTCGGGTGTGGTCGTTGGCTCGGGTGTGGTCATTGGTTCGGGTGTGGTTGAGGAGCCTGTTGGAATATTTCACATGAAAAGATGACATTTAAAGACTTTTGGATTTCTACAAATCAACTTAACGGAACATCCTGGCACTTGCAATCTGTTGCCTCATCAAGTTGGGGCCAGTTTGGTATCTCAAAGGTGAAAGGTTATTTGGGATAAAATTGTTGACATAATGTCACGCCATGTTACGCGAGCGCCCATTCTGATTGAATTTAAAGGTGGTGTACATGATTGGTCATTGCTGCAATTTTCAGAAATGGGCGGATTTGGGGGTCAGTATTTGATAGAAAATATCGTTTCACTGACCTGTTCACTGACCTGTTTTGCGCACTCAGATGGCGAAAAAAACAAGAGAAAAATGGCATTCGTTTTCAACCGTCGGGCGGCAGTTAACTGGATTTGTTATAGCGCCCTCTTGTAAAATATGCCCAATTTTTGTAAAAGGGATCGTTTTCAATTGGTCACATAACTACGCGAGCCGACTGGTTACAACCAGTCGCTTCGGTACACTACCGTACGCGACACACACTTGTACCATATTTGCAACCTTGCGCCCGTTTTCGGATTGTTAACCCATTTTAGACGCAACGCGGACTAACTACATTCGGTCAATAGAGGGCGGTATTTTAAAAATCCGCGTTATTTTTTCCAACGATTGTTACGCGGAGGATTACCAATCGTGTACACTACTTTTAACACATGCGCGTTGTGTGACCTCCTTTTGTGCTCACACGCGCGCGTTAGGTCACGCTGGTCCGTTCGGGATAAAAATGTCATTGTGCACATGCGCAGTTGAAATACCAAACTGGCTTATTCTGAGTAACACGCCTCTGGACACATTGGCATATCAGGGAATCGCTAACAGAAAGCAAGGTAGCTCACACCGGTACGGCATTCCGAAGGTCGCAGGCTGAAGTCAATTTTCTTTAAAGAAAAGAAATGCCGCTCATTTTTTCTACCAGCAACAACTGCATCAACTGCAGCAGCAACATTAACAACTGCAGCAGCAACAACAGTATACAAATACTACATGGTTAGAGGGGAAATAGGGCATTACCAATATATTTTCCTGAGGTACTGGCTACAGGCTACCACCCCGAACACGGAGGGTCAGGGGTGGTAGACCTGTAGCCAGTACCGAGGGAAAAATGGATGCTCTATTTCCCTGGACACAAACCATGTAACGTTAGTATTTGTTTTATTGCACCTTCTAAATATCCATTCTGCTTCCGTGAATTAGCATAAAACTTGCCCAATAATTCGCCCAGTTCCGTGTCTCACAGCGCATCCGAATGTATTAAAATACGTACATGATTGGATTTTGACTCCGGGGATGAGGTTGTAGGGAAAACAGTAAAAAATAACACCCCGGGAGATAGGCCTTTTTCGAAACAGATAAATTTGGTTTGGTTGCGTCATTCTTAACTGACCAATGAATTGGTACCATTAGCTCATGAATATTTAGAAAGTGTAATAACACCTACGGCGATGATGACGTCCATGGGCGTCGTTCTTAGGGGGTGGGGGGGGGACGGGACGGGAGTACATGTTTCCCCAATATTTTGGGGGGAGGGCACGGCTATGGCAGTGTACTTATGTCCCCCTCCCCAATAATTTCCCCATGGTCATATACATTTGATGGGTCATTGGATTTTACATGGACCAGAATGCACCAGAATACACAAAGATCAGCACACATTTTCAAAAATTTCACAAGATACACAAGAGACACCGAGTACAAAATGCGTAACAATTATTGTTAGTTGTGTGCTTTTTCCTCTGTCCCCCCCAAACCTTGACGAGAAATCGCCGCCGCTGTTGACGTCGACGACGATGATCAAATGGTATATTTTGTATCTACTAGGTACAGTGCGACGGTTTCGTGGGACGGGGTGCTGGGGGTGGTCAAACACAAACCTAGCCATAAATTTTCAAACTAAAAGAGTAACAAACAGATTTGCCTTGGAGGCCACCCAGTTGGGCTATACGAAAAGCGTTCGTCCTAAAATTGCTATGGTTGAAAAAATCATTCAAAATTAGAATAGATCTATGTTCACGACCATCCATTGAAAATGCGCCGTTTGTCTATGAATTGACGAAACTAGTTTGGTTTGGAAAAATCGGACAGTTGGAATTCAGAGTGGTGCCCTTGGTGTCATAAATGTGGCCGTCAGAATAATAGAGTTTTGTATTAATATAATTTCATCTAAAGTTGACCTCATGTTCAAATGCTGTCATCAATATGACCGGCTATGTTTCCACTTCCATTATTAATACCGCATTTTTAATAAAAGACTTCCACAAGCAAATTTTGGTATTTGTTTTACAAAAGAAAAGACCAGTTCACAAACTTTATCAAGATGACCAACATTGTATATAGTTTTGGTAGTATATTTCCATACAATGTTGTGCCAATGCCGTATGTTTTGGCAGGAAACCCTGACAACTTTACACTTTGGACCTCATGAATGACGTCGTCAAGACTGACGATGCCACAGTTAATATGGCGTAGTCGCTGACCGTATGCGGCCAAAATCTATGGACCTTTTTACTTGTAGTCATGGACCGCATGGTGTAGTGATGCTAATGAAGTGCTTATTCAAGTAATTGATCATTGAAAGTGCCTCTCTAACACCAACTGTCATCACGTCAAATATATGGCATCTTTTAAAGGCTAAGTTTATTGTATATGTCGGCTTCGCACGTGATCTGTTTTTTAGCTTTGCACGCGATCTGTGTGAAGGCATTTCCCTTGGCCTACAATATAATAACATACCTCGATCGATTTCATGAAAACGATCAACAGAAATCGTGGATTATGAAATCTGCATTGGTCTAGATTCTTTTGTTAGATGGCATAGTGGCCTTCGTGCATGATATTGCTTGTTGCAGATCTTGTTTATATTTATTTAAAACCATTTTTTTCCTCTTGAGAGCAGTCCGTTCTTGGTTGGTTATTCGTGAAAGGGCAAACAGATTTGGTCACGTACACGCTTAATTTATTCTGCCTGGCATTCGAACCGGCAAAAAGGTATTCGAATATTCGGTTGACAGACGAATATTCAAATATTTGATATTTTCGGGATAGCCCTATTACTGATTCCATGAAACTGGACCCTGCTGTGCTTCCAGACTTTTCAGTTCCTATTTTTCTGAAATCAAAACATTGGGCCGTTCTATTTTTTAATGGAAGTCGCCCAATGCATGGCTAATAGCCACTCTACACTGAAAAATCATAAGGTTAAATTTACCCAATTGTTGGTGAAAACTGCAACTACCCAAAATTTGGTTAAATCTATTTGAACACAACAGATTTTGGGAGTTGCAATTTTCACCAACAATTAGGTAACTTTAACCCCCATGATTTTTCAGTGTAGGTAAAGGGCTGCAACAGAGGTGGTAGGGTTGGCCACATTTTAGGTTGCCAGCCCTATACCACCCTTACGGTTTGCCTGGGTCCAGATCTAAATAGAGGATAAATCCTCAATAGATACATTATTAGTTATCCCACGAGCGCAAGTGGAACACGGAATAATGTAGCGCGTCTGTGCCCACATACCACGAGGCCGAAGGACGAGTGTGGTATTTGATGCAGAGGCACTACATTTTCCGTGTTCCACAAGCACGAGTGGGATAACAAATTTATCTTCAAGCAAACTTGATGCACCTAAACGCACGTGACGACCCACACCGGATGCAAACGCGCGGCTTTTGAATTCACATTGAAAAATGTTCAAGAACGAAATTGCGTCACGTAAACTTAGAATTGTGCAATACAGGCAGTGTGGCATATTCGAGCCCATTTTGTTCTGCATCCTAGTTTTATCCTTGCCAAGTTTATCCTAGCCCATTTTATCCAAACCCAGTTTATCTGAGCCTATTTGTGACCCAGTTGCACAAAATGAGCACAGAATGTATAACAAAATCTTACTATTCTTGAATAACAAGGGGAAATTCTACAATGATTTAAATAGGTAAAATATATTTAAAGCCTTTAGTTTCACTATTAGAAGTACTTACCAGTTTGACAGTTCTTTCCAATGAATCCAACTTGGCAGTCACACTGGTAGTCAGTGTTCTCATTTATTGGAGTGCAGTCAGCACCATTTTGACACAGCGAAGGTTCACAAGGATTACCCTCTGCAACAAGAAAACAAACAAAAATGAAACATGAGTTCCGTATTTGTTTCTCAAGCAAAATGTCAAACGTCAAATTTGTTGGCAACACATGAATATCTTGACATTACAAGAGTTGTGGGAATTGAAACAGACCGTACTTTTTATCAGCACCCAATTCATCCAGGCCCAGATTATCCAAGCCCAGTTTATCCCAGGCCAGTTCATCTGAACCCAGTCTATTTGAGCCCAGTTTGTCTGCGGCCAGTTTATCCTAACCCAGTTGATCCGGACCCAGTTTATTCTTGCACTGCTTTTTCCGACCATGTTTTTGTCTGGCCCAATTTATCAGAGCCCAGTTTATCCCAGCCCAATTTATCTGAGACCAGTTTATCCTAGCCCAGTTTATCTGAGCCCAGTTTAACCTAGCCCAGGTTATCTGAGCCCAGTTTATCCTAGCCCAGTTTATCCTAGCCCAGTTTATCTGAGCCCAGTTAGTTCTTGTCGTTTATCGAAGCCTAGTTTATCCTACCCAGTTTATCTGAGCACAGTTCATCCTAGCCCAGTTTATCTGAGCCTAGTTTATCTGAGACCAGGTTATCTGAGCCCAGGTTATATGAGCCCAGGTTATCTGAACCCAGGTGATCTAAACCCAGTTTATCTTAGCCCAGTTTATCTTAGCCCAGTTTATCTTAGCCCGTTTATCTTAGCCCGGCTTATCTTAGAACGGTCTATCTTAGCCCAGCTTATCCTAGCCCAGTTTATCCTAGCCCAGTTTATCTGAGCCCAGTTAATTCTTGTCGTTTATCCAAGCCTAGTTTATCATACCCAGTTTATCTGAGCACAGTTCATCCTAGCCCAGTTTATCTGAGCCTAGTTTATCTGAGACCAGGTTATCTGAGCCCAGGTTATCTGAACCCAGGTGATCTAAACCCAGTTTATCTTAGCCCAGTTTATCTTAGCCCAGTTTATCTTAGCCCAGTTTATCTTAGCCCGTTTATCTTAGCCCGTTTATCTTAGCCCGGCTTATCGTAGAACGGCTTATCTTAGAACGGTTTATCTTAGCCCAGTTTATCCTAGCCCAGTTTATCTGAGCCCAGTTAATTCTTGTCGTTTATCCAAGCCTAGTTTATCATACCCAGTTTATCTGAGCACAGTTCATCCTAGCCCAGTTTATCTGAGCCTAGTTTATCTGAGACCAGAATATCTGAACCCAGGTTATATGAGCCCAGGTTATTTGAGCCCAGGTGATCTAAACCCAGTTTATCTTAACCCAGTTTAGCTTAGCCCAGTTTATCTTAGCCCAGTTTATCTTAGCCCAGTTTATCTTAGCCCGTATATCTTAGCCCGGTTTATCTGAGCCCAGTTTATCTGAGCCCATTTTCCTAGATTCTAGAAAGAACAACACTTCAGGCATTACATGACACCAAGGAATAGCCCAATATATTTACCTAGACGAGGACATATGCTGAAGAAGTCCGAACAGCAGTCATTGAATCCTTGACACAATGCATCACAATAACATCCACCTTGATTTGCACTAGAAAAGCATCTTCCATCACACGAAGCTGCAACAAGACCAAAACAGGAAAATCCAATAAAATATCTGTATCATGTTCCAGTTGTACAACGATCATTAGACTAGCGGTTCAATTACAGGTTCAATATAACATTGGTAGAGCTGACAGTGTTCATACTATGTGGGATTCAACATATACATGAAATAACAAACCTGTGAATGCTTTCATCATCCTAGTCAATTTTAGAAAATGGATCAGAAGATGGAATTGAGAAAATAGTGAAAACCATTGTTTTAACAGTGATTCTGTGCACATTGATATGGGATTATTTTGATTGTTGAAAGTGAAATAAGCCACAGCAGATATAGAGGTCTTCAAACACAATTTGTTTTAAGATGACAGCATTTACCACATGGAAATATTTCTGAGAAGCATTGGTACCTTCAGTATATTATATCCAGTAAGCTCAGTTTCAGATTGAAACGAATCAATTTGGTTTTTAATCATGACCAAAGCTATACCTTTACTGATACCTTCGACAATAATTGTGCCAGTAACTGTGTCACTAATCAACTTTAAGTTCTCACCAGGACCAGGTACTTCTTCTTCTGCTGGACGAATGCACTCATCCGAAAAGTCTGCACAGCAATCGCTGTACATTGCACAGGCTAAATCACAATAGCATCCGCCCTGACTTCCTCCAGTATAACATCGATCAGCGCAGCTTGCTGGGGATAAAACAAAACAAAAACTTGGATGTTATCTCTCAAATACTTGAAGCTAATTCAACGGAGATCTTGAGAATCCTATGTTCAACTACTCTGGCCATTATCTATTGGGGGGAAGGTTATAAAATTCTCTACATATTTACCTGGTCCGGGGCTATCATCTACTGGTAGACAGCCATCTTATATGGGTGGGCGTGGTCAAAGGTTATAAAACTCTCTACATATTTACCTGGTCCGGGGCCATCGTCTATTGGTGGGCGGGGACAAAGGATAAAGTAGTCTGTACAGCAGTCATCAAAAAATGTGCACAGATCATCACAATAGCATCCACCAACACCTCCGCTCTCATAACATCGATCAGTACAAGTTGCTAGAGAATAGGAAAAATAGAAACATTTCAATTTGATACTAAGAAAGTTGTTGAGATGATGTTAAAATATTTCACCACCAGGTCTGTACAAAAATATTTACAGAAAGCAAATCTATGCAAATTGATGCGCATGTACTTACGTTCCCCTGGCAAGTTGTCATCGGGTGTGTGCATACAGACGTCATTGAAGTCGTCACAACAGTCACCAGTGAAAGGACAAATTTGATCACAGTAACAACCTTCAATGCTTCCATCAGTGTAACATCGTCTAGCACAGGTCACTATTAAAGCAAAAGAAAAGACAAAAAGCAACCTCTTCGTGAAACTGTGCTGAATATCTAGACTTAAAGCTGTGTTCCCACTGGACTTTCTATTTTTTCAATCTATCTCCCAGCCTTGCCACAGACTAACATCATTGAAAGCAAGTTTACATCTTTTAGCAATTTCAAATTCCAAGGCACTTCCGGTTTGAACCGGAAGGAAGAGTCACGTGATTTTGCACGTAATATCAAAAATGAAGACCATGTATTATTCTATCAATTCCCGCAAAAAGCAAAATCAAATCTTTCACGGTTGATTTTATATTGATTTTTTAAGTGTAAATCTAGAAATCTTTAATTGCTTGTAATCTGATACTTGATGACGTCATCGTGAAGTCATTATCACAAAGCTGGAGAGCTATGTCAACTGTGCTTTCTGAAGCAAAAATCTGGATTATATCTCTCGCGGTTGATTTTTCAGAAATTGTTGAAGGTTTCAAAGTCTTTTCATTGTCACTTCCGGTCTGATGACGTCATCAATCTGAGCCCTTGCACACGTGTTGCCTGCATGAAGGTCATGATATATATGCATTATAAAGTGATTATCGCAAACTTCGCCACACACATCAACTGAAAAGTTCATTTTGAAAATGTTTCAACGAAGTGCATACAGACTGTATATGAAGAGTTTCTTAGACAAACGTGACACAAAATACAGATTTCTTGTGTGGTTTATTGTCATGTTTATATACAAGAAATACTTTTAGGTAAGGACAATATAATATATGAGTAAAATGATGAATATATTAATGGGAAAAATGCTACAGTGATACAGGAAATTGTTTCAAATAACGTGTCGATAGCCCGGTGTCGATAGCCCGAGTTACGGTGGACATTTAAATGGTGGAGCAATTCTTGTACATACACATACGTGTACGCGTAGATGATAGGCATGTTGAAAATATCGGGACCTCGCTTAAGTAGAATTCCGGATATCTTGAATATTTTGCCCATTCCCTTGAGCTTCGAGTTATCGCGACTTTACAGTATTAGAGGTTTTACGGACGGGAACAATAAACCTCCGTCCACAAAAAATACCGTCTAAAAAATGCGGCATTTGACACTACTCAGCGCTGTAACTTTTCTATTAGAATAGCAACAGAGTCGTATCTGTGGTTGCATATCTTTTTCTCAAATATTCGAACCGGCAAAAAGGTATTCGAATATTCGGTTGACAGACGAATATTCAAATATTTGATATTTTCGGGATAGCCCTATTACTGATTCCATGAAACTGGACCCTGCTGTGCTTCCAGACTTTTCAGTTCCTATTTTTCTGAAATCAAAACATTGGGCCGTTCTATTTTTTAATGGAAGTCGCCCAATGCATGGCTAAAAGCCATTCTACACTGAAAAATCATAAGGTTAAATTTACCCAATTGTTGGTGAAAACTGCAACTACCCAAAATTTGGTTAAATCTATTTGAACACAACAGATTTTGGGAGTTGCAATTTTCACCAACAATTAGGTAACTTTAACCCCCATGATTGTTCAGTGTAGGTAAAGGGCTGCAACAGAGGTGGTAGGGTTGGCCACATTTTAGGTTGCCAGCCCTATACCACCCTTACGGTTTGCCTGGGTCCAGATCTAAATAGAGGATAAATCCTCAATAGATACATTATTAGTTATCCCACGAGCAGAAGTGGAACACGGAATAATGTAGCGCGTCTGTGCCCACATACCACGAGGCCGAAGGACGAGTGTGGTATTTGATGCAGAGGCACTACATTTTACGTGTTCCACAAGCACGAGTGGGATAACAAATTTATCTTCAAGCAAACTTGATGCACCTAAACGCACGTGACGATCCACACCGGATGCAAACGCGCGGCTTTTGAATTCACATTGAAAATTGTTCAAGAACGAAATTGCGTCACGTAAACTTAGAATTGTGCAATACAGGCAGTGTGGTGTATTCGAGCCCATTTTGTTCTGCATCCTAGTCTTATCCTTGCCAAGTTTATCCTAGCCCATTTTATCCAAACCCAGTTTATCTGAGCCTATTTGTGACCCAGTTGCACAAAATGAGCACAGAATGTATAAACAAATCTTACTATTCTTGAATAACAAGGGGAAATTCTACAATGATTTAAATAGGTAAAAAAAATGTAAAGCCTTTAGTTTCACTATTAGAAGTACTTACCAGTTTGACAGTTCTTTCCAATGAATCCAACTTGGCAGTCACACTGGTAGTCAGTGTTCTCATTTATTAGAGTGCAGTCAGCACCATTTTGACACAGCGAAGGTTCACAAGGATTACCCTCTGCAACAAGAAAGGAAACAAAAATGAAACATGAGTTCCGTATTTGTTTCTCAAGCAAAATGTCAAACGTCAAATTTGTTGGCAACACATGAATATCTTGACATTACAAGAGTTGTGGGAATTGAAACAGACCGTACTTTTTATCAGCACCCAATTCATCCAGGCCCAGATTATCCAAGCCCAGTTTATCCCAGGCCAGTTCATCTGAACCCAGTCTATTTGAGCCCAGTTTGTCTGCGGCCAGTTTATCCTAACCCAGTTGATCCCACCCAGTTTATTCTTGCACTGCTTTTTCCGACCATGTTTTTGTCTGGCCCAATTTATCCTAGCCCAGTTTATCCCAGCCCAATTTATCTGAGACCAGTTTATCCTAGCCCAGTTTATCTGAGCCCAGTTTATCTTAGCCCAGTTTATCCTAGCCCAGGTTATCTGAGCCCAGTTTATCTGAGCCCAGTTAATTCTTGTCGTTTATCCAAGCCCAGTTTATCCTACCCAGTTTATCTGAGCACAGTTCATCCTAGCCCAGTTTATCTGAGCCCAGTTTATCTGAGCCCAGTTTATCTGAGACCAGGTTGTCTGAGCCCAGGTTATATGAGCCCAGGTTATCTGAGCCCAGGTGATCTAAACCCAGTTTATCTTAGCCCAGTTTATCTTAGCCCAGTTTATCTTAGCCCAGTTTATCTTAGCCCAGTTTATCCTAGCCCAGTTTATCTTAACCCAGATTATCTTAGCCCAGTTTCTCTTAGCCCGTTTATCTTAGCCCGGTTTATCTGAGCGCAGTTTATCTGAGCCCAGTTTATCCTAGCCCAGTTTATCTGAGCCCATTTTCCTAGATTCTAGAAAGAACAACACTTTAGGCATTACATGACACCAAGGAATAGCCCAATATATTTACCTAGACGAGGACATAGGCTGAAGAAGTCCGAACAGCAGTCATTGAATCCTTGACACAATGCATCACAATAACATCCACCTTGATTTGCACTAGAAAAGCATCTTCCATCACACGAAGCTGCAAGAAGACCAAAACAGGAAAAACCAATAAGATATCTGTATCATGTACCAGTTGTACAACGATCATTAGACTAGCGGTTCAATTACAGGTTCAATATAACATTGGTAGAGCTGACAGTGTTCATACTATGTGGGATTCAACATATACATGAAATAACAAACCTGTGAATGCTTTCATCATCCTAGTCAATTTTAGAAAATGGATCAGAAGATGGAATTGAGAAAATAGAGCAAAAACAATTGTTTTAACAGTGATTCTGTGCACATTGATATGGGATTATTTTGATTGTTGAAAGTGAAATAAGCCACAGCAGATATAGAGGTCTTCAAACACAATTTTTGTAAAGATGACAGCATTTACCACATGGAAATATTTCTGAGAAGCATTGGTACCTTCAGTATATTATATCCAGTAAGCTCAGTTTCAGATCGAAACGAATCAATTTGGTTTTTAATCATGACCAAAGCTATACCTTTACTGATACCTTCGACAATAATTGTGCCAGTAACTGTGTCACTAATCAACTTTAAGTTCTCACCAGGACCAGGTACTTCTTCTTCTGCTGGACGAATGCACTCATCCGAAAAGTCTGCACAGCAATCGCTGTACATTGCACAGGCTAAATCACAATAGCATCCGCCCTGACTTCCTCCAGTATAACATCGATCAGCGCAGCTTGCTGGGGATAAAACAAAACAAAAACTTGGATGTTATCTCTCAAATACTTGAAGCTAATTCAACGGAGATCTTGAGAATCCTATGTTCAACTACTCTGGCCATTATCTATTGGGGGGAAGGTTATAAAATTCTCTACATATTTACCTGGTCCGGGGCTATCATCTACTGGTAGACAGCCATCTTCTATGGGTGGGCGTGGTCAAAGGTTATAAAACTCTCTACATATTTACCTGGTCCGGGGCCATCGTCTATTGGTGGGCGGGGACAAAGGATAAAGTAGTCTGTACAGCAGTCATCAAAAAATGTGCACAGATCATCACAATAGCATCCACCAACACCACCGCTCTCATAACATCGATCAGTACAAGTTGCTAGAGAATAGGAAAAATAGAAACATTTCAATTTGATACTAAGAAAGTTGTTGAGATGATGTTAAAATATTTCACCACCAGGTCTGTACAAAAATATTTACAGAAAGCAAATCTATGCAAATTGATGCGCATGTACTTACGTTCCCCTGGCAAGTTGTCATCGGGTGTGTGCATACAGACGTCATTGAAGTCGTCACAACAGTCACCAGTGAAAGGACAAATTTGATCACAGTAACAACCTTCAATGCTTCCATCAGTGTAACATCGTCTAGCACAGGTCACTATTAAAGCAAAAGAAAAGACAAAAAGCAACCTCTTCGTGAAACTGTGCTGAATATCTAGACTTAAAGCTGTGTTCCCACTGGACTTTCTATTTTTTCAATCTATCTCCCAGCCTTGCCACAGACTAACATCATTGAAAGCAAGTTTACATCTTTTAGCAATTTCAAATTCCAAGGCACTTCCGGTTTGAACCGGAAGGAAGATTCACGTGATTTTGCACGTAATATCAAAAAGGTTTCAAAGTCTTTTCATTGTCACTTCTGGTCAGAGTGGTATTCGAGTCCCTGCAAGTCCTTTCACAAGTCCCTGCAAGTCCTTTCACAAGTCCCTGCAAGTCCCTGCAAGTCCATCACAAGCCCTCCAGTCCTAATCCTAATCACAAGCTATTTAAATGAGCTTTGACAAAGGCATTCCTTTGTCATTGTTCACCATGTTACTTGTGACCGGCTTTATGAATGGACTTCTGAATGGGCTTGCGAAAGGACTTGCAGGGACTCGAATACAACTCTGCTTCCGGTCTGATGACGTAATCAATCTGAGCCCTTGCACACGTGTTGCCTGCTTGAAGGTCATCATATATATCAATTATAAAGTGATTACCGCAAACTTCGCCACACACATCGACTGAAAGTTCATTTTGAACATATTTCAACCTGCCGCTGAAGGGCGCTCGAATATTTTATGACGTCACCGCTAACATTTTTGAAAAGTTCAGCCTGGCCAAAGACTAACATCGTTGAAAGCAAGTTCAAATCTTTTTCACTTTCAAAATATAAGGCACTTCCGGTTTTGACCGGAAAGAAGGGTCACGTGATTTTGCACGCACGGTCAAAAATGAAGATCTAGTATTATCCTATCAATTCATGTAAAAATCAAGTTCAGGTCTTTTACGGTTGATTTTATATCTATTTTCAATGATTAAAAATAGAAATCTTTGATTGGTTGTAATTTGATACCCGATGACGTCATCATGACGTCATTACAAAAAAGCACATCTGCAGTAGGTTGTGCATTCATGTATTCAAATTCAAGTTGATATCAGTTTCCATGTTGACAAACAATTCCGGAGAAGAATTTGCCTGAGAATAATAATACGAATAGTAAATTCGTACAATAACAATAGGTGTTGGGCTGTTAGCCCAACACCTAATAATTCTTACAAAACCTAAAAAGGAAAACCAAAGACAAGTGCATGCACGGATCCGTGAAAAAACACAATAGTGCGCCCTCTGTCGGTTGAATAATGATTGGTCATGTGACTGCCCAAATGCATGCAGACTGTATATGAAGAGTTTCTTAGACAAACGGGACACAAAATAATGATTTCCTGTGTGGTTTATTGTCATGTTTATATACAAGACAAACAATTAGCTGGCCCGACATTTCGAACTTTAAGGGTGGAGTGGTTAATCTGTGGTCGGGTTAGGCCGTTAAAAAGCCTGGCCAGGCCGTTGAAAAGCCTGGCCAAGCCCCTGGAAAGCCCGGGCCTTCGGGCTTCTATAATCCCCTGATTGTACACAATAAACTGTCCATTAATTCTGGAGTCTAACTGGCTCCCATTGTTCACCAAGACGTAACTGACAGCTGAGACATCTTTTGATCCCGCCATGAATTGGTACAGATTTGTGTGGGAGGGGCTACAACCAGGCCTGGCCTGGCAGAGGCCGGGCATTATTGATTAGTTGATCCTTTATTGTTAGGTGATTTGTGGCTCACAATAGCAAGAGTAAAAGCACGAAGGCCCGGGCATGGCTGGGCTTTTCAAAGGCCTGGCCCGACCACAGATTAACCTCTCCTCCCTTAGGCAAGTTCTTTCTCAAAGGCAAATGACAGAGTACAAGAAACAAACATGTAGGGAACACACATGCATGAGGGGCTGGGTGGAGAAACACAAAAGAGGGATGCAAAGGAGCCTGGCAGTGGGTAAACATCAAAGAGAGGTGAAGGGACAGCCAGGAAGAAAGGAACAAAGAAGTGTGGTTAGGGTAAGGATGAAGGAGGGGAGGGATTAAGATGAGAGGGATGAAGCTGGGGAAATGGGGCAAAGAAGTGTGGTTAGGGGGAACAAAGGGAAGTGACAAGGATAAACAGGAAATGGAATAGACGTATATTTAACTAAAATTAAATGAATTAATTTAATCAATTAGCACTTAAATCAAGCAGAATCTGTTGGTGAGGTGTTATAAAACAAATATTAACTGCTTTATCTCATGGTGCAGTAAAATTAGCCTCCCTCGGTGATCCATGGAGCATTCTATTTTCCCTCGGATTCGCCTCGGGAAAAATAGAATGCTGCAAGGATCACCTCCGGAGGCTAGTTTTCTTGCACTACTCGAAGAAGTCAATATTTGTATACTATATGAATGATGTTGATTTTGTTCTGGAACAACCTTCCAGAGGCCGTGATTAGGAATATTTCAGATAATGGTGTCCACTCTTTTAAGAGTCGAGTTCACAGACATTTACGCACAGACATTTAGGATAAAGGACAATGCACAATATCCATGGGCAAGCCCGCCCCCCCCCCCCCCCCCCCGCATGTCATGGAGCTGCTAAGCACAAACAAATCTTTCTTTGTAAAAATAGGATTACTAACCAAATATCTATATGATGTATACTGCTTGTGACTGGTATTCAGCTGTTTGCTTGCTTAGCATGAAAATCAGTTGAAGCTTTGGATTGTGGGTTGTTCTGCAAAAAAATCAACCCCTACAACCCCTCGACTTATGCTCATAAATAAGCACACACATACAGAGTTCAGTTCAGTCAGTTCCTTCCTCCATGTTCACACAAATACAGTGTGTGCAGCATGCATTCTAACTAGGGCCGTATTCGAACTCCGGGTTTCGATTTGGGATCGTACTCAGAACGTACCTCGAGGGGTTCCAGGCGGGGTGGTTGTTCCAGGCGCGGTGGTTGTTCCAGGCGCGGTGGTTGTTCCAGGCGCGGTGGTTGTTCCAGGCGCGGTGGTTGTTCCAGGCGCGGTGGTTGTTCCAGGCGCGGTGGTTGTTCCAGGCGCGGTGGTTGTTCCAGGCGCGGTGGTTGTTCCAGGCGCTGTGGTTGTTGGCTCGGGTATGGTCGTTGGCTCGGGTGTGGTCGTTGGCTCAGGTGTGGTGGTTGGCTCGGGTGTGGTGGTTGGCTCGGGTGTGGTTGTTGGGTCCGGAGTGGTTGTTGGGTCCGGAGTGGTTGTTGGGTCCGGAGTGGTTGTTGGGTCCGGAGTGGTTGTTGGGTCCGGAGTGGTTGTTGGCTCGGGTGTGGTTGTTGGCTTAGGTGTGGTTGGCCCGGGTGTAGTTGTTGGTTCAGTGGTTGTTTGTCCTGAAATGAAAACATAGAATTTCAAAGTAAAAATAGGATTTTTAAGATTATTACCTTCGCTAGACGATGTTTGGATAAATATCATAATTGGATATCTGACCAAATTAGATCATTTTATTGGAATCGACGAGATTTTTTCAGGAGCCTGTTCGAATATTTTACATGAAAAGATGACATTAAAAGATATAAATTACTTTTGGATTTCTACAGAGTTTTTCCGATAAACCATTCAAACGTCATAGGTGTCTAAGCCAGGAAAAAGTTAAATTTCTCTGGACAGAGTTTTTCATTCATTTTATTTCTATTCTATTTGTTTCAAATATCATAAAGTTAACCAGAAGGGAAATCAACTTAACGGAACATCCTGCCACTTGCAACCTGTTGCCTCATAAAGTTGGGCCTGTTTGGTATCTTAAAGGTGAAAGGTTATTCGGGATAACATTGCTGACGTAATGTCACGCCATGTTACGCGAACGCCCAATTTTGTAAGATTTAATTTGATTGGTCATTCAAAAGTATTGGCGAAACTAAACCTCCGTACCTTCGACCAAACAATTTGTTGTTCTCATGAACCTCTCGGCCGCCAAGCCTGCACGATCTGCTCGCGCGCTAGCCTTTAGTCAAGGGGCGCGTGACACCCCAGGTGCTTACATTCAACGTGAAAAAACCAGGGTGGTGCCATGCGCGCCTTGACTAAAGGCTACTCGCGCGCCAGTGTAGAAGCTTCTGGAAAGTCGGTCAGTGTGGCACTACGCGCGCGCGTGTTGTTGCCCTTGGTGATGTCTCTGATTGGTCGACCCACAACCCCACGCGTAAAGTGACTATCATAGTAGAAACTGTTTGTAATGTCTGAGCCCAGTTTATCCAAGCCCAGTTTATCCTAGCCCAGGTTATCTGAGCCCAGTTTATCTTAGCCCTGTTTATCTAAGCCCAGTTTATCCTAGCCCAGTTTATCGGAGCCCAGTTTATCTGAGCCCATTTTCCTAGATTCTAGAAAGAACAACACTTCAGGCATTACATGACACCAAGGAATAGCCCAATATATTTACCTAGACGAGGACATAGGCTGAAGAAGTCCGAACAGCAGTCATTGAATCCTTGACACAATGCATCACAATAACATCCACTTTGATTTCCACTAGAAAAGCATCTTCCATCACACGAAGCTGCAAGAAGACCAAAAACAGAAAAAAACCAATAAAATATCTGACCAATGAATTGGTACCATTAGCTGATGAATATTTAGAAAGTGTAATAACAACACCTACGGCGATGATGACGTCCATGGGCGTCGTTCTTAGGGGGTGGGGGGAGGGCCGGCTATGGCAGTGTACTTATGTCCCCCTCCCCAATAATGTCCCCATGGTCATATACATTGTATGGGTCATTGGATTTTACATGGACCAGAATGCACCAGAATACACAAAGATCAGCACACATTTTCAAAAATTTCACAAGATACACAAGAGACACCGAGTACAAAATGCGTAACAATTATTGTTAGTTGTGTGCTTTTTCTTCTGCCCCCCCAAACCTTGACGAGAAATCGCCGCCGCTGTTGACGTCGACGACGATGATCAAATGGTATATTTTGTATCTACTAGGTACAGTGCGACGGTTTCGTGGGACGGGGTGCTGGGGGTGGTCAAACACAAACCTAGCCATAAATTTTCAAACTAAAAGAGTAACAAACAGATTTGCCTTGGAGGCCACCCAGTTGGGCTATACGAAAAGCGTTCGTCCTAAAATTGCTATGGTTGAAAAAATCATTCAAAATTAGAATAGATCTATGTTCACGACCATCCATTGAAAATGCGCCGTTTGTCTATGAATTGACGAAACTAGTTTGGTTTGGAAAAATCGGACAGTTGGAATTCAGAGTGGTGCCCTTGGTGTCATAAATGGCCGTCAGAATAATAGAGTTTTGTATTAATATAATTTCATCTAAAGTTGACCTCATGTTCAAATGCTGTCATCAATATGACCGGCTATATTTCCACTTCCATTATTAATGCCGCATTTTTAATAAAAGACTTCCACAAGCAAATTTTTGTATTTGTTTTACAAAAGAAAAGACCAGTTCACAAACTTTATCAAGATGACCAACATTGTATATAGTTTTGGTAGTATATTTCCATACAATGTTGTGCCAATGCCGTATGTTTTGGCAGGAAACCCTGACAACTTTACACTTTGGACCTCATGAATGACGTCGTCAAGACTGACGATGCCACAGTTAATATGGCGTAGTCGCTGACCGTATGCGGCCAAAATCTATGGACCTTTTTACTTGTAGTCATGGACCGCATGGTGTAGTGATGCTAATGAAGTGCTTATTCAAGTAATTGATCATTGAAAGTGCCTCTCTAACACCAACTGTCATCACGTCAAATATATGGCATCTTTTAAAGGCTAAGTTTATTGTATATGTCGGCTTCGCACGTGATCTGTTTTTTAGCTTTGCACGCGATCTGTGTGAAGGCATTTCCCTTGGCCTACAATATAATAACATACCTCGATCGATTTCATGAAAACGATCAACAGAAATCGTGGATTATGAAATCTGCATTGGTCTAGATTCTTTTCTTAGATGCATAGTGGCCTTCGTGCATGATATTGCTTGTTGCAGATCTTGTTTATATTTATTTAAAACCATTTTTTTCCTCTTGAGAGCAGTCCGTTCTTGGTTGGTTATTCGTGAAAGGGCAAAAAGATTTGGTCACGTACACGCTTAATTTATTCTGCCTGGCATTCGAACCGGCAAAAAGGTATTCGAATATTCGGTTGACAGACGAATATTCAAATATTTGATATTTTCGGGATAGCCCTTATTACTGATTCCATGAAACTGGACCCTGCTGTGCTTCCAGACTTTTCAGTTCCTATTTTTCTGAAATCAAAACATTGGGCCGTTCTATTTTTTAATGGAAGTCGCCCAATGCATGGCTAATAGCCACTCTACACTGAAAAATCATAAGGTTAAATTTACCCAATTGTTGGTGAAAACTGCAACTACCCAAAATTTGGTTAAATCTATTTGAACACAACAGATTTTGGGAGTTGCAATTTTCACCAACAATTAGGTAACTTTAACCCCCATGATTTTTCAGTGTAGGTAAAGGGCTGCAACAGAGGTGGTAGGGTTGGCCACATTTTAGGTTGCCAGCCCTATACCACCCTTACGGTTTGCCTGGGTCCAGATCTAAATAGAGGATAAATCCTCAATAGATACATTATTAGTTATCCCACGAGCGCAAGTGGAACACGGAATAATGTAGCGCGTCTGTGCCCACATACCACGAGGCCGAAGGACGAGTGTGGTATTTGATGTAGAGGCACTACATTTTCCGTGTTCCACAAGCACGAGTGGGATAACAAATTTATCTTCAAGCAAACTTGATGCACCTAAACGCACGTGACGATCCACACCGGATGCAAACGCGCGGCTTTTGAATTCACATTGAAAAATGTTCAAGAACGAAATTGCGACACGTAAACTTAGAATTGTGCAATACAGGCAGTGTGGCATATTCGAGCCCATTTTGTTCTGCATCCTAGTTTTATCCTTGCCAAGTTTATCTGAACCTATTTGTGACCCAGTTGCACAAAATGAGCACAGAATGTATAACAAAATCTCACTATTCTTGAATAACAAGGGGAAATTCTACAATGATTTAAATAGGTAAAATATATTTAAAGCCTTTAGTTTCACTATTAGAAGTACTTACCAGTTTGACAGTTCTTTCCAATGAATCCAACTTGGCAGTCACACTGGTAGTCAGTGTTCTCATTTATTGGAGTGCAGTCAGCACCATTTTGACACAGCGAAGGTTCACAAGGATTACCCTCTGCAACAAGAAAACAAACAAAAATGAAACATGAGTTCCGTATTTGTTTCTCAAGCAAAATGTCAAACGTCAAATTTGTTGGCAACACATGAATATCTTGACATTACAAGAGTTGTGGGAATTGAAACAGACCGTACTTTTTATCAGCACCCAATTCATCCAGGCCCAGATTATCCAAGCCCAGTTTATCCCAGGCCAGTTCATCTGAACCCAGTCTATTTGAGCCCAGTTTGTCTGCGGCCAGTTTATCCTAACCCAGTTGATCCGGACCCAGTCTATTCTTGCACTGCTTTTTCCGACCATGTTTTTGTCTGGCCCAATTTATCAGAGCCCAGTTTATCCCAGCCCAATTTATCTGAGACCAGTTTATCCTAGCCCAGTTTATCTGAGCCCAGTTTAACCTAGCCCAGGTTATCTGAGCCCAGTTTATCCTAGCCCAGTTTATCCTAGCCCAGTTTATCTGAGCCCAGTTAGTTCTTGTCGTTTATCGAAGCCTAGTTTATCCTACCCAGTTTATCTGAGCACAGTTCATCCTAGCCCAGTTTATCTGAGCCTAGTTTATCTGAGACCAGGTTATCTAAGCCCAGGTTATATGAGCCCAGGTTATCTGAACCCAGGTGATCTAAACCCAGTTTATCTTAGCCCAGTTTATCTTAGCCCAGTTTATCTTAGCCCAGTTTATCTTAGCCCGTTTATCTTAGCCCGGCTTATCTTAGAACGGTCTATCTTAGCCCAGCTTATCCTAGCCCAGTTTATCCTAGCCCAGTTTATCTGAGCCCAGTTAATTCTTGTCGTTTATCCAAGCCTAGTTTATCATACCCAGTTTATCTGAGCACAGTTCATCCTAGCCCAGTTTATCTGAGCCTAGTTTATCTGAGACCAGGTTATCTGAGCCCAGGTTATCTGAACCCAGGTGATCTAAACCCAGTTTATCTTAGCCCAGTTTATCTTAGCCCAGTTTATCTTAGCCCAGTTTATCTTAGCCCGTTTATCTTAGCCCGTTTATCTTAGCCCGGCTTATCTTAGAACGGCTTATCTTAGAACGGTTTATCTTAGCCCAGCTTATCCTAGCCCAGTTTATCCTAGCCCAGTTTATCTGAGCCCAGTTAATTCTTGTCGTTTATCCAAGCCTAGTTTATCATACCCAGTTTATCTGAGCACAGTTCATCCTATCCCAGTTTATCTGAGCCTAGTTTATCTGAGACCAGGTTATCTGAACCCAGGTTATATGAGCCCAGGTTATTTGAGCCCAGGTGATCTAAACCCAGTTTATCTTAACCCAGTTTAGCTTAGCCCAGTTTATCGTAGCCCAGTTTATCTTAGCCCTGTTTATCGTAGCCCGTATATCTTAGCCCGGTTTATCTGAGCCCAGTTTATCTGAGCCCATTTTCCTAGATTCTAGAAAGAACAACACTTCAGGCATTACATGACACCAAGGAATAGCCCAATATATTTACCTAGACGAGGACATATGCTGAAGAAGTCCGAACAGCAGTCATTGAATCCTTGACACAATGCATCACAATAACATCCACCTTGATTTGCACTAGAAAAGCATCTTCCATCACACGAAGCTGCAAGAAGACCAAAACAGGAAAATCCAATAAAATATCTGTATCATGTTCCAGTTGTACAATGATCATTAGACTAGCGGTTCAATTACAGGTTCGATATAACATTGGTAGAGCTGACAGTGTTCATACTATGTGGGATTCAACATATACATGAAATAACAAACCTGTGAATGCTTTCATCATCCTAGTCAATTTTAGAAAATGGATCAGAAGATGGAATTGAGAAAATAGTGAAAACCATTGTTTTAACAGTGATTCTGTGCACATTGATAGGGGATTATTTTGATTGTTGAAAGTGAAATAAGCCACAGCAGATATAGAGGTCTTCAAACACAATTTGTTTTAAGATGACAGCATTTACCACATGGAAATATTTCTGAGAAGCATTGGTACCTTCAGTATATTATATCCAGTAAGCTCAGTTTCAGATCGAAACGAATCAATTTGGTTTTTAATCATGACCAAAGCTATACCTTTACTGATACCTTCGACAATAATTGTGCCAGTAACTGTGTCACTAATCAGCTTTAAGTTCTCACCAGGACCAGGTACTTCTTCTTCTGCTGGACGAATGCACTCATCCGCAAAGTCTGCACAGCAATCGCTGTACATTGCACAGGCTAAATCACAATAGCATCCGCCCTGACTTCCTCCAGTATAACATCGATCAGCACAGCTTGCTGGGGATAAAACAAAACAAAAACTTGGATGTTATCTCTCAAATACTTGAAGCTAATTCAACGGAGATCTTGAGAATCCTATGTTCAACTACTCTTGCCATTATCTATTGGGGGGGAAGGTTATAACATTCTCTACATATTTACCTGGTCCGGGGCTATCATCTACTGGTAGACAGCCATCTTCTATGGGTGGGCGTGGTCAAAGGTTATAAAACTGGGCTAGGATAAACTGGGCTTAGATAAACAGGGCTTAGATAAACAGGGCTAAGATAAACTGGGCTCAGATAACCTGGGCTAGGATAAACTGGGCTTGGATAAACTGGGCTCAGACATTACAAACAGTTTCTACTATGATAGTCACTTTACGCGTGGGGTTGTGGGTCGACCAATCAGAGACATCACCAAGGGCAACAACACGCGCGCACGTAGTGCCACACTGACACGTAGTGCCACACTGACCGACTTTCCAGAAGCTTCTACACTGGCGCGCGAGTAGCCTTTAGTCAAGGCGCGCATGGCACCACCCTGGTTTTTTCACGTTGAATGTAAGCACCTGGGGTGTCACGCGCCCCTTGACTAAAGGCTAGCGCGCGAGCAGATCATGCAGGCTTGGCGGCCGAGAGGTTCATGAGAACAACAAATTGTTTGGTCGAAGGTACGGATGTTTAGTTTCGCCAATACTTTTGAATGACCAATCAAATTAAATCTTACAAAATTGGGCGTTCGCGTAACATGGCGTGACATTACGTCAGCAATGTTATCCCGAATAACCTTTCACCTTTAAGATACCAAACAGGCCCAACTTTATGAGGCAACAGGTTGCAAGTGGCAGGATGTTCCGTTAAGTTGATTTCCCTTCTGGTTAACTTTATGATATTTGAAACAAATAGAATAGAAATACAATGAATGAAAAACTCTGTCCAGAGAAATTTAACTTTTTCCTGGCTTAGACACCTATGACGTTTGAATGGTTTATCGGAAAAACTCTGTAGAAATCCAAAAGTAATTTATATCTTTTAATGTCATCTTTTCATGTAAAATATTCGAACAGGCTCCTGAAAAAATCTCGTCGATTCCAATAAAATGATCTAATTTGGTCAGATATCCAATTATGATATTTATCCAAACATCGTCTAGCGAAGGTAATAATCTTTAAAATCCTATTTTGACTTTGAAATTCTATGTTTTCATTTCAGGACAAACAACCACTGAACCAACAACTACACCCGGGCCAACCACACCTAAGCCAACAACCACACCCGAGCCAACAACCACTCCGGACCCAACAACCACTCCGGACCCAACAACCACTCCGGACCCAACAACCACTCCGGACCCAACAACCACTCCGGACCCAACAACCACTCCGGACCCAACAACCACTCCGGACCCAACAACCACTCCGGACCCAACAACCACTCCGGACCCAACAACCACTCCGGACCCAACAACCACTCCGGACCCAACAACCACTCCGGACCCAACAACCACTCCGGACCCAACAACCACTCCGGACCCAACAACCACTCCGGACCCAACAACCACTCCGGACCCAACAACCACAGCGCCTGGAACAACCACCGCGCCTGGAACATCCACCGCGCCTGGAACAACCACCGCGCCTGGAACAACCACGGCGCCTGGTACAACCACGGCGCCTGGTACAACCACGGCGCCTGGTACAACCACGGCGCCTGGAACAACCACGGCGCCTGGAACAACCACGGCGCCTGGAACAACCACGGCGCCTGGAACAACCACGGCGCCTGGAACAACCACGGCGCCTGGAACAACCACGGCGCCTGGAACAACCACGGCGCCTGGAACAACCACGGCGCCTGGAACAACCACCGCGCCTGGAACAACCACCGCGCCTGGAACAACCACCGCGCCTGGAACAACCACCGCGCCTGGAACAACCACCGCGCCTGGAACAACCACCCCGCCTGGAACAACCACCCCGCCTGGAACAACCACCCCGCCTGGAACAACCACCCCGCCTGGAACAACCACCCCGCCTGGAACAACCACCCCGCCTGGAACAACCACCCCGCCTGGAACAACCACCCCGCCTGGAACAACCACCCCGCCTGGAACAACCACCCCGCCTGGAACAACCACCCCGCCTGGAACAACCACCCCGCCTGGAACAACCACCCCGCCTGGAACAACCACCCCGCCTGGAACAACCACCCCGCCTGGAACAACCACCCCGCCTGGAACAACCACCCCGCCTGGAACAACCACCCCGCCTGGAACAACCACCCCGCCTGGAACAACCACCCCGCCTGGAACAACCACCCCGCCTGGAACAACCACCCCGCCTGGAACAACCACCCCGCCTGGAACAACCACCCCGCCTGGAACAACCACCCCGCCTGGAACAACCACCCCGCCTTGAACAACCACCCCGCCTGGAACAACCACCCCGCCTGGAACAACCACCCCGCCTGGAACAACCACCCCGCCTGGAACAACCACCCCGCCTGGAACAACCACCCCGCCTGGAACAACCACCCCGCCTGGAACAACCACCCCGCCTGGAACAACCACCCCGCCTGGAACAACCACCCCGCCTGGAACCCCTCGAGGTACGTTCTGAGTACGATCCAAAATCGAAACCCGGAGTTCGAATACAAGTTTTAAAGTTTTCGCTTGTTACGGAAAAAACAAGGTTATCCAACCTAGATTTCATGCAACTCTTTGGCAAAATAATTCCTTTGTAAACAACTACTCCCAGGTTTCAGGTTTTGTAAAACTGTTTGCTTCAGATAATTATCTAAGTCCGCTGAGAGGAAAGTTTTTTGATTTTTGTTTATATCTTTATTTTAAATTATTTTCCCCGACAATTATTGTTTTAATTGTATAAAGATAATCGTTTCTGTTGTTTTTGCTACAATTTTGTAAATATCTGTTCTCATTGTAAACATATGTGGAGATAATGAAATAAATGAAGCCTTTGTGGCTTCACTGTACCTCCAAAATAATAATAATAATAATAATAATAATAATAATAATAATTGTAAATCTCCTGGATGCGGCAAATGGGCGACTCTTCCCGAAATAACCTTATTGGGGCGACACGAGTGTCGCCCTTTTAGAGCACTTTCCCCATGCACCTTACTAAAAAACACTCCAAAGGGGCGACTTTTACAATAGGGCGACAGTTATGTGTCGCCCTATTCGACCAGGTCACCCTAACCCACTCTTTTCCAGGATTATGTGTCGCCCTAACCGGCAATTGAGGAAAATAATAATAATAATAATAATAATAATAATAATAATAATAATAATAATAATAATAATAATAATAATAATAATAATAATAATAATAATAATAATAATAATAATAATAATAATAATAATAATAATAATAATAATAATAATAATAATAATAATAATAATAATAATAATAATAATAATAATAATAATAATAATAAAACAAGAACGAAGGTAGAGAAACGGAAAACCAAGAGAGCGAAATGGAAAACGAAGACTCCACAGAGAACGATGAACAAGACGAACGAGAAGAAGGAGAAATTTCTAGTGATGACAACGAAGAAATAGAGGAAGCAGACAAGACTGAGAAACAGCAAGGAGAAGACATAAGAGTGGTTCACGTAGAAATACACGAACCTCCAAGACAGCCAGCACAGCAACAAGATACTGAAGACCCCACACCACCTAAGAGGATAAAAACACAGGAAAGCAGCACCGAACTGACTTCTGAAAGGAGTCATCCTCCGAACCGCCAACTAATAACGGACCAGGTCCAACAGAGTGACACTGACAGCGAAAAAGACCCCATGGAATCGGAAGACCTACCTACAACGGAACCAAACGCATGGAAAAAAAGACAAACGTCCACAACAACAGTCAAACAAGGGGAAACCGCAAACGCAAAAGGGAGAGACTCCAACAAACCGAAGGAAATACAAAAAACCCAAAAGCCTCCCTCCAGATTGTGGTCAGACAGAGTAAATGAAGAGGAACACAAGAGACAGAATGTTAAGGAGCACGAACAAATGCAAGAGGAAAAATCACTTTTTAGTGAAGACGAAACAGAAAATACGCCAATCCCAAAAGACAACGACGAACATTTAAGTTTCGGCGACGAAGGCAGGGATCTCGTTCCCTATACCAGGAAAGGCGTCCAGTATTTCAGGAAGCGTAGAGGAGCGGGCCAATCCTCTCACCGGTGCCGGGACACCCCCTATCCAGCAGGAAGGGGGAGAGGAAGGGGGAAAACGTCTAAGGTGTAGTTTTGATAAGTATGTTTATATCGCCCATCTAATTTAATTGTAATTATGGGACCCATTTTTTTACCTTGTGTTATTTTCATGGTGGTTACCATAGCAACTCTAAATGTCAACGGGCTGTTATTTTCAATTACCTTACTCGAAGAAAAATTGGCATTACCCTCATGCAGGAAACTCACAGTGCGCCTCAAGATGAGAACACATGGCGGGAACAGTGGGGTGGGCACATTTTGTTTAGTCATGGGGAAACAAATTCTAAGGGTGTTGCTATTTTAGTTGCTCCTAAAACAGGTCTTCAATTAATCAATGGGGAGAGCGATGCAGATGGCAGATGGGTTAAAGGAGATATCACGTGGGACAATCAAACTTTATCTTTAATTTCAATCTATGCTCCTAATTTCCTCTACCCAAGGGTTCATTTTTTTGAAGATATTATGGGCAAATTCTCTATCAATAATAACCTTATTATGGGGGGCGATTTTAACTGTCAGATCCATTCCAATATGCAAGATAGAAGTAGTGTTGTTTTACAAAATCTTATCACCCAGAATGACCTTATTGACACCTGGAACAACTTCTATCCAGATGACCCAGGTTACACATTTTACCATAAACATCTAAAAAGATCCAGCAGAATCGATTATCTTTTTGTTTCGAGGGCATTAATGTGTCAAATCAAAAATATCTCGGTTAGCTCCATGTGTATGACCGATCACAGAATTGTCGATTTTCGTCTTGATGACAGTAATACGGTTCAAGGCCCCGGGCGATGGATCTGCAATAACACACTTTTAGAGGATATTCAGTGCAAAGAAAGAATCCAGATTTTTTGGAATTACTGGAGAACCAAAAAAAGTGATTATGGTAGTATTATGGATTGGTGGGATATAGGGAAAATAAGAATCAAAGAGATTATCAGTGATTATGGGAAAGAAAAACATTACAAAGAAAAAAATTTGAAAATAAATTTAGAAAAAAATTACAACAATATGTTAGCTGAGGGTAATTGTACTCCTGAACAAATTAAGGATATCGAGGATCAACTTAAAGATTATGAGATTCAAGAATGGAAGAGGGCCAAATTAAAATGTCATACTTGTAATAAAGTGGATGGTGAAAAACCCACTAGGTATTTTTTTGCTGTGGAAAAACAATTGGCTAAAGAAAAAGTGATTCATGGTCTTCAAAACGAGAAAGGGAACCTGGTTAATGAACCCATACAGTTGATAAAATGTGTAAACAATTTTTATAGCAAGTTGTTTTCCGAAGAAAAAATTGACCTGAATCAGACGGAGACTATTGTTAACTCCATTGATTACAACCATCTAGACGATGACACTAAAAATGAGCTTGATGATAGCATCACGGAAGGAGAATTGACACGGGCTCTGTATCAGATGAAAAAAAAAAAAACCCCTGGGTACGACGGGCTAACGTTGGAATTTTATCAATCCTTTTGGCATTTATTGAAAAACGATTTTCATGAAATTGTTCAAGCAAGTAAACAAAAGGGGGACCTCCCAAATTCGATGTATACCGCCCTCATCAGGCTGATCTTTAAAAACAAAGGGGAGAAAACTGATCTCAAAAATTGGAGACCCATTAGTCTCTTAAATGTGGACTATAAAATTATTGCGAAAGCCATTACTAATCGCTTGAGCAAGGTCATGCCCCATATTATCGGAGAGGAGCAAAGTTGCGGGGTCAATGGAAGAAATATCCACGATAATCTTATTATTTTAAGAGATGTGACTGATTATGTAAATATTTTTGATACCCAGGCAGCACTTTTATCAATTGACCAGGAAAAGGCATTCGATATGGTTGACAGGAGTTACCTTTACTTGGTCATGGAAAAAATGGGCCTCCCTGTTAATTTTATTAATTGGATTAAGGTCCTGTATACAAAAACTAGAAGTAGTGTGATTGTGAATAATTTTATTGGCGAGTCAATCGCGGTGAAAAGAGGTATTAGGCAGGGTTGTCCTTTGTCGCCTCTGTTATACGCGATCAGTGTGGAGGGCCTAGCCTCACTTATTCGAAAAAACAACAGATTATTGGGTGTTCAAATTCCAGGAATCGACAGTCCTTTCAAAATAGTTCAGCACGCCGACGACATGACAATTTTCGTTACAAAAGAGGAAGACTTCGCCAATTTGTCCAGTATTTTCCAAATTTACAGCGAAGGTACAGGAGCCAAAATTAACATTGATAAGTCGGCTGGGCTTTGGCTAGGAGCGTGGAAACACAGGACGGACAGCCCTGCCTCATGCAAATTTGTTAATAACAGCCTGAAAATTTTGGGAGTTCGTTTTGGGAACTGCGTCACCTTGCATGAAAATTGGGAACCTCGCATTAATAAGATAAAATGTACCCTGAACAGGTGGAAAAGCCGTAACATTACCTTGAGGGGAAGAGCTATTATTATCAACACTATGGTTGGGGCCGGGCTAAGCTATCTGGGAACTATTCTTCCGTGTCCCGATGATTTGGTTAAACAAATGGAGAAAGTTATTTGGGATTTTTTTTGGAATGGGAAACCCGACAAAATCAAACGCAATACACTCAAGGGCCCGGTCAAGCAGGGAGGAATGGGAGTTATAGACATTCCTCTGAAGTTAAGTGCACTTAAAATCAAGAATCTTGTTAGATTCTGCAATTGCACTGGAAAATGGCGTAACTTAATGGAATTTTGGATCAAACAAGCAAGTGGAAACTATCGTCTTGGGTGTTTTATACTTAGTAATTCGAATGCAATTCATGCTAATACTCCTGCCTTTTATAGGACCTTAATTAATACATTTAAGCGAGTTGGAGGCAAAATAAATTATGCTGTTTCTTGTTATAACGACGTAAGAGATATCCCGTTATGGAAAAATCCGGTCATCACTACATATGGTACTTTAATGGATAGCCCAGTTTTAAGGAATTTCGGTTTTTTCACATTGGGTCATATTGTGCGTAATAAGATGTTCGTTACTGCTAATGAAATATCGGATTCCTGTAACTTAAAAATGATTAATGCCGGACGCATCATAGGACGATTACGAACTAATATTAAGGATAATTTTATTGAAGAGGACCGAGAAGGCCCCAGTAATCACTTAGTTAACAGTTTTTATTTGACCAATTATGAAATTCCCGATGATGATCTCCCTGTCAACAAATTAACAGTTAAGGATATGTACAGCAATCTTATTGCAAAAACCTTTGTTCCCCCTATTTGTGAAGCCAAGTGGCAGGCCGTATTACAACTGGCAGTTCCCCCTAATTGGAATCATATTTGGGCCCCTAAAGAAAATTTTCTCGATCATGACGATAATGATATTTGGTTTCGTATAAAGCATCGCATTTTACCCACCAAGGACAAGTTGTATATGATGGGGATTTCACGGGACGATTCCTGTTGCCTTTGTGAGAGTAACCTGGAAACTATTGAGCATCTATTCCTGTATTGCCAAAAAACGCTTCAGTGTTGGATGTTTATTGAAAAGCTTTTGCGAAAATTTCATAACAACAAATTTCTCTTTCTTAATGATTGCCATCGAATTTTAGGATACGGCAGAAACATGGATGGTATTGCTCTTTTTTTGACTGGGAAAATGTTAAAGACTATCTGGAATATAAGATGTCTTTTGTCTGCAAATGATGGAAAAAATGATGTTAGTTGGATTACTGAAAGAATTATGCAAAAATATAAAGAGAATCTTACAAAAACCATTAGTTTAGAATATAAGCGTCTAAGTAAGACCATTTTCACCAGTATATTCTGTAAAAACGAAGCTATTTGTTATGTGAGAAACAACCAAATATATTTTTGTCTTTAATTAATCATGTGACTTTATTGGAATTGTATTTGTAAATTCTGTAACATTTGTTGCATGTGAATTGAAAGTGAAATAAACGGAGTCCTAGAACTCCATCGAGAAATATAAAAAAAAAATATATAAAAAAAATAAAAATAAAAAAAAAAAAAATAATAATAATAATAATAATAATAGCGTACGAGGGCGCAACACGTTCATGACGGAGCTCTTATAAAAAGTGCCTCGAATTTCGTCCGTGTATGGTTTCATCCTACCTGTAAGTAGAACTTATCCATATTAGCGTGTAAGGAACTATCTGGACTCTTTGGAGTGGTTTTTATCACTATTCAGAGGCGCCTAGGCGTCTTTGATTTTTCAGCCCTCGTATGACACTGTTGTGTAGGGCGCCATCTTGGCGAGGCCTGCATACAAAATGGCCGCCTAGCTAAATAGGCCCAACACAGTGCGTTTTTACGCCACAGATCTGCATGTTACTCCACAAGACGTCTATGACGCTATCAAAAGAGATTTCGACACAGAACAATAAGCTGCATCGCTGAGTTAGATACTGGGTGGTATAATGTGACCTTCAAGACGGAAAAGCATTGTTTGGAAATAGCACGAACTGGTTTAGGCCAAGTAAAAAAAAAAACATGTTTCTCGTCCGGGTTTTCAAAAAAAAGGAAAAAGAGGGGCTTTTTATTTTTTATTTTTCAAGATGGCCGCCATTAGAGATTTCTGACAATCCCTGATGTGTTCGCTATAAATGAAATGTTACAAATAAAAGGGACAATTGTTAGCCACACAAGAACTGAACATATTTACATTGTTTTAATAGTGTTAGCACCATGTTTTACAAGAACTGAACATATTTACATTGTTTTAATAGTGTTAGCACCATGTTTTACAAGAACAGAACATATTTACATTGTACAGTAGCTACACGCTGTAGAAAGTCGCGGGGAGTCTACATAGAAGACTTCGAACTCGCAAGTATTTAGTTTTCCCGATGAATTTGTTGCAGTTTTTAATATTTTTTTCTCATTTTTTGGAAATAAAAAATAAAAAATAAATCCAGGCGGCCTCAAAAAAGGAAGCGGGCGGGGACGAGAAACATGTTTTTTTTTTTATTTCGCCTTACGTATGCAAGGTATGCTAGTTGAATGCGAGCGAGTCAATGTTCACAATTCTGTGATAGCTTACATCAAGGCCCCCTATGAAATGGCCGACAATGTCGTAGTGAACGCCTTTCTGGCCTACGGAACAGTAGTGAATATCAGGAGGCAAGTTCATCCTTTTGACAGCTCCATCGAAACAGGAGTAAGGAGTTTATTGATAAAGAACCTTAAACATCCTATCCCCAGCTTCCTTCGTATTGGAAAATTCACGCTACCAGTCAGACACCGAGGACAGGAAAAAACATGTCGCATATGTAATCAACCCGGCCATTTTGCCCGCGATTGTCCGATGAAAAGGAAATGCTTAGTGTGTGGGAAATACGGACACAAGGCAGAGGAACACGAAAGAGAGCAGGAAGAGGCTGAGTACAGTGAAAGTGAGACAGCTGAAGATGAATTATCAGAGAGTGGCCTTCATGCTGATACCGACATAGCCGGTGAAGGAAGCGACGATGACACAAGAAGTGAGGACAACACAAACAGCTAGGGAGGATAGAGAACAACCACAAGAAAGCCAGACAAACCAACAGGCATGGACCAAGAAGACGTGGGCGGACCAGATGGAAGACAGCGAACAGAAGAAGGAGGAAAGAAAGCATGAAAAGGCAAAAGAGAGACAACAGAGACAACCTCATCAAGTAGAACAAAGCAGAGTACTTAAGGAAAGGGTGCCGCCAGTTGAGAAGAAACAAACAAAAGGAAGCCACCCGGAACACAAAGAAGAGGAAGAACAGTCTGTAGAGGATGACATGCAACAACAGCGAATTGACGTGAAACAATCTAAAAGTGAAGACGAGACAAAGCATAAGCAGCATGACGGGGAACAACAGAAAGGTGAACATGAAGACTTACATGTAACAGACGAACAGAAGGGAGTTAGTACGGCAAAACAATCTACTGACAACGATACTGAGCACGGGATAGTGGAAATGGAAGCGACGCAGCAAGACAAAAGCCAAGGATTTTGGGACGAACACATACAAGATGGAAGGAAAAGAAAACTCAACAGGGAAGACCAGTCTGACGACGACGACAATGTTATTACAGTGCCAGAAACGGAACAAACGGACACCTGCGATCAAAGCGAACCTGGAGAGATGGTGCCCTACTACCGAAAAGGGGTACAGAGATTCCGGAAAAAGAGAGGGACAGGCGCTATCGCAATGCGGAGACTGGAACCATCTCAAACATCACAACAACCTACAGGGCAAATACAGCGAGGGAGAGGACGGGGAAGGTCAAATGTTTCTTAATTGTTTTAACCTTTTTCATTGAATTTAATGCGTGCGAGGTTTTTCCTTTTGTTTACAATGGCCATTGCTGTCGCTACAATTAATGTTAATGGCTTGAGAAATCTTAACAAACGTAACTTTCTTTTCGATTATTTCACTCGAACTAAGTCCAGTATTGTCCTCATGCAGGAAACTCACAGTACGGAAAATGACGAAAAGGAGTGGTGTAACCAGTGGGGTGGTGAAATTTTCTTCAGTCACGGAGATTCGAAGGGGGTTGCTATTCTCATTTCAAGCAAATGTGGAGTTAAGGTTTCGAACCATCAGTGCGACAGCAATGGTCGTTGGGTTAAAATAGATATTATATGGAAAGAGGAAAAAATGTCGGTTATGTGCGTTTATGCACCGAATTTTGTGTATCCTCGCAATTATTTTTTTGATGAATTAAAACAATTTGTGAATGATGATTGTAGGTGGATTATTGGGGGCGACTCTAATTGTCAATTAAGTCCTAATTGTCAAGACAGAAGTGCTGTTGTACTACAAAAAATCATCCAAGAAACTAACCTTTGCGACGTGTGGCAAACAATCCACCCTAATAAGGACGGATACACATTCTATCAAAGGATTTAAAAGATCTAGTAGAATTGATTATTTTTTCGTTTCACAAACAATTTTAAATAAGATTATTAGTATTAATAACAGCGCTGTTAGTACAACGGATCATCGATGTGTTACCTTACGGTTAAATACAGATAATGTAGCCAGAGGTCAAGGACGATGGAAGTGTAATAATTCATTATTAAACGATGATTCATGTAACATTAGAATCAATCATTTTTGGATGTATTGGAAAACAAAAAAATGGCAATTTAATAATTTATTATATTGGTGGGATATAGGAAAAGCCCAAATAAAAGAAATTATTAGAGAGTATGGTGTCGAAAAGAGGAGGACAGAAAAGAAACATCAAAACAAAATCTAAAAAGCTTATGAAAAATGTATCACCAATCCTCTTGGAGACGCTGAAGAAATCAAAGAAATTGAGCAAGAGTTGAAATCTTATGAGATGCATGAATGGGAGAAATCCAGGTCTAGACTACACAATATTCACCGGGTGGAAGAAGAAAAACCAACCAGTTTTTTTCTGTCCGCCGAAAAGCAACAAATTAATGATAATGTCATTAAATTTTTAGTGGATAAAAACAACAAATATTGTGATAATCCAGTTACTATGACCCAGTGCATTAGAGAATTTTACCAGGATTTGTATACGAGTCAAGCTATCAATATTGGTCAATTAAACAATATTTTAAATTCCACTAAAATTACCCTTTTGGAAGATAGTATCGTTCAGGGCATGGAAAAAGCTTTGAGTGAAAATGAACTCTTTGCGGCTCTCACCCAAATGAAGAAAAATATGTCCCCTGGACCCAATGGTTTGACAATGGAATTTTATCTGCACTTTTGGCCCATCCTGAAAACCGATTTTGTAGAAGTTGTGGATTTTTGTAATGTTTCGAATACATTACCGGATAGTATGAATAATGCTCTTATCAGACTTATTTTTAAATACAAAGGAGAGAGATGTGACCTAACAAATTGGAGGCCAATTAGTTTGTTAAATGTAGATTATAAAATAATTTCTAAAACCTTAACTAACCGTTTAAAGAAAATAATGCCGGATATAGTGAAAGAGGACCAGACGTGCGGAGTTAAAGGAAGAAATATCAATGGTAATTTGATTATTTTGCGCGATGTCATCGATTATGTTAATTATACAAATATACATGCTGCCATTCTTAGTATAGATCAGGACAAGGCTTTTGATAGAGTAGAGTGGGAATATATGTATTGCATAATGGAGAGAATGGGTATCCCTGGTAAGTTTATTGACTGGATTAAGATTCTTTATAAAAACCCATCTAGTGCCGTCATTGTTAATAATTTCATCACAGAACCCTTCAATGTCAAAAGAGGTATACGACAGGGATGCCCATTGTCTCCACTCCTGTACTCAATTTGCGCCGAGGGGGTTGGCAAATCTAATCCGTAATACTGATCAAATTCAAGGGGTCATTCTTCCGAATTTGATTGATAGCTTTAAACTCGTTCAGCATGCTGACGATACGACTGTTTTTATTGCCAACAATCATGAGTTCCATGCTTTAGAAAATATCCTCAAAGTTTACAGTGAAGGGTCGGGATCCAAAATTAACAGACAAAAAACGCAAGGTCTTTTAGTTGGAAGGTGGAAAAACAGGGAGGACAATCCAGGGAACTTTACATGGCACAAAGACAAAATCTAAATTCTTGGGATTTACTTTGGGAATGTGGACACCTCGGCAGACAATTGGGAGCCCAGGATTAACAAAATGAAAGCCACTCTAAATAGGTGGAAAACAAGGCAGTTAACACTAAAAGGAAAAGCTGTGATTGTTAACAGCCTAATTGGGGCCGGGCTTTCCTATTTTGGAGCAGCTATTGCGTGTCCCGAGTATTATGTTAAAAGGATGGATAGTCTTATTGGTAACTTTTACTGGGACGGCAAACCCGAAAAAATAAAAAGAGACACTATCAGGGCTCTGCCGGAAATGGAGGGAACGGGTTTAATTAACATTGGTGCCAAACTGAAGGCCATCACGAAACTTTGGGCAAATGGCGTTTTTGTTTTGACTATTGGATTTCCGAAGCAAGTGGAAAAAACAAACTTGGTTGGTATGTTTTCAATAACCACCGAGTTGTTATTCCGGGAACTCCCACTTTTTATAAAGACATGATTTCTTCTTTTAATGAGATAGGAGGTTGTTTTAAGTTGGAATTTACATGTATTAATGAAACTCTTGAAATTACTTTGTGGAGAAATACTATCATCACGGGCAAGGATGAAAAAGAAATGGATAGTAAAATTCTAAAACCCAAAGGAATTACCAAACTCAGACAGGTCATGGATAACGGCCATTTAATTTCTTATAAAAAACTTGCTGGCATTTGTGAAATTAAGCTGATCAATGCTGGTAGAATTGCATCTGGTTTAGAAAGAAATATTAAGAATGAGTGGGTCCAGGAACAAAGAGAAGGGCCTGCTGATCATATTAGTAACAAGATTTATTTTCAGATTTTCGTGAGTTATCCACACTTTCTGTCAAAGAAATTTATCAAAGCATTATTAAAAAGGTGTATGTTCTCCCAATTGCGGAAAAGTCATGGGAAATTTCACTTCGCATTAGTAAACCGTGCTGGAAGGATGTGTGGAAAAACTCATGGTGCAATTTAATGAGCCATGAAGACGGAGATATTTGGTTTAAAATTAAACATCGGATCTTACCTACCAAGTATAAACTACATAAAATGGGAATTTCACTTGATAATATTTGTTTGATGTGTAAATCAACTGTTCAAACAATAGAACATATTTTTCTGTCTTGTCCCAAACTTTCGAATGCCTGGATTTTCGTTGAATGTAGTTTAAGAAAATATTATAATAAAAACTTTGTTTTAAATGATAGTAAACGAATCTTGGGGGTAGGAAAGGGGGTAACCGATTTTGTCTTACTTCTTGTTGGGAAATTACATAAAACTATATGGAAGTTTCGATATGCCCTAGCTATGGACCTCATAAATAGTGAAAGAGTTGATGTTTTAGCTGTTACAAATCCAATCTCAAGAAATGTATTATTTTAGAAAAAAGCCGGCTTTCTGACACACAATTTGCATCGATATATAGGGGCCTACCCAAAATAATGTTTTCTGTTTTGTTGAATCAAACCTACTGAAATTTTGTTTCTAATAACCTTATATATAATTTCCATTGACCTTCCTTTTATTTTGTACCTTTGTATAGTAAAACTGTAAATTTGTAAATATGTAAATTTGTGTGTATTGCTTTGTGTGAAAGTAATAAATGAAGCTGTATAGCTTCATCAGAGAAAAAAAAAAAAATAAAAAAAATAATAATAATAATACCTCCAAATGGGACATTTGGGAGACATTCCCATAGACTTGTGCACAACGTTTTTTCCGACTTTGATGTGACCTAACCCAAATATTACCTGTTCAAATTCCACGAAATTTGGTATATTTTCATTTTGGACCATTCTCTATCGATTTAACTCACTTCCGACGGTAAAATTCTCAATATTTAAGGGGGCTGCGTACTTAGGGAGACATGGAAATGTCTCCCTAAGTACCCATGTCTCCCTAAGTGATGATTATGAACTACTAAATGTCTCCCTAATATCCTATTTAGGCTAATAGTCATCATCATTACTGCTATAATAGGGCGACTTTGCTATAATAATCATTATTAGGGCGACAGTGGTGTCGCCCTATTATAGCATTTTCCCGACGTGCCTGGCTAAAAAAGACTCCAAAGGGGCGACTTTCACCTTGGGGCGACACCAAATAGTCGCCCTAACCAACTATAAAATAGCAATTTGTGTCACCCTAACATAGCATTAGTAGTTTTAATTTCTCTTACATGCTATACATAAACGGGCGACAGTGATAATAATAACTCCAATAGGGCGACACTAGTGTCGCCGTATTATAGCACTTTCCCAACCTACCTTACACTCCATTGGGGCGACTCTTGAATGGGGCGACACCAATTTTGTCGCCCTAACCGACAAAGTCACCCTAACCCACTCTTATGTAGCAGTAGGCCTATGTGTCGCCCCAACCTAGCAAATGGAAAAGTAAGTTCTTATACAGCAGCGCGTGATTGCCTTGCACGAGGACGTGGAGTGGCCACCCCACTCGCCTGAACTCAGCCCCTGTGATTTCTTTCTCTGGGGTTATCTCAAGGATCGGATCTACACCACTCCACCCAACGACATCGCTGACCTTCGACATAGGATTTTCCGAGAAGTCGACATCCTGAGACAACGGCCTGATGGTGCGTCGAGCGATGCAGTCGATGACTGCGAGAGCTCAGCAGTGTGTGGAGCATGGCGGCGGTCATGTGGAGGGGCGTTAAGTTGGAATTTACGGCACAAAATAGTGCAGATATTTGTTAATGGATATAATACATCCATTGTTTACATTTACAGTGTTTTATTGTTGAAAACAGATTGTTTTTCCTGTTTGTTGTTTGACAATTATTTATTGCCAAAATGGCATTGTTGTGTTATTGTTGACTTGTGCCAGCCATTTTTGGATGCCTCCGCAAATTGGCTGCTGTTTTTTTTATTAGCAGAGGATATCGATCATTTTGGTTTTGTTTAAAAGAGGAGAGGTTGCCCTTTATAGTGATATATAAAACTTGACTATACCCCTATTACTTTCGAAATTATGACCATGTGTTTCGAGGGTACTTTTTCTTAGAATCACCCTGTATACACACAGACGTCCCGATCGCTTTAGGCCTACATGGATTAAAACAAATGTATTGAAATATTCTTAATATTAAGAGTAGGATAATACACGAGGAGCGCGCCGTTCGTGGGCCGGGTGAGAATGGCCCGAGGGCGCGGCCCGAGGGCGCAGCCCGAGGGCCATTCGTCACCCACGAACGGCGTGCTACCGAGTGTATTAACCGTCTTAACACCCTCCAAGAATGTTTCATTATTGTATAAACGAATGTCGTGTTTTTGTAAAATCAAGAAAGCCAGTAAAGGAATGTTGACAATACATTGGTATGTTGGTCACGTAATCTCTTTTATCCTATGCACTCCAAGTAGTTTGAACGATATCAATAGGGGAATTCAAATGGCAAACGTTTCATTTGACACCAAGGTGGGAACATGGCGAGTTCGGACAGGGACTGCAGTATTTTTCTAACGCAAAACACATTCATTTATTCATTCGTGTCATAAATACATTTTTGGGCAATGTGTAAATGGAAAATTATACTGTAAACCCTAATCAATTGTCATATATTTGTCCAATGCTGTATTTGTTTGGGAGTAAAATAAAAATGAAAATATGTTGTAAAATTCGCACTTTGCCCTATATCTCCCACTGGGGTTGAGTGCAACACGCCGCGCGCCATTCGTAAAATGCAGAATGGCGCGTCGCGCTCCATTCGTGCAAAATAATGGAGAGGGAAAACAATAGTGTGACGTCACAGGAGGGTGTTAAAGCATATTACAAGAGAAGCCTGTTATTTACGCAAGTTAACGTTTACAATTCTATATGTACAGGCCTATATTCGAATTCATTCGCATCCCCGTTCTTTACTGCTGCACTGCCTGTCGGTGACTAACCCAATGTTGTAATAGTGAAATGCATTCCCTGGGGCTTGCAATTGTATAGTTCCCAGATTATTGATTTGTCATGCTGCTGGTTTGCACCCTTTGCCGGTAATGCATGAGTGCTCTTGCACGAGAAGAGAACTTGCATAAACCTATACTTTAAACTACAGTGACAAGCTTTACATGCAATGTCTCAATTCAAAATTTGGTATCAAAAAGCAAGGATGGAGACCGATACAAGTCCTTCTAAGGGCAGAAAACTATTAAGACTTAGCAAAAGGAGATTGCATATTGGTTTATCCTGATTGGATTAAACTTACTGTCGACTATATGGGGGGATGTCTATACGGTGCAGTTAAACTCTAAAGTTGCACATTGGTCGTCCAAAGGGCCAATAATTCATCACAATTTCACGAGGGGACGGGTATTTCACTATGTGATATTTTTTGGTTCAATTTTCAGGATTCTATTTGTGTTTATTTTGCTATCTGTCAATCCAGATTTCTTTCCCTAAACAAAATCTCTTACAAGTATGCAGGAAGTCGACATCTGTATTTTGTGGTTTAAATAAATACACACAAACATGCCTGTCTGTCTCTAAAACATGTACAAGGCATATGGTATGAAAAGGCGTAAATGTAGGTCAACTGAGATTTCTAGTTTAAATGTAGTTACACGATTGGTAATCCTTCATTTATTTTTACTGAATTATTACGAAATACCTTACCAGACTGTAAGTTAATAGCAGTCCCAAGCATCCTGTAAAATGATGGCACCTGGTGTGCTGTCTTTTTCAAGAAAAGTGAAAATTTATATCGTTTTCCAACGATTGTCGGCCGTAGGTCAACTGAGATTTCTAGTTTAAATGTAGTTACACGATTGGTAATCCTTCATTTATTTTTACTGAATTATTACGAAATACCTTACCAGACTGTAAGTTAATAGCAGTCCCAAGCATCCTGTAAAATGATGGCACCTGGTGTGCTGTCTTTTTCAAGAAAAGTGAAAATTTATATCGTTTTCCAACGATTGTCGGCCGACAATCGTTGGAAATAGTCTAGTTCCCCAACCTGATCATTCCCTGACATTTATAAGTATGGTCAGGGAACCAGACTACTAGAACAGAATTTTTCTCCCAACGCAGACTGCGGTTTTTCCCAGCATCTACGCACACAAAACTTTAAACATGTCAGTGATACAGTATTTGCTAGCACGCTATAAAATACTAACCGCCAAATTCATTTATTTCTGAAAATTACACCTTTAACAATGGGAGCGATGTAGCGCGAATATCAGACTCCCTGAAAAATCCTTTGTTGGTTACACTGTACATGCTGAATACCGAAGTAATGACGCCAATGCAATGTTTGGAACATTATACTTTTGTTAAAAAACAGAATGCATCATGAGTAAAGAGTCACCTATTCACGGGAGTCGGATAACCTTAGGGACTGCCTAACGTTGCCCAAACATTACAGTTGGCTGAACATTAGACCGTTGTTGTTGTCCCACTCTATTGACAAACCTTGAGCCAACATTGCACCATCAAAGTTCAAAGGTTTTCCCATGTTAAGCTATCAAAACTGTCATGCTGTCGCCTCTCAATAAAATACATAGAAAATATTAAAATAATCACAAACCATACTAAAATTACACACCATAACATCAAACTCACAACTTCATATATGATCACATACACAAATAATGAAAAGGTAGACTATAGAAAGAGTATAAAAACGGTCCACTGTTGTGCCAACTGTAATGTTTGGCCAACGTTAGGCTAACATTAACATTGGGCCAATAACACTATGAACCCCTTGGATGTGATTTCCTATTCAGAATGGACAGGAGGATTAAGAGAATGTGATTTTAACAATGAGAGTCCAAAATCACATCCAGAGTCCAGAATCACAATGCGGTTTAAGCTGTTAAACCCAGAAGTCACAATGTACTCTTTGTCAGGGTGGGATAATAGTTCACAGGCTTCAGATGTGATTTTAAATAGAGTAGGATGTGATTTTGGACCCTCATTGTTAAAATCACATCCTCTTAATCCTCATGTCCATTTTGAATAGGAAATCACATCTAAGGGATTCACAGTGTAAGATGCCGCCGAGCAAAATTACACTGGCCAAACATTGACAGCCAATGTTGCCCCCCCCCCCCCCCCAAACAAAAAATATATTTTTGATGGCCCAACATTGGAAAAACCTTTGAACTTTGATGGTACAGTGGTGGCTATAGGTTTCTCAATAGAGTGGGACAACTGCAGTCCAATGTTGAGCCAACTGTAATGTTTGGCCAACGTTAGGCCAACTTTAACATTGGGCCAATAAGATGCCGATGAGCAAAATTACACTGGCCCAACATCGACAGCCAATGTTGGCCCCACAAAACAGTTTTGATGGCCCAACTTCGGAAAAACCTTTGAACTTTGATGATACAATGGTGGCTCTACACTGTTGTGGTACAACGATTTACAGAGTTTATTTCTGTATAATCACATGTAAATTCTGTTACAATTTTTTTTTTTTTAACAAAGAATTCCTTGTATATGAACAACTGCGCAATTGTAAACTGTATACATTTACAAAGAAGTTCTGTTATTATACAAGGTTCCTTTTTGACTTGTTCGTTCACAAAGAATCTACTGTTATCCTACATGAATTCATTACGCGTCAGCTGACCAATGAGAATTGAGGAAATTTGTGCTCGCAAAAATCATGTTAAATTGCTGTGTTTTAGTGCAAAAACTCACTTTCTTGATCATAATAGTGAATTTGTGAATCAATTCATGTACAAAATTACTTCTATCCGAACATTATTTTTAAATGCCATTATTACAAAACCGTTCATGTTCAAAATATCGAAACAGTTGAAGGCGAACCATGACTTCATAATGGCTCGATCGAATGAATATAAAAGCAAACTTTGAAAGACCATAAATAAAATTTCGCTAATAAACCATCGTGTCGGCTAATCAGCCCAACAAAATCCGAGATAGGACGTGTGAGTAAAACGATCCTCGACAGAATTGTCAGTAAAGTCATAAACGCAACGAGATTCAACCTACTCCTGAAGGCCCTGGAATTCGCGAAAAACTACGAGAACATCAGTGACAAAGAGAAAGACATCATCCACGCAAAGCAGACAATGGTGTTCAACGACCAAGTTCCGTGGAGAAAACGAAATGCAGACAGTAAATTCGATATCACGATGGGCAGCTTCGACGGAGCTGAATCTTGTGAGCTAGTCGTGACATACATGCTGTCGATCCTGGAACCGAAATACAGAAACAGAATAGGGCTCTACAGGGACGATGGTCTAGGAGTGTTCAACGAGACCCCACAGAAAATAGAAAAAATCAAGAAGGAAATATGCCAGGTATTCCGAGAAAATGACTTGAAGATAACGGTAGAAGCCAACAAGACAACCATAAACTTCTTGGACGTCACACTAGACCTGCGAACGGAAGGATACAGGCCGTACATGAAGCCAGGAAACGCGCCCGTCTATGTACATGCCAAGTCAAACCATCCACCCGCCGTAACCAAGCAGATACCAGAGGGAATCAACAAACGCCTGTCGAATATCTCTTCATCCAAGGATGCATTCGAGGAAGCTGCCCCAGCATACCAAGAGGCTCTACAGAAAAGCGGGTACAAATACCAGTTAACATACAAACCGAGAGAAAAGAAAAGAAAGAAGACCAGAAAACGAGAAGTGACGTGGTACAACCCTCCATACAACCAAAATGTACGAACCAACATTGGAAAGAAATTCCTCCAAATCATCGATAAATGCTTCCCCAAGGAACATAAACTCCACAAGATAATGAACCGGAATACGGTAAAATTGTCGTACAGCTGTATGCCAAACGTCAAAGCAACAATCCAGTCGATCAATAAGCGGAAAATAGAACAAGAGGAGGACACCGAAGCTAAGACGTGCAACTGCCCCCGCAATAAAGAATGCCCACTAAATGGAGAGTGCCTAAGCAAGAACATTATCTACCGGGCCACCGTCATGAGTGAAGGCAAAACATAGTCGTACGTCGGGCTAACCTCCACAACATTCAAGGCGAGACTTGCGAACCACAAACAGTCGTTCAGGTGCGAGAACAAGAGAGCACAAACCGAACTGAGTAAATACGTATGGACCCTGAAGGACGAAGAAAAGGACTTTGAAATCAAATGGGACATTATCCAAAGAGCGCTACCATACTCTAATGTAAATAAGAGATGCAATTTGTGTATAGCGGAGAAATACATAATCATATGCAAACCTAACCTAGGTACACTAAATAAGAGAAGCGAAATCATCTCTAAGTGTAGACACCGGGACAGGTGCGTACTAAGTTCAGTGACATAGCGTGCGCACTAAGTGCAATGACGTACCAAGTGACACGCTTCGTTCGTTGTGAAACGCGCAACGCGCGCATATTTTGATACGTACGAAAATGCTACATGATATTCTAAGTCATTCTGCTGACGAGTGCCACACGGCACGAAACAGTCTGTCCAGAAATAAATATGCCAAAGTTGATTTAACTCATATCCTGAATTTATTTCATAAATATAGCTCTACAGAGATGTATCGAGCACTTTGGATTGTGATAAATGCCAATTTCATTGGATATATATATATATATATATATATATATGTAGGCCTATGTAGTAGGATCTATGGGCTCATGTATACTGTAGTGGAATATGTAGGATTGCACGTTAAGTGGAATCTCTTTAGATGTACAGAACCAAATACAGTAGAATCTGCTGTTAATATATAGAGAAAAAACAACAGTAGAATGTCCGAAAACGGTAACTTCTGTAATGCCAATTGACAATATAATTTACTGTAATTTAACATATCTTTTTAACAGTGTAGGTTTCTAAAAATAAACGGAGGGGCATTGGACCCAATGTTGAGCCAGCTGTAATGTTTGGCCAACGTTAGGCCAACTTTAACATGGGCCAATACGATGCCGATGAGCAAAATTGCACTGGCCCAACATCGACAGCCAATGTTGGCCCCACAAAACAGTTTTGATGGCCCAACATTGGTTCAATATCATGATGCTATCTGGGAAACTGGCAGGAGCGGGATTCGAACCTGCGACCTCCGGAACACCGTACCGGCGCTCTACCAACTGAGCTATCTTGCCCTATGTTGGCGGTCTCCCAAATTGTCAGCATCTTTGTTCGGGTGGGCGCTAGTCAGAAGTCAAAAACCCAGAATGCCGTATAGCCAGGGATCACACCCAATTTTACGATACAACGACTTTTTTAAACTTATAATTCGTCAAACAATCCACAAGGGAAATATTGATTATTTAACATGTTAGTATTATTTGGGTTATCGCTATTATAAATGTAACTTTGTTCCAACAATCCCGTGCTGGTTTAATATATTCCGACTATATAAACGTTTTAAAAACGTTACATTGAAATGTTCCATTAACGTTGTTGTGACGTTTATTCTACCATTACCTTGTCACTGTTGATGCAACATAATATCAATGAGCAAACTAACCAAACCACAACGTTGACGTTTAACGTTAAAGTAGTAATGCGGCAAACGTTAACGTAACGTTGTTTCTACGTTTGCGTGCTGTCTGGGGAACCACCATTCAACTAACTTTGGAACCCTTCGCCGAACGATGCTTCAACGTTCATTTGTTAACCACCATTCAACCGACCTTGCTCACCCTCTAAAATCGACACTACATGTATATATACCGTTGATTGTAGAACCCCTGCTCAGCTAACCCCCTAACATCCTGAATAGATGCCTTAACGTTGTTCAGTTAACCACCATTCAACCAACCTCCGTTACCTTCAGCAAACGAAGTTTTAACGTTATTCAGGTAACAATACCTCAACCAACCTCGCTCACCTTCAGCAAACGATGATCCAACGTCTTTCTATAAACGTTAATTTAACTAACATTGCTAACATTCGACCAACGATTTTTCAACGATTTAAAGTGAACCACCGTTCAACTAACCTCCCTAACCTACGGTAAACAATGCTTTAATCTTGTTTAGAGAACCGCCATTCAACTAACCTCGATAACCTACTGAAAACGATGCCTTAACGTTGTTCAGTTAACTACCTTTCAATCGACCATCAATCGACCAACGATTTTTCAACGTTTTGAAGTGAACCACCGTTCAACTAACCTCGCAAAACTACTGTAAACAATGCTTTAACGTTGTTCAGAGAACGACCGTACAACCAACATCGCTAACCTTCTGCAAAGGCTGGGTAAACGTTGTTTAGTGAACCTCGGTTCAACCAACCTCGCTAACCTCCCGAATTCAATCAACCCCAACAACCTTCCGCAAATGATGCTTTAACGTTGTTTAGTAAACGGTTGTTCAACTAACCTCGCTGACCGTCAGTAAGCGTTGTTTTAACGTTCTTTTGCGAACCTCGGTTCAACCAACCCCGCTAACCTTCTTCAAATGCTGCTTTAACGTTGTTTAATGAACCTCGGTTCAGCTAACCTCCCGAATTCAATCAACCTCACCAACCTTCCGCAAATGATGCTTTAACGTTGTTTAGTAAACGGTTGTTCAACCAACCTCGCTGACCGTCGGTAAGCGTTGTTTTAACGTTCTTTTGCGAACCTAGGTTCAACCAACCTCGCTAACCTTCTTCAAATGCTGCTTTAACGTTGTTCCGTGAACCACGGTTCAATCAACCTCACCAACCTTCTGCTAACGCTATTTTAACGTTATCCAATGAACTGGTATTGGCCAACATTGCTAACAAAGTTCAAACAATGTTTTAACGTTATATAGTCAACCATTCTTGAACCAACCTTACAAACCGAATGTAAACGCGTTTTTAACGTTGGAAGGATGACGGAAAATGAATCGTTGATACTAACCTGAAAACAACGTTCAATCAATGTTGAAAAATTAACCCCTACATTCAGAGAAGCATGTAACATGAAATCTACGTTAAAACAACGTACTGAAATCAACAAATTTACAACATTGACAAAACTAACTAAAAGTGAACGTTCGTTATACGTTAACTATTAAACCCTAACCATATATCAACTAAATGAATAATTTTTCAACGTTAATATAACGACTTGTGCTATCTGGCAAGTATAAAGTTAACCTATTTTTAGCATGCCCATAGTACTTCGTACGTGGTTGATAACAATAAAACAAATTAAACAAATACAATAAGGGTGACGTCATTGCACAATGAGCGCGTCAAAGTTGTTATTGGTTATGCAGGGTTTTTTTTCTCCGTCCCCCCCCCCCCCCCAACCTTGACGAGAAATCGCCGCCGCTGGTTGTACCATTGGGTAATTTGTTTTCTTGGGCCGATTTTATCAGATGATCACACACCTCCCCTCGCCATCTTATCCGTCTGAAAACTTAGTTAAGAAAGAGAGGTGTGCATTACGCATTGAAGGCGTCAAATATGGTTTGCGTTGAGATAACTCTGACTTTTACAGGAATACGGAGGAATTATATAGGAATTTTATAGGAATATATAGGAATATGCAGTAAAAGATGCTTTAAAAAATTGTCAAATATGTTTGCCCATTAATGAAAATGAATGCCAGACCCCTTACTGCTGGTCCAGACGAAACTGAATAAACAATACGATACTTTAAATTTGAATGCATCTTTTAGTGAAGCTAAAAGACATAGAATGCTCTGATAGTGAAACTGAATGATTACAACAATGACGATTTGCGTGGCATTAAAATGAACGAAAACATGGTGAAATTGGCCGGGAAAACCTATATTATGCATGGATTTGTTTGGCCATGGTGCATTCACAAATCATTCTTTTGCAAACCAATTCAAGGCACAAGTCAAGCCGCCAAAACCAAGATATGTGACTACAGTCTGACGCGAGTTTCAGTTACTGACTTAAGTCAACAACTCTGCATTGCAGATGATAATTATAATTCAAGAATGAAATACCTTGTTGGCCAACTGCCTGTATGATCACCACAGAAAGAGTCCAGAGAACGAAGAAAAGCACCTGCAGTATCCGGCGGCGCCGCATTTTGCGCGTTTGCTTCTCAGAAAATAACTTTCATCAAACAAATCACGGTTGTGTGAACTTAGATTAAGTGCCTCTGCAGCTAGAAACGAGTTCACTTTAAATGTAGTTGACTCTACAAATCAAGTTTTCTTTTAAGGCTGTGTTTCTTTTGATATCACGTGTAAATTTCGCTTGGCTAGTTTATTTCCATGAATTAATGTGCTGAAAAGCGTTTGCCACTGACATTCTTGCTTTCAACCCGGTGTAACGGTCTCACTTATCCGGTGTGCTAACTTTTCCGACGGGAACATTTCGCTTCAACACGCATGCACGAAGTTGCGCAGTAGTGTACATTTTCACCAACTTTTAGCAGTGTGCCGAGTTAAATTCTTGGAGGTTGTACTGGTGCCCGTTATAGATCACCAGAAATATGTGTATATGTTATAGGGTACCAGTAGCCTCGCGGCGCGCACTCACTGCATTCACATACATGTACTTGTACCGTTGTACAACGACGATGCATTGATCGTGCAATGTACGTACAATTGTACTTTTCCCACCATCCTGGTCAGGACTTTCTTTTGTCTTACACACTAACCCATCCCCATAGACTAAGCACTAGTTTGCCTGTTCTCACTTTTCCGGAACAAAGAAATAAACGTGAGGACAGTATTGTTCCCTTTGTTATACCCTATTTTTTGTCCTCACCAGTACGTCAATAATAATACATCCATGAAGGAAGGAACACATCCACATGTGCACGATACATGCCGCACAGGCTACGTAGCTTCGACGTGGCGTCGGCAGTAATGGCAGAAAGATTAGCTTCCCGCAAAAAGAAAAATGATTGTACATTATGTATTCCTTTCATTATCAATAAAAAAAAATAGTACGGAGCCCCTAAAGGGGCATATGATGAAAAAAATCACGAAATTATTTTGTGCACCCGAAATCATTTATTTCGTGCGCTGCCTGAAAATCATTTCGTGCAATTGAAATAATTTAATTGCACTCGAAATTATTTAAAACGAACAAAATCATTTCAAGCTCACCACATAATTTATTTCGAGGGTGCAAAATGATTTCGAGAGCACGAAATGATTTCGAGGGTACAAAATGATTTCGAGCAAACGAAGTCATTTAGAGCGAACGAAGTCATTTGGAGCGAACGAAGTCATTTGGAGCGAACGAAGTCATTTGGAGCGGACGAAATCATTTGGAGCGAACGACATCATTTCGAGCGAACGACATCATTTATTTAGAGCGAACGACATCATTTATTTCGAGCGAACGACATAATTTATTTTGAGCGACTGACAATTTATTTCGAGGGTACAAAATGATTTCGAGGGTACAAAATGATTTTGAGGGTACAAAATAATTCCCTCTGTTCAACCCTTTATGAAAATAATTGCTTCTAATAAAGTGATTTTTAAAATTGTCCAGCTACACCATTCAGTTTGATTAACTTTCCCCCTTTAACTCCTGACTTAAGGTACAATTAAGGCTTCCTTAGGCAGGCAAGGACTTTATCTCAGTTAAATTTAATTATGAGGTTTTTTCAATTTTGCATTTTTTTGCAAATGTTATTTATAAATTAACTATAACCATAACACCATCAGCCTCAACCAGGAAGATTTGAGGGGAAATACATTAATTTAATACAATTTGGAGGAGACTTAATTCTTGCCCAACTCTACCATGTTTTTACCCGCGCGATTCCTGGGTTCTTTCTTATAGATTTAAGAACTATATGACAAGTTCTCGCAGACCCTTAACTTTTCCGAAATCAACAATCGGCGCACGTTTAATCACTAATCTGAGATGTACGTTGGTGGCGCCCTCGTTGCATCAGGAAAAATTAGCACGGCGGATAAATGAGTATGTGACTTGTGACGTGCTCAATTATCCGCTGAATCCGCCGGGAAAAGTTAGCACACTGGATAAGTGAGACCGTGACACCGGAAGTGCGCAGAAGCGGCTAATGCGAAATTCTTCTATTGAATACAGGCCACCATTCTCTGCTAACGTAGGAAAATGTACAAGCTGTCTGTTATGCGTGCACCCGTCATAGTTCATCAAAGACTGAGTTGTTATCGTCAGCTGAACTTTGTGCAAATGCGTATAGAAACGAACAATATTTTTCCCCCACAGTATTCCAACACAAAGCTTTACGCAAAGTGAACACCCGTGAAGCGAAACATTTTTTCCTTCTGCACAATCTCCGTCTAGCTTGGCTGCAATACATTATATTTGGCACAAAGAATCCGAGAAGGATATCACCATACCCGGATACCCGGGTATAGAAAGATGCGACACGCTATGCCACTCTTGCGGCTTTAAATACAATGGAATCTAAAGGCCAACTCTGGGGCCTTTATGACGGCTTTGGGTTGGAACCGATGTCTTTTATTCATTTTCTTTGTAAAATGGATAGTTACAACGTTAGGCCTACATGTATAAACCCAAGGAGCTTAGTTATTGTTGACTTTGGCACAAGCTTGGAACAGTCAGAATGTTCGTGGGATCGAATCCCGCCCGAGTAAGCCTGTAAGTTTTGTTCACACAGGCTCTCGGAAAGCACTGAGTATACAGTGCATCAAACATTTCGTCAGGACAGAGCAAAGGAGAAAACATCTCTGTTCTAATTTAAGCTTGGAACACTTTGCAATAACAGTTTTTTAACCAACAGGGTCAATGTTTGCGCAACAAACACCTTGCTTTGGGTAAAGAATCTCAAATTTATGTATACAGAAGTGTGTTATAAAACACATATGGACTGGCATAATTCGGTCACTACTGCACGTCTATGCCTCCCTCGGGCATGTGAGTGACCAGAGGAGGGTCCTATTTCCCTCTTTCGAAATAGGACCCTCTTCTGATCACTCACAGTCCCTCGGATTAACTCACATGTGCCACTCACAGATGTGCGCACACACACCTCACACAGTCCATGGGTGCGTTCGAGCGTGTTACTCTTGATACTCGCGGGTGCAGGAAAATGTTGCGTGCGCATTACTCTCGAACCGCGTCGCGCGAACGGTCAAGAGCTGCGTTCCACTCACGCGAACGTTGCCAACGTTTGCCAACTACGCGAACAATCTTCTATTGGATGTGCACACAAATTTGAACATAGTTAAACATTTTCCCTATTATTTATGACAATATATAATCCAAAGGTCCGTTCAACAATCGAAAAACGAACACAAAACTTCATTGGGAAAGTCCGAAATGTTTACTTTCCGCCATCTTAAAATGTTAAGTGGAAACAATCACGTGACGACACCTCCGGTGCAGGAGTATACTCTCGGTCTGAGCGGGAGTATACTCTCGGTTACCCTCGGGTCATACCCCTGCCGTTCGTGTGCTTAAGAGTATACTCGTGTTAACACGAGTAACACGCTCGAACGCACCCCATATGTGTATATTATTATAACACACCTCTTGGTGGTTCTTTATCCTGGTTGGCTGAAACACGGTCACGTGGGATTCACTAATATAGGCTGGTGCATGAAATTTGCGTCAGCGTTAAGGCCAATTTACACATACGCGACATAGTCGCGCGACAATTTTCTAAATTCAAGCAAATCAATTGGTGCGTTTTCATTTACGCGACAGAGTCGTGTGACGAGACGCTCATTGATTTGTGCGTATTTAGAAAAACGCGCGACAATATCGCATATAGGCCTATGCGCGTCAAGACATCGCGCGCGCACAATTTCCGAAGTATAGTGCCTGATCGGGCACTATACTTTGACTATATTTTTGACTGGTTACAGCGCCCTCAACTACAACATTCATGGATTTGTGGTATTATTCATAATCACTAAGCGTACAGTACACTAACATGATGTGAACTGTGAACAGCAACTCGAACACTGAATCCAGGGAAACTAAAAGCATTCCTTTATATAATTGTTGAATTGCTTATTGTTGAATTGCTGATGAGTTAATTGTTGAATTAAAACAGTTTAATAATCCCTGCATGAAAAGTTTCTTATTTCCTTATTTTATATTTTGGACAGAGGTGTGGTATAAAACACATATGGACTGACATAATTCGGTCACTACTGCACGTCTATTCCCCCTCGGGCCTGTGAGTGACCAGAAGAGGGACCCTCTTCTGGCCACTCACAGTCCCTCGGGGCGCATAGACGTGCACTTGTGACCTCATTGTCAGTCCATTATGTGTATTATATTGCACGGTCTATATCGCACTCTGCGTATTGCACTATACGCAAAACACAGAAACTGTTATTGAATGGGTGAACATGTATATGGTGTAAATCGAGGACGGGCAACAAAGAAATTATGTGAGGGAACAAAGGAGTCTTTCAAGTTGGGACTGTCCTCGATTAGAAACGTGTACAAAACCAATGAGGGGGTTGCTAAAAAGTTATAAACAAAAGAGGAACAATAGGACGTCCTCGATATACACCATATACAACACGTGTGTAGACAGGCGTTACATACGTTGCGTGGACCTCGGAACAAAAGATGTCTACACTAGGCAGGTAGGAAAAAAAATTGTGTGGACTTGCCCACGTCCACACTTGGTTTTCCCCTCTCTGAAAAAGAGCTCTGGAGGTAAAATTGGTTTAGGGTTATATTTGAAAAAGTGAAGGGTAACACTTCAGGGGGCCACTATCAAAAATTAGGGTTGAAAACATTTTCTGGATGTGAGAAAAATGAGTATTTTAGCTGAGAATTCTTAACTACACGAATACAAAGGAATGTCCACACAAGTAATGTGTGTATGGGTGTGTGCGTTTGTATATCTATTCAGACCGTGGACCTTTAACAAAGAGGACAATAGGGTCCGCGATTGTGTCAAGGTCCACGATTGAAAATCGTGTACAAAACCAATGGGAGGCCTTCCGAAAAAGTTGGTATAAACAAAAGAGGAACAATGGGAGGTCCACGATTGCACCCGTTTACATGACTGTGTGTGTGTGTACGTGCACTGTATATATCTCCGAGGACAAGAGAAGAAAGGAAACACAAAGAAACCTTTCAGTCCTCGAACGTAGAGTCTTTTGTTGAAATCGGTCCTCGAACGTAAGGATGTGTGTGTGTGAGTTTGTATATATGCCGGCAATCGTGGACCTAGGACAAAAGAATTCGGGCGTAGACAAAGGGGTCCATGTTTGACCTAACGTCCACGATTGAAAATCGTGTACAAAACCAATGGGAGGCCTTCCGAAAAAGTTAGAGTATAAACAAAAGAGGAACAATGGGAGGTCCACGATTGCACCCGTTTACATGACTGTGTGTGTGTGTGTGTGTATGTTCTTTGCCTCATAATCCACTGGAGCGGATCCAGGGGGAGTTGGGGGTCGAACCCCTCCCCCCCCCCACTTCGTTGCCATGTTTTGTTTTCTTGTAAGGGCCTACGTACGCCTACAGTATCGTAGCAAATCAGAAAAGAAAAACAAAACCCTGCAGGCCCGGTCTTATTTTGCGTGTGCGGGTAAAAACAAAACAAAGAGGTTAAATGGCGCCACCAACGTTGAAAAAAATGTGCCCCCCCCCCCCCCCCCCAAAGTCAATTTATTAGCAAATGTAAAAATATAAATCAGGAACCCCCCCCCCCCCCCCCCCCCGCAAAAAATCCTGGATCCGCCACTGGAATCTTATAAATTTTGGCACGAACAGCTAGATTATTACTAAGTTTCAGTGTGTGCAATTTTTTTGTAGCAGAGAAGATAAGTGTCACAAGCCAGTGATTACGTCAAGTGTACGTCCAACATGTTAATAAGTCTGTAAAGACTGTACTTCCTCGGTGGCACTGCTGCTGTACGAACAGCGACAAAGAAAATGAGGATACCTACAATGATCACCTGTACAACATCTAATTCCAATCAATAAAGATGGTTTTCATTTTTTATTTTGATACATTATACGAGCGTATAAATATGCATAACAGGTTCGGTGCACTTAATGGTCGCACGCACGCGTGCAGCAATGAAATAATAATCATATGTACATGTATGTGACGACGCACAATGATTTTTCCCTCTCTCGCGCGGCCTTCCTGTCATCCTTGACGTGACTAATCTGATGATTAAACCAGATGTGTAGCCGAGTCAATTCACTGCACTTGGGAGAGTGAAACGTCCAAAGTTATTACGAAACTAACAATTGGCAATGAATCCGCAGGTGTCTGTTACACTGTTAAAAATTCTCTGTTATTTCACAAACAAATCTGATGTCAACTGGTATTACAAGGGCTGTGTGCATGTACAGAGATGATCTGCAGATTCGTATTTTTACAATGACATTGTAAATTAAATGAGGCATTTTATGTGCTATCACAGGCTATTTGTAGACTTTTCTGCGCATGCAGAGTGTGATTTAAGTTTTTACAAACTTTGTTTGTCAGCAACACTACATATTCCTACATTGCTACGGTATACATGTGCCCATATAGATCCTACTATACATATAATACATATGATAATATCATACATAACAATCTTTTCCTGAAAATCGCTTGTGAACTTGGGAAAACACAAAATAAAGACAATTTTTGTTAAACGCGAAAAGCGCATTACGCTACACAAACATACAAGCCTCTTCCATTTTTTTCAACTACCTCATTCCGTGAATTGTCCGAAAATTCAACGGTTAACCCTCGCCACTAAAATAATAATGAAATGACTGACTCTCCTTTACTATTTTGGTGGCGATGGTTAACCGTTGAATTTTCCGACAAATCACGCAAATGAGACGGCTGAAAAATTGGAAGAGGCTTGTATATATAGGTGGTTTGTGTAGCGTAATGCGCTTTTCGCGTAGAACAAAAATGTCTTTTGTGAAGTTATTTGACAAAATGGCATGGTTATTCGTTATGGTACATCGTGTACGATGCGCACTACAAAAAATTAATTGGGATCATCTGTTTCCGGAAATTGAACGGTCAATTAAGCCTCTTGGCATGTGTGACTCACATGGTCTAGTGATTTGGACATGTACATTCAAATGCAAGAGTTGTGGGTTCGAATCCAACACGAAAAAATAACTCTTTTTTTTCTTCCATTTCTTTTAATTACTCCTCACTCGGAAAGCAATGACCATCCATTGCTTCTCACACTTAGGTCTTCTTTAATGTTTTTTTTTTTTTTTTGGAAAGAAAATTTCAGACAGTCCCGGCCAAATCTCGTTGGGCCCCCGACCCCCCTGCCCCCGGTCAATGTTGGCTCTCATTGCGCGGAATGCGCTCCGGCTTGATATTACAACATTGAGCAGGGGCGCGGGGGAGGGTATGTTTATCATCACGTGGCCCAAGAATTTTGGCCGGGATTGTAGGCTCATGACATGTGAGATTCGCCATTTAGAGCTGGAAGGAATTCTATAGGGTTCGTTAGGGTCGGTTTAGATCTTGCTGATATCTTCCGTTTTCCTGAATATATCAACCAAGCTGTCAGCGATAATGACAACGATCAGCAAACAGCCGTTGTATATCGAGCCCGAGGCGCGCGCAGTGCCGCTGGCCGATAATCGATAGGAAAACATCGTTCATGTTTAAAAATCCGCTCCATTACTTTGTACACAGCTGGTTTATGCATGCACCGAGTTTCATGCAAAATTCATTTTTTTTCCGGGTTTAACTTGAGCATATTCCTATTTTGAGGGGATGACAAGCTGCATGAATTACTACTCTGCCGGCAAGGTGAGTGTTTGGTTGATATATTCAGGGAAACGGAAGATATCGGCAATAACTAAACCGACCCTTATAACGAACCCTATAGAATTCCTTCCAGCTCTAAATGGCGAATCTCACATGTCATGAGCCTAGAGCTGGAATTTTCAAGCTATGAAGAGGCATTTTTTTGTTGAAAGGTGTAACACACTTTTAATACCCAATTAATGTGCCCCGAATTCAAAAATATACGTTACCAAGCTGAATTATGAGTCCTTCCCCTTGAAAATTAACCCACAAATCCGACAAGGAAAATAGCAGACGACATCATGAACATATCACATATTCTCTAAATAGTATGGTACACACACTTAAGGTGAAGTTACAAGGCACCAGACTTGAAGCGACACATGCACGGTGCAGTAGAAAAACAGCACGATAAAAAGCTAGAAATCATATCCTTTTTCCTGCAAATGTTTTCAGGCTTTTCCACTGCCCTGTATTGGAAATCTATGAGAAGGTTTTAGAGGTATTTCTGACTGTTTATATTTGAATTTATTACTGTAAAAAAACGTTTTTTCGGGGGATTTTTCAGTGGTCTGTGAGTGTGTTCTGGTGACTGGATTTACTGTTTCGTACACACAGATGAACACACACTCAGACGGTATCGGAGGTTCCTGGCATTTGACAATGGGTGTTTTCTAGACTGCATAAACCACGATTTGTGTCAATGCCATGATGACTGAGTAATCGAACCCGTACATGTACTTGTGTTCATCATGCCAAATTATCTACTTTCATTCAGCATTTGATTATAATTATGTAGGCCTTCAAGTTTTGTTTTACTAGTTCTCAAACGTACACATGATATAATAGCTCTGTCTGTTGTTCATGTTGTTTGCCCAACTACAACACATAACATGCGAGCGTGAGGGATATTTGGTTGAAATTGCAATAAAAATTATCTGCATGATGTAGTAAGTAGCCTGTTATAGTTAGCCAACATAAAACAAAAGCAACACAAAAACACACCACCAAACAAATTTAGATCTTCTGCATGGTTGAGGTTTTGCACTTAATATCGAACAAAAAACAAATCCAACAAGTAGGGCCCTACAGGGTGGTCCAGAAAAAAATTGACACTTTTTGTTTTGTCATAACTTTTACAAATGTTGCAGTTTTCCCAAGATTTTTCTGCCAGGGGTGGGACCACTAAGTTTTTACTGTGAAAAGCATTTTCAAAATGTGCTGAATCACAGCTGCCACCCTAACATGTCTCTTGGAATTCTCCTTATTTCTCTCCTGGTGTTTTCTTTCAGTCTCTCGATTGTGTCAGGGTTGTCCTGCATGGTAGACTCTCTCCTTCAGGTAATCTCAGAGGAAGTAGTCTGGGGGTTGAGATCGGGGGATATTGGGGACCATAGGTTGTCCGTCTTCCTCGAAATTAGCCGGTCCCCTGGAAAGTACTGTTCCGGTACTCAAGAGTGCGGTTTGAACAGTGAGGGGGTGCACCATCCTGTTGAAACACGAACACAGCTTTCTTTCAACAGGATGGTGCACCCCCTCACTGTTCAAACCGCACTCTTACCTGAGACAGTACTTTCGAGGACGGACGGACAACCTATGTCCCCGACCTCAACCCCCCAGACTACTTCCTCCGGGGTTACCTGAAGGAGAGAGTCTACCAGGACAAACCTGATGACACAATCGAGAGACTGAAAAGATCAGGAGAGAAATAAGGAGAATTCCAAGAGACATGTTGGAGAGAGTTGTCAACAACTTTAATGTTAGGGTGGCAGCTGTGATTCAGCAGCGAGGGGCTTGTATTGAACATGTTATTAATTACTAGAAAAGAGTAAGGAAAAAAGTGGACATTTTGAAAATACTTTTCACAGTAAAAACTTATAGTGGTATCCCACCCCTGGCAGAAAAATCTTGGTAAAACTGCAACATTTGTAAAAATTATGACAAAACAACTGTTACAGTAGCATTTGTTGACGAGAACAACAGAAATTTCACGTATGTCCAGATTGGAATTCAGATTTCTTGTTCGTGGTTTAAGTGCTTGCAATTTGTAGTTCAACTTATTGCTCTTGTTGTTGGTACATATAACTCGGTAAACAACATACCCACTCACACAGAAAATATGAACACTTTAAGTTTAAGGCAACTGCAATGGATCCTGTTGTTATCTTGAAAAAGCCTAATGTCTACTGACCTTTCTGCCTGTTTATTTTGCCAAACAAAAGGAGGCCATCTTCGCAAAGCAAAAAGTCAAGGAATACAAACTGTATCCAAATTGCTTGAGGTTAAAAAAGGTAAAAGATGTACAAAACAAAGATGTCATTGATCGATTGGCTGATGTTTTTGGCTCTGACAGTTCTCCTGTTTCCGGTCTCGTCTGGCATGGAAACTGCAATGCCCTCTTCACTGACAAAAAACAAAATCCAGCGATTACAAGATGCTGCTGAATCAAGCAATGTATTCATCTAGTAGTGCTGCAGACGTAGTAAGTCAGACAAAAGTCATCCCAACTACAGTGTACAACACGAACATGCAGAAGTAGTGTCCAACCAATAATCTTTGTTCAGTGGAGATACTGGAAAACAAAATCACAACAGTGGGATCCATTTGTGCATTTGGTTACATGTAACATTTTATTGCAGATCATAGTGAAATAAAACTACAGAGAAGCAAATGGTTTTAATAATTCTTTTTCTTAATCGTATAATTTAGTTTGGCAATAAGACTACTTTAGTCTAAAAATAAACCTCATCAGTGGTACCCCAAATTAGGTTACATTGATATGTTACTAACTTTTATTTGAACGAACCTATTTAATATTTTGGGAAATTCTGGCAAATACGACTACTTTAACCCCAAAATACAGCTTTTTAACTTCGGTTTTTGGATTCAGCACACCGACATTTGCTAAGATTGCATTGCGACCAACTTCTATTATAAAATGCAATTTTTAAGACTAATTTGGGGGTTTGGGGCCGGTAATACAACTTTAATCTGAACATACAGTTTGATAACAACAATTTTTGGATTCAGCACCCCCAAATTAGGTAAGATTGATATGTTACCAGTTTCCATTCAAAAATACCTTTTTGTACTAAAATAAGCATTTAGAAACTATTTTCTGGGTTTTGTTTGCCTATAAGACCCCTTTAATCTCAAAATACATTTTTTTAACAACGATTTTTGGATTCAGCACCCCCAACTTAGGTAAGATTGATATGTTACCAGTTTCTATTCAAAAATACCTATTTTTGTACTAAAATAAGCATTTTAAAACTATTTTCTTGGTTTTGTTTGCCTATAAGACCCCTTTAATCTCAAAATACAGTTTGGTAACAACGATTTTTTGATTCAGCACCCCCAAATTAGGTAAGATGGACATGTCACCAACTTCTACTCAAAAATGCCTCTTCTTGCCTTAAAACAAGCCCTTTAATTTTTGAAATCTCGCCTAGACTAAAACTGAATGAAGTTGCCAATGAATTTTTTAATATCTACAATTTCAACGACTTAGTTTGAAACACCGCAGTACCGTAAATAAAAACCGACTTTTGCCAGTATTTCGGTACTCCAAAAAAGCCAGTACGTTTTTTCGGGTATTAAAAAAATGTGAATACTATGTAATACTGAAAAAAACACCCAACCTTTATGTGACCTGATCTTACAATGATGGATATATCAAAATGAGGAACAAAGTATGGTCTTCTACTCTGTGACAAAATAGAGTGGAAGATCATACTTTGTTCCTCATTTTGCATTTTACTTCCTTATGAATATGGACATTATGTGGGACAGTTGGTATTGATTTCTTGTCACTCAGTAGTAGTTCTGGCTGAGTTATAGCTTTCAGGTCTAAAATGAAATATATCTTGTACTTTATAGAATGACACAGCAGAAAGCTTCGGCAATAGTCAGAGAACTGCTGACTTTGAGTGTAGCCAAGATGCAGAGGCCCCGATCGATCCATGTGCGAGTCTTTTTGTACGAAGCTGTATTAGGGACATGGTGACAGAAAGAAATTATTCTTCATTCCGTTCCGATAACCCGATCGTACGACTTTTATCTGGTACGTACCACTTCTATCTCGAACGTACCACTTCTATCTCGAACGTACCACTTCTATCTCGAACGTACCACTTCTATCTCGGACGTACCACTTCTATCTTGTACATGTACCACTTCTATCTCGTACGTACCACTTCTACCTCGTACGTATCACTTCTATCTGAGACGTACCACTTCTATCTCATACGTACTACTTCTATCTCGGACGTACCACTTGTATCTCGTACGTACTACTTCTATCTCGTACGTACTACTTCTATCTGGTACGTACTACTTCTATCTTACACATACTACTTCTATCTCGGACGTACCACTTGTATCTCGTACATGTACCACTTGTATCTCGTACATGTACCACTTGTATCTCGTACATGTACCACTTGTATCTGGTACGTACCACTTGTATCTGGTACGTACCACTTGTATCTGGTACGTACCACTTCTATCCAGTACGTACTACTTCTATCTCGTACGTACCACTTCTATCTCGTACGTACCACTTCTATCTTGTACGTACCACTTCTATATCGCACATGTACTGCTTGTATCTGGTACGTACCACTTGTATCTGGTACACGTACCACTTGTATCTGGTACACGTACCACTTGTATCTGGTACACGTACCACTTGTATCTGGTACACGTACCACTTGTATCTGGTACACGTACCACTTGTATCTGGTACACGTACCACTTGTATCTGGTACACGTACCACTTGTATCTGGTACGTACCACTTGTATCTGGTACGTACCACTTGTATCTGGTACGTACCACTTGTATCTGGTACGTAACCACTTGTATCTGGTACGTAACCACTTCTCGGACGTACCAGTTCTATCTCGTACATGTACTACTTCTATCTTGAACGTACTACTTCTATCTCGTAGCAGTGTACCATTTAAAAGTTTCTGCCGGGCATGACGGGAAGGGGGTGTTGGCCGTTCTAATTCTGCATCAGCTCTGCGCATGCGCTGTGCGTGCTATTGCATGTTTTACAGTTGTGGATGCTCGGACTTCGCTGCTGTTGCGCAAACAACTTTTGAGGTAAGTTTTAATTAAAACACCCTTTTCTATATTATGCAGTGGAGTATCATTCTGCCACCCTTTACATTGTAGGACCCTTGAACCATTGTGGTAATCACTGCAAATACGTTTTGAAAACAATAATGAATTTTGACTGTTTTGAAACGCCAATTTTATTTGTTCTCGAGTCCCCATAGAATTTGTACAGAGTTAACAATTTGCATTTTCTGTGGGAAAACCATGTCCCGCCAAAAGACATCAACTAAAAATCAGAAAAAAAGAAACATCTGCTCGTGCTCAGATAACGTTAAATACATGGCACAACCTAGTTCTAGGTTTTGGGCTTATTTATTTTAATAAAGGCTAGAAATGTATTATTAGGCCTATGTTCTTGGCCATGTTGAGTAGCAATTTGCGCAATGTGCTCAATTTGGAAAACAATGAAAATATGAAAATAAAAAAAAATATTGGGGGAGGGGGATGGAGGGTCATAACTTGATTAGGGGTCAGGGATCTCATCACTAGGGCCTACCAGGGGAAGATTCGTGGTGGGGTCGGTGGGGGCTAGAAATGTATTATGTTCTTGGCCACGTTGAGCCCAAAGTAGCAATTTGCGCAATGTGCTTAATTTGAAAAACAATTATTTAATATATGAAATAAAAACAATTATGGGGGGGGGGGGGTAATAACTTGATTAGGGGTCGGGGATCTCATCACTAGGGCCTACCAGGGGCAGATTCATTAGTAAGTGTCGGAATTGTTACTTTGTGTTCAACCGGGCATAACGTACTGTGCATCATGTGTGGTACATCTGACACTGTACATAGTGTTCACTATAACTCAATTTTCACCATGACATGTGTTTTTCAGGAGCACGCAAAGCCCAAATGCTTTGGTATTTATGAGGAAAACCCAGCTACCTCATAACACCACAGGCCATAATGTTTTTCTGAGTTAAAACTACAAACTAAGTGCTACCAAAAAACCTTTGCCCCTTATGCATGTACTTTCCTCAATCAGATGAATTCCCTGTTGTACATTGTCAACAATTTTGTGTTTCCTAAATGTTGATACCTTCATGTCTGTTTCAGCCTTGCAAGGAGCAAAGTACATGCAATTCTACTAACTAATCCCCTTACCTTACTGATCCCCTATGGCTTTTCTGTATACCAGGTATGATTTGTCTGCATGCATAGACAGCAATTATGAAGACAGTTCCCTTCACAGAAGACTGTGACAAAGATGGTCTTCACACAGATCTTGTCTGAAATGTAAAAATAAAGAAATTATCAGAGGTACTTCTGGGGGTATAGCTAGTTATTGCATTTAAAAGCCCAAGCACAGATGCCACTGCTGATAAACTGAGAAGCATGTGAAACCCAGACTGGTTTCACATGCTCCTCAGTGCTGGGATTTCACAATACAGAGGTATGCTGGTTTTGATGGAATATGGGTCCTACTTGGAACAGACTCACCCGATGCCTAGCCTGACGTTTCTTGGTGTCATCACCATACCCAGCCTGCTGGATGATGTACATGCAGCAATGTGCAGGATGCTGCTGAACCAGAGAGCTATCAATTCTTTTGATGGAGGAAGATGTCTTACCTTGCCCGTCTGATCCAAGGCTGTCTTAGACAAATCTTTTTGGGTCAGTGTAGCATGGTTCACGTCAGAGTTACTCTTTGTGCTCAGTCTGCTAACTTTGACAGGATTTGTTTTTATGTCGCCAGAACTACAAGTACAACAGAGGTGGACAGTCACGGTGGACACATTTTAGGTTGCCCGCCCTTTCCTGGGCAAAGATCTGAATAGAGTAGATACCAAAGAAATTATCCCAATTTTCAGATCTATAGACCCAGGCAGGATAACTTCTACCATCGGTGAGACCAACTCACCTCCCCGTCTATGTATAAAACATGGATGCTTGCACAGTTTTAGTACCAAAGGTTGAGCCCAAGATTTATGCATTTATCTGTGAGATTTTGTTACTACACATATTTCACCCTTTAGAAGACTTGCTAAAGACTACAGTGATAATGTTTGCGAAGCAGCAGTGGCATTCAATTCCAGCACCTTACAGACAATGTGTGCTCGCTGGGAGGGCACTGATGCAGCACTTGTACAAAGAAACATCCAGTGTGCTAGGTGTCAACAATCACCACACCCAACCCACTGGATGATGTGGCAATGTGCAGAATGCCAGTGAACCAGGTAACTGAACTGTCCATTCTTGTGATGGTGGAAGATGTCCTCTCCAGCTCAGCTCATCTCATCTCATCTCGGCCTGACACTGGGCATCTGCAATCACAAAAGAAAGTTCACTGGATAATGCAGCACTGTGCAGAACCAGAGAACTGTCTATTCTTGTGATGATGGAAGCCCCATGGCCGAATGCTATTAAAGCAACGGCGCCAGAACACTTTTTAAAGTAGCGCCGGTGCGGGCCGGCTGCTACTATTTTCTGTTTTTCTTTATGCGGAACTGCCAAAAATGGGGGCCATTTCCCCTAAGTGGAAAACGTGGGGGGGGGGGGGGGGGGGGGAATGCCCCCTCGGTGACCCTTTAATCAGGTGACCCTTTAATCAGGTGACCCTTTAATCAGGTGACCCTTTAATCAGGTGACCCTTTAATCAGGTGACCCTTTAATCAGGTGACCCTTTAATCAGGTGACCCTTTAATCAGGTGACCCTTTAATCAGGTGACCCTTTAATCAGGTGACCCTTTAATCAGGTGACCCTTTAATCAGGTGACCCTTTAATCAGGTGACCCTTTAATCAGGTGCCCCTTTAATCAGGTGACCCTTTAATCAGGTGACCCTTTAATCAGGTGACCCTTTAATCAGGTGACCCTTTAATCAGGGTGATCCTCCATCAGGTGATCCTTTAATCTGGTGTGATTTAAATAGGTGCTCATAAAGCTTCCGATGCAGGCAAATAAATTCTTTATATTCCTACAGAGTTCCTTATTTAGCTATGCAGTAAATCAGTAATCTCTTGAGCGCCATCTTCTCTGAAAGACACTTTTTCCATAATTTTATACAATTATTGAGAAAGATTTTACTTATACCCCACCAAAACAGGTCAGAAGCAGACAAATCTGACAAAATATATACCATTCATTTATGTTTGTTTAAACACTTGGCACAACCTTTGGGATTGAGACTTTTGTCAGAAAGTTTGTGTGCAATAGGCCTATAGGGGAAGAAAGTGTTTACTGTGTAGATGTTCTTGGCACTAGTGTATAGGTTAACGCAAAGTGTTTACTTATTTATTTATTTATTACATTTCTTTACCCAGGGTGTGCCCAAACAGTTTAAAACTGGTTTCCATTGGGCCCTGCATATTATTAGTTAAAACTGAATATTTACACATTAATACAAAATATTTAAACAAATACAATAAAGTTTACACAAATAAATCTATTTCCGGTAAACTTTTCAACTCTTCAGTAGAAGCCTATTGCTGATTTACGGGATGGGCGAAAAACCCACGAAAAAACCCTTTTAGGGTGAAAAACAAGGGGAAATTCCCATCCGGCTCCAAAGTATATATATATATATGCACGTACAGATACTACTCTGATACTATTTTAGTAGAAAAGTTACGGAGCTTAGCAGTGTCTAATGCTGCATTTTTGTCAAAGGTGACTTTTTTTGTGGCCAGAGGTTTTTGTTCCCGTCCATAAACCCTTGACACTTGTAAAAAAAATATGTTCCTGCAAAAACGGAGACTGGAGTTTGGTTTCTAGAAAAACTTGATCGGCAAGTGTCGAATATTCGATCAAATCCAGTTTCGAATAATCAAATTTTGTTTATGCAAATCGCCCATCACAAGCCCTAGGGCACTCAAGGTGTGAGCCACAGAGGATTATGTGGAAGAACCAGCCCCTCACACTGGAACAAGACCAGCTAATCTCTTCACAGTATGAATAGGGTCAGGATGGGTAACTAGTCCACTGCAAGACATTAATAATGCCTCTACCCATATTAAGCGTAGAAGTGCTCAGCCCAGGACTGGGCTCGAACCCACAAACTGCAGAATTACCCACCTTGAATTCAATGTGCCAAACCACTAGGTCACAGCACTTCCACAAAATACAGAATTATTTGAAAATGAACAGCTCTAAAACATAGATACACTAGACCCATTGTTTCAACCACAATTTTTCTCTGCTTATCATTTAAATGCTCTTGCACACACATTACCTGACTTTAATAGGCCTACTTGATATCCCACTGTGCTTGTGGATCTTATTCAATAATGCATGTGGCCGGAAGGTCATCTGTATTACCATATGGACCATGGTATTACTCGCACTTTGCGCTATTATCGAGTATCATCTGTACTAGGGATGAGTCTAGAAATTGGCCGTATTTATGTGGCCACGGAGGAAGGAATGCTGTATGAAAATCTGGGCGATTATATAGTGTAGGGCCCTGTTCCCTATAAGGGAACAAAAATCCACTTTTAGGTTATTAGAATTGCCAAACTACAGGGTATTTCCCAAAAAATCGCAACACTTCATATTTGTTAGCATAGCAATTTAGCCAGAGATGATACAGTAATATATATATTACATAATGCACACTGATTTTAGCTTTAGTTTGGTTCCACTTTGGGAAAGATTTTACTTTAATACCCCCCAATAACCATCCATTTGTGTTCATAATTGTATAAACACTTGGCACAACCTTTAATTTTGAGAATTTGTTGGGACATTTTAGTGCAATATAGGGGAAGAAAGTTTGTGTTTTCTGTGTGTTTGTGTTTTCTTGGCACCATGTAAAGTCACTCAAAGTGTTCACATACATGTATGGTACATGTTGATTTTTTCCTCATTTTTTACAGATTTTGCTGACATAAATCTTGAAATAACAGGTTGTGCCACATGCACAGTTGTTATAGGAGGGTTGGTTATTTTCCAAGATTTTGCTGTTCTTGACCGATTTTGGTGGTGGGTATTAAAGTAAAATCTTTCTGAGGTCATTTGTCGTGATAGAGTATGCCCGGTTATGTAGCCTCGGACAGGTTCGAAATGCCTTTTTGCACGAAGATTTCCCAATCAATGTGTCCCGGCCAGCGGAAGCACGATATTACGAAATTATGTGAAGTACCAGGCTTCGGTATTGTTTACATTTGTTTTAGAAGTTAGAGGAAAACTGATTATATAAACCCTCCTATACTTATAACTATCACAGCCTATCAAAAACTCTAAACACCAACTCTCACAGTTTGTGTGTGTTTCAATCTGTCATTTGATAGGTTTTGATATGTACAACAACTGGGTCGATTTTGGCCAGGTGCACAGGAGGGTTTTAACCAGAGCAAAATGTGCCATGATTTAATTTGTTTTACAGGTTGGAAAGTCTTCAGTCTTTTCATTTTGTTAGCGTTGTAAATCAAATCTTCTGTACTTCTTTTTCATACACACAAAGCTGCGACAATTGTCATTCCAGGTACCCTCAGAAACTGCACTGAAGTCAAAATTGTATCAAGTTAAAGCTAAGATGTGTGAGCAAAGTACGCGTACTACATGTATTATTTTATCATACCTGATTAAAAATATGAAGTGTTTTTTGAGAAACACCCTGTAATTTTATAATAGGGACATTACAAACCAACACAACAGGTATGCCATGGATGGGGCAGGGTTTTAGTTTTGAGTGAAATTTTGGGGTAAAGCGACGGAAAGAGTTCCATATCTGGACATCACTTATTTTCCCTTAATATGACTTAAAAACTACAAAAAGATGTAAATCTGATGAAGAAACACGAATTTAGGAGGGAAACATTTTCAACTTATTGTTTAATAATACTTTGACTTTTTCTGTCATGGCCCATAGACTTTGTGCACGAGGTATAAGTGATGTCCGGATATGGAACTCTTCCCCCCCCCCCCCCCCAGAGTACCACACTGTTATTTGCCTAAGGAAAAACTTGCCCAAGTTCAAAACGTTAGGCCAGCTTATTTTATTGATTTACACAATCCGTTTAAAAATTAACTTTACACAATTAGCAGTTAACAATGCAGAATTTGTGTTTTGCCAGCAAAATCTCAAATTTTCCTTGCTTGAAGTGCTCTTATTCACACCCTGCCTGACATATTTAGGCCACGCCCATAAAAGGGTGAAAATAACAAGTGTTATAATGTAAGAATGTAAGAATCTTGTGTCCAAGTGTATTTCACAGCATAAAGAACCAGGGAAATATATGTAAAAAACTGTTTTTGTAAGGTTTTTATTATCTATACCTCTTTTTGAAAAACTAAGCTCCGGCCCCAACACATATAATATATTGTTTAATAATTAGTAGGCCTACTTAATATCGAACATGTCAATAGCCTACTTGTTTCGGGAAATGGACATTTGATGAGAATGGTGTGTTTTATTTTTTTTAATGGGTATAAAATAGCCACAAGGCATCGGCAAATATGCCAGGAAAATTTGACAGGATTAAAAGAATGTATTGGGATGATATAAACCAAAATGTACTTGGAAGGGGTTGGCGGCCACGTACTTCCAAAAATGTAAGGCTCTCCGTTAGCCTTACAAGGATATTTGATTTTGGTCCCCGTAACTCAATGGGATTTGCAATACGCTCTTATCATTTACAATGTTCCAGAATTCCACTTTCCCAAACGTTAATCTCCCCAGAAGGTTATCCAATCCCTGCTACATATCTTTCAGACTTTTGCGGCACATTTGCGGAACATTGAAACGGACAATTTATTGAGTAATGGAGTTTTTACTCACCAACCGACGTATTCAGCCAAAATGAACATGGCGTCGCACAGCTGACTAATACAGTCCACCAGACTGCGCATGCGCGTGGAGTTTTCAAAGAGATTTGGGGCTCGACCATTTTTTGAAGGGGGGGGAGAGGGGGGCATCTTGTCTATCGCGCAACGCGACGGTGATGTGTGGAATGTAATTATTTAATAGCGCGATTATACCTAGTGTGGTTCCTTAGCCCGACAATGTTTGTTATGCCCATACGTCTTATGTCATGGCCTAATGTCATGGCGGGTAGCCACGTAGCTATTTTTAGATGATGCAACAGTCGAAACAACACAAATCACAAGGGGATAATAGCCTCGTGCTTGCAAGCAGTATTGCTCCCCCTGCAGTTTTTGTCTTTGGGATGCCCACCCAGCACAACCCTTACCCACCCCCCTTCAAAAAATGGTCGAGCCCCAAATCTCTTCGAAAACTCCACGCGCATGCGCAGTCTGGTGGACTGTATTAGTCAGCTGTGCGACGCCATGTTCATTTTGGCCGAATACGTCGGTTGGTGAGTAAAAACTCCATTACTTAATAAATTGTCCATTTCAATGTTCCGCAAATGTGCCGCAAAAGTCTGAAAGATATGTAGCAGGGATTGGATAACCTTCTGGGGAGATTAACGTTTGGGAAAGTGGAATTCTGGAACATTGTAAATGATATCACAAGAGCGTATTGCAAATCCCATTGAGTTACGGGGACCAAAATCAAATATCCTTGTAAGGCTAACGGAGAGCCTTACAGAGCCTTACATTTTTTGAAGTAACGGCCACACCCCCTCCGCACTATTCGCACCGCTCTTAAGTTAAGTCTGATCTTAAATGACTCTACATTAAGTTACATTTTTATTTTCTACAAGTGTCAAGGCATCTATAGAAACTGGGTTCAAATTTGTCTCTGTCGCCGCGTTGCAACTGTATCAGCGAAAAGGAACAGGAGGGGGTTACAACCACGCCCCCTCCTGTACAGGTTTTTTTCCGTCTGGCGGGCACACTCCACCACTGTAAATGTCTGGCAGTGGCCATTCATGATACCTGGGACTATGCCGAACATTTTCCAGTAGGTTTCATCGGGTTAACTCACCAGCTAGACTAGCCCAATTTTGGGGGCCCTTTGTCCTGGCCCTCTATAACCACACCCACCACAGTGTGCTCGGCAGACGTCCATTTCCTTACATCGGCATGGACGTGGATCATTGCTATATACATGGAAATTGGTTAACTTTCCAGCTAGGCTGACCCCCCAGGGCTCCCGGTCTATATCTGCTTACCTGTCAATCTTTCATCTTCACAAAAATGGAAAACCAGGCACAATTTTGTTTGCATATTTTTCCACTCTCGCCGAATTTTAAAATGGCACACCACCGCCGCCTCGTGGCAATTCAAATTTGCACGCAAAAGCAACGGATACGCGCGAAGTATATCTCTGGAAACCAGGGAGAAACAAACTGCCCACGGACCCTGATGCTGAAAGCCGAATAGCCTACATTTTGCCCATTTTGGTGGTTTCATGACCGGCAATTACACCCCAAAAACCGGTTCAAAATACAACACTCCAAACTCCGAGTCCAAGTGTTCAGAAAATGGAGACAAAATGTGTTGACTTGTGAGATTTGATTTACTTTTTAAGAATTTATTTGATAATACTTTTGGGAAGTAGACCTACCAAAATAATTCCCCCTACGTAACAAGGGGTTCACTCCCCAGCTGGAAAATTTCAAAAAGTAGCCTAGACCTCTACTTTGTAGCCAAAACAACAACTTTGGATGCCATTTTTATTTCACAAAGCTTGGAAAAAAACAATTCAGGGGAATGATGTTTAAAATAAAAATATACCGAATGTAGACTGCATAAAGCACAATGGAGCAAGTTCGGTTGGGCGACTAGAGTGACTAGACTTAACCATAGTCGATCTAGATGTCACCCGAACGCTGCGCGGTTTGACTAGCTAGTGCAACTGGATCAACCTAGCTCCGGACCATGGTTTCTCTAGTCACTCGCAAGTTACGTCACGGTTTCAAGATGGAGGATCGGTAAACTGGGCAAGTTTTGCAAACGTTTACGATAATTTGTTGGTTTTGTCCAATGATAATAACTCTTTGCAATAAGATAATGAATTATTTATTGCACCAAAGTTAAGTAGAGAAACTAATAATAATAAATAATAGAAAATAGAAATGACATGCAAACATTTGCTTCGTTAACAACTAGCAGACGACATTCTTTGCAGTTTGTTGTTGCTGCACACTAACTAGATTTGACGTAGTCGATCGACTAGATGCGTTCGAGTGAAGGACAGACCACGCATGCGATTTTTAAATAGCAAATTGACAAAAAGGACTAGGTCAGCAGCACCCGAACTTGCTCATGGTTTCAGAAATTGTTTGGTGCACCGGCGGCCCAACTTTTCTTTTGTTTGACTCACAAGAGGGCGCTAGAATGTGAAAACTACTTGGTACTTGTGTCGTCTGCTCATTTCTCCCCCAGGCGTGCTTTCAATGTGGCCGACAGGGTGAAATTAAAGGGAAATATTCTTACCAATATTGTTTTATATGCCTATACACCAAGCAAACAAAAGAAAATTAAATAAATAAATAAATAAATACAAACCACCCCATCCCCATCAGAATTCTCCTAAAGTCAAAATTGGTAAAAGAGAGTTGGGGGAATGAGGGAGTAAAAACGGACTAGTACATGTATATGTGGCTCTATCATTGTATATTCTGAGAATTCCAAAAATGGGTATCCTTTTATTTTACACACAGTTGCAAACTACATTTGAGTCCGATGCCAAAACAGTGAAAAAGTGGACTATAGCAGCAGTTTAAAAAAGACCACCTGGCCGTTTGACGGTTATACCCGCATTTTCTGCATATTCAATCCATTGTTTGGTTATTGTGGGTGTTACGCTTGGATGCACAAGTCTTTGTGTATATTATGCTTCGCTGCATACCGGCACCCCAATATAACAGCCAGGCAGAAGGGGGTCAAGTCCACTCAGAGTCCAAACTCAAAAAACGAGCTCAAATCTGGATATGACTTGAGGCCGTGGCTCTAATGTAGACTTAGAGCTGGAATCTAAAATATTTTCTAAGTCGTTATGGTGCTGGAGACCTGGCTGGACTTTGCAAGTCCGAACTCAGCCAAATCTGAGTATGATTTTAAGAACATTATATGATATTTAAAAAGAACTTTAGATTCCAGCTTCAAGTCTACATTAAAGTCGGGGCTCTAGTCAAGTCCAGATTCCAGCTTGTTTGAGGTTTGGACACCTTATGGCCCGAGTCCACTCTTTCACTGTTTTGGAATCAAATCGGATCGGGACTCGACCAATGTGACCAATGTGACCGGCTCCGGCAAAACCCGACGCGGTACGGTATGGGCCCGCATAACATGTAAAAATGCCATCATTGATCATTCAAAACCCCAATATTGAAATTTCACCCCAAGTGTTGGGTTATGCTAGAGCTGGTCACAAATTTCAATATTGGTGTTTTGGTATCACTGATGCCATTTTTTAACGTTGCAGGCCGATACCGCGTAATGGGAAATGCCGGGAAGCATCAGGTTTTCCCAGAGCTGGTCACATGGCTTCAACTGAACAGCGAAAGCTGGGTGCAACCTAGATGGAGATCTCTGACGTTTGGACTTGAATAAGTGAATCAGAAGTCTGAATATGTAGTCAGACACCACACTTGCGGTACTCTCGAATCAACACACAGCCAATAATAACTCGCTACTCTCAGCCATTCGCCCTTTTGCTCAGTGGGTCGAAAGAGGCTATGCATGCAAGTTGAACAATTCCTGCACAAAAACATGGGCAACCTCACGGCAAAATCATGCATAGGGTGACAAAAGACAGTCCACACACGCTATTCCTGTTCGATTCATTTGCAGCTTTTTAATATGGCTGTACAAGAAGTTAAAATAAAACGCCTGGTCTAACAGTATTTAACAGTATTCAGAGGATGAACACAATACCCTGATTAATTTAGTTATATTTTGAAGAGATATTCAAAAAAAGAGGGCAAGGCATACTAAAGTTATTGAATTAATATTCCCATAACTGCTATGATTTGCGAAGCCATCTGGGATTTAAAGATAGTATGCAATATTTGCATTTTCTGTAATTTTCAGAAATGAATGGATTTGGGGGTTAGCATCAGTGGCGTAGCTAAGGGGGGGGGGGGGCACTGCCCCCCCCCCCCCCCCCCCCCCCCCCCCGTGGGAACTCTTTCCCCCTCTTGCCCCCCCCCTCTCTGGAAAATTGGGATATGCGTTACTATAGCGAATTTGCATTACTATATGCATTACTATAGCGAATTTCCCCCTTGAAAATAGCCATTCCCCTTGAAAATAGCCATTCCCCTTGAAAATAGCCATTCCCCTTGAAAATAGCCATTCCCCTTGAAAATAGCCATTCCCCTTGAAAATAGCCATGCCCCCTGTTTTCCCCCTCTAGGAAGAGCCTGGCTACGCCACTGGTTAGCATATTATAGCAAATACTGTAATAGAGCACCGAAGTGATGACGTCAATGCAATGTTTTGAACCAGAATACTTTTGTTATGTGTTTGCATGACTGGCTGTTAACAAAGGAACAGTCAAAATTTACATTTGTTTGGAACCAGTTGTCATGCCAACTGACATCCGACTTCGGTACTCTATAGTGACCCGTTTAAAGTTTATTGTGCATAGATGCTGGGAAAACAGACAAAAATGCTGTTCTTGTAGTGTGGTTCCCTGACCCTACTTCAGACAAAACGGACAATTTATAGGCATCAGGGAATTTTCAGGTTGGGGGACTAGACTATTTCCAATGGTTGTTCGCCGACCATCGCTGGAAATTGATACAAAAATTACACTTTTCTTGAAAATGACAGCACACCAGGTGCCATGATTTCACAGAATGCTTGAGACTATTATTTACTTACAGTCAAGTAAGGTATTTCATAATTATTTAGTAGCTTGGTATTTTTATGTTTGCAAATGTTGTATATTACCTTTAACAGGGGTTAACACAACTATTGCATGACACTTTTCATGGTGATATTCTGCAACAACTTTTGATATGGTCACCTTTCAGTCCAAGACTGCTTTGTGCCTCAACTCTGTATGAGATATCATTTCAGCAAAGGCAGAGGTATCTTTGAAAGGGCAGATGAACATATACGTCTATGGGTCATTCCATAAATTTGGGGTCCAAAAGTGTGACATTTTTGTTGGTGTCCCTGTTACACCCGAGCTGTGCAATCTCAATCAAGTATTAAAATTGACTTCACACTATTTTTTACTTGTTTGGCAGGTGCTTTGCTTTACACAATCACTCCTGGAGATACACGTAGAAGGCATTAAAGAATGTGTCCGGAATCGCAAAATCTTATACATGTCACTATGTAACCGGGACACCAAAAATGTCACACTTTTGGACCCAAAATTTATGGAATAACCCCTATGTAAAGCCTGGTTTCCACATGCACATCATAATTACTGACAGCCTTGTCAAAAAGTCTGTGGCAATGCTGACATATTGAAATGTTTTGTTGTGTCTGACAAAAACAAGGACGAAGATAGTCAGCAAGGTTGGATCCATTCTATTGGGTCTATTCAATACATGTGCCAGCATGCCGTGCAGTGCATTCAACAATGGCCCTCATCACATGGCCCTCATTTTCTCTTTCTAAATATAGAAAATTAGATACTAAATGTCAACAAAATAGGCTGGCATTGTTGAAATTCATTGAAGTGACGTCTGAGTTCAGTATTGAGAAAAGTTAAATACCATTTGGATTGTTCATACACAATTTTGTTTCAAGGTTTTGGTCAAATGATGTTAAAAACTGTCTCTGCCACAATTGTCTGTGACTTCACATCTTGTGCTTTGGCATTACGTGGGACTGCATGGAAACTTCGTGGTGAATTGCTCTTCAAAATGTGTGATCCTGGACATGTTGTCAAAAAAATGTCTGATCAAAACTTCTTCTGACTGAATTTTGGTCAAAGAGTTACGCCTGGTGCAGTGTTAAACCCAAACGCACATCGGTGAACAAACTCAAGGGTCTCACAATCTGAAGCTAAAATTAATTCTTGATTAAATTCTAGAAGATATGATATTCATGATGATGTCTGTCTGCATCGACGCTTAATAACTGCTATCACATCCGCTCGTGGTATCTGCTCCTGAAAAAGACCGAAATGTTTAAGCCACATTAGTCGATGGCCGTAGATGAAATTAACCCTAACCCTGCCAGATGCAGCACAGTGCGTCTGTGGTGACAGCTCCACTTTGCTGCATTCTCCACACAAGTCAATGTGACAAAGTATGCAATCTGATGCATCTAGCAGGGTTTCTAGCCAAAATGCCCTGGAGGGTTAGGGTTAAAAATGAATTGCCCGAGGAATGTGTGTTAACAAGGTTGTCTCATCACTGACTTTTCTAATGCGAAATCCACATTTCAATCACGGAGAATCCAAACAGTCTCTACCTTGAACACCGCCACCGTGTGTTTCTGTTGCATTGTTTGAGGATGGACAATTAACAATTGTTGACTGCTGTGATGTGGGATATGACGTTTTTAACACCTGAGGGACGCATAGCACCAGAGGTGAAGCCGAGGATGCTATGCATCTCCGAGGGTGTTAAAAACGTCATATCCCACATCACAGCAGTCAACAATTGTTTTGTTATATCGCTAAACCCAGTTTTTTCAGTTCAACTTGCCTTGCTCGGTGGAAATTAACTCAAACAAATCACGCGATCAAAACAGGTCATCGTCTCCTAATCCGCTGCTCCCATTATAGTTTACCACCGTCAACAGTGTAGGTGAAAATTGCGTGGGTACCAATGATACAGCTCAATAGCTTGCTGGTTGATGTGTGATATCATGCTTGGAGTGTGCCAGTCATTTCTATAGACACGCGGTCGTTTTAGGCCAATCAAAATACAGTACCCAAGACGGAGATATAACAATTGATATTAGCTCCCTGAGGTAACTTTAACCCTAACCCTCCTCAATCCTCCAAAATCCTTGTGGTGGTTTTGGAGGATTTTGGAGGATTGAGGAGGAATGGTGTATGAAGCACCGGAGGATTTAGGAGGAATGGTGATTGAATCACAGGAGGATTTTGGAGGATTGGGGATGATTCCTAGCTATAAGGGCCTAGGGGGTTAGGGTTAATAAACTAGTTAACAAACTAGCTCAGGAAATTAGTTTGTCAACTTCCAAAAACATGGGGAGTTAACCCCTTGAGTACGGTATTTTACGGAAGACGTCGGGGTGCCGCGGCGGCTCTGGCAGCCAAGCGAACCGCTGCAATGTGTTTGTGCAGTCAAGCGTAACATATAGACAATAATCCAACAATGGATTGAAACTGCACAAACAGTGGCCAATTGCATCATCCGGCCTGGTGGCACTGTTTAATCCAACAATGAATTGAAACTGCACAATCAGTGGCCAATTGCGTTATCCGGCCTGGTGGCACGGTTTTTTTTGCGCCAAATTCCGTCATCTGTACTCAAGGGGTTAATATCAACTTTCGTACCCAAAATAGACCATGTTATATTTGCTTTACTATGCCTAATACATATTCGGTTGCAGTTATTTGTTGTCCAAAATTTCATAAAGTTCAGCATTGGTTAGCCTGTGGCCAAACACATGTCCCCATACCTCTTCTCTCGTTCCCATGTCTTTTAGTGTCACGGTTCCATTCTTCAGCTCTGCCTCCCCTATTGTCGCTACGAGGGGGACGCCGTTGGCCTCGGCCGTCTGAAACTGCGTCAGCATCTTGGGATTCTTCTTGTACGCCATCTCCGCCTGCGAGACAGACAGAACAACTAGACACTAAAGAAACCGTAGACTAGAAACTGCCATCAACTTGACAGGAAAAAATGAGATTACAGCACCTGATCTTGCAAAATGCATTTTAACTTGCGATGTGTCGTAGGGCTGTGATGTGTTTTAGCCATAGATCACAGCTGCAATGTATCGTATGAACCATTTCACAAACTCATCGAGAGTGTGATGCATTGCAAGTGTATGTTTTATTGCAAGATAAAGCATAGTCTTCAGATTTTCTCTCGAAGTGTTTCAAGCAAAATGGCCGTCGATAACGTGTGATTCGACTGGACAATAATGCTTGTGGCAAACAATTATGTCATTGGAAATTACAACTGTTTTGACAAGATAAATTACACGTACTTTATAGCTGTTCCTTACACAGATAGTTTTATGTGCATTGTCAACTAATCTTGGTCTTGTTTGTCATGGTGCTGGGGTTAGATTGGCCAAAAAATGAAAAATTCACGAAATGCCCATCAACATAGTTTGAATGTGCCTAAAGGAACCCCCTTAAAATATTCATTTTTATTGGTCTATATCCACTTTTCCAGGTAAAAACATCTTTTTGAAATCACCCCAGGAATTCCAGATTGCAAAAGAGATTCTTAAAAAATTCTGAAATCCCGACAAAAAATCCTAAAAATCCGGAATAATCCTGACATATCTCACCCCTGATGCTTAAAACTGGCTTCAAAAAGACAATCCCCGAGTTACGATGACCAACAGACACTTTTAGCTTACTCTTGTCAAGGTACTTACAATGCACTTAACTGGCCTTAGGTTTTGTGAAATGGTTGGTATGATGCGGGGGCAAGCTGTGATGTAATACACATAAAAACTTTGGGTGGTATTGTGTATCTTGTGTAGGTGTGGGCGACTAGCGCGACTAGTCGCGACTATTAAAAGGCATTGGTAGTCGCGACTATCAATTTTCAGATAGTCGACTAGTCGTTATTCGGCGACTAGTGTTCAGCATGTCGCGACTAGTTTACAAACCACACGGCCGCGCGACTATTAATAGTCGCCACGCAACGCGCGCTGCATTCCGAAGTGACTCGACTAGTCACAACATACTGCACGCACTGGCAATTCACAAGTGCAATCACCAGAGACGCGCATTGAACGAACGTACACTGTGTTGTATGGGTGTATTCACGCACGTGGCGACAGGAAGGGCCAATGCGGTTATATTACACGTACGTATTATACAGAGACGTAAATGTACTGTACACACCACGTGTCTGCAGAGTTTGTTACATACATGACGTAGAAATACACCTCCATGTACATGATGTGTCCATCCAATTGTCACTTGCCAGGAGATCTTTGTAGCAGAAAACCGGGCCGCTAACAGATGTGTTCAACGAGTATTTTTTACCCTGGATTGTATTTCGACCGAGCGACTCTCCTTCAAGCCGAAAAAATATGAGAACCATAGAAATAAGAAGGGACGCCCTTGACCGCCAAAATGCAACCCCGATTTGCAGACATATTATTATTCATGTTCAAGGCGAACCCTGGTGCTCCGATTCATTGTAAAGCATGAGGATTGGTTGTTGTTGTTTTTCACTGGTGGCGTATGCATGTTCGGGGCGAACCCTGCTCCGATTCATCGTATGTAAAGCATGAGGGTTGTTTTTTTCAATTTCACTGGTAGAGTATGCATGTGCATGTATGTGACATTATTATTATTCATGTTCGGGGCGAACCCTGCTCCGATTAATTGTAAAACATGAGTTTTTTGTTTTTTATTTCACTGGTAGAGTATTGCATGTATGTGAAATAAAAGATGTTTTCGTATAGTAACAAAATACAATACACTGTGATCCAACCTCCTTAGCTTTATTTGTCACAACTTGTATGGATTATATTTTACAAAATATGTATAGGCCTAATGTTTACCTCTGATGTTAAGGGTGGATCCCATTGCGTTCGGGTGGACTCCATACAACATGCAATGCCATGCAACGACTTCTCGGGGTCGCTTTTTAAATTGAATAGTTCCCCATATGAATTTCAAAAGTATTATCAAGCAGAGACAGTTGTCTGTCAAATAAAAAACAGGCACAATATTTCTTTGAAAAGTATTATAGAGACTTTATTTCCCTTCGTCTACTACCCCCCCCCCCCCCCCCCCCGACAAAATGGAAGGATCTGAATTCACTAGGCCAGGCATGCGGCTTGGCTTGCCCAGGCCATGGAGACTCATGCACAACGGTCGCTTTGTATACACCCCTGAGATGTCGACAATAGGTGGCTGAACGGTAAGAGCGTGCGTTTGCGGCTGGCACGGCGGGGCATGCGAAACTGCCAAGCAAGCTAGCCTTGTTCCCGCAAGGACAGCTTGTCCATGTAAGCAACCATTTATATAATTCTTTGCAATGATGTTTCGTGAATCATTTAACTGATAATAATATCGAAATAATAGCCATTTTATCTTACAAAACTGACTAATAAATTTTCATAATCCGTTTAGAACTTTAAGTAAAAACACGAAAGTGTGACACTGCCTCAAATTCAAGGGCAGAACCTTACGTATTGGTGCATTCTCAGCGGTATTAATGGATGAATAAACAATGGTTACTAGTCGCGACTAGTCGCGACTATTTTTCAATAGTCGCCGCGACTATTGAAATTCACTAGTCGCCTAGGCCTAATCTTGTGATATATGGCAGATGATTATAGAAACAACACTCTGGTAGGTAAAATACAAGTGATACGCTATTCAGAAGAGTTGCTGTAAACATAAGACTGATTCCTCCTGTTCAGGACCTTCATTACAAACGAACACTTACTGATGATGCAACATTCTACTTAACAGCAGTAGCTCACTGCTTCAAATCTTTGTAAGCAAGGGTTCGCCACAAGAAATCCTCCCAAATTTGGGAAAACAATCTTATATTACCTCAGACTTGATGCAAAGAGTAAGAAAAATATACATTCATCAAGAAATTACAAAACATGCCACATCTTCCGATATTGCTAGGTCAATCACAGAGCTTGTGAAATACTAACAAAATGTCACTCCGATCTTGTAGACACTGCAGAGTGACACTGCGAGAGTGCCTTTTCACAAATTCCTGAACTTGACATTTTACTGTTTGAGACAGAATTTTTTTCAGAAACGTTCCATCACACACCTTGATTCCAGCATCCCATAGTTCCGTACAGAGTTTTAGTCTCTCCTCCAACATTCCGCTCTGAGCAGAGGCTACTAATACTTCAGTCTCTGTCGTCCTGATCTTCTCCGAGTTAGCTTGGGCTTTGGCCTCCATGATGGAGAACACTCGCTCGATGCCGATACTCACACCAACACACGGCACCTAGGATAAACAAATAATTGAAGAAAACTCTTTTAGAGCTTTGGAATTTCAACAATGTCATGGACTAGCATAAGGAGTGCTTAGGCGTCGTGGTGATACTACAGATTATGGGTTCAAGTCCAGCAAGGGTCATGGTGCTTCTGTCATTGAGCAAGATATTTTGAGTGCTGAGGCGTCGTGGTGATACTACAGATTATGTGTTCAAGTCCAGCAAGGGTCATAGTGCTTCAGTCGTTGAGCAAGATATTTTGAGTGCTGAGGCGTCGTGGTGATACTACAAAATTATGGGTTCAAGTCCAGCAAGGGTCATGGTGCTTCTGTCGTTGAGCAAGATATTTTGAGTGCTGAGGCGTCGTGGTGATACTACAAAATTATGTGTTCAAGTCCAGCAAGGGTCATGGTGCTTCTGTCGTTGAGCAAGATATTTTGAGTGCTGAGGCGTCGTGAGGATACTACAGATTATGGGTTCCAGTGCAGCAAGGGTCATGGTGCTTCTGTCGTTGAGCAAGATATTTTGAGTGCTGAGGCGTCGTGGTGATACTACAGATTATGGGTTCAAGTCCAGCAAGGGTCATGGTGCTTCTGTCGTTGAGCAAGATATTTTGAGTGCTGAGGCGTCGTGGTGATACAACAGATTATGGGTTCAAGTCCAGCAAGGGTCATGGTGCTTCTGTCGTTGAGCAAGATATTTTGAGTGCTGAGGCGTCGTGGGGATACTACAGATTATGGGTTCAAGTCCAGCAAGGGTCATGGTGCTTCTGTCGTTGAGCAAGATATTTTGAGTGCTGAGGCGTCGTGGCGATACTACAGATTATGGGTTCAAGTCCAGCAAGGGTCATGGTGCTTCTGTCGTTGAGCAAGATATTTTGAGTGCTGAGGCGTCGTGGCGATACAACAGATTATGGGTTCAAGTCCAGTAAGGGTCATGGTGCTTCTGTCGTTGAGCAAGATATTTTGAGTGCTGATGGCGATACTACAGATTGTGCTTCTGTCCTTGAGCAAGATATTTTGTCACAAGTTCCTTTTCTTCGCCCAGGAGTAACTGGGTAGCCCATGTGTGCACTTATATGTAGTGTACACGATTGGTAATTCTCCCAATTTTGTTTAATGAATTATTACGAAATACCTTACTAGAATAAGTTAATAGTAGTCTCAATCATCCTGTGAAATTATGGCACCAGCTGTGCTGTCGTCAAGAAAAGTGGAAAATGATATGGTCTTCTAACGATTTCCAGCTGGAAATCGTTGGAAAACTGCCCTGTAGCAGTTAGTCAAGGCTCGTGGCTAGTGGCGCGCCCCGGACATGCTGGCATTCAGGGCGCGTCACGTGTCCAGGTAGCCACGCGCGCCTTGACTAAAGGCTATCATCCACCTGACGGTTGAAAACGAGCGCCGTTTTTCTCTCGTTTTTTTCGTCATCCAACAACACAAAACTTTGAACAGGTCAATGGAACGATAATTTCCTATAACATACTAACCCCCCAAATCCGCCCATTTTTGAAAATTGCAACAATGACCAATCATGTACATGGCCTTTAACTTGTAGCCAGGGCTGTATACTTCCCAGGAAGCTGAGAAGGTTTCCGGAATGGTTGTTGAGCCTGATGAGCCGGGGGTTACAATAATTGTAAATGCTGTGATTTAGTATAAACCCTTGATCCCGGGTATTTATAATGGGGTGCCGGGCCAGCTCGTGCAGCCAAGCGAAACAGACACAAGAGGATGTGCAGCCAAGTGTAACGCACACAATAACCCAACAGTGATTGATAACCCAGGTGATTGAAAATACAGAAAATGCGGCTACAGACGGCAACCAGGTTCAATTGAGTTAACTAAAAAGAATGTTCTAAATGCAAGTTATTATTAAAACGAACATCCCGAAACTTGAAATATTCCCATTCCATCTTAAAGGCCGTGTACATGATTGGTCATTGTTGCAATTTTCAAAAATGGGTGGATTTGGGGGGTTAGTATGTTATTGGAAATATCATTCCACTGACCTGTTCAAAGTTTTGCGTTGTTGGATGGCGAAAAAACCGAGAGAAAAATGGTGCTCGTTTTCAACCGTCGGGAGGATGATAGCCTTTAGTCAAGGCGCACGTGGCTACCAGCTTGACACGTGACGCGCCCTGAATGCCAGCATGTCCAGCGCGTCACTCGTCCGGGTAGCCACGCGCACCTTGACTAAAGGCTACATGGCAGTTTTTCAACGATCGTTGGAAGACGATATAAATTTCCACTTTTCTTGACAACGACAGCACACCTGGTGCCATAATTTCACAGGATGATTGAGACTACTACATGTATTAACTTACAGTCTAGTAAGATATTTCGTAATAATTCAGTAAAACAAAATTGGATAATTACCAATCGTGTACACTACCTTTAAAAGATCATTTGTGACCCGCTCTACAAAAATTAGTCTGATGTGTTAAAAATACATTTTTAAGCTTTACAGTTGCTCTGAAAAAGCATGAAATAAGTTTTTTATTTGATATATGGCACAACTCTGTAGTGTAATGCATTTTTTTTTTACAATTTTTTAAGTGTGCGATTTCTTATAGTTATATTAAAAAGTCTGAGACATTAAAGCGCCCCGTACGTGAAAGTGTAATGCGCGATATCCGACTCATTTTTGCAAAGCGGGTCACATTTAGGAACACTATGTTCCTGATTGGAATGCACCGGGTTCCAATGCATTGGGATTGCATGTGTCCCTGACATGAATGGGCAATGTCATTCTGAGTGTTTTAAGACATGTCCTGAAATAGAAACATCAAGTCGTTTGCATGCTTAGACGAGTGTGGAATTTGACAATCGTTACCTGTTTGCCCTTGGGATCGAACATGCCAACCAGGCCGTCATAACGCCCTCCTCCAGCCACTGACCCCACCCCCACCTGCTCCCCAGTCTTCGTTGGTAGGATCTCAGAACCTGCATACAAAATCAAACAGGAATTATGGGTAGGTCGCTTCAATGGCGTCACTTGTGATCTGCACTGTATTTCACCAACTCGAATCTTAAGTGTGATACATCTGATTTGGGGCAAATACATTTTTTTTATGCAGCCAACGTTTTTGAAATAAGCATAGTTGTTTTATAGGCAGTATACCATTTTCCTAAATTGGTTGTTAGTAAAACATGAATAAAGATGACTGACAACTGTGTATGCAAAAAAAACCAGAAAATTATTGGCAGAAAATTGGACAGGTCAGTGCCATCTGCAACTATATTATGTAGTTTTGTAGCAGAGGAAAATGCTGGAAATTTATTTATACTTTTTTTTATGGAAGTTGCCCAATACAAGGCTAAAAGCCACTCTAGTAATAGAGGTAGTGTACACGATTAGTAATTCTCCAATTTTTGTTTACTGAATTATTACGAAATACCTTACTAGACTGTAAGTTAATAGTAGTCTCAATCATCCTGTGAAATTATGGCACTAGGTGTGCTGTCGTTGTCAAGAAAAGTGGAAATTTATATCGTCTTCCAACGATTTCCAGCTGGAAATCGTTGGAAAACTGCCCTGTAGCCTTTAGTCAAGGCGCGCGTGGCTACCCGGACGAGTGGCGCACTGGACATGCTGGCATTCAGGGTGCGTCACGTGTCCAGCTGGTAGCCACGCGTGCCTTGACTAAAGGCTATCATCCGCCCGACGGTTGAAAACGAGCGCCGTTTTTCTCTCGGTTTTTTCGCCATCCAACAACGCAAAACTTTGAACAGGTCAGTGGAATGATATTTCCTATAACATACTAACCCCCAATTTTTGAAAATTGCAACAATGACCAATCATGTACACGGCCTTTAAAGGGCTACATTGTATGCATACACATAATTGTCAGCCATCTTGATTCCAGTTTTACTGACGACCAATTTAGGAAAATGATAAAATCGGCCCACAAAGAAAACGTGGCTGCAAGGATCAGCTGGCCATGACAAATAAATACAAGCTTTACAGTCATTCTTTGGAAACATAAACATTACCTTTTAGTACGGCTTCATAGATGACGCCTGTATAGTAGTCCAACCCTCTTGCTAAGCTGAGGTCAAAGGATACCTATCAATACAAAGCAAAAAATACAATCAGAAACTTGAATATTTTGTGTTTGATTGACTTTTATTTAAATAGAATTCGCAAGGCTACAAATAGAAAGCGTTGAATTGCTAACCCTACCCACCCAACTAGTTTTCCTGGGCCGAGATCTGTCTGTTGAGATCTCTAGATCTATAAACAATGTTTTTCACTGGAAGCCGAAGACATTATCTCCATTTTCAGACCTTTGGACCCAGCTGAGGTAACCGTTGGTGAGAGCACCTTCCCTTACCCTTTGGGATGGGTGCGTATGTGTGCCTTACAGAGATGTAGTCGAGTCCATCACAAGTCCCTGCAAGTCCCTGCAAGTCCATCACAAGTCCATCACAAGCCCCCCAGTCATAATCCCAATCACAAGCTATTCAAATGAGCTTTGACAAAGGCATTCCTTTGTCATTGTTCATCCAGTTACTTGTGACCGGCTTTATGAAAGGACTTCTGACTGGGCTTGCGAAAGGACTAATTTTTGGAGATGAAGAGAATTTTAAGAATCGCTTTTACAAAAAGTGGCCAACACAAATGATAGATATGAAACCCTGTACTAGACATTAATGTGGCAATACAAATTGTGAACTGGCAACACGAAACAGGTGGAAAGTAACATAAGTTGAAATTTGAAAAGAAAACTAGAGATTTATCCTCTATTTAGATCAGGGTGGTAGCCATTTACCTAGAGTGGCTTTTAACCTTGTACTGGGTATCTTCCATTAACCCTAACCTCACCTAAAGCTACAAAATACTACTAGTAGTAAAATGTAGTATGCAGTACTCTCACCTACTTGTGTGCAAGGCCTGTAGTAATTTTTAGTATTTGGTACTTCACCCCAAATAGTGTACGTAGTAATATGTAGTACTACTGTTTGTTGCTGGGGTTGGAGGCAAAATGTCTGTTATCATCTAAGGCGGAAACAAAGCATGAACTACTGGTTTTCAGAGATGATACAATTTTTTATCTTAGCCATCCAATTCATTGACACAAATATAATACCTAGTAACTTAACTGTATTACACAGAAGTAGTACTCTGTAGTTGCAAGTATCTTGACTGCTGTCATGATACACTCAATCATCAAAGACGGAGAGACTCAGTGCTACAGAATACTAAGTAGTATTCCGTAGCACAGGTCTTCACCCCAAATGAATGCCTGGGATGTTAGGGTTAAAGAAAACAAAATACCTTGTCCAGCACTCCGAAGATCTGGCAATAGTTCAGCATGGTTCTCATGCCTTCTAGACCCCGCACAGCAGCCTTGCTCTTGGACAGCAATGGGTCCTGCAGAAGCTGCTTGACCAACTCGAGACCACCCTTCATTTTCACGTAGTGACCGATCTTGTCGGCCGCCTCCGGGTCTAAACCTTTCTCCTCGATCATTTCCCCACGGACATCTTCCCAGAATGTCTATAGTAGAAAAACAACAACGCATTGTTTATGTAAGCGGTTGGTTGAAGGAAAAAATATTAATTGATACTTGAATAATTTCACACTTGATGTTGGGTCATTCTATAAATTAGGGGTCAAATTTTGGTGTCCCTGTTACATCTGACATGTATAAGATTTTGCAACTCAGGACACATTATTTATTGCCTTCTATCTCCAAGAGTGATTATGTAAAGCAAAGTACCAGCCAAACAAGTCCAAAAATAGTCGAAGTTAACCCCTTTAGTACGTTTTTTTTACGGGAGACGTCGGGGTGTCGCTGCGGCTCTGGCAGCCAAGCGAAACGGCCACAATGTGTTTGTGCAGTCAAGCATAACATACACAATAATCCAACAATGGATTGAAACTGCACAAACAGCGGCAAATGGCGTCATCCGGCCTGGTGGAACTGCTTTTTTTTGCGCCATAGGACGTCTTCCGTACGCAAAGGGTTAAATTCAATGATACTTGATGGGAAATAACACAGGTTAGGTGTAACAGGAACACCAAAAAATGTCACACTTTTGGACCCCTAATTTATAGAATGACCCAGTTATGGAAATTAAATACTTTGAAGGGTTTCACGAAATGAATGAATTAGAATATTTGACTGTACCCAGATTTGTACCAACAATCTAGAGGTTATTGTTTTAGTGATGGAATGCTAGTCCAGAGCAGGGCTATACCTTGGGGGGGGGGGGGCACAAACCCAAAATCCCCAAAAGGTCCACTCTTTCATTTTTCTTGCTTTTGCTTGTTGATTTTTTAAATTTTATTTTGAGAATCAGAAAATTCCCATATCTTGTACAATTGATATGAATCTTGTTTGGAAGTGCATCAAGAAAAATTGAGCCCTCCCCATTCTGAATATATTTTGCAGGGCCGAAAAATGTGGGGTACATTGTTAACAACAAACTTAAAACATTTGGTCTAGAAAATTTGGATATAGAAAAAAATCCTGCGTATCGGCCTACAGAGATCTCAGGTTCATTTCACAATTAAGTCAAATATTCTTTTGTAGCTACAATTCATATTTTAACCATTTAGTCAATGTACAGCCGGAAGGTGCTCCAACATTTACTCAATGAGTCACTGCACTGGATTTTGGACACGCATCATGGCTGATTGTTGGTGTTTGAATTAGCCCCATGTGCTGAAAAGCAGTATTCAGGCTGCCAGTGATATAGTTGAGACCAGGCACAAGACCAGGCACAAGACTAGCTTGTAACAGGCACAAATAACAGGCATAAACCATGACAAAGGAATGCTTCTATTACAGTTCATTTGAATAGCTTAAGACTTGAATTAAGACTGAAGGTCTTGTGCTGGCCTTGCAGGTTCTTGTGGTCTTGTGATGGTCTTGACTACATCACTGCAATTGCATCCTCCCCAGGGAGCTGAGAGTCGTAGGAATGGTCTTTGTGTATTAAGGCCATCACCAACGATTTTTCTATTAACCCAATTTCACCTGATGATCACGGTCAAAAAGGTGACCAGACACAAAGACTTGACAAGAAATATTAGGAAATGAACTCACAAGAAATATATTCACAAAACTGAGAGCTTGGTTTTGGCACTGAATTTTAATACCAAACTGGCGATCAGTCTGATCAAGTGACAGATTTCACTGATACCGGTAAACTTGCTGAATCTGGTGTCTTCTAGGCACAGTTGATACCGGTTACTATTAATTTAACACTCGGACCTCACTCACCAGAAAACACGCATTCAACCCTTAATGTCCACATATACCATTCTTCAGAGTTGTATTCGAGTCCCTGCAAGTCCTTTCACAAGTCCTTTCGCAAGCCCAGTCAGAAGTCCTTTCATAAAGCCTGTCACAAGTAACTGGATGAACAATGACAAAGGAATGCCTTTGTCAAAGCTCATTTGAATAGCTTGTGATTGGG